>CM023450.1:77705663-78305663 GCA_013339765.2 Haemaphysalis longicornis
GCAATAAGAGGACGAGGGGGTGAGTAAGAAAACTGAAACCTGTCGAAGCGGTACATTGTTCCTCATTCACAGTCCATTTCGGCAGACAGAAAGGCTTTTACCCCGGGTATGCACCCGCGAAGAATGGCTGAGCTTCGGTTTTCCAGACGACGCTCACATGAGGCGCTTGCGTATCCGCTCTCTGGGGACTGGTCCGTCCACTTCACTTCGCTCATCACTTTTTTTTTGCCGTTGTGTGCTATTGTTCCCCGATCGTTAAGAGAGAGGCGGTCGTCGACCTAGCTTTTTTCTGTTTGACTGTTTTGAACTGAACTGAACTTGGAACTGAGTGCCGAAACGTCTCAAAGTTTATAATAACAAATTGGGGAACAAAGAAAGGAGATAAAGAAAAGGGAAAAACAAGTAATATATAAGTGACTAAACATCAATGTCCTGGCGAAACTAGAGACGGAAAACCCTGGGTTACCTGAGCCCTGTAAGCTTGTGCTATGAAGCGCTACCTGTCGACTGGCAACGCAAAGCAACCCGCCTGATCTGACTCCCACCGCATAGGAATATCAAAGTCATAGCAGGTATCTTGCGTCCTCCCTTTAAATATTATCACGTAAGCACTTTTATTGCTGTTGATGAACAGGAAGGGATCGGAGTAGGGGGGGGGGGGGGGCGTAAGAGCCGGCAACTTTGATTTCACATTTCCTGCACACCTCAGGTTTTTGAATACGCTAAGTGATGCTAGTTTAAAAATAAATACGTTTGCAGCGTCGTCTACTGCAGGGATTGGTGCTTCCTTCACGGAAATGCTCTTGAAGATGGACATGCGTCTATAGTGGCAGTTACCCGAAGGATTTATCTTGGGGTGTACGAAGTATGTTTTAGCTTCAAAATTTAGTCGTTCTACTAAAGGCAGGGTTTTTTTCTGAAAATTTCGATATTTTATCAACCTCGGCAAGGCTTTGTAAGCCCGGAGTGGATACGAACATGGAAAAAAAAACACTTTGAACATGCAGTTCTGTTCAGTTTGTTAGCAAGGAGAAAGCAATTTAAGAAAAACACTTACACCACAGGACAGCAGGCCTTAATCGGAAGAGACAAACTGACTTTCTTATCACCGTTCTAAAGTAGAACGCAATCTGAGTTAGGCTTAACGTAAGGAGGTCATTACTGCACAAATATAAAGAAGTGGGTGGTTGAGTGCTTTCAGACGCAGCCCCAAAACGGAGACATGAAGCTGACAAAAATCTGCAAACTGTGGGTGCCATAAGCCGAGACAAATGAAGCGCGAAAGCTGTTTTCTGGCTTACGATGTAGGGCTGACCGCAAAAAATAAATGTCCCGTGTAGGGTAAGCACGCCAATCAAAGAGAAAGGCAAAAAGCAAAACAAAAATAAAATCAGGCCAAATGTGCAAATAGCGTTGCGCTACGATGAGCAGAGAAAGAAAGCCGTTGAAGGAATTGAGGGTGCCGGCCACGGTGGTTCTGTCGATTTCGCTATGGAATCCTCTGGTCAAAGGGGCAAAAAATGAAAACACATTTTACCACTGCGTGATTACGTGGCTAAAATTGTTGTCCGCATGCCGCGACTGTGCCCTACTAAGTTTTAGGTGAGTTTCAGTTTAGCCCCAAGCTTGTCGTGTTTTCTATCCATTTGATTTTCAATTCCAGTTTTCCATCATCCGCAGAAAACATTTTGGACGGGAAACATCTCTGAACAGCGTCGCAGGAAATGGCCCTGGGGGACACCACAGTCTGCGTCAGGTTTGTCGTGGCATTGACATACATACATACATACATACATACATACATACATACATACATACATACATACATACATACATACATACATACATACATACATACATACATACATACATACATACATACATACATACATACATACATACATACATACAGACATAGAGACAGACACAGCACAAGTTTATTTGGCCACAGCCGAGGCGATTAGGCCGGACGTATTCGCCAGCGTCCGTCGGGCATCAGAGCCAATTTCGGGCAGGGTTCCAGTGGCATCGGCCAAGCGGGCCAGGTCTTCTTAGACTGGGGGTTTGGGTTATGCAGGGCGGCCTCCCAGTGCTCCTCGCTGGTGATGGTAAGGAGAATGGGGTGGGATCGGTGCCTGGATAGTGTGATGCTATCACAGGCCCATGCGATATGGAATAGCGATGCGTGAGCGGCAGAACAATATGGACATCCGACTACGTGGGGGTCAGGAAAGATCGCAGACGTGGTCGCACGGGTGGGGAAGGAGCGGGTCTGGAGCTGGCGATAGCTGACCGCTAAGGTTCGGTATAGAGATGGGTGAGGACGTGGGTGGAAAAACGGTAGGCTTCAAACGGTAATGAGCGAGGACGACTCCGTATGTGTGCAGACTGTCCCGTAGAGTGAATATCGCACTATCAGTGGCGGCGCCATCGTGCCCTCAAAAGACCAAAGCGCCAGGACCTTCATGGGCCGCTGAGTTTCCAGGCAGCGCAGTATGGGCGGCAGCCCAAACGACAGGGAAAGAGCGAGATCAATAATATTTATTTGGTGGAACCCATGTCAGGGCTGCCCAAAATGGGGAGTCCGGACCACGAGCCAATCGCAGACGACGTGTGGCCAAGCGGAGCAATACGTTAGACATTCATCATGATCGTCGTCGTCTTTGTCAACAACACCACGAATAATATTGCGATCAATCAATCAATCAATCAATCAATCAATCAATCAATCAATCAATCAATCAATCAATCAATCAATCAATCAATCAATCAATCAATCAATCAATCAATCATAATTACAAATTTATTTTGATGTATTGATACTAATAATACGTTATTATCACCATTAACATCATAATCAGCCTGTTCGTGCAGACTGCAGGATGAAGGCCTCTCTTTTAGACTTCCAACTGCTCCCGTCGTGCTCTGAAAGAGCCCATTTTTCGCCCAATTCCAACACCCAGTAATCCGTCTCGTACTTCCAGTTCCGCTCTCTGTAGACATTCCGTTATGCTTGGCGTCCACTGTTTATAAGTTTTCCGCATCACCTGCCCATCCCAACTCCACTGGTTTCTCTTAATTTAAGCCGGAATATCTTCTACTCCAGATCCCTTCCTAATCCAAGACGCCTGTTTACTATGTTTAAGCGTGGCCTCATTGATTCATGTTTTCATGAGTCGTTAACCCACCATAAGTTTTTTTCTAGGTGCTAAATAAGTTCCACTGTTTCTTCCAAATATGTTATCACAAGGTGGCGCATTTATCGAGGTGCGGACTGCTTGTATACCTTCGTTCCTTTTTGGTGGCAGAGGTACCCTACTGTTAATTGCTTCAGAGAGCTGCTGGAGGAGGAGGAAACAACTTTATTGGGAAAACACCTGCTGCGGGGACGCGGCCTAGGACGTCGTGATAGCTGGGCCCCTGTCAAGGCTTACTTGCGCGTCCTCTGTTGGAGGAGCACTTTCAGGCCGTTGACGGTTCAGGGCAGCCACCACCAGCTGGACGGCCTGGAGTTGTGAGTTGTAATTGACATCTCTCGCTGCTGCTGTAAGCTGCGGCGGGAGCGTGGTGCCTTTCGCTTCTTCTGGATGAGTTCGGCAGTCCCATAAGACATGGGCCTCCGTGGCTCTGTCTCTATTACACAGTTTGCACAGATCACTGGTATACACTTCTGGACATATATGCTTAGCTATCACTGGGGTCAGTAGAGAGTTCGTCTGCAATTGTCTATATACCACTGACTCTTTTCTTGTTAATTTAGGATGGGGTGGGGGAAAGGTCCTGCGGCTATGTCGGTACCACTCCAGGATCTCCCTGTATGTGGTGAGTGGTGTCGTTTCTTCAGGCACCTGCAACCCTGGTGGGAGGCTCGGACTCTCGGACGCTTCGCGGCTGGTAAGCGCGTGTGCAGTCCGGCCCGCCTCCTCGTTGCGGTTGCTGTGCCCTTCTCGTGAGTTCAATGGGCCCACGTGTGCCGGGAACCATCTTATAGTCACTGGTACCGACCGGGGGGGTAGGGTACCGCACACCCTCACAACACTGGGGGTCACACTGTTTGTAGCATAACTGGTGATCGCTGAGCGAGAGTCACTTAACACCGTGGAGCATTTCGGATTAGTGAACGCGAAGGCGATGGCCATTTCTTCAGCGTTTTTCGTGTCTTTGGCTTTGAAGCTGCCCGCCGTGTATAGGTCGCCAGTGGTGGCGGCTATCACCACTGCGGTGTAGGTGTCTGGTCGACCTGGGTGTTGAGCGACGTCGACGTAGAAGGCTCCTGTGTCCGTGGCGTGAGTGGCGGTTAGGGCCTTGGCTCTCGCGAGTCGTCGTTCTCGGTTGTGGTCTGGATGCATATGTCTGGGGATGTGACATATATGTAGGTTGTGTAGGAGATTTCGTGGCAGTGGTAGTGATTGTTCGCTGTTACGTTGTGATTCTTGCTTGCGAAAGCCCAGGCGGTCCAGGATGTGTCGCCCAGTGCAGGTCTGCAGTAGCCTCGTACGTTGCGCTGTGCGCTGAGCCTCGGCAATTTCTTCGAGAGTGTTGTGTACGCCTAATTCGAGAAGCTTCTCCGTACTGGTGTGGATGTATAGGCCTGTCGCCATCTTATACGCCTTGCGGATGAGTGCGTTGAGCTTTTGGCGTTCCGCTGTCTTCCAATTGTGATAGGCGGCCACGTATGCGATGTGGCTAATGGCAAAATATTGTACCAAGCGGAGGAGGCTGGCCTCTTTCATGCCCGCATAGCGCGTGGATATTTTCCGGATTAATCTGATTGCTGTGGTGACTTTGGTTTCGAGCTTATTTACGGTGAAGCCGTTGCATCCACGCGCGTCGAGGTGTAAGCCCAAGACTCGCAAGGTCTTTACGTGAGGGATGACGGTCCCGTCTCTTGTTCTTAGAATTATGCCGTCGGCCGCCGTGATGTTCGTGCGTCGCCCGTAAGGTGATAGAACCAAGAGTTCCGATTTGGTTGGGGAGCATATTAGTCCAGTGTCACGAAGTCGATCTTCGATGACGTCGATTGCTTGTTGTAGGGTAGCCTCTATGTGGCCGTCGCTGCCTCCCGTAACCCACAGGGTGATATCGTCGGCATAGATGGTGTGTTTAACATCGGGAAGGCTCGCGAGGTGATTGGCCACATCGATCATGACCAAGTTGAATAACATGGGGGAGATCACTGATCCCTGCGGCGTGCCGACGCTTCCCAGATGCTTTTTGGGGAGCTGGATGTCCCCGGCGTGGATAGTCGTAGTCCGGTTGGACAGGAAATCTTTAACATACGCGAAAGTGCGTTGTCCCTGGTTTAGGCGGGAAATTTGTTGCAGAATGGCTGAGTGCCGGATCTTGTCAAAAGCGCTCTTGAGGTCCAAGCCGAGCACTGCCCTGTTGTCGAGGGAGCGTGCTGGCTCGTCAATGACCTCGTGTTTAAGTAGCAACATCGCATCCTGGGTCCCTAGCTTCGATCGGAAGCCGAGAATCGAGTTCGGATATAGATTGCCATCCTCAAGATACGCCTGCCATCGGTTGAGCAGTATATGCTCGAGGACTTTGCCGATGCAGGACTTGAGTGAGTTGGGGCGCAGATTATCTATGTGCGGGGGCTTCCCGGGTTTAGGTATAAGGATCGTTTCCGCCTCTTTCTAGTGTTTAGGTAGTCGGCCACTACGCCAGCACTCGTTGTAGTAACGTGTAAGTGCGGTGATGGCTGCGTCGTTCATGTTGCGGAGGGCTTTGTTCGTCGTCTTGTCCGGTCCGGCCGCCGACCTACAGTTGATGGTTTGTATCACTGCCCTGACCTCCCATTCCTCAATGTCTCTATCTAGGAGAGCATTGCTTCCCCCCGTGTAGTCTGTGAGAGGTTCGTTGGGAGTGACAGGCAGGTACTTGTCATTCAGTCGTCTGCATAGTTCGGACTCGCCAAGCTCTTGTTTGGCCCGATGAAGGGTACGGGCGAGCCCATGGCGCTGCGAGCCTTTGGTCTTGTTCTCGTCTAGCAAGTGGCGTAGGAGGTTCCAGGTGCGGCTCTTGTGCATTTGTCCATCAGCTTCTTGGCATACCGCATGCCATTGTTGGCGGCAGAGGACTGCACAGTGTCTCTCGATTTCTCGGTTGAGTATCGCAATCCTCTTGCGGAGCTTTCGGTTGTGCCGTTGCCCTCTCCATCTGTTTTGCAGAGATTTCTTTGCCTCAAGTAGGTGTGCCAGTCGGCTGTCAATTTGAGAGATTGAGTCGTCGTATTCGATGTCAGTGGTGGCTGCCTGGGCCGCTCCGTTAAGGGCCTGCATCCACTTCTCTATGTCGTCCACTTGTGTTGGGATGTTATCCAATTCTCTGCGAAATTTGACCCAGTCAGTTATGCGTTGCACCTTGGGGGAAGGTGTTTGCATTGCAGATCGTTGTGGTATTGTGACTTCTATGATGCAGTGGTCACTGTATAGCGTTTCCCCGGTATTCCTCTAACGGATTCCAGCTCTATTGGAGAATGTGAGGTCGGGGTTAGTGTCGCGTTGCGTGGATGTTCCGAGGCGGGTGTGTGCCGTTGGGTCGTTGAGTAAGTGGTAGTCGGCGTCTGTAGCATCTTCCAGCAGGCTGCGTCCCTTGGCGCTTGTCTAGAGAGCTGCTGGAAATCATCCAAGATATTATACATTCCTTTCGTATTCTACATCCATACTGAGTTTTTGAAGGCAGTATCTGAGGTACACTTTCTAGATGTCTCCTTACATTATTTTCAATTTACACATATTTATTATTGTCCCAACGACGAATATTTCAGGGAGCATGCAGTTCATGAACAATTATCGGCAGTTATTTTTACGATTCATTGTACAACACGCTGGCATCCAAAAAATCTTACGCTGTTCATTTTTTACGTATGCACTCGCACCCCTATATTTTGCAACGTCCAACTGCATTTATGAATGGGTATTGTACTCTTGTTGAGTGGTTACTACACATTACATTCAAAATATTTTTATCACAACCATTAATTGAAACATTGCGACTCTTATAGTACATATTTGGGACGACAGGAGGGAGGGATTACGTATCATACATCTTTGGTGTTCCCAACGGAGTCGCTGTTTTCGTTTATTTTGCACCTAGTTTTGTGTTTAGGCTGGTGGAAGTGTATTCTAAAAGCTCTGAGAGCTTTTCGGGTTCGAAAAGCCCTTCCAATGTCGCTGTCGCCCCGATCGGCTTATGATGTAGATAATTGATCGGGGGTGTATACGTACGAAAAAAATCCATTTCTCCGGTAGTCTTGTTTTAAAGTCGGACAGTTCATTTTTTAAAAGAGACTGTTTCACGTCCTGCATGAGCTTATTTGCACGTTGACAGATTCTCAACGATGACAGATTCTCAGAAGAGGTGTGCGAACTCACCGCGAGAGAATTTTTGCGTAGGGTGGCAAGAAAGCGAACACTTGCAATGTTGGAAGCTATAGATTGATAAAGAGACTGGGATCGAAGATACTAACGAGTGCATGGCTCTTTTCTAAAATGCGGCAGCTCACGAACATTCGAAACTGTGTAATAACATTCGGGCAATATAAGGTCAGTTTTTTCGGTCATGCGAACTCAGCAGTGTTTGCGGTAGGCTTGGTTCTAACACGAAAGCAGTGATTACAAAAATTCTGCTGCAGTTCGCGTGATACTGCCTAGTATGCATGTTATTGTAACAGGGCTGTGGAAATATAGCCAAAGGACTGGTGGCGGTCGCATAGATTAAAGAAAAACATTTTGCCTAGGTACCCGGCAATTTATTTGTGTGCCCTACACAGAAAAAAACACTCGTGATCAGTTGAGGAACAGCTATATTATATCCACAGGCCCCCTAAAACTAATTATTTCTCATTTAACTTGTAATCGATATACACTTTGGCTATTCAATGTAGCGAACCGGGAAACCACAGACGAGAACACACCGAACAAGCGACGCCGTAATCGTTTAGCCCCAGACTCGCGCTTATTCCGTGTCGTCGTATCCAAAAGCCGCTCAGCAGGGTTGCAGCCACGCCAATGTTTTGCGTCTTCCGCGTCGCGGTATTTGGGGTCCCGACGGGAATCGCGCTTGGGCCAGGCGTTCGCGGCGCGATCGTCGTCGGTGGCCTCCTTCCTCAACGTTTGCGAGCATTTAACCAATTTTTTCGTCATGAGTAGGCTTCACTGTGCAAGATACAACGTGCGAAAGCCAGCTTACAAAGACCAAGCTTGCACGGATCGCCTAAAGATTGCTTCACCGCTACACTAAAATGCATGGGTGGAAAGATATTTTTAGGAACTTTATGCGCCACGTTATATCAAAATAGGAAGTGCCGGAGGTGAGCAGGCGGCCGATGGAAGTTGGTGTGCGTAGAGGGCGAGTGAACGCATGCGGTCAGCCAAAGCAGGTGCAGTGAACACCAGTCCGGGAGATCAGAAAACAAGGGGCTTTTCTCGTCCTACGCACGCGAAAACATGATAATGATGTCGTCATACAGATCATGACATTCCCGTTATCATGACGCATTTCACGACGCCAAATTTCCCCAAGTGTTCATTCTTTAAACGCCTTTTCCTTCCTCTGCGGAGCTGCTGTATACGATAAATCAAGTGGCACGTGTCACGGAGGCACACATTACGAACGCTTTCCGCATGAGCACTTTTATAGAGGATATCGAGCTCACTTTTGTGCCTGCGTCCATATCCGGGCAGAAATAGAGTGGCGCACTCGATAACATTCCCCGAATTTACCTGCATTCGGGAGAGTATAGGATACGGAAGAGAAGGGATGAGAGCCGATGTGAATAATGGCGTGAAGGAGGGCTCACAGAAATAGAACAAAAAAAGTAATAATACCGGATTGTGGGAATCCAAAGCAACAAGGGAGAATTGTTTGGCGGCTTCTAAGTGAGGTGAGAGCTCTCTTTCGTGGGACGAGTGCATGCAAACGAATTAGGTGCCCTCAGACTAGAAAAAAACATCAGTTTATCCTGAAAATGGCCACATCTGATAAAGATGGGTGGAAGAAAAGAATTCAAAATACGACTATTAAAAAGCTGCGGGGCGGTGGAATGACAGGAGAAGGAGCAGGTCAAAATAAAAAGAAAGCAGACGCTGGTGTATAAAGGAGGGAAAGAACGAAAAAAAGAGAACGCGAAGGGGCAAGGACAGTAATACCAGAGTCCTTCAATGCTTTACTGGTCACGAAACTTCGGCGCTCGCTTCATATAGGGACCGCGCGCGCCACTACAGGCGCCACCGCCGCACGAAGGTCATCCAGCCGCCGCGCGTGCGGCGTATTTGCCAGCTCTTGGCGTGCAAACGCTCGCTGCTTTTGGTGTCTGCGCGCTGATTAAGTGTTTTTTTTCGTAGTAGTTAGCGATGAATAGTCCAGTAATTGTGTTTATCACCTGCCTTCAATGGGGTTTTATTTTTCGAAGTAAGTTACCGTAGACTTCGGCCGCGAACGGCAACGGCTTCTGTGTGCTCTGGCACAAGCGCTGCGCCGTCGTGTTTACGGATTTTTAAATCTATATTGCTTCTTTTCTTAAAGCAAAGTTGTAAATACCACACATACGGTAGCTGTGTAGTGACGGACTGCTGCGGGTCTATCGATAATACAATAAAAAACTGAAAGAAACCAAGTACGCGTCGTTCAGACTACGCTTAATGAATCCGTTGATTGCTCTGTAATGCACAGAACGCTAAAAGAGATAGCCCAATAGTATTGTCGTTTCGATGAGTGGGTACATACTTGAGAACATCTAAAAACGCTGCAGAAACGCGAAGGATCAAAACACGAAGAGATATATGTTACTCCATGTGTCTTTCTGCTTCCACGCTTTGCAATCCTTGCAAAAACAGGAAGCGAAAAAAGAACAATGAAACTGATTTTATCACACGCAACAAAAAATTTCTATGTTACGAAGGGAGACAAAAGAGCGTAGTCCAGCGTACAAAAATTTATTTTTTCGCGCTGCGATGTGCAGCACACGGAGGAAACAGAATATTGCCACGTAGCCAAGAACGACGCAAAGCTTTTCTGAACGCAGCGAGCTAGCGATCTCCTGCACTACAAAAGACTAGAATGAAACACAAACGTCTAAGAAGCAGTCCGCAGTGTGACGTGAACAGATGAACGTCGATAAAGTGAGTTGCGCGGCGTTTGCTATGCATGCATTACTCTCGGAACGTTATTAATTTCCGATCCATGGAAATAGGATCGAGAACATCGTCGAAGAAACAAAAAATCAAGTTAGCGACAAGGTACCCGCCGCGGTGGCTCAGTGGCTAAGGCGTTGCGCTGCTGAGCACGAGGTCGCGGGTTCGATTCCCGGCCGCGGCGGCCGCTTTTCTGATGGAGGCGAAAAGCAAAAACGCCCATGTGAACGAGATCCCCAGGTGGTCAAAATTAATCCGGAGCCCTCCACTACGGCACGCCTCATCGCCTGCGTTGCGTCGGCGCGTTAAACCCTACAATCAATCAAGTTAGCGACAAGGTGGCACCCTTTCCATATCACACAATATTGCCCGATGGGACGTACGACAAAAAGAGCAAACGGGCGCTCCGGTTGAAACGCCGGATAAGAAACCGGAATCGGCCACGCGCGGTTACAAACAAACAAAACGAACCCTAAGGGATAATTCGCGGAAATATGTAAAGTAAAAGCACAAGGATGTCCCAAAGCTTTTTTACACGCGAGCCTGAGCGCAAGGTAATACAAGTTTGCAAACAGGTAATGAAGCACCGCTACAACCTGACTGATATGACAAAAATCCGGCTTTAAGTTAGCCTTGTACAATTCTAGGCCCACGATGCTCTCAAAAGGGCACATTGCTTTTTCCATTCTCACACACAGTGCATTTCCACACACTGTCGCAAACTTATAATCGAAGCTGAAATCTCCCGTTGCTTGCCTTGGAATGGCACCCCTCCATTTCTCACACAGCTGCCTGTCGCTCGGTCAACACAACAAGGAAACATTTTCTGTGGCATCGTTGTACAAGGAACGACATCCCGGGACGCAACACATGTTCGGCATCGTCGTTGCACTACTTAAGTCGCATCACAAGAGCGCGATATGCACGTTACCTTTTTTTCCCGCACAAAACAAACACAACTCGCCGCGGCTCCGCCGTTCGAGCCAGCGCAACGCCGCCCGAGGAGTGGCCTCAGTGAGAGGGTGGCGCCACCGCGCGGCGGCCAAATGCAGCATATGAAGCTCTCCCTTTGAGTTACGGAGCAGTTTCGTGACCAGTAAAGCATTGAAGGACTCTGGTAATACTAAGACTTGCCTGGTGTGATGAATAGAGAGCAAGCTTGCGTGTAGTTCCGCAAGCTTGCTTGCGGAAATAGATTTTCGCTCAAAAAATCTAAAACAAGTGAGCACGGAGAGGGAAGGACGTATGCGAGCCGTTAGGAATGTTTGTTGCGGAATGGTGAGTTCTGCGTTGGAAATAGCATGCGTGTGGATGCAGACATGCATCGTACAACAAAAATATGTTTTTTTTTTGCTTTTGTTGAAAGATGCCATAAGTTTTCCGAAAATGCCACAAAGATCCGTTAAAAAGTTGCTAATAAACATGGCTGGTGAAACATCAATTGCTTGTCTTACACATTTACGAACATATTACATCAACGTCGCATGGGATTAATGAACATTTAATCTTCCTGTAGGCACGAATGCAAAACTACAGTGCAGGTATCCTTACTCATACGAGTTTAAACATTATTTAGTGGGAATGATAAAGTAAATAAATAATTGCAGCTAAATCAAGGGTTAAACTAGTAAAACCTAGACTTAAGCAGGCTAACCCATGCTTTCGCTTTGCATATCCAAGGTGAGCTGAGCTAAGCGGCAGCCGCTTTATTTCACTACCCGCCACTACAATGCCGCAAGGTAAATAACGCTGTTTCCGTTCTTCACGAACCTACTAGTACAACCACAAAACAATCGCGAGCCATTTCGCTTCTGTGATGGTGGACGACTAGGGAAGCTGTGTATCACACGACATAAGGTGAAACGGTGCTCTGCACACGATTACAAATTTATTTATTGCGACCTAATCAATCATGAAAAGTGGATTAAACTCTAGGTAATCCCAGAGCGGTCTTTGATGCCAATTGTCATATAGTTTTTGCTGGAAAAGTTTCGTTAAAACAAGACTTACGGCTGTTTTATGCTGCACCATCGCAAATAAAAACACACTTGTTATGGCGCAAAGAAAACATCCCCCTCGCGAGGGGCACGATCAAATGCAGAGCATTTCCGCGGGGGGCGCGCCTGCAAGTCGTATGGATTACGTATTGGTTGTTGTTGTTGTAATTGTTGTCTTCCAGCGTAGACATTGTCGATGAAGTCGATGGTGAAACGTGAAACGTGGCGTGAACCCCCTGCCGCGGCTATGACACAACGTGGAGCGGCTATGACGCAACGTGGCGCGGCTATGACACAACACAATCCAACACAATCCACTTTAATCCAATCCAATCCAAATACAAACCAATCCAATCCAATCCAATTCAAGTCAAGCCAAGCCAAGTCAATCCAATGCCCCTCGCGAGAGAGTGTTATAGCGCCTAAATCGCGCCACCACACGAACGCGGGATGTTGACGTCACGATCACGCCACAGATGTTAGCGACCGGAGCGCGCGCGAACGACATGTTGTTTAAGCGCGAACCGACCGCGGCGAGAGAGCGCGATGCGAGCGCGCCCACCTGTTTTTGCGCGCGAACCGACTTGCTCAGCGCGAACCCAACGCGGCGAGAGAGGGTGTCGCGCACGTCCCCACCTGTTGTGCTCCCGAACCGAACGCGGCGAGAGAGGGTGTTGCGAGCGGAGAGAAGGCGAGGAGGACGCGGGGGAGAGGGCGCACCTGTGGCCGACGGTTGAATGAGTCAAGGATATAAGGCGCGTTCGTAACGTTCCATTCTGTCAAGAAGGTTGTCGGCAGGGCAGGCGTTAAGCTATTGTTTTCTGCCCAAAATAAGCTCGGTAGTCTGTGCCAGAAAGTGAATCGAGAGGGGAGGAGGAAAACAAGGGATGTACTAAGAAACATAAGCAGAAGTATGTTGAATGTCGTCAAGGTGTAGTGTACAAAATTCCTCTTTCTTGCGGGAAATATTATATCGGTCAAACGGGGCGGTGCGCGAATGACCGCTTGCGGGAACATTCGAATAAGGTTAAAAAACAAGCTGCTGATAGTCAGTTAGCCATTCATTGTAAGAACTGTAAGAAATGCAAGTGCCACCCAATTTTTGAAAATACCACTTTCTTGTCAAATTACCGTGATGAATGCGCGCGTCTCATTTCAGAAGCCTATCACATCCACAACAGTGGCGAGGCATGTGTTAGCCTCCCCTCGATTTCCCTCCTACCAAAAGAGATAAAATTCATGTCTGAGTGTTCGCTTTTTAGCCTCTGCGCAAACTGAGTATTCCAATCAAATTGTTTGTCATTGCTTTATGATAATGGTGAAGTATATATGCTGACTGAAGAAATAAAACACATTTGGTTGTTAGTCAGCGCCGTGGTCCTGTGTCCTTTCTTGTCCTATCTTTTTAGCGCTGTTTTTCTTCACTCGTTCCATTCTGTGTCGGCTTTGTGGCGCAGTGGGTACAGCCCCATGTACCTTGCGTTCCGCCCTCAGAGTCATGGGATCGAAAACCTTGGCGCCGGTAAGTATTATTTTTTTTTATAGTGTAGGGGGAGCGATGCGGACTACGGACGTCAACGCGGGTGACATCGTGAGTTACTGAAATGCTCTGCATTTAAAAGACCGGAGTGTCTCGGTTATTGATTACCGCGACAACATCGCGCTTGGTTGCATTTAAGACCATTGAAGGCACACGATGTTTCAGGTAGGCTACTTAGAAAAAAAAAAAACCTTGATGCGGACAAAGAGCGCTGCCGAGGTAATGTCGCTGGAGTACAATGCAGTTTTCCATGGTCCCCTAGATCTGTTACTGTGGGTTGGCACAGAACTGCTAGAGGGCAGCTAGTACTTCTTTTTACCCGAAATTTATGTCGCGAGGAAAGTAGTTGGACCGCTCTAGGGCAGTCCTTAGGCACTCCAGAATGAGAAATCGAAAATACGCCCTGATTGTATCGCTTCAATTTTAAATCGAAATCAGTTGCTTGCGAACCAGCTCCAAAATATAACGACCTCAAAGCGTCGTTCAAAGTATCTGTGTCGCGTTCACAGCGTCAACTGGACTGCGGTTCCAAGAAGTTATTTTTTAAACTGCTTCCGATTCAATCATCTGGCATGGCGAGGGTTTTCCCCACAGACGGTGTTCTTTAGGCCGCCAGTCCTTTTCCGAGGTTAGGCTGCAACTGTCCCGACTTGCCAGTGCCTCCCACTGCTTCTGGGGATAGGACTGGTGCGCACAAATAGCGTCGCCTGATCATTTATAGCGTAAGTAGTTAAGGTCGTAAGTTTGGTCGTAAGGTTGCGTAGGCAGGGACAAGTGGAACTACCAGGTGAATTAGTACTAAAATTTTGGTAATAGAGCCATCTCAAGTGCCAGTTCCCAAAGCCAGATCCCACTGCAGCCAGATCCCACTTGCGCTTTTCCTATCATTGTGTCATAAAACGGGCAGTAAATGCTAGAATGTGGATCAATAGAATAGATTCGATGGTCTTTTCGAGTTCGGTCGGTGTGCGAGTTGGGAATACGGGCAAGTTGTGGAAGCAAAACCAATACAATACGGGCGAACGCGAAATTCTCGCTGGAGATTGAAGCAGGAACGAAACTTACTGAAGTATTATGCATAGATCCTAAGTAGAACGACAACTTTATTTAACATATACAGGAGTAGATTTCACGCCGTCTTTATTCGCTTGCGGCATTGTAATATTTAAAGAATTAGCAACGATGAACCAAGAAGAAAATATTCATAGGTGCTAAAGAAAGGAATAATGGTTCCAACATTCCAAAATAGCATAGATTTTTGCAAGCGTTTTATGTTCTCTTCTCGCATTCCTTATGTTTTATATTAAAAAAGAGATTCTACAGAGAAAATAAATGACTAGCTAGTCACAAAGTGTGGCAACTGTTGCTTTTTCAGGAATCTCAGAGAACATTTCTGGCGGGAATTGATGAGCGGTGGGAAAGAACCCATCAAACTCATGTTAAGAGACGGAAGAAGCCGTCAGGAGCATACGCAGTACGAAATCTGCAGGCTTTCTGTGGAAACGTGTAAGAAGAAAGGCAACGTGTCTCTTGAAGAATTACTAATAGCTATGGCCGGCTCCGGCGGCGCGTCGTCTCCGAACCGACGTGGATTTAATGGAGTGAATTTATTGTGATTGCTTTGCGGCACATACACGGCGGAAAATCCGCGCGCATTTTCTCGCACACGCGCACGACCGCTGCCCTAGTCTGCGCAACAGGTACACTAAACCGGTGCACAGTAAGAAAAAAAAAATAATCGCGCACATACATCTAAACTTCAGATGATAATCAGAGACAAGAACGAAAAAGGGCACGGAGGAAGTCATCTTTTGCGAGATACGCAAGAAGGATCTTAGAACCCGGTGACAATCTATCATGTCGCTTTGCTACACCTCCGGCAAGCAAACGGAGCAGCTTCGGCTGCCGTCCGTGTCTGTGATGGCCCACGTGCTTCTTCATCGGATGCGCCTAGGAGGAGGAGGACAAACATTTTATTGAGCCTTTAAAGGCCCCTTAGGGGGGCGTGGTGACCGGCGTACCGGTGACCGCAGCAGCCCTCGCCGTGACCACCCGTTGGGTAGACAGGTCAGTCTGCAGCTGCGAGAGTGTTGTGTACAGCTTTCCCACGCACTGACGGAGCGCTTGGCCGAACATGCAGCATCGGAAGACGAGACAGCCTGCCGTTGCCTTTCTTGCGGTCTGACGAGGATTACGTTTAACCCGTGCCCGCGCTCATAGGAGCCGTCGTGTCGTACATTAGGCAGATTCAAGTCACCATGAGTTTTTTTATTGTTTTGGTTATCTTTATTGAACGATAAACTTTGTTATTTTTTGGTGTTGCGGTGCGTTTTTGTGGCATTCTCGTGTGACAGGAACGTTGACCAGAAGGTCGTCTTCCTTTCGCACAAATACTGTTTATGTGTACACGTTAGGATAAAAAAGAAAAAAAATCTGTGCATTTTTATGTCCTAGACGGTTTTTTGTTGCTCATAAAATTCTTCGATGCAATATAAGCCGCAATGCTGAAACGAACCGAGGGAGGGATGGGGGAAAAAGAACGAGGAAAGCAAATTGCGAAATAATGAAGCAGTTTAAGCGGCGAAGCCCTTTATGGGCTCGGGCTGTCGGTGTTTCCAGTCGTCGTCGTCTCATGTAGTCACTGCACTAAAACAACAGGACACTCGTTTTCCAATGTCTCACGCTAGAACATAGCACGTAATAAAAGAAAAGTGTATACCGGATAAAACCGGTTCAAAATAAACTAACATATGTGATTTAAAGATTTGTGGAACACTCCCTGTCCGCTTCGGAAATCGTCAAGCACAAGCAGAAGCTAGAAAAGGTCGAACCAAGAAAAGGCAAACTTCCCTGGTACCGGTGCCGCGTTGATCACCCAGGACGAGTCCCAAGGGACAGGCGCGTGGGCATTGCATGCACTGCACTCGTGTTGACCCCTGCCACTTCCCAAACTAGGGCAGATGGGACATGCAAATTGCTTAAATTCCGTTCAACGCAAGAGAGGGCTGCATCGCCTCAGCAAGCCCGCGATTGCTCCTCCCACCGCCGCTTTTCCCGCACTCAATCAGCGCGCGCCGTGTGGCAAGAGAGAGACTTACGATCTTTGAATACACTTTTTACACTGCATTCTTCGCCCCTCCTTATGTTTCACGTTTTAAGTGGAGACTTATACGCTGCATTCTTCGCCCCTCCTGATATTTCACCTTAGTGGAGATGTCCCGGGATTTCTATTCTTTTACACCACCAGCATAATTCTTTTTTCTAATTTCATATCACCAAGCGCATGTGTTAAAGCTTCTTATTCCTAGTGCTTGCATTTGAAATGAAGAGATGTTGCACAAAAACACACATGCTCACTGCTGAAGGCAAGTTTCTTTGCTGAAACGTTGGCAACAATCGTGGTTTCTACCTTGTTCGAAGTTTTCTTTTCTTGTGTTCTCTGCCATTTTCAAATTTTTATTGCTTCTTTTATATATATATATATATATATATATAAAGTTCGTGCGTTTTTGCAGCCGCCCCATTCCATAGGGACGATTTCCCGTGCAAGCCGGGTGAACTTCCCAACTGTTGTAGTCCCACACAAGGGCCGAGCGCCAGGCCGGGGAGTCGCTTGTACCTATTTTACCGGTAGGTGCCCGGCGCCACCAAGGAACACGAATTCACATGGTGCCTTTCACAGCCACGATGGACGCTCAACTCGCAACCGCCTGTGGCAGGA
Organism: Haemaphysalis longicornis; assembly: GCA_013339765.2. Taxonomy (NCBI): domain Eukaryota; kingdom Metazoa; phylum Arthropoda; class Arachnida; order Ixodida; family Ixodidae; genus Haemaphysalis; species Haemaphysalis longicornis. The sequence continues at coordinate 77,723,061 of CM023450.1, forward strand.
CAAGCCGCCAGACTCTTTCACCCCCGGCAATGGCGCAACGCGGCATGATGGCCGGGGGCCCCGCCAGATGGACAAGGGTCAGGGGCCCCTCGATAGGGTAAAGGCAGCTCTCCAGGCGTGGATTCCCCCTTTCAAGGGTCCGCACTCGACCAGGGACGCCTGTACCCATTAAAGAAACCGGTGGGTGCCCGGCGGCACCAGGATTCGAACCCAGTACCTTCCGCATACGAGGCTAGTGCTGTACCTCTGAGCCACCGCTGCGGTCTCAACCGACGGCGATGGTCGAGTGGTAAAACACTCGTCTCGTAAGCGGGAGGTACCAGGTTCGCATCCTAGGCCGCCGGATACCCACCGGTTTCTTTAAAGGGTACAAGCGTCCCCGTACCGCAGCTTGTCTCGACGGTGGAATAAACGCTTGGAGCTTGACCACAAGCAGCCGTGGGAGGCGATGTGGGAGGTCCCTCGAACCCCTTCGCGCGGGGTGAGGAACCGCTTGGAACCCACCAGTCAAAAAGGGTACAAGCGCCCCCTGTACTAACCTGGCAGGGGATAAAGGGCTTTGGACCCGCTCTACCACTGCGGAATACGTGGGAGGCTGCTGCTCCGCGACTTCAGCCGCTGTCCACCCACCAGTTTGAAAGTGGGAACAGGCGCCTACCTCGGGGGTTCCTGGAAACCGTAATACCACGCCGTACCGTATCATTGGTTACAAGAAAGTGGTAGGTACTTCTGTACCGCTGGGCACCAACCAGTATAAAATTGGTAAAAGCACCCCCTGAACAGGGGATCCAGTGCTTGGAACATTACCCGACTTTGTCGGGAAATGCCCCAGTGGAAGGGGTCGTAACTTTTAACCGCAGCGGTGGCTCGCAGTCAGCCATGTTACCGCGATAAATTCCACATCGCAGCTCTTGTTCTAGTCGTTCGGTCTCTATTGAAGACACCGACATTACACGGCATACCCCTTCGTGCCATCTTGGTGCTATTCATGCTTCGTTACCGTGTTGCCGTCTTCTAAATTCGTTGGCTCATAAGCCCTTGCGAAGTTGAGGCCTCCAGCCTCCGTTGTTTCAATGGTGGCACTGAAGCGTTCATACCATGCGCGTACGTTAGAAACAAAGATGGACATCATTCTTGACTTCGAAAGCGGCTCTTACACGACGACGGCGCTCGTGACGAAGGACGGGGTCTGAATGGTGCTTACTACTAACACTTCTGACTGCTAACACTATAGCCAATTGCTTCAGGCATGCAGGACATTTTTCAAGTGAACAGACATCCGACTAGGAGGACTTGCCGGAACTAAAGGTTTGTTCTTGAAACCTGAAGATGCAGTTTCAAGCACTAAAAAAATGAATGGAGTTTTAGTGCAGAGTGACTAATTGTTCCCAAATAAACTTTGTGAATGCTGTGCCTAAACCTCATGTAGTCTTCTTGCTTTCTGAAAAACTATTAGCTACATTGCCTTTTCAGTGCTTAGAGCTCCATGAAATGATATTAAGAGTGTATACGAACATAAATTTGCACTTTTGCACATCTCTCAATAAAGGTAACTACTGTTAAATGAACTAGTTTTTTGTGTCCTTTGAAGTTGCGTTTATTGAGAGTCTACTGCATATATCAATCTGCCTACCTCTTTCTCCGTGTACGCCTAGAATTTGCTTTTGTGGCTCCCCAGGCAACACTGGTAAGAATATAACAAAACAAGCTTTAAAACCTTCACAATGCGCCGTGCATTGTAACGCGTCCCTGGTCCGGCAGGTATTAATCACAGACCTTGGCCATTAAAAGCAAAGACACTATTCAGACAAGCTTGCTGTTTTTTTTTAGTTTTTTATTTTTATTTGCGTGTTCACATATTATTTATACCCCCCCCCCACACACACACAACAAACACACAAAATGATTGAAAGGCCCCACACATATACGAGAGTGGGGATGATTGATGTATTTTTACGCGCGGGGAATTGCGTATGGCACGCGCCCTCGCGAGGAACCGAAATAGCATGGCGCGTCGACGGGAGCGTTCAGCTCTAAAAAAACTCACTACACGTACATTCAGAATGTAAGAGTAACGGAACATCAAAAGGAGTGCCGCTGTGAATGATGTGATGCAAGAGGAACGAAAACATGAACTACAGAGCTAAAAGCGGCAATGCAGCGTTCCAGTGGAGTGACCAAATATTTGGCACGGTAAAGTTTGCGAATTGTGACGCATTCCTGCTGTGACATCGACGCCACGTGCATCAACAACACGAATGTCTGACGTGGACCTCACACGACTGCTGAAATTCCGGAGAAGGTAGGGCAGGTGGAGGCAAGGCGAACATTTTCGTCCTGTCACCTCACTGACAGTGCGGTCGTGTTTGCACGGGGAAACAAGCTTAGTAAACAGGCTTCCCACGTCCGGTGTGCTTCTTCACCCGAGCTCAGTGCTGTTGGCCCCCCGAGGACGCCATCTATCCGCTTTTTTGTTTTTCGCTGCTTCTTTTTGCGGCAAAAGGATCCGGGAAATTAAACAAATGAAATTGCTTGCAGTACAGGGCACGCAAAGCGTCTTTACACGGCTGAAAATGGCGGGAGCGACATTCATGAATAACCCGGTGCGGAAGTATACCAATTTCGCACGTCGAGCAAGGCTAGGACAGCTGGTACAGAAATGGCGTACTCTCGAATCACGGTAAGTGGTAAGATAAGCGCACAGTTGAAATGTGTATATTCTTATTACTGCTTCTCGACCTTTGTTTACCGACCAAGTGTTGAAATAATCCATAAATAAGGCAAAGAAAGGAAAGAGGAGGGACGAGAAACTCAGGAACATTAAAAGGAAACTATGTCCGCTGGCGCCATGCTTTCAACTGGAATGAGCACACACCACGACTTAAGTAATATAGCCGATGTGAGCATGGACTAATTGGTATGTCTTTACTTGCGGAATTTCAGTCTTCAGAGGGGCACGTTTTATTGAACTGTTTTATGGCTTTTATTAACTGGAACCGTTCTGAGTAGTCCAACAATACGTGGTTGTGGTGTTGAGGCTGGTCAGTTTCACCCGTGCACCATCTGCGTAGAACACAGCCTAACAGTGCACTGAGAAAGAAAGGATGCGGGATTCATGGGAGGCTATAAGCCACGCAATATATCAAAATGTATCGGATTACGCACACGTTTTTTTCGTGCACATCTTCTCCACTGTAGTGCCTGCTTGCAGTGGTACCGAATAAACTTGTGTTATTTCTTCAGCGTAATAACTGTTTGACTGCGCTCACGGGAACTTAATCCGCTGATTGCGTATTGCCCCTATCATGGATCTTGGCGCTAGCTCACAAACGTATTCTGGAGATGACACCCAGCTCCCCTCCAGGCTGATGAATGACTACGATAAAGTGATGCCTGTTAAAAAGCTTTTTTCTAAGTTTTCCAAGTTTCGTACCAGCATTTACTCCACAGGATAGAGTTTGATATTAGGGGATAAAGATGAGATTGGCTACACTCCGGCCACTTTATTGCACTGCCTCTACTACATTACAGGGAATAGGTTGCATGATTCGTCACCGCTGACAAAGCGGTAAATTTGAAAATTAGTCTGTCCATGCAATTTTTTGGCGAAAACAATGTCCTTCGGGGTGATAATGACGTTACGTGAATTTGAAAGGCAGAATTTTTAATAATAAACAGGGAGGTATTTCTGTCACTGCTTACAAACATTGCGCATATCGGCAATCGCAGGTCAAGTACTTCATCGTCCTTGAAGTAATTTCGCAACCGTAATTGCTTGAATAGCATCTCGAACCCCATTTCCTGAGCAGTCAGTTCGTGTGACGAACGTGTAAATTCGTTCAAGTTCTAGGCCGTTTATTTGTGATTTAACTCTTTCATTTTCATTATCGAGCTTGGAATGAGGTGCTCAAATGACTCCACAGAGAATAGAAAATTGTTAGGCTGCAAAATGGTCTTTCGGTGGTTACAGCACTACAGCAGGTGAAGTAAAAGGCGCTTTGTCCAAATAAATCAATAACCTCTGCTTTCTTCCACAAGAACGAGGACCAAAATGTTGGGAATTGGGTGGAGGGGCACTATACATACCATAAAATGAATCTATTTCTCGGTGCGGGCAAAATGTCTTCTTCGAAAACTTGTTTCTATGGAGCTTTCGCTAGAAAGACAACCTCCGTGCCGTATTTTGAACACCTGCGTTGAAGCGCTTACGCGAGTTACAGCGCATTAGTGAGTAGCCGATATATCTTGTCAAATAATACAACCGTTTAACAGGTTGTACTGGAAATGTATAAGGTAACTTATGAGTACCTTTTGGAACCCGTTTCATTGGACTGCCTAATTGTTCCATTATTTTCTAAATTCTGCTCCACAAACTCAGACCCTAAAAATCATTAATTGAAAGCACTAAGCGACTATACTGCCCGGTTACAGCTACATCATTGAGGGGTATAAACATCACTGCCGTCATTTATTTGCGTCTATTAGCGCCATTGTAAATTGAATCGGGTTAAGTGAATGAGCAAAATATATGAGTACGGAATGAGTGAATAAACCTGAATGCGGAAGGATTGCGGTAGGACAATAAGGCGGAACTCTTGCGTGACATCTGCATCCCTGAAAGCCATAACGGGAGCAGCTGAAGAGGAGCCAGCTAAAAGGCCAAGGCAGGCTACAGATAATAAGGCGTTGGGCTGGTAGAGGAGAGAGAATAAAAAGGTTTCCGTGAGAGCAAAGAGTCCCGGCATCCTTTCGATGCGTGTGTCTTGATGAAAATCGAGGGGCCAAGAAAGAAATGGATTGGCCAATGCGGACAGACGGAGTCGCTCATCTGCTGGGTAGCAACGATTCCAAATAGGCCGCGGATCGCAGAAAGAGGCAACGTGGCCTTATCCATAATGCAGGCGGCAGAGTAGGCTGCCGGAAAATAACTATGAGGCAGTGCCGGTATATAGGCCCATACAAAGGACGACGCTGCCTGCTAGTCTGCACTCGAGCCAGGACCTGCTGCACGATGGGCTTCGACTACGCTACGAGAGTGCCTGTTCCCGCAGTTTCTTCCGGATGGCTGCTAAAGAGGTAGCCCGTGCAGGAGCCCCTGTAGCCACGCCATGCTCAGCGAGCGGAAAGCGAGCGGTGCCCTCCCGGCGGTGCCCTGTCCACATGGAGGCCAGTAGTGCGCGAGTGCATAGTGAATGCCCTGGGACGGCTCTGCTCCGGGTACTATGAAAAGAGGGAAAGAAACGTAGTTATTACGCAGAGTCTGTGTGAGTAGAGCCAGCTCAGTGGCTTTTGCTCTCAACTACGGCGTCTGTCCATAGAGGCAGGATGTGGGCACCAGCCGCTCAGAACAAAAATCAAATGCATGTAAGTCGGTGATCGTTCCAACTCCTTGACAGTTTTTTTTTTCTTCCCTGCCCAGCTCTTTTTGGGCCTTTTCTTCGCCTATCCCAAACCGACAGCCGAGAAACAGGTAGGTGACTGCGAATTCCGGGAAGCCTCTCTGCTTTATCAGTAAAGAGCCTTCTGTCTCTCTCTTTTCATCGACGCGACCCGGTAGACGCACGCAGTTTTGGTTGGAGCCTGGCGTAAGAAAGCTTCCCTAAACTTTGTCGCCCGAAACTTGGCCGCTGCACAGTCCTCGCTGAAATTTAGGTGGGAGCTAGTCAAAGATAAAACAAGATGGAGCTGTCGTTCTAATGAAAGTTTGAGGGAAAACAAATGGGGCGAAGGAAGAAACAAAGGTTCTATTAATCAAATACGGAATCCGGACGTCGAGATATTTTGTAGCAGACTCCAGTGCATCTTTGCAGAGGCCCGCGTATATCGGAGAGACGCGCTTGACTTGCAGAGCGAAACACGCTGCGTTACTTCGCCTTTTTTGCTATGAATCAAAAAACGAGCGAAATAAATGCATCATAACGCGCCGGCTTGGGGATCGCTGCACAGACATGGGTGAATAAACGACATAGGGCGAATTCCGTTGCGGACAACGAAGAAATGCCCGCGTTCGCCACCGGACAGGTTAATTAATAACGCTTGATTTATCGAACCGGATTGCCTGACGTCGCCGATTCGCTTCTTGGCTTTTTAAACTCGTCGCGAAGTTTCGCCTGCGTTTTTCTTCTTCTTTCTCTTTCGGCAAGCCTTGTAAATGGAGGTTATTTACCTTGCTTTTTTAGCGATTTATGTCGCGCATTTTCTTTTACCTCGAAAATTATGAATGTCTAAAAATTAAATGATTACGCTGGTGCTAGACATCGGATCTCCGGTCAACTGCGGGGTTTCGTCCGCCTGAAGATGTTACTATCATAGTGAAACCTCGAATTGCGCGCACAAATTTCACCGAGTAGTCGATGTAGAGAAAAACAATTAATAAATACGGCTTATCACAAGTAATATGCCCTTTTTTTATTTCGGGGTAGGATGTCAAGGCACGCATCACGCATGTACATGTAGAATAACGAAGCTTCCTAACTTAATTGTTACAGACCGCCCATTAGGCTTCAGAAGCATTTCGGTATCATTCTTGACGAAACAAAGACATAAAGTTCAGTTTCAGTCATTTTGTGACTAGAGCCCGCTTCTGCAAAGCTGAACGCGGCACTGACACCAGACTTCCGAACGCATGCTTTCGCTTACTCATAGTGGAAAATGCGCATGCCACGCTGCACCTCCTGCGCTATGGATAGCTTTACGTTCGCAGCAGCAGTAGGTGCTTTATAAAGTGAATGGAGAAAAAGCGTTTTGACCCAGCCGACAACTCATTTCCCTTGCGATGACGCTTTCGTCAACGCTGGGTCGGGTATGAGAGAAGGTACAGAGAAAAAAGGGAGAGCTTTCATGTTCCGGCTCTGGAGTATCAGGAATGTAGCCTGTAAATTATAGCTTTACCTGTTGTACCTCAGGACAGCATGGCTTGGGGATGGGGATGTTAGGTTCACGGTAATGTTGCTGCGGGAGTGGCACATGTTTGCTGTAGGGGAGCTGCTTTAGACGGGTAGGCCGCACACTCGGGTTGTATTGAGGTCAGGGGTGACTCAAGCCGCGGTTGCTACTAGCTTTTAAAGCACTGAGTCATTCTGCAGATTTTATAAGCACTCCACAAGCTTGGTCTCGGTGCAGGCCGCTGACTCTTGTCTGATTGCGTATAGCAGAGCTCTCTGTTAGGACACCATGTGTGGGATAAAGGGGAGACTATGGTATTTCGCTAACACTTCTTTATTAGTAGGTCGTGCCCCGCTTATAACACCAAAAAAGCCCTTGAAGAAAATCGAACCAGTTTTTACTATCATTTATCCAAAATAGACTCAAAAGATACAGGCATGCGAACTCGTTGAAATCATAGAAGGGATTACTGAAGCAATTTCCCTCGGCCGAGCGTAGGTAAGAAACGCCACTATAACACTTTTAGTTACTGTGAATATGAAAATGTTGAATGTTAAATTTTGCTCGTTGTTGTTTTTCAGCATCTGTTTTGTGCAGCGTTGTTTTGGGTTCGAAAATGTTGTGTGAAAAAAATCTTTGGCTTTACGTCAAACTTACTATGGGTGAATGAAACTTCCTTATGTTAGTCCAGTTAAAGCTATGTCGGAGCTCACGGGAACAACTAAATTCTCTTTTCTTCCCATCATGGTGTCCTACGGATACATCACTCATGTTTCTTCGATCACGGCGAATTCGTCGCTTCAGTCACCTCACGTTTATTAACCTCACCCATACAATACTGGGAGCCTCAAGTACGGTTTCGCACTTTCCGGAACATAAAGCGGAGCGTTAGTTCGAACATGGCACCCTAAAATAATAAGTAACGAAACAGCGAACATTTCCTTCGTATTTTTGCGAGGCTCTGCTGCCCCATCTGCTTATGGTTGAGCAGAATTTCACTACTCATCGAAGATTCTACGTTCGCGCTGTTGGTAAATTCGTACAAGCACACTGTTCCTAATTCCCTCGATGAGAAGGCCCCCTGCCTCCTTTGTGTTCTCCAGATGGCTTGACCATGATGTCACCTTTTTGTACAGTGGCCGTGCATTGACCCCACACGCTGTGTTTTGCCGCAACATCGGGCAATGCAATGTCAATAAAATACAACAGGACACAAGAAAATGAAAAAGGAAAACTCCAGCCATAGCAATAGAAAGTTTGGCGTTCTTTGTCGCTATAATGTTCGCGGAAGTCATACATTCTGTTTGTTTGCGACGCTGCTTGTTCGGATGATTTGTTTGTTGATGTTCCTACTTGAGGCTTGCTGAGGGTAGAGCGTTGAAAATGCTTAAGGCCCGAAAGAGAGGTGGAGAGGCACTTGGCGTCCAATACAACTTACTCTTAGGGCATGCAGGGCCAAACGCGCTGGATGCTGGACACGTCTTCAGTGTTTTGCTTCGTTGGCGGTGGTTTGCACGCTCGGATTGGGCTGCACGACCATTGCACGGCCGCCCACACGCGAAAGGGAGCTTATTCGGGAATACATACAATTTTTAGATCCGTCATTTTTTTTTTTATGGAACCGCCATCATATGGGAACGAGATGCAAGATGTAAAATGCTTGAGGCACCTTTGATGCGCTTGAGTCTTTTTCTCCGTGCGACTATGAGACGTGCCGTAGAGGAGGGCATCAGACTAACTTTTATCACCTTGGAATTTAACATCCGCTGTAATCTCGACACAGGATTGTTTTCACTCCTCGAGATCGTCTCACACGAAAAGCGCCTACCAATACAGGGATCGAACCCGCGTCCTAGGGATGAGCAGTATAACGCTTTAGCCACTAAGCCATTGCGGTGGATAATACAACCATTAATAGGCATTAGAAGTCAAGTATAAACGAATCCTGTTTTTTGCAACGGCCGACATGAAAAAAAAAAAAAAAACCTGCGGGTAAGGGCACTGAAACCATCTGGAATGAAAAAAAAAACAGCTCCCTCCTAGCTAATTGGAAACTCTAAACCTGAAGACTTATAACCTGAAGACAGAATAAATGAAAATCACCTCAGCAATCAAAAAGAAAATGACGCGACGAGAGTGACAAGTACATTCGATTTATAGCAGAAATTGATTTATAGCAGAAATCAACCAGCATAAAAAGCGATTTAATGATTTTTGCTAAGCTTCATACAGAGTCCTTCAATGCTTCTCTGGTCATGAAACTCCCGGCCAAGTTTCGTACGGGGACAAAGGCTACCGCGAGGGGCGCCACCGCAGATCAGAGGGCATCGGGCGGCCGCCGGGGCTCTGTAGCCAGACCGGCAGGCAGGAACGCAGTAGCAGCATGCCCGTTCACACCAAATTTTTCGGCCACTCACGAAATGATAAGTCCATTTGAGCGACCCACGACACGTAAAGCGAAAGCGCACTGCTGATAAGGCGGCGAGAGTCTGTTTCATCTTACTCCGTGGTACGTTCCCTGCCAAACGCGCTCTGACCACGCCCCCGGCTGCCCTCCGATCAACAACACAGCCGCGGCGCGGCAGCGTACGAAGCTCTCCAATAGCGTGATGGCGAAGTTTCAAGACCAGGCAGGCATTGAAGGACTCTGCTTCAAGGTTATTTTCCAAAAAGTGATTGCAGTCGTCAAATACTCGCTTGTTAAAAATAGTCGATTGCGCTGCTTTTTAAAGCAAAAGCTTTTTATGTGGGACTGATTGCGTCCTGTCAAAAAAAAGTTAAAGTGGTCGGCCCCCTAGACCACTTGGGCGACCAAAAAGCACTGTTAAGATCTCAGCACAAACGGCGTGGGCGCGAAACCAGGCTTCCAATCTGGCAAAACGGTTACTCGAAAATCGCGATTAAGGAAAGGTTCTAGATAAGCCAAAACACCCATCAATCATGAAGAAGGAGTTCAATAGAATACCTTCATCTCATAAACTACGTGTCGGCACACATTTGGATCGTTTGTAGATGCGTTTGTTTAGTTTGCGAAAAATCATCGCATGGTTTAGTTCTTTGTCAGCGTTTTGGGTCACTGAAGGTTTGACGTTCGATTGCGCACACTTTCATCGAAGGTTGCACACACTTTCTCAACGCACTTTTGACACAGCTTTGATGTCAGAAAGAGTTTCTCGCAACTTTTTTTTAGGAAGGGATGGTGAAGTGTTCAGCCGGACGGAAAGAGGACTGTTACTGCATTCATCTTCACTTATCATATTGGGTGCATCATTACACTCCAAGCGTTCTACAACTTTTATCGTTTGTGTGGTCAAAGCGATGCATAAACAGAAACTCGAAGATGGGGAACACTCCTTTTGCAAATATCAGACAGTTAACGCAAACATGAGTTGTTGAGCGCATTTTAAAGATACAAGGGCCAAATTCATCATTTTAGTAACACCGAGTCGCCAGGTTTAGACGCCAACAAGGGTTTGTCTTGGACCAGGGAATTCAAACACGCGTTTGAATCATGAACGTTAAGCCTTATTTAAACCGATACCAATATAAAATTGCATAAAAATTGCGTGAAGGAATCTTCAACATCTTGAAAATTATCTCCATGTGCTGATAACACGACAACTTCCGGAGCGACAACCTCCGGATAATGCCCAAAAACACAAGACACATGATGACTTATGTGTCTAGAAACTCAAACATCGCGAAAGATCCTGTGGCCACCAACTGCATAATACGGGCGACGACAATTGCGTAGCGACTTCTTGGAGCACGGTATTTTCGACCGGTCGAACAAGTTTTGGGGAGCCCAGACTGCTGCGACTGGCTCGCCAAAGCATAAAGCAATCAAATGCAAGGTGCAGGATAATAGAATGGGAAGCGTGGCGAGGCCAAAGTTGCCTGTCACACCCTTGTGTTCACCTAACTTCACAATACCCGATAAAAAATCGCAGCCTTCATCATTCACAGAAAGTGGCATCAATGGTGCTGAATACAGCAGTGGTCAACGAAAAGGGGCGATCAAGTAGAAGGTCAAAATTTCGATATCCGCTAGGGGCGCACTTATATCATCACCAGCGAAATTGGACTCTAATTCTCTGATGACCTTCCCCGTTAGTGAGAAATACACTGCGGAATAATGAAAATTTATACACAGACTTGCATGAACCAGTTCGAAATGTGGGAACATGTGCGTGTGGGCGTGTATTGCCATTTTAAACCCTGAATAGCTAAAACAGCTCAAACTCTAAGCTCTTGTTGAAAACCAGGAAGCAAGCGAGGGTAAGAGTGCGCCGCTTTAATGACGACGTTCAAGCGGCTAGCGTTCTACGCTCTGATGATGAAGACTGTCTCGAGCCTCGCTTCTCGTGCGGGTCGCTCCTGTCTTCACTTCGGTGTCGTCGTCTTGCAACCAACCAGATGCCTTTCCTTCCTTGTTTTAGGAAAGTATTTTTGTTTGAAACGGTTGAAATAATACCGAGAAGGAGATATTTTTTTGTTAACACTTTGTTTCGAAGAAAAGCCAGGCGAGTTGCGGAATAAACAAAAGTAAGTATCGTAAATTCCACCTTGTGCTCGCTCAGGAAAAAAGAACAGAAAAGCTAGAGGCAAAGAAACGTTAAGGACAGTGAAACATATAGGAGTGAGTCGGATATTTTTTGCGTTTACTGAGGCGGAGAACGAGTGTGTGAAGAAAGAAGCTACAAGGATGACTAACCGAATCTAAAGTTCAGATTTACATACAGTTTGCATAACGTCCCCCGTCGTCCATTCGCTGCACAGCGCGAGTTCAGGCTTCGTTGATCCTACCGAAGCGCTCAGTCCCATCGTAATGTTTATCTTGTTCCTTATTTCCGGTATCCGGTTCCCCACAACCCGCCAAAGTCATTTCCTTTTTTAATCTTGAAAACAGGCGCGGAAAGACGTTGACTGAGAAAAGAAATACACAGGACGACGCGCTACTAGAAACTTATTTTAGAACTGCGTTGTAACGCAGTTCTAAACGCAGTTCCCAGTCAACGTCTTTCCGCGCCTGTTTTCAAGATGAATCAACACCGACTCGCCCAACTTTTCATCCTGTTATCCTTTTTTAAATTCGTTTGGTTAGTTCTGCTCAAATTAGACCGTGACATGTCTACTGCGTATAGTTGAGGCCTCGAATGGAACTAAATATTTCCTAGTGTGGCACCATTTCCCTAAGCCGGCTCCTTCATATACGCTTATATGATATGCGCTGGCAGGGTGTAATATAAAAATTTATAAATTGTAGGGTGAACCACCCTCAGGTTTTCTGGTGCTTCCATTAAGCGCATAAATGTTAAGGAATTTAATCTGCCTGAGTATTGTAGCCCGGCTTAAAGCTTAGCCTTTAAAGGCCGCAACAGGTATTTTCGACCAGGAAGCACTATACCAACAGCCGAGCGGGAAAAAATCGCATTAGCAGACAATTCTCTGCTAATGCGTAGCATTCTTATACCGCTGTCTTGAATGTTAGTTCTTTAGAGCCAAATATGGCTATGAGCAGCGAAACAATGTCGAATTATTTTATTCTACCTCAGTTTTCTTTTCTTTGTTTTAGCCAACGATCCACATCTTAGCCATTATAGAGGTGAAGTGCCTTTACTTCGCTAATTATGTTTTTTTTTTTTCCTAAAGCTGCTAGGCTTTCTAGAGAGTTGGTCGCTTTACGCTATTTTTATACGCATTTACAACGTTCTTGTGGGGACATTTTTTGTTAGTATTTGGTTTTGAGGAAAGAGTAATAATGGTATTCACTGAAAAGTTAAGCTGTCAATTTCTCTGCTTGGTAATATCAGGAACGGCTATGTCCATCCCTCTGCGGCGCAATCATGGCGCGGCTTGTGCCACTGTGCCCGCGCCTCGCAGAGAAATAAACACCCACGTGCGTCGTCTGCTCCGTTTCAACCCGATTCTCAACGGTGGTATCAACAGATATGTTATTAATCGCACCCACATTGAATCGAGGCATTACTTTTCGTTCGGTGGGGACAGTTTGAAACATTTAACACACGCGGTGTTCTCGATGATGATGATGATGATGATAAGAGGCCTTCCTTTGTATCGGGGGATGTCGGTTGTCACCAACCTACTTGCCTGTGTTATTCTACTTATTTGCCCTACCCTTCACTAACCTAATGGGTTAGCTCCCCTCCACCCCCACCCCCCCCCTGTTTTAAACAACCATTGCTCTCCCCGTAACTGCCCTTGAACACCTGTTTACCACTCCCCCGTCTGTCCTAAATTCTAATTCGGTATATTACCCTTCCTACGGCCCACTCTCTTCCCTACTTTTCTTCCACCACCACTCCAGCCGCCTCTTCGTCCCCTCTATGGCCCTCAAGTTGAGGCTCCCCCTTCCACCAAATCCTAAAGCCTTCGTCAACGCCGCTTCCCCATCGTTTCGCGGCGGTACTATCTCTGGGCAGTCTATGGCAATCTGCTCTACGGTCTCCCGATCCCTGCCGCAGCATACACAAGTTTCGTCCCGTTGCCTGTAGTAACAAGATATTTGAGTCTAAGCCAGCGTCAATAATCCGGCATACAAACTGCATTCCATATGTCTTCGGCAGATGCCAAAGGGTCGTCGTACGTTTGTCTAGTAGAGGGGTCATAGTCACGTTAAATTGCGTTGTAGAGACAAATGTACACTTTAGCTTTACCATGACGTCGGGATTAGGCGAAATAATTATGCCTCCGAGTTGTCTAATAGATTTTTCTAGTTTTCTAATTTTAATTTCTTTTTCAGTGCAGAGCAATAAAGGGGCTCACCTTGTCGTCGTAGCTCGCTCGCTGGACCCAAGTAGAGCCACATGGCGTTCCGTTGGAGCGGCTGTCATCGCGGCATAACCGCGAGGCTTCAAAAGCCAAGCGGTTTATCTAGTCATAAGCGTTCGAAACTCGTGAAGCGCTGGCGCTTGTCATACACCTCCCCGTTGTTTAGCGCAAAGAAAACTGTAGGTGCATTTCAGGCAAAATATACGAAAGGAACCGGCATTGCCCGCGTTCAATTATTTAGGAACGCTCGTTGGGTTGGTTTTTACGATTGTAAGCAAAAATGTGGCAGTTCAACGCCGGCACGTGCGGGAGGAAAAGCAAGCACAAAAAGAACAGAAATCCTGCTGGCGCAGTTTCAGGCACAGGGCACGCGAGCACTGTGTAGGCGGGAAATTTGAATTGCATAGGGTAGTAGCAGTAAGCGGATAACGGCGCTACAGCCCATTATGGCGATCCACTGCTCTGCACTTCCGAAAGCTTTCACATTGAGTGGAACGGCTTTAATTGGTTTGTTTACCAGTTGATGCTGTTGCACGAGCAAATGTACCCCGTGTTGAGTTTTTCAGAGAACTCGTTGTAAACAGGAACAGCCCGTCTACAAGAGCATGTTAGATGTTAAGGTTTCTGCACTTTTCTATAAGATGTTATCTCAGGTGATAGTGGTATGCTAACCTCACAAGTGAGCGGCAAACTACGAAATTCGAGCTGCGTGTATAACAAAGAAAGCTGGTATTGAGCTGTGAAATTGCATTTTAAAGAACTATGAACATAAGCAAAGCAATGTTACAAAGAAAACGTCGGTAAACAAACAACTCTATGGTCCGTCTGGATAATTGTCTCACACACAAAAGTAATGGGAAAGAAAGTAAGGAGGTCATGGAGAACGGATGGAAAATTCTACTGAGGGAAATGGCTGGAAAAGAAAATGAAGCCAGCTGTCAGGTATCGTCTGTTTCCGACCCACGGGGCCGAGCGGCAGCTCCAAAGAGATTCTGAACAGGAAATTAAGAGATCAGAAAGAGCAAGTCTAGGCCTATAAAAAAGAACGAAAGGAATGACATATCACTAGCATCCTCACCCATTCATCTCGACCTTCGTGATGGGAGGGAACAGAGACGAATGCGGGTTCAAGGTTATCTTTTGAAATATCTTGTATTAAAGCGAAAACAAAAAGAACTGTAGTGAGGTGGAAAAACGTTTAAAGAATTCTTTTGTAGAAGCAAACGTTGACAGGGGGTTTTGGGTTCTTGAGGACGGGCAAACGAAAAATAACCGGGAAGTAAGGCCTGCAGATAAGACAAATAAAAAGCGTTACTGCCTTAGGTGTGCTGAAAAGAACTAAGCTGTGGGCAAGGACGGTTGCGTCTACAGCACGTAGAAAGGCGCCAAATGGAAACGATTCCGGGCTCTGCGGCGTCTAAAAAGAAAGCTGCGCAGCCTAATGCAAGATTCAGGCGTCTCCGTCAGTTGCTGCCACATAAGCAATGCAGCAGCTCAGCTGGGGTCACAAAGGGAAGACACCGGTGTAAAATTTTAATGCATAGGGAACGTATTCCGGTCGTCACCTCGAGACAACAGACAACGAGTTCACTTTCGGACGAAATGCGGTGAATTTAAGCAGCCCAACCTTTACTTTTGTGTCTGCACTAACAAGGCCACCAGCCAGGGCCGTAACTACAGGGGCATTTTGCAGTGTTTCCAAGGTTTCCATAATCATTTTTAAGACGCCTATGTGTCTCTTTATCGCAATATCCCAAGGATCACGCAGAATTAATTACAGTGACCTGGTAACCTCATCCTCAAGAACATCTTTTGTCTCGGTACGGGATGATAGCCAACTTTATCTCTGGTTCGCAGGTGTGCACTAAGTGGGCGAAGTTCACAGAGATTAGAAAGCTGTTTTCTAGTTGCTGACTGGGTCTAGTTCAGGACGCCATTACACTGCAACATGGTTCGTCTGAGATACGGCCACGATTATGACTGCAACAGCGCCGTCGGCAGCAGAAGGAGTCCTTTATATTAACTTCCGCTGATCTAAAGTTGTTTCCGGATGAACTTCAAGCGCTCCACACACGCGAAGATGGAACTTTGGCGTTCAGAAAGGCTGGATCCCCGGGGTATTCGTAAATATCCCTATCACACCGCACGACGAAGGGCCACGTGGGAGGGGGAAAAACCGAACAATGAATTGAAGATAGGGACAGGAACTAATGAGCGTTACGGCGTATGCTGAACGGCGTGGTAATGAGGTGCATTAGCGAGTGGCCGGCCGCGATCGCGGAAGCGATAAAACGCCTGAAAAAAAAATATTGTTCGGTAGAAAGTAGCAAATAAATTAGCTGTCGGCTTTATATTCGACGGCACCATCACTGCACTAAAAGGACTTTAATATGCAATGTAAAACTGGACGAATTATCCTATTTGCACGAGTCTAACTTTATCGCCAAAAATAGCCTTCAAATTTGTGTGCGTGTTACAGTCGGGCAGCAGCATTACCATCTAGGACTCGCCACAAAATCAAATTTAATCTAATTTAAAACAATCCGTCAAGATCACTTTGGTAAATTTTGGGGCACCCATTCCTCAAGAGGGAGAGAGAGAGAGAGAGAGAGCTCTTTATTAGATGAAAGCAGAGAGGTTTTCCGGCATGTTCCCGCCTGCATGCTACTCTGCGGGGATGGGGAGAAGGGAGTAAAGGCCCTAAAAGAAGTAGGGCAGAAGAAAGAGGGGAAAAGAAGAGATTAAAAGAAAAAGTGAACACGAAGCTTTGCGTGGTGACTTAAAAGTCCACACGATCTCACACGTAAAGTTCTAAATTGTCTCTGCGAGGCTGATTCCGAGTAAATAGTCAAATAAAGCAACCAACACTTTTCTCTGGGACGATGGAGAGGGCCAGGGTCCAAGGAGACCTTTCAAAGATATAGATGCGTTGTTGAGGCACTCAATCTTTTCTGCGAGGTGAGTTCTTTCTTGGATGTATGCCGGACACTCTAGAAGGACGTGCTCTATTGTTTCGGGCAATCCACAATTAAAAGGAATACCTTACTTAGCTCTTGCACTTGTTTGTGCTGCTGCGACTAGCACCTTGTTTCAGCGGTCATGGCTACGAAGAAATACAACTACAAAGCGTTCGTTGATCAAGCGCAAGGTTCCCGTCGCTGTCGTTCATCATGCCGACAGCGAGGGGAACCGACGAGCACTGTGCGTCGTGGAGACATGAGTTCGCGATTGACGTAAACAAAGCCGAGCAGTATTTCATGCAAGGTTGCACCAGCCATGAGCACGGACGTTTTTGTGAACTATTAGACTCCCAGGCGCAATTCATGCATTAGCAGCTTGTAAAACAGGCGGCTGTTACTTTAAGCACAAGGTTTAGGCACTTCAAATCGCAAACCCTTTCAATGTTCCTCGCTCCAGTTGGAATTGGATGGGCATGTTCAAGAGGCACAAAGTTTTTTTTTCGGCGACAGTGGCGTGCATTAAAAAAATGTCTTCTGCCCGGCACGTGGTATCGTGTCTTTTACATCCCCGAGGTAGTATTGGCATCAAGTATTCTTTCGATTATGCCTACGTATACTCTCACCTGCGCTTCACAATCGCGGGTGCGTCAGAATCGTAAAAATACCGTACTAGGGAGATGACTCAATTTGTGAAGAGCGGAGCTGACAGTAAAAAAAAAAAACAGGAACAGAAAGTACGCCCACCTTGTGTAAACAGGCTTAAAAATCGCGTGAAGGCATTTCCGTCTAGCAGGTAGGAAGCATTGAAATTTGTCACGGACGCCGAAGCCGAGCCAAAGTACCGTGGTTCTGATGTCGCATGCAGCACTCCCTTAACCTGAATAAGTGCCTGCTCAAAATAAACGTTGGCTTCGTGAACAAGTCTTGCGCCTGTCGGACGGCCTTCATTATATTCCTCTTACATGTGTACCGGTCAGCAACAACGCTGGTGAAGGGGCTTGCCAGTGGGTGGATCTATCATTTGCAATGTTCGGGTGCCAACTGTGTCTCAGAGTTCTGCGGACTGTAGGAAGGATTGCATGCAGAAAATTTCCCTCTACGACAACATTGGTTTAAAGCGAAGCTTTCTTACGTTCTTCTGCCTGTTTTACGGGAGCTGCTGCTGCTGCTGCTGCTTTTTGGCTGGTAGCGCCGCTCGGTGTTACCTTACACCAGATAATGCTGTCGCTTGCATATCGCGATCGTTGTGCCCGGAAAGCGAGTCGGGAGGGACACCCGGGGAAGTTACTCGAAATAACTCTGGACTACCCATACCACGTGACCGAGGAGTCGACCAGGGAAGCGATGTGCGGATGGGGGAGGGGGGGTGAAGCATCTGGAGAAACCCCATTTGATGCGTGTCTCTCGTTCTTTGCTCTTGGAGCTGGTCGCGTCTTCGACAGGGAGATTGAGAAGTTAACCTTTATCGTTACGTCCCGAATTTCGCGACGTAACCACCACTACTCACCGTTCTGGAAACCGAGCTACGGGAAGCGCAAAATAACAAAATGCCGCATCCAAGTTCACTTGAGCTCAGGTATGCCACGATAAAATCTTCGCGCCACGTCGATTCCCACCTATAGCGCGTGGAATAAGCCAATTTTTATTCCCCCAACAGGCCAGAGTGCCATCCTTTCTATAATAAATTTATTCATTCCTTCATCTATCTCGCTTCCTCCCCCTTTTTCGCATTTCTTATTGTCCCCTTTCCAAAGACGACGCAGTTGTCTTCAAGAAAAACAAATTTATTGGAGCGAACTTGTGCTCCCCTTACAGCTCAAAGAATACAAGGCGGCGATACAGCAATCACCAAAGTGACGTGCGTAAACTGGTGTCGGCGATTCGAATGCCATGGCGTCTGCTCTGCAGGCTTTTATCTCTTGGCGCGAGTGTTTCTGGAACCGTCGATTTACATCCGGAACATTGTAGATCAAAGAAGATCATTCTGGGCTAGGGATGTTAGGGCGAGACAGTCTGCATATCTGAATGTGATAGCCAGTGCGGCATAAAAATAAAGAATGGAAGACGCGCTTCGCTTGGGACGCAGATAACACAGCCGGGCATGGCCGGGCCGCAAAAACAAACAATAAACTTATACATGGTTCGCGACATTATTCTCCCTTTCTGCAATCGTTGTTAACGCAAGGGATGCCCCCTTCTGGTGCACCACTAGGCATGGAGCTGGTGCTTTTTTAGGAGCAGCTGAGGCCATTTTTGGTATCGTGATTGGCCTGCCTTCCACACGGGTGGGTCTGACAGAGTTTCTGTCGTATCCGTAGCCGTGCCATTAAGGATTCCGCTGCCATCCGATAAGCTACAGGAGGAACACACAAGCTGAAGAAAGGAAACTTGCACTGCCAAAGGTCTCGGCAGATGCAACAGCAGCGAGTGCCCCGGTGGCGAGTGGTCCTGCGATGATGTGAACAGATGTGCCCTTTGTTCAGCAACTCATCTTTCTTGCCCTTTGCACAAAGAAATTTAAGGACAGGAGAAGCTGTTGACAGCTCCTATAGGCGACGGGAGCCGCTGACGGCGGGAACCATAATAGTGTTTTTTTGATGAACGTGAGTTTGATGGCCAAAGAATTAATACTTGGCAACCTTTCACTACGTACAATCTATACGGACGTTTAAAAGAAGTTATGGTTGTTTTTTATTCCGCAAAATCTTTGCTTCTCTCCCTCTCTCTCTCGCAAAATGTTATTGTGCTTTAAAGAACTCCATTATCTTTGTACCTTCTCCAAAGCGCAGCTTTATCTTTTCGTCTGCTTGTGTGTTCGAAAACAAAATATGAACCTTCTAAAAGAATTCGTAACGTGAAAAACTTGCATTGAATGAATGTTATCCAGTAAACAAAAATGAACAAAAATGAATGTTATCCAGTGAACAAACAAAAAATGTACGGGTTGTGCGTTCCTTATTTTCTGCTCAGACATTTAAGAAATATACAGCTGGGGACGTAATAGGGTTTATTCTAACTATAACGCATTCGGTATCGATGCGTCCCTTTCTGAAATCTGCTCTTTAATACTGCTCGCAATAACGGGAGATAAGCTGCCTGTGAAGTTAGCGACTCCCGGTGATCACTTTAGCGAATTACTTCTTTTTAAAGCGAAACTTTCTATGCCGCGCTCATTACGTGAGGTGTCGCTTCAAAACGCACCACAGAACATTGAACCTCACACAATGGGTTTCACAAAACGACGATGATTATAAGCGAACACAAACCAACCGCATCAAGAAAAAACGCCGCCCATGGTCCGAATGCAACCTGGGTCGCTCACGTTATGAAGCCGGCGTCTACCCAATTTCGGCATTCCGACACGGCCCAAGCAGTTTGAATTTGGACATTGATTTTTCTCCGGTTGTTGGGAATAAAGCCGCGTGTTTTAGGCAGCTCTCTCTTTTTAATTTCTTTTTGAGGTAAGAGGCTCTTAGTCCTCTACCCCATATAATAAATTCTTTTTCCTTTACTTTAAGCCGTCTGCTAATATCGGCGTTTTTTTTTGCGCATCCGGGCAGGTAAAGAATTACATCTATTTAAATTTTCATGTAGTCGCGGTGCGATAACGTTTTAGATTGCGAAAATGTGTTCAACGAACTCTAGATCACATCTGATAGTGCGCTAAAAAACGATAAGAATTATAATGCTTGCGCTCATCGTATTATCAAAATCTTATGGGGAAATGAAAAGAGCAACGAGGCCTTCTTTACATTCCGAAAGCCGCGTGCTTTTTGCGGGTCCTTGATATACGTATGTTGGTACATGATTTTTCCTGAATATCGAGCAGCGGTCCTCGACATGGTAGTCTGGTCTTTCTTTTTCTTCTCGTGCACAAGAGATGGGATGAAATTGCTAAACGCGTGGCTTGATGAGACACGTGCGGTACTTCATGCCAACATTCTCCGAGGACGTTACTTGCGTCAGAAGCTGCACCACGCGTGCCACTTTGTTCTGTTCCCAGCCGCGGTCACAATGCTACAGACACATGGTGGTAGCGAGAGGATGTCGCCCGTATATGGCAAACGTAGCGCCGCATAAATTTAGGCCAATGGTGGCTTGCTCCTATGAGAGCCATCATGGCCTCCTGTACGCTTAGCGAAGAGTCATTCCACCTTACAGCCCTTGCCTAGTCCTTCCTCCGTTATTGCAGCCGCAATAGCAACAAACATAATGGTCCTCACTTTGTAGAATCGTGGGAATGTGCGGTATTACACCGTTCTATTGTCTACAACTTGCACCTTAGACCTATGTAATGCTTGCGCAACGCATACATGCAA
This sequence comes from Haemaphysalis longicornis, assembly GCA_013339765.2. Taxonomy (NCBI): domain Eukaryota; kingdom Metazoa; phylum Arthropoda; class Arachnida; order Ixodida; family Ixodidae; genus Haemaphysalis; species Haemaphysalis longicornis. The sequence continues at coordinate 77,744,017 of CM023450.1, forward strand.
TTGGCGTGAATAATGGAGACGCGTGAGCAAACTGGGTAAATGCAGCGTATGCGATTTTTTATGCTACCCAACGTACGTAAACCGCTAACTGGCACAAGGCCTGTTGTCCGAAGTGAGTTTAAAGTGGTAACAAGGAGTTCGATGCTGTAGAGCCATGGGAAATAAGCGTTCTCGATGTCAACTTTTTCGCTGTTTGCAGCGGTTCCAGTTAAAAGAGCCCCTACCCGCAGGGAGAAAAAACCTCACAGCATCATGCTTAAAAACCAAACCTTTTTAACTTTAGATTTTACCAATTCGGCGGGGACTGTTTTCCGACGGGAGCCGGGATGTTTTGCGCCATACGGAATGCCCGGAATCGCACAAAAAGGGTGAAGGCTCCCAAGCCGGAATCATCAGCACTGGGCCACAATTCCTTGCCGCAAGGAGGTGCCACGGCACTCTTGTCTATACACGCTTGTCAGCTGTCATGCAGGAGGAGGAAGAATCCTCATGGTTTCTAGATATTGTCACAACTGGGAACAGTTTGTGTGGGGCCATCACGGCCCCTGACCCACGCTCATGAGGTGACACATGACACAACGCAATGCAAAAAAACTCCCTACAAATAGTTACGTCAATCCTTCGTTAAATATAACGTGGGATTAATCAACTTGATCCACACAGCTACATATGCACATTTGGCCCATGCCGGGGATTGTCTGATAATGGATGCAATGGCGCGTCACTGGCTAATGATACACACTTGCTCGATCGCTTTTTTGTTTCCTCGCTTGCGTGTTCAATCGAAAGTATTGCTTTGGAGCACTCGAGGATTTTCCCAGAAAAAGTTCAATGACAATTTTTCACCCGAGGCATATCTTGTCCTCAAGTATCTCGCACACACACTGCGTAAATCTAGTATACAGGGTGATCAAAATTAAGTCGACAGGTTTTTTTGAAATTAGGCTCTTAGCTTTACGTGAAGGCGACCTCTACAGTAAGGTTATGCGCCCAGGGGAACACAGAATTAGGTGGTAATTATTGATGTTGGTGGCTTAATTAACTAAAATAGAATAATTACCTTTGTAGTGGCTGCAGTAAGCAGGCATGTTTGTATTGAAGAGTTACAGACGCAATCGTGTTTTGAAGCAGTTTCATTTGGCAGAATTCTTCTAGCGCATCCGTTCTCCGAGATATCGAAATACAAAATTTAATTGCCCTTTCTTATGATTATGCATGCTAGACAGCGGCAACCGCCGCAAAGCTCCAACCTTTTTTTCTGTGTTTCCATAGCGGTTCCACCTAGTGCAGATTGCGATAACGACAGCCAAGACAGAAAGGGAGCCAGTTATCACTTTTGCCTATGCCGCCACCCAGTTGTGAAACTAAACACCGTACGCAGCAGGCACGTCACAAAAGGGAGGAGCTTTGGGCCGGTCTTCACTGTATAGAGTGCGTAATCATGCGAAATGCAATTAAACTTCGCATTTCGTTATCTGGGAGTACGGATGCGCTAGAAGAATTCTGCAGAGTGAAACTGCGCCAGAAACACGGTTGCGTCTAACTCTTCAATACAAACATCTCAGATTTCTGCAGCCAATAAAAAGTTAGTCAATTTTAGATAATTAAGTCACCGACATCAATACCTATCGTCTAAATCTGTATCTTAGCGCCTAATTTATAAAAAATCCGTCGACTTAACTTTGATGCCCCTGTATTTGAACTGTATCCTACAGTTAGAGCGCCAAAGGAACAGTAACATTTTGGTTCTGTTCACGATTTTTCTTTATCAATACTTACACACCATGGCTCCGAGTTCCTGTACTCTCAGAGCATAGATTTTGTTTTGATACGTAGCATTCTATGCCGAGTACCCACAGTCAGGACCATTTAACGCCCTGAATTCCGACAAAAATGGAGATTTCGCTAAAGTGACACCTGCAATTTCTATAATAGCGTAAATGGAAAATTGGTAGTTGAGAAGTTTGAAAAACCAAAAAAATAAAATACAGGAAAATAAAATTTTCACAACAATATTTTTCAAATTTAAAGAGTTCTATCGTATACCTGTCCCCCTATAACTGAAGAATAAACAAAAAGTCCGCGAGAAAAAGGGTACTGAATACGAATAAATAAGTGAAAATGGCAACCGTGTAAGGACGTGCCTTTCCGCAAAAATGCAGATTTTGCGAAAGTAACCCTGATCTTAGGAAATATTTTCAAATGGAAAAATGGTCTATGTATAATGTTTGCCAAAGAAAAACAAAAATAGAAAACAGAATAAATAAAATTAGTGAAAATGGCGAAACGTGTAACGACGTGCATTTCCACAAAATTTCAGATTTTGCGAAAGTCGTTATGAAAGCGCAAATGGAGGCAAATGGTCGAAGAGAATTTTGGAAAATCGAAAGATGAGAAAAATAGAAAAAAAAAAATTGTTAACGAATAAAAAAAAACAGCGAGAATTCCGAACTGTGTAAGCTCTGCATTTCCCCAAAAATTCAGATTGAGCGAAAGCAACACCTGTAATCGTTATAATAGCGTAAATGGAGATAATTGGTAAAACAGAATAAAAAAAAGGAAAAATAGAAAATAATAAAATTTTCAGAAAATAATGATCTCATAAATCAGAAATACGCATCTCAAATGTCTCCAAAATCCCAAGAATAAATAAAAAGACCCCTCCAAAAAATCCGTTGGAAATTCGAATAAAAAACTAGGGAAACGCGAACAGCCTAACGCACTGCATTTCCGCAAAAATGCAGATTTTGCGAAAATAACACGTGCAATTGATATAATGGAGATTTGAAAACCGGAAAATAAGAAAAATTTTAAAAATTGAATTTTCATAAAAAGCATTTGACAAAACCAAAAATATGCATCTTAGACACCTCCCCAGAAAACCGAGGAATAAATAAAAAAGGTCCGCAAACGGGTGTTGAAAATATAAAAAAAGCGCAACTAGACCAACTCTGCAGAGCACCTTGCATCTGCGAAAAAAGTATAATTAGCGAAGTGAAGCCAATTCATTGCTATAACGGTATGAATTTATAGCATTGGCGAAAAGAAACAAAACTTAAGCAAAATAAAATAATGCAACGTCTTTCGCTACTCATAGCATATTTGACTGTAAAGAACTCACACTCTAGAAAAGCGGCATAACAACGCTTCGCATTAGCAGGCAATTCTCTCAATTTCTGCAGATTTTTGCCTCTAGAGCCTTTACCCAATTTGGCCACAATTCCTGTATGCAAGCAGGAACACTTTTATAGGTATGTTTTTCTAGTCTTACTTCATCCGTCAGACATTAAAGAGAGCCGTTGCGAAAGCTTTCCCCTCTGAACGTTAGTACGACAGCGATTGCTGGCTTAGATGAAAGTACGCTATCGACAGTAAGTATTCAGCGATAGAAATACGCACCCGCTGTGTTGGCCCAGCGGCCAAGGCGTTGCACGGCTGAGACCGAGAATTCCAAAGCAATCTTTGCTGCGGCGGCCGATTTTCAAGTGGAGGCGAACAAGGAAATCGTCTTCGTGCTGTGATATCGGTGCACGTTGCCAGGGCCACAGACCAGGTGCCCCTTCGGCCAGTAAAACCGCAGAGTTTCGGCATCAGCAGAGACTTAGATATAATTTAATTGCTATTAGCATTCCTAGATTGTTCAGATGTTTTCTGGTCTGCGGTTTTTCTGTTAAACCGTGGGGGCCAACTGATATCTTTCTAGGCGTTTTGCTTTCTTCCTAACCGTTCTTCTGCGGTAAGGAGTCAATATTGAACTTCAAATCGAGGAACGTGGAGAGAGTGGAGACGTGGTGCGCATACAGGAGAGGGCAGAGGAGGGTAGGAGGAGGAGGATGGATATAGAAAATATGAATGCAGACATAACTTGTGCTACACTAGTCACAGCCCCCCCCCCCCCAAAAAAAATAAATAAATAAAGGCAGGGGGAAAGGCAATTTTTGTCTTCGAACAAATTTAATGCCGGATCCAAAAAGGGGAGGGTTGCGACAGGGGTGATTGTTCATCCTAATGGGCTTTAAATTTGGTGCTACCGTGCTTGAAGAGCCTGCCAAACCGCTCCCTCTCCCTTCGCTCTTGATCGTACCATCCAACTTATTCGCCCGCCTCCTCTAAAGGGTCAGTCGACATCCACGTTTGCACCTACCCGCTTCTTTTAAAACAGCCTACCGAGAATTGAAGGTTCAGGTGAAGCTAAATAGTGTGATTGGCACAGGATTTGGAACGATCACCTGTAATGTTATTTTTTCTCCTATAATACAAAAAAGTACGGGCGGATCCACCCCGTAGAGGTTGTTGTGAAGCGAAGCTTTCATACACCACCTATCACGGGTGACCACGGCCCGGTTGCATTAATCACACATTACACTGTACCTGTAACACGTTCTTTGTTATTTCACTTAAGCCCTACTTTCAGAACGGCCTTATGACTGGTATGATACACACTCAGACTTTCTGTTTTCACCGCCGTTACATTCTTCGGGAACGTTAGGTTAATGCCCGTTCCACGGATGGTAGTCGGTTGTTCGGTATCGGTGTTGCGCGCGAGTCCAAACTCTTTGAGGGACGAAATGGACGATCGACGGGCGCGCACACGGCCTCTACAAGTGCAGTGGGCGGAGCGCACAGTGGCGCGAGTGGTCGCTTGACGCCATCACGTGAGCATTCAGCGAGAACGCATAACAACAAACCCGCGCTGTGCTCGGGGAGTACACCGCTGGCTCCCCCGTCTCCGCGTGCGCACGTAGCTCAGTTGGTCAGGCGACGGGCTTTCGCTACGTTTCTCTATTCGGTCCACGTTCGATTCCTGGCGGTGCCAGTAATTTCTTTGGTTTGTTCGCGGGAGTTTTCTGTTGACGCCGACGGTCGCGATGGAACCCTTGGCTAGTAAAGTACAAAGCCTCGCATTTAAAAAAATGTGAAGCGAACCATTAGATTATGGGGTTTTTTTAGTGTGTGTTTCTTCACTCGAATACGCGCAGTCGTATCAATAAAGACGAGATTGCCAGCTGAATTGGAAACCGTCACGGAGTGGCTGGTGAACGAGCAGAAAGATCGCGGCTATTAAGAACCTTACCGAGGAAAGAAACAAAAAAAGCCGGTTGAAGTAATATTTACAAGCAAAGTACCGACGAGAGCAGTCGGCTACCGAGAAGCGCACAGAGATGCTATAAAGTAGTACCGCCGAGAACCGAGGATTTTCTTCCTGCTTTTTGTTTGCATTTGAAGATTAAAAGCTGGATGCAGCCATCTTGTCGTTAATTCCTAAAATAAACAGTATCGCGAAAAATTGTACACAAATAACATAGAGGCCATGAGGTTCGAAAGTAATCATCCGTATACCTAGAAACATTCTCGCTGTTCTTTTAGTTCTCCCCCTCAGAAAAAAGGAAGAAAAAGAAGTTTGGGAAGGGAGTTAAGGGAACGACGTGGTATTTCTTTTTTTTGCTTTGCTAATTGCACCCTCAGGCATGCATAAAATATTGACTCGCAGCGCTTATCTGCGGCACAATATGCGAGCAGATTGACGGAGAAAGTCTGCGAAGGCAAACCGTGACATAGAAACGAGAGAAAAGTAAAAAAAGTGAATTGTGGTAATTTGGAGGGACGTTAGCATGAGGTGGAAAGCGGAATGGTTTATTTAAAAACGAGGAACCAAGGTGAGTAAATGGAACGGATGTGGGGGCGGGGCACGAGTGAATGCCAAACAAACATCAAATGAGGCAAAAAAGATTTACATCTTTTGATCTTGCAGGAGCCGAGGTACGAATTCAGCTAAACAAAGAATATTCAGAGATAACAGATTCTGGAGTGCAAACAGAAGCACACATGCAAAAAAAGAGTCTCAGATGGTTGGGCTAGGGCGAAATGAAAGATAATTGCGAACTTTGCCGGTACTTTCGATGTTTTTTTTTTTCTTCTGAGGGTTTATCAAAGTTTTTTTAGTGAAAGCTTAAGAATTCTTTACCGGCCCGGAAACTGTTTGTTTGTTATACTGTAATACATGCGCCAGGGTACTACGGAATGATCAACGTGAAAATGTTACTGGACGTATTTCTGTGATTCCCTTCCACACACCTGTTAGGAGTCTCCAGACGTGCCAGCCAGCCGCGCCAGTAGTTGACGCCATCACACCAACAATCTTAGAAAAAACAACGAAACGTTGCGTTGAGGGATACCGAACCGATCTCAGGAACACTCAGTGACAGGCAAGTGACGTAACCGCTGCTCTATGCCGACTTCACTCGAGACACGGAATTTGATGTAAGCAAAAGGGGACTAAGAGGGGAACTGTAAAAGCGCTGAGAGGAACCCTTCCTCTGCTTCCTGGGACAATTCCACGTGAGCATCTAGGGATTCAAGCTTCAGGTCCACACCACGTCCACGTCGGCATCCAACCCCGGAGCGTCGCAAATCACTTTAAATGTATACTTTAAAACACTGAAGCAGTCGCAGTCTTCCGAAGCTCCCCAACACACCGTAGCGGTATGTGTAACCCATTTCCCAGCTGCGTGCACCAGGGTAGAGGCTAGACCGCTTATCCGCGGTGGTTACACCTGCCCAATGAGGAAGTGGTCGGAAATTTAGCCCACTTTCTTTCAGTTGTGATCGCTGTGTATTGTGGAACGCGCTGTGAGGTACACAAAATCGTGAGGTAGAGAAAACAGGACTGCGGACTGGACATAGGCACTGGAAAGGGAAACAGCAGCGCCAAGGGAGGGTCGGCCGCTGCCGTATGTGCAATACGAGCTGCCTTGAGAGGTAAAGGTACCGATGGGGCCGAAACAGGATGCTCCTGGCGATGGCGAGCCAGCGGAGAGAGCTAGGGGACGGTTTCAACAGAAAGCAGATAGCAGGAAGTACAACTAGACTTTTTCGTTCTCATTCCTATAAGTGTTTAAGCATCTGCCGTAGTTGTTCTTTTGTACCCCTCATTTTCTGTGCTTCACAACGCGCGCGATAGCAAACATAGAGAGTAGCCGATAAAAAATTACTTTGGTGGCGCGAAGTCTTCCTTCACAGCCCTCGACAGTAGAGTGCCGTACCCGTTGGGCTAAGGTAAAATTGGTTTAAATAGAAAAATGAATGAATGAATAAAATCTTAATGCAACAACAGTAGCTGCTGTTAGGGCACCCTCCCGGCGGAGGGGATCCTGAGTCCGGGATCGCCTGGCTGTGGCTGGCTGCGCGGGCGCTGTTCACCAGGTCAAACTGGATCGTGGGGTGCTGAAAAAGAGAAAACGCAAGAATGAGTTTCGTTAATCGATCATGTTATTTTTGAGAGTGCACGAATCATTCGTGTGTTTGCACAATAGAAGAGCCCGAGTTGTCGTGTCTGGAAATATTTTCTGCGTATTTTCTTTTAGGGCTTTCAGTTAAATGCGGGATGGTTTCATGATTTGTCGTAATTAATCTTTTGATTTCAACGGGCGCATGTTGTATGGTATACATAGATGCGAACCACTTATTCTGTCTATGCAAAGAATTCCTCCAACTTGATGAGTATTCTACAAATATAATGATTACATGTGATAACTTGAAAAAATTAGCATTTATTCCGGGGATACAAGGTTCTGGCAGAAAGCTTTGCTGGGGTAGTCGCTAAATCATTATTACGGATTAAAACGTGTGCTTTCAGTGACAAATGTAATAGCTCAATGAGCGTTGTGCATAAATTATTAAGGCGTTTTGGATAATAAAAACAAAAACGATGCGAATAGCGCATTTGCGGCCTATTCGGCAGCTCTGAACACCCCTGCCCGCTCATGATCACAATTATCAAACCTGTCATCATGATCATAATCACAATCAAACCTGTATGGCCAAAGAGCTACCTTCGGCCAGGCCGGTTTACTTCGTTGATCTGTTGTCGCATCCAATACTTAAGGTGCGTTCAAACAGCAGTGTAATCTAGAGCCGCACTGTCTTCCCAAAAGAGCATAACTGCTTCCTCGCATAAATGCTGTCGTGAGAGTGTTATTTTGGGTTTCTATGCTGACGCTGTTTTACGCTGCAAGCTGGCGTGCTCGCTGGTATATAAACTAGGGAGTGAGGCACCACCGTCGGGATCCCGTAATTACATATTCAAGCTCCCGTTTTCGTGGGTACGAGTCCTGATAGCAGGCCCTGAACGTTGAAGCAGCTCATGTGGAGGCTGGCGGCTCATTAGCGACGTACACCTCGATGGGTTCACAATTTTTTTCTGTGTACCACATAAATGAACACTGGGGTTGGAATAAGGAAAAACTGCTAGGTTGGGCGTAATGTATTTTTTGTTGCTCTGTTAGAACTGTTGTTAGACTGCACTTACCGCGAAATTTTCTCCGGCAGATCATAATAAGCAACGATGGAAAGCTGCTTACAAAAAATAAAAGACCCTAGAAATTAAGGGCCTCAAAATTTTTTATTGATAACAAGCATATAAAAACATGTTGAGTTTCAGCGGTCTTCCACGAGCGGAAAATGTTTCGTATTGTGTTTAAGTGGCGGAGTCGTTTACAGCAGTATATACAAAAATGACCTCAATCCCGTCAAAATCTATTGCTTTCGTTATCGCCACTGACAATGACAATGTCAGAATGGAACCGATGTAATGTTAAGCCTTAAATATTGCATTCCGATAAGAATGTGCGCTGTAAAAGCGATGTCTTGTATGAGTAACTGCAGAACCGAGGGGGTGAGCTCAACTTCTAGATCGTTTCTAGCGTAAAAAAGCGACGTAAAGCAGGGGAACAACAGAGAGGATGAATAACGAATTAATTAGGGAAGAAATATCAGCAGCTTTTCGCATTATTCCAAAGGGCAATGAGTCTGTAAGCGCCATTTCTTTGACCTTCATCCGTAAAGAAACGATATGTTTGGAACATTATTTGTAAGCTGCACGTGTCTGCATGGGTTCTGTTTTCTTTTTTGCGCATGCGTTGCGGTAATGGTGCAATTACTTTCCCAACTAGTTTCTCTTTTTTGTTGTTGGAGTTGATAAGTGAGTTGATAAAAATTTATGGGACGCCGCTGCTAAGATCGTTGCAGTGCCAGCCGTGTTTTTTCTTTAGAGACTAAAAACGAAAACACCCGTGCGTCAACATTTCAAAGCACGTTAAACCATTTGGTCAAAATTAATCCAGAACCCTCCGCTACATCGCGCCTCATAGGCCATGTGTAGCTCCGGTGCGTAAAATCCATACCATTTGAATTCTAAAATTTCAGTAATCGTAAAATTTCAGTAAAATATTATCGTGCGTAGCTACACTCATTCTTTTCGCAAATGGGTGTCAAGTCTTTGGCAAGTAGGTGTCACAACTTTTCCGCACATTTGGCCGTGTCTACCATCAGCTTCAATGCTCGTGCAAGGGACGACTATGGCATTTTGGAAACTATTCCAGAACCAGGGTTGTAAGAAGCAGCGGACAATGACAACCCACCCTGTTCTCGCAATGACGGTATTCAGGGAAAGGCTGGTGACGTTAAACATACAAGGAAAGAAAAACAAACTGAAATAAATATTGATGTTGGTAGGCCATTTAAGATACGATATAGCTTCGTTCCCATTGCATACTAACTCATCCGGTGTCCAAGCGCCAACTTTAATATCTTTTCAACACCCAAGTAGCTTCTAATTGAGCTATCACGAATTTTGAACATGCCCTTGCGGGGATAGAATTAGGCATGTGGATATTTCGCAACAATGGCCTGCCTGATAGCCTGATTCTATCCAGATTACTTTCATTTTGCCCATTTTCACTCCAGCCTTTTTCTCTACATGTTGCCGTTTTGAAGGGTCAGCCACCGGCGTATGTGCCCAGGTTACATGTCGACTCTGTTGTCTACCAATACTTGGGGCGCGCGTTGTCGCTTCGAGCTTTGAAAAGATTGCGTGGGGACGGTGCAAGAATACTAAATACAAGAGCGTACGAAGCCGAAAGACAAAGCTTGAAATGAAAGGCCGTAGCATGTCAAAGATAGGCTGTAAGTGCAATGCCTCATCTGTCGAAAGTTTGTGCCCGGGGCTGTTGTCCAAGAATGCATGGGGAAACCGGTCATCGTTCTTTGTGTTTCTTTTCGGGCAGGTTTGAGCGTCCGAACATGGGACCGGGAGCGACATTGAGATGGCGGCCAGGGTGCTCGAATAGGGTCTGAGCGTTATCCGAGAAAAGCTGGAAGACAACCAAAACAGCACAAAACCTCATTACTTCGTGGGCAGAGCCCCGGTCGAACAAGTGGTCTGAAGGGCTCGTTATTAAACACCGCCTGTCGTACCGGCGTCGTACGTTTCGGTGTCTTCCCCAGTTTCTCGCAATATTTTGTTTCTTCTTTTTTGCGAAGCAGATACTGGTTGAATCTTTCTGCGTTATTCTCTAAGTGAAGTATTCTGACGTCGCGGAGTCTTCTAATTCATTTTAAGGTATGCATGCAGAAAGCAAGGACGCAGCCGGCAATAACGGGTGTTGAGAAGTTTGTATGTATGTTTGTGATTTATTGGCGCAAGGGTTTCTAAGACCAAAGGTGTTGATAATTTATACGAATTTAGGCTGCCTAGTTTTTGCCTGAGTAACCCACGTACATGGGTATTTGGTTCCTCACTTTTGCAGTAAAAACAGCCGTCACGGCCAGCAACGCTGGCCCCCATGTATTCTAGGCCTGATTGATTGATTGATTGATTGATTGATTGATTGATTGATTGATTGATTGATTGATTGATTTACTGATTGATTTGATTGATTGATTCTGGTTAAGTTTAACTCGCCGACGCTACAGAGGCGATGAGGTACGCCGCAGTGAAAGGCTCCGGATTAATTCTAACCACATGGGGATCTTTAACGTGCGGTAAAATCTCGAACATACGGGTGTTTTGCCTTTTCGCCTCCATCAGAAAAACAGCCTGCCGCGACCGGGAATCAAAGCCGAGTCCTAGGGCTATGCAGCACAGCGCCTTAGTCAGTGAGCCACCACGGCGGAGTAGGCCTAATTTATTAAGGCAAAGCTTTCTAGCTCTACCAGCCAACGGTCCCTTCATGGCGTGCAGGGCAACAAACTCCCAACGCGACGGAGGTGGCGGCAGGGGGGGGGGGAGGCATTTTGGGGGTTTCACTTCACAAAGCACACTAAAATGGCGCGGCGAATCCACCCAGGTTCCCCGCTTTCGGAGTTTCCTCACGGGGACACGAATGGCGCGGCGATCACCCAGCGTTCCCGGCGTGTGTTCCCCCTCTGGGGGTTTTTTTAGTGACGGTTGTTTTGGGCCTGTTTTGGGGCAGCTTCGCGTTCATTGCGCAGGTGCTTCGCACGGCTTGATTAACTTGTTCGACAGCACCTACAGGGTAACCCACACCCAACGGAATTAAGTGGTCGTACGGCAAACATACGTTAAGGATTGGTTTGCAGGGCGGGAATACAAAATGTACAAACCACATACAGACATCTGGCCCGTAGAGAAACACTACGTTTTTCGCACTGCTTGCCATGAATGGGACTATGTTTTCTAAATTAGTGAATACGAATTCGGTTGTGTTTCAAGAGGTATTACAAAAGGCGAAAGTAGCAACTTGGTTCTGATAAATAGCGATTATGAAAGTTCCCTCAGCTTTCTCGCCATTCTCAGACTTACTAAACTACCTAGTTTAAATCGGTATAAATGGGAATCACTAGGCTCACATGCCGAATTGTTTCGGTGTCTGCGCTTGTGTCTTGCGATGGTGTAGCCCCAAACTAGCACATCAGGATGGCTAGGTTCCGCTATCGCACCCTTCGAAAGACGCTCCTCTCCGTTAGCTTTCTCCCGACTGACGGCCGGGCTACAGCGGCGGCGTCCGCCGCTCTAGCCCGGCCGTCGCCGACGAAGCTGCTGCGTTCGGGACGCCGGCCCCGCGAATTCTAGGTAACGTCTGGCAGAATCTCTAGTCTCACTCGTTGTAGAGCCAGCTGTGTGAATTCAAGGGACGTCGCATGGGCAATTGTTGTGGGTACTATTTAGAGCCTTGCTTTTCAACCACATTCACAGCATGGATTGGAGCCAATTTTTTTTATCCCCTTTCAAGCAGCCACGCCCAATTCTCTATTTATTGGGTAAAAACAAAGAGATAAGTTTGACTATATGTACCAGAGGTGCTTGCAGGGTTTACGACGTATGCAAACATATTTTAGTTATATATATACTCGCGTTATGACAACTAATATATACAGTAAAAGCTCGTTAATTCGAACTCGAAGGCTACCATAAAATTGTTCGAATTAAACGGAGTTCGAGTTATCGGGCGGGTGTTGGGATAAATGGACATCGCGCCACACTGGGCGAGCAGAACACAAGGAAGCCACCTCTGAACTCGTTATCGCGAATTAGACGCTACTACACGCTTGTTGCGCACGCTACGTGATGGCAGGTCTAGATCAGCGACCGCGGTCAAAGGAAACCTGCAGTGGCATGCTCCGAAGCACTGGCGCCATTGGCGCGGCGCCCGCTGCTGAAGCGAGATAAGGTGATGGGGCAGCGTAGCGCGCGCTCTACGCTGCTGTTATTTTTGTTTGTTTCGTTGTTTTGCATCTCAAGTAAATGTGATTTGGTTTGGATTTGCAACACATTGTAATCGCTCTGGGCCGACTTATTCTTCGAGGAGCGATGGAAACCAGGAGACCCCAGTTCGAATTAACCGTTCTAAAAACTGACGCGTTCGAATTATCGGGAGTTTTCCCCCCTTGAAATGTACAGGGCTGTGCCGGGACCAGGGCGTCAGTTTGAATTAACCGTAAGATCGAATTAAGCGTAAGTTTGAATTAACCGAGTTCAAATTAAGAGCTTTTACTGTATCTGTATTTTTTATACTGAAAAATTCGCAACCTTTTTCTGTCCAATTTGGAAAAAAAAAATAAAGCCGTTACCCTCAATGTGAAAGCTGTCGGAAGTGTAGAGAAGTTATTCGCCATAATGGGCTGTGGCGCCGTTATCCGCCCACTCTTACCACCCATCACGCTCTTTGCCGCCCTCTCTCCTTCCTTTCCTGATGAATTCAACGGAGGTTGGTTCAACGCATTTCAAATTTCCCTCCTTCGTAGTGCTCGCGCGCCCCCCGCCTGAAACTGCGCCAGCGGGGGTTCTGTTCTTTTGGTGCTTGCTTTTCCTCCTGCATGCGGCGGAATCGCAGTGCCACTTTTTTTCGCTTACAATCGTAAAAACGAGCGTTCCTAACTAAACGAACGCGGTCGCTGCCGGTTACTTACGTATATTTTGCCTCAAATTAAACCTGCAGTTTTCGTTGCACTAAACAACGGGGAGACGTATGACAAGCGCCAGCGGTTCACGAGTTTCGAACGCTTATGAGTCATGACTATATAAACCGCTTGGATTTCGAAGCTTCTGTGGGAGGCCGCGACGACAGCCGCTACGGGGTCGAGCGAGTGCGCTACGACGACAAGGCGAGCGCCTAAAGTGTTCTGCACCTAAAACCGGAGTCTACGTAAGTTATGTTCATCATCAGAAATGTGTATATTCTTTTTTCCTATTCTCTATTTTTCGTAGACCGCGTAGGGTCTTTTTTGCTCAGATTTTCCCTTCTTCATGCCTCAACCTGCACTTGAAGCGTTTCTCCGGCTATATTTGAAACGTGCGAGTTGTTCGCGTGAGCAAAAATTAGGGATGAATCACACTTGGTTAACTTCGCTCCACTCGTAGTCTACCGGAGCCCACATGCAATTAGTTCCCGTCCCCGTTTCTGACGAAAGTGGCGCAGCTTTGACAGGGAGCTGCGTGCCTGGAGAAGTTCCTTGCCATTAACTTCAGTCGGGCTTAGGCATTGCACGGTAAGCGAGCCACAAATTACGAACACGCTCTAACATGAAGTTCTTTTGTTGCATGGGGCTGCAGTTGGGGCAGATTAACCGCACAGCCCGGTAAACGCAGATGTGCTGTTTGTGACATGCCGGAAGCGGAGGAAATGCTAGACCGCCTGCACCGGCGGTCTCAAGAGGGTCGTTGGCCCTACGGTGCACAGTTAGGGCACTAATCTTGGAGTCACGCACTACCGAGTTTTTCCGTGCTTCCGCAAGCGGATTTCGTGGGACGTGCGGTCGATAGCGTGCCTCCTTAGATCCAGCTTAAACGCCCACCTTGCGGGTAAGTTAGTCGAGAACACACACAAAACCGGCTCTGGCTGTGCTCTTGCTGCCTTCGAGTAATTTCCTTCCACATGTTTTCCGCTTTTAGAGGAACCAAAGTGAAAGGGGGGGAGAGACTAGCGGGCGAGCAAGTGCCAAAAGATGTTTGCACGAAGTGTGCTAAACTGAATAAAACGCGTGGCAGTAATGTAGGAAGGCGAGGGAAAACCGCAGCTGTATTTTCGATACGACGGCAAGGGGTCGCAACACGAATGTACGCAATGCAATGAGAGTTCCGAAAGAAGGGAGAATGCTGCGAGTGGCGTATGAATAGGAGTAGTACAGCTTGCTATTTGATACCAGTACTTTGACAACGTTGAATGAGTGTCACTAAGTGAAACGAACAGAAAGTATTCACGTCGTTCTGCTATTCTCAGAAATACGGGTGCGCAATGTTCAAAAACTTCGAAATACTCTATGCGGAGTCGCCGCCTGCGACCCCAAAATCCTTGGCGCACGCCCCGCAACCGCCCAGTCTGTTTCGCTTGCCGAGTTCGAGGCCAGTGGCAAGTCAGTGCGGCTGCCGCCGAGACTCGCCTCTCGTTCTCGCGTATCGGTGACGATCTTATGGATTCCAACCGCCCTTCGCTCTGGCTACCAGCTGCTTTATCCATAAACCTCGTCACAGTATGTGGACACATATTTGTACAAAGACAGATATTTGTACAAAGTCCAGCGAATGTTATAAAGATTTGTAAGGCCTTTAATATGAATGTTCTTGATTTTAACCTTTAAGATTGTCCCTCAAGCTGCTTGCTATGCGCATAAATCCAGTTAACTTGAATTTCGGAGAGTTTCTCGTCCGCAGAACTACTTTCCGTCATTTCAGTCCTAATATCTACTTTACCTCAGTAACCGACACTACATCACAAAACGTGGAAATTATTTTTGCCATTTAAGATTCTGTTAGAGAAGAAGCATATACAGCTGTCATGTCACTTTTGCTGCATAAGATGTTTATACGACATCAATTAGGGTAAAAATAGACCAAACTTTCCAATAGGAAAATTACGTAGCATATGATTCTTCATGAATATGTAACACTGTACGAGTATTGGCACTCGGAGGGCACTGCAAAGCCGTTGGCGTAAGAGCTCACCGATACATGTTTGCTGGCGTGCGCTATGGCTTTTGTTGAGCCTTAACATTATAGGTAAGCTTGACGTTGAACATAACGACGGGCCAAGCAACGCCAAACTGATTGTACTTCCAGCTGCGGGCACCCGTTACGCCTTTAGACCTCAAAGCGTAATGTTAAGCCTAATGTAAGAAACATTCGGGGTATAAGCGTCGGCCCATCACTGCAGGAATAGGCTTATTTGCGGATTTTTTAATACTGCGTATTTTTAATCTTTTCACATACGCAGATGCAGAAAAAGCCGAGCAACTAGAGGCTAACAGCTTCGCCCTGTTAAGATAAATCAACATAATGAGATTTGATAAAAGGCAATCACGGCATAAAATTCAACTCATGAAGTCATACTCCTTACAAATCCACAACTGTTGGATAGTAGACGCGCGACCCGTCAGCCTTCAACCGAGTCCCGCTCACCTCTTCTTTTGCAATCGATACGCCTCCGGACTTTGCAGGTTGGTGCTGTACACCATAGTAATAATGAAAGAGGCAAGGTGACATGACAGCGCTTCAAGTCAAGAGGTCA
Organism: Haemaphysalis longicornis; assembly: GCA_013339765.2. Lineage (NCBI taxonomy): Eukaryota > Metazoa > Arthropoda > Arachnida > Ixodida > Ixodidae > Haemaphysalis > Haemaphysalis longicornis. The sequence goes on from CM023450.1 coordinate 77,759,820, forward strand.
CTGCAAAGTTGAGAAACGTAGGTTAGGTAACGCGTATAGCACCTTACCTGGTACGTCTCTTTGGTTCTTGCCACCTCATGACAGTCACTGTGGCGAGACGTCTTAATGTTTATCGGTTGCTTGTCTCTTTTCAAGTTATTGCGGTAAGTGCGTTGAGAATAATTTATGAGGCGTTGACGAGCCCAGCAGCGCTTGAAACATAAGCCTTCACTCGCGACGCAGTATTTTGTTGTCTTCGCGGTCTGCCAAGCAGTTTTCATTTGGGAGTTGCAAGGGCAGCTTCGGAACAAATAAAATGATATGTCTGCGCGTGAGCCCCCCTTCGTGAAAATCTCGCGTACCCGCTGCTGGGGTCGCTAAGCCAAGGGTCATCTTCTCTGCCCTCATCTCCCGTTCTTAGGAGGGACCGTTATTTTTGCATGGGGCATTAAAGAACCTTTTCAGTTTACCAGCAACATCTCTTTTTTTTTGTCAGCTTCGGTTGGAAATCAAGCATCTGTCAACGTTAAAATTTGCTGATAGTTAAAGAAAAACAACTCTTCTAGAACTCTAACAGGGCAGAATCTCATTTTTCCCTTTGTCTAGGACGAACTTGTTAATCTGCTGCTTCTATTTATCCACCTTCTTTCGTCGTCTGGTTGTGGAGAGCCTAAAGTCCCCTCGTGTAATAAATACCAATACGGTCGCCCCCTTTTTTTTTTCTTTAGTATTCATCTATTATGCCAATTCCTTTCCTAACCTGTCCAGCTCCCAATCTTGAACGTCTGGCTGTTCATTTTTAGAAACCGGCGAGAGAGATAAACATCGTGGAAGCGCCTTGCGTTAGCCGCGCTGTCGCACTGCGAAGGCGACAATTCTCCGTGAACGCGTGTTGTCCTTTAGGTTCGCACCGGGACACACGCTCGGATGTTTGGGCCATAAGTACTTCTGTCTGTGGTAAATATGCGACTAAAAAAGGGGGAACGACCGGCTACAGTATTTTACGCTGCCGGTTTAAAAGCATATGCTGCTGGGTACAGTTTTTCATGTCCAGTCTTTACCGTATACCACGCTTCTTTGTTTCATTGGCAGAAAGAAAGAATGGGTTTGTGCATCGGGTCGCCTTCTGTAGAACGTTTCTAGGAAATGTATGGTACATTGTACTTGCAGTGCATCACGTTAAAATACATAGCCCTACTATAGGCAAAAAAAAAACATGAAGATTGCTCCACTCCCTAATGCGAAATTTGTGCGCAGCGCTAACCCCAGTCTTCTTGGTTACGATGCATATCTGCTGCGTCTCAGGAAGTGATCGCGAGATCAGCGAACGCACTGCGGCGCGCGCTACTCTGCCGTTATATCGCAGCGCTTCGTTGCCGCCGAGCATGTTGTTGCAAATCGTATTTGAACATCCCGCGCAAATGTCACGTGGTTCACATGAGCCACAAACGTGAGAGGAGCTATTAACGAAAGTGTGAGGGGGAGGGCGCTATCGGCGGCGACTCACGGTGAAAATGTGAGGGGGAGGCAGTGAGATATACTGAGCGGTGGCGAGGCGCTAAGAGGTGACGCATTAGCATTGCGTGCGGCCCTCCCCCTTACACTTTCGCCGTTTTCTTTGTGCATGGTGTGGCTCGTTCGCTCTTTCTTTTGGATAGACGATCAACTGGGCGCACTTTAAGTGAATGATGGCTCCACTTGTAACTAAAGTTTTGACGCACTTTTTACGCAGTTGTTATATGAGGAAGCTTTCGCGATTCTCTCAGCTTTCTTTAGAAAGTGAAGATAACTTTTTTCTCATGTTGTTCAATGGCCAGATATCTTACTGAAAGCTTACTTGTTTCAGCATACCAAAAAAAGGTGCAGGTTTGAATCCGCGTGGCCGAAGTTTTTAAAAACAATTGTTTTTCTTTGTCTACCTAAACGCGAAAATATTTGTTGTCTGTGTGTCTGTCTGTCTGTCTGTCTGTCTGTCTGTCTGTCTGTCTGTCTGTCTGTCTGTCTGTCTGTCCGTCTGTCTGTCTGTCCGTCGCCACCAGATTCAACTGCGCCGTTGCATGGTATTAGAACTGCCGCAACGGCGCGTATGTGCTGAAATTCTTCAGTGCAAAGAAAATTTCACTGAGTTGCAGTAAAATATAAGTAGATAAGCGAGTGTACGAGCGTTCTTTTAATACACCTTGGATTGATTTTTCATATAGCAAATAAAAACAGCGCTTTAAAAACTGTCAAAGAAGGGCGAAATAAAAGCAAACGTTAAAACAAGAAAACTGGAGCTAGACCTCAAGAGGCGGCAAGCAAAAACAAACAAAAGGTGCCACCAGATTGCGCGCGAGCAGTGCTAAAGGGAGAAAATTGAATCGTGTTAAGCGAACTCCTGTTGCATTCGTCATGAGAGGACAGAGACGGGAGGAGAACGGTGTGAGATGTGAGAGGGGGATACACAAGAGGGCGTTACATGGCAGAGGCGGCAGGAGGCTATCGCTTTTCGACGACATTTGCACTGAAGCAAGGTGCTACGTGATGAATTCTGAATGGCGATGAGCTGTCATTGTTCAAGAAAAAAAAGACAAGTAGCAGAAAGAAACCAGCCGCTGTTGCAACGATAATGACAAATTCAATTGGTTCTAGCCAAAGAAAGACGGAACTACCGCAGTGACGAGAAGGACTGTGCCGCCAGCCCTGGCTGGCGAACGAACAGAAACGATTCTTGGGTCGACCAGATCTCTACAAACGAAGCGACCTGATCCAATTCATAATGCAGGCGCGCGTACGTCAGGCACTGATAAATGAGGAATGCAGTGGTGCGGACCGGGTCACTCAAAGAAGGCTTTCGTGCTGTTTTCGGCCTGACGATGCACTGGCCCTGCAGCTCGCAACCTTCTTTTTGGAGCCACTGTATCTTTGAACAGCGCAATGTAGCGCGACTTTTGGAAGTCGGACTGGAGAACCACATGAAGTAGGCAGCGTCATGACTTCATCTGTTCTGCTCTCTGCGGAATGCTGTCGGCCGGGTCGAAATTGAATGATTTGATTTGTGGTTACCTCAGTTGTGTTACATATTTATTATTATTTATTTATTACAATACTCTCAGGGCCTCGAGGGCGTTGCAGAGAGGAGTGGGTCATACAGTTTTTTAAAAGAGTTTGATATGGCCGTCTTGAACAATGAAGCTTCAGTGATGCTGGCGATCGAAGAGGGGAGGTGGTTCCATTCCGTCGCAGGTTCGGTACAAATGAATTGAAGCACAAGTTTGTACGGCAGGATGGCACTTCAACCTTGAATTTGTGGTCAATGCGTGAGGAAACATGAAGGAACTGCAAAAAGGTCGCACTTGATGCCGGGGTTAGTAAACTTTGTCACACAATCCGCTTAGTTTGTCAAACGCTTGGTTTGTCACACAATCCAGTTTTACAGAGATGGATGTTAAGATGTCTCGCTGATATGATCTAAAGGTGAAGGGTATGCAATATCAATGGTGCAAACATTGCAGAGCAGTCAAGCTATCTGGGGCGCGCCGTTCTCGGAGGAAAATATTAGACGCACGCTGATATTGCCTGGCCTTGCTATTGTTATCACACTTTTTATTGACGTTTATAGGGTTATATTATATTAACGTTTATAGTGCCTCGGGAGGAGGTAAGGTGCCTGACGCACTGACACAAGGTGAAGGTGGTGTTTGGTGTATCAAACGTTGTGCAGCTATAGGGAAAAACTGTTTTTGAGATGTCAATACAACTGTTGTGTTGTATTAAGTTTGGGTTTAAATTCGGCGCCAGATTCTGTGGTCTTGTCTGTTGAGTTATGGCTGAGGGGTAGTGTAAATGACGCGTTCCCGGCGATAATAGTATGAGATTCCGTGTATGTTTTCTGAACTGAGTCGCTGGAGGACGCGATCGGAGGTGTGTCCCCGGCTTTTGTTGGGGATGCCCGGTGTAAGATTGTGCGGGCAGCGGCGTGATCCGCCTCATTGCCGGGGAGGGAGGCATGCCCTGCCGTTCCAACAATGGAGTGGTCGGTGGAGTTTTGGCGTGTTGTAGAAGTGTGAGTACATTCTGAGATATCCGCGCCTCGATAGGTAATGCCGGCAAGCCTGTTGTGAGTCAGTGATGACAGCAATAGTTTGATTTTTGCTTCAAGTGTCAGCGAAAGCGATGGCTGCCTCTTCTGCGGCACTAGAGGCTGGTGGTCAGTACTTTTTGCGACGTCTGTGTAATATACACGCGAGTTGTGGTTAATTTCAGGCTTAGGTATCTTGTTTTTGCTTGCCTTCTCCCTTTGGTGTACTCCAGGGGAATGCGTCTTATAACTGGAACGAAGGTGATGCTGATGCGTATGTTTGACGGGATCCGGGTAAGCGCCTTGTATGGTGCAGGAACGGGGTAGCCCAGTTTGTCGAGAATCACTGGGTCCGTAGGAGTCATAGCCAGTCGATTTTTCTGCAGCATTTAACAATTACTCAAACTGTCAGCTAAATTGTGTTGGTACCGATACGAACTTATGCTGATCAGAAACGTCGGAATTTCAAAAACCACCCTAGAGGCTTCCTTGTGCAGAGTATGCTTTATATGTCCTAAGAATGTTTTGTAACACCCCCAATAGGTCTTTTCAATTCACTTGAACCTGTGTATTTAAACTGAACTGCTGTGAACGCATGCCCTTGCAATGCATTGCATTGCAAGGGCGTGAGCTTTCTTGCTATTACTACAAGCGAAAGACATAACACAAAAGGAAGACACACAGGACCGGCGCTGGTCCTGTGTATCTTCCTCTTGTGTAGTGTCTTTGCAAGGTAGTTATACCATGAATTCGTACCAACTTGTCCAACTAGCCAGTTGTCTCTTCCCTACCATTGTTTAGTATCTCTTGAATATCAGTACACAAAATACAAACGTTGCCACCGCGTATAAATATATAGATATCAACAAACCATACACACTGAAGAAAGATCATTCAAGCAAATTCCTTATTTTCCTCCCAAAAACCAATTTCACTCCAAAAATTGGAAATAAATTTGTTTGCCGGTCTTGCGTTACCTTACAAGTAACGTGCCTTTGTGTACTACATAAAAATGTTTCCATCTTCTCCCAGTTCTGGAGAAAAACTACAATTCTTTAAGACCAAAGGTTTTAAGAATCAGCACGTTTTCTTTCGCATTTCTTGTCTCTTGAGCTTGACGTGCTTGTGCTACAATTAAGAGATACGGAGAGGCTTCAGGTGCTGCGTTTTAAGGACTCATAATATAGTCTAATGGCCCTATGGGCAATCTCGTACTACACGGGTAATTTCGAAATATAGAATGTAAGCTACTAATACCAAATCAGTGATCCTTTACCTAAGTCACTCTCAGTTAGTCAACATCATAAAAAACAGAAACGAGATGGTTTGTTTTTTTCAGCAATATTATATAACCTACAACTTTTTAATTATTAAAAATCCCTCCGTGATACCTGAGAAAGTAATTGGGTGGCGTGGATACGTGTTTAAAATAGTGTTCGTTCCCGTGGACATGGTAAAGATGAGGCCTGGAGGTTACGATGAGCCTGAGGAACGTTAGCGTGTGTCTGCCGGTTGTTTGCGACTGCTGCTTCCGCCATCAGTGAACTTATTAGATGCGACGCATCTCTTGCTCTGGGGCATGTCCCTCCTGCGTCGTTGTCGGCGTCGGCGTCCGCACACCACCTGCGCATGTGCAACTCTCCCCCGTTCTTCTCTCTGACAGCTGTGTGCAACACTCTCACTCCGTCGCATTAGCATAACAACAACAGCTGCGCGCGCGCTTCGCTCCGCTCGCGTCTGCTCCGGTGCGCAAGTGCGCGCATGCGCGACTCTCCTCCGCTGTCTCCTCTCCTTCAGGCGCTGTGAATATAAAGCGGGTAGCGCGCTGCGGCGGTTCAGTCAGCGCTCGCTCTCGTTCGACTTAGCGTGACTCTGCTTGACGACTCCGTGCTTGACTTGATTCTTCCGATGAAGACGTGATGGAAGCGACGGTCCCTTCAGCGAGTGGGCTGACACAATATAATACCAGCGTCAGCGCAAACGCTCAAGGCAACGTTACGACCAATTGAACCCCCCAATGCGTCGCATCACATCAGGGTTCCCTCGCGGGAAGATGGGCGTAATTTTTTCTTTTGTGTGTTGGTTGTGTGTGTTGTGTGTGGGTTGGTTAATAATTCTGCTCAGTACTATAAACTACCGTAAGTGATTTCGGGCTACCACTCTGTCGCTGACACATGAGCAATCTGCACTCACGCAGAAAAAAACACAAAAAATACGCACAATACTTCTACAAGCGAGAAGGCAGATCTCTGCTCATGCAGTGAGTTGGAAACTGCAGTAACTATCACCGTTACGCTAGTTGCATTCGCGCGGTTGAATTTCTTTTTTCTGTTTTGCATTATGGCTGAACCGCTGTAAAAATTGCTCCTCCTCATGGCGGCCTGACTCGAAGCATTGCTTCCATCTGTGTTTGCTGCCTCCACCATCTGCACCAAATTCTGGTGACGGCAGCGCACTCTGATTATTGAAAAGCGATCGTCTCTCAGGAAATGATGCTACGCGCTGGAGATGCGATAAGAAACGCCTTGACCATTACTCTCCCTCCTTCTATTTTGCATTTCATGTAGACGCGACTGTGCTGTCTCACTTGGGTAGAGATAAGGTGCCGTGTCCTTCCTGCTTTTCGCAGATGTTTTTATTTAATTGCGTATTTGCTTACAACGAATAAAGATATTTTTGACTCCTGGCAAATGTCTAAACAAAACAATTATTGGAACAACATCCCCTAAAATTCTTCCCCTCGAACCCAATTGGTTGCCCGCGTTGACGCATTGAGAGAACAGTCTAGCCTACCGACTTTTGTCTCCTAGGAGCCAACGAGCAAAGCAAGCTGGGCACTTGAGAGCGTATGTTTTTTGTCTTATGCGGGTATACGGAACATAAGAACGTTTTCGGAAACATGTCTTTCACACATGGAGGCTATATTTCCACGCATGTATGTTGCTTATGCAATACAGCCGAGTCTCAAGCATGAATGGTTATCCTGTATTAAATAACACTTTAGCCAGTTATTTGCGGTGTCTTTAGAGTAAAAACCTGCCATGCTGATTGCTTCGTTTAGACACGTTCTAATGAAACCCGCCCGCCGACGACCAGGATAGCCACTGCGTTGCGGTTCTCGCTCATGTAAAGCAAATTAGAGCTCCGAGATACTTGAACCAACAGGCCGGAAAGTTGAAGTTGCATGAAAACATTAAATTGCAAGCTATTTCAATGAAAAATGCCGGTGCCGCTTCCGACCGATCGTTTACAAAGCTTCGTACAGCCAGCGCGGCCGGAGTTTGCTCCTTGTTACGTCGGGAAGGGCCCGACCGATCAGAGGCGTCAAAGAGAACGGGCGCCCACCTTGATGGAGAGTGCGCGTTTTGCAAAAGTACCGCCATGCTTTCCCGGGATAAACTTCCATGTAATATTCGTAATCAGACAGAGAAAAACTATATGCCTTTCTGGGGAGCATTCCGCCTACCTTTCAGTGTGGAACGGCTTCTTTCGGACAGCTTCAAGGTTGTTTCGAAGAGGAGGAACATTTAAAATGGCGCAAGTAATAATGTGGACACTGGTTTGAAGGTGAAAAATGATAACGGCTCAGTAATGTCAAAATCTCTTCTTCTACCAATGTCGGACAATTAGGACAGCGTACGAATCACAGCTGGCGAACGATACCCGAACGGACGGCGATGGTGCTGCTACATATACTTCGTTGTTCATGGCGTGGAAATTTAATCTCCTCCTGGAAGGCTTCACCACGTGGAAGGCAATTTTACTGTTCCTTCCTCCTTCCTTCCTTCCTCTTCCTTCCTTCCTTCCTTCCTTCCTTCCTTCCTTCCTTCCTTCCTCCACCCGTCCGTCCGTGCGTCCAACCATCCGTTCAGAGGCGGTACGGCTGACTTTTTCGTTGGGGGGGTAATGAGAGGGGACGTGTCAGGTAAACTGAAGCGTAGCCAGGAACATGCGATTAATGGCGGCGGTCTGTAGGCTCGGTGGCGCTATACCAGAAGCCGCCTGAACGACGTATACGAAAAAGGACGTCGCTTTCACTGGCCCCATCACCCCTACCTTCCCCTGCAGATCGACCGCGGTTTGCATTTTCTCTGTTCTTTCCTTCCACGCTTTCCAGGAATACTTCCCCTTCATTATTGGGTCATTTTCTTCGCCTTCAATATACGTTTGTTATGAGATTTTTCTCGACCGATTATCGGCCGGAAAACAGTTCGGCAGCCTTTGGGCTTAGCATTGAGACTCTCCCGATGTGATCGCAATTAAACTGAAGCATTGCCGGCATGTCGATATTTATTTTCCCAGGTACAAACACGTGCAGGTATGAGTGGCTGACAGGACCGAACCCCATCGATTTTGTTTACGCACTGGGCCACGAAACGCGTGAAAAATAAACGGGGACCACCGCTTTTCTAACGAGCTATGTCGTTATCGTGCAGGCGCCATAGGGTTAAAATGCATTACGTAGTAGCGTTGGTGTTGAGAAAACGCGCATTTCCCGAGGGTGCGAAGCGAATGAAACTGCAGTTAGCAAAATTATAATTAATGTAAACGCAGCCATTAGCGAATCAAGTACAACGAGCAAATAAATACATTAAACCGATATAAGAACTTGCGTAGTAACATTATTTGCATTGTTGCGTTGACACGCACACACTCGCTATGATTTCCTTCGCCTGCTGGGATGTACGTGGTTGTCGTAATGCGGGATTGCCCCGCGTTCCAAGATTTCTAAAACAAGCTCCGTTAACATTGCAGCTCCGCTGGCTGGTAGCATTAAGTTCTTGTAAGCGAACTGTTTTCTTAGCCAGTCGCCCGCCGTCCGGGGCACCAGCCGCACCACCTCGCCGCCACACGTTGCAGCTTTGCCCACCCTTAAGACGGCACCACGACAACCGTTCGTCTTTCTAATGTACGGCACATTGCTACCTTCTTGCCAAGTCACGGACGCATGGGATTAGCCGCGGACTTTCTTCCGGCTGTATTGAGCTGGAGTAAGGAGTGACTTTCGCCCCGATACTGCCGTATGTTCCACTACTACTTTGATTTGGTTAAGAAGCTCCTCTCACAGCCCAGCTCATGCGCGAAGGAGATGATGATAGCTTTGTTAACTAGTGACCAATGCTCGTAAACGTAACGTCCCTACAGGTTTTGAACATTTCTAGAAAACAGGTCAATGAATAAATGCTGTGATATTTACTTCTTCTTCTCCAGTCTGTTTAAGTTGGCTTAACTTAACTGTAATTTTAGAAAAGTTGGATACAGTGAAAAGAGCCAGAGGGAGGTTTGTCTCATGTTTTAAAGTAGTTCGAGTTACTGGAAGCGCAAAAAACTAACAAGAAGGCAATTGCAAGGCAGTCTCACAAACGTTTGCGCCTGCGTCGCATCGATGTGACCTGGGCTTCTCCCTCTGCCCATGTCACTTCCTTTCGATTCCCGCCGCTTGTTAGTAAAAATTGGCCGCGGATCTGCTCCTTTCGTTGCAAATGTCGTCAAAAGACGATAGTCTTTGTAGACATTTGGCAAGGAAATGCCCCCTTTGCTTTCCCGCTCACCTCTCATGCTGTTCCTGTACCGGCGCGCTCATTCCAAGGTAAACACACTAGAAGTTTGCGCAAGGCGATTTGAATTCACCGCGTTACACTGCTACAGGCCGGGTTCCTCGATGCCAGAGCTGCAGTACGGCGGAGACGCGCGTGAATGGAGGCGGCCGACTAGAAGCTTTATAGAGCCGCGTGGCCATGCTCCGCGTGCGTTCCCAGCAGAACGTGGAACCTAGCTAGTGGAACCTTTCGTTGCTGTTGCCGCGTGATTTTTCATATGCCGCCAGGAGGCGGCGGTTTTCTGCTGTAGATGCAGAATATCATTTGCTACCGAAAAACCAAGCAACCATGAATTTTTTAATAAAGGAACACTGTAAATATCCCTTGTGTACTAATTTCCTGTCTTATATTTGCGTAATGTCTTGTTCTTGTTCAACAAAGTTGAAAACCACCAACGGCCTTCATCTGCACCTTCTGAAGCGTAACTGACGAAGTTAGCGCATGTAACAAGTATGAACACGTAAACAGGGCTTAGACGTTTACATGTGGCTGTGAGTATATAAGACTATTGCGCAATATTAATTTCACTTTGGCCGGGTGGCTGAATCGAGTCACAGACAGACAGACAGACAGACAGACAGACAGACAGACAGACAGACAGACCAAAATTTCTGGGTTTAAGTAGCCCAAGAAAGACTATCGTCTTTAAAAATTACGCCCACCTCCCCTCCGAGAACCCTGGTGTGATGCGACGCTGAGGGGGGTTCAAGCGTAAGCGGAGACCTAACCGTTGACCGAAAGGCCGCCGGAGAGCGGCACACCGGTTATATGCGTAGCGCGCCTGAAGGAGAAGGAAGACCGCGGAAGAGAGAGTACTGCACATGGCGCCGGCGCCAGTCCTGTCTGCCGTGCGGCTATGACGCCAACACCATCCAACACAATCCACTTTAAATCAAATTCCAATCCAAAATCCAAATCGCAAATACAATCCAATCCAATCCAATCCAAAGCCAAGCCAAAGCCAAGCCGAAGCCCAAAAAAAAACCAAATTCGAATCCAATCACTGGCCCATCGCGAGGAAGGGGCTAGAGTGGCCTAGAAAAAAATATAACTCTAGGCACTATAGAGGGGCAATATCGGAGAGGAGAGGTAGTGAAGCCGCGGAGCAGTCCGGTGTTGGGCCGGAGAGCGCAGCTCGCGGGCGAGGAGAACGGGGGGAGGGGCGGACGCCGACAACAACACCGACGACGCTGCATGGACAAGGCGAGTGGAATGAGATGCAGTCGCATCTAAAAAAATTTATGAAACATCCCCCTCGCGAGGGGCACGGTCAATGCAGAGCATTTTCGGGGGGCGCACGACGTTAAGTAGGTTGGGTTACGCTAATGTTGTCGCAGTGTGTTGCTGTTGGTTGTTATTGTTGTTGTTATAATTATTATTGTAATTAATGAGGAGTCGCAATTAAGTGGTCACGTGACATCATTTATTATCATGGTTCGAAAAGAAATTGACAGCGAGAGCGAACGCCGAGAACCGCCCCATCACGGCACGACCGCGCCACGACCCCGTCACGACTACGTCACGATCACGCCACGATCACGCCACAACTGTTGTTGCTCCCGCGCCAAACTACGACGCATGCGCGCCCCACCTGTTGCTGAACGCGATCCGAGCACGCAGAGAACACTCGAGGAGGAGTGGGGGAGAGCGCGCACCTGGAACGGCTGTTGCGGACGAGGCCGCGCGCTCCCGTTTGACTTCGGCGCCGCGGAGCGCAGCCGCGACGGAGAGGAAGCAGACGACGCAGGCGACGCGCCTCCGTTGCCATAGCAACGCGGCGCATGCGCAGAGAGCAGTGGGGGTGAGATTAAGTGCGAAAACGCGTGGAGCAGCGGAGAGCAGGGCGAGGAGGAGTGGGGGAGAGGGCGCACCTGGAACGGCTGTTGCGGATACCGAGGCACGCCAACGCCGGGTGACTTTGTGAGTTAAAAAAAGGGACGCCTATTTTCATGCCCGTCACGTCCAGTGGCACTGTTTGTAACGGTTATCGCAAGCCGCTCTTCAAGGACCTATTAATAGCCTTATCACGTACATTACATGCAGACGAACAGTCACAAAATGCTATGAAAAGAGGAAGCCCATACTTCTGCTATAGGAACTACGTACAGCCAGGCAAACAAGAAATAAAAGCCACTATGGCCTGCTTGAAGCGGCTTAGTTGGTATCCATAACAGGTAGAAACATGAGAAAAATGGTTCCTACAAAAGGACAAGTTTCTCGGCTCATCAGGGTATGCTGGGGAGGAGGTGGTTTCTGAGGTCTTGAGTTGGTTTGGATCAGTGGGTGAGGCCGTTTGCTCTACCTTATATCAAGTAAATCTATAATGCTACGATAACTACTGACGAATATATGTATTCGTCGCTTCTAGATTCTTGGTTAACGTTACGGAGATTCTTGATCTACTCCATCTTCGAGACCTGAATAGGTCTAGAACGGCGGACGAGCCGTCCCTGAGATGAAAGAGTGGAACGTGGGGCACACATCCCTATGATTCTGGCCCAGCCTCATGCCCATAACAGACAAAGCACACTAAGAGACTACGGCTGTCCTAGCGTCGCAGGGGAGTCTCCAGCCTCCTTCTTTGAGGATTATATAACCGGTGGCCGAATAGAAGAAATAATCTAGGGACACTTTCATGTCAGACGTGGCCCCTCTGCGTGCTGCACGTACATCAATCCTTCACCTTTTTCGGTGATGCAGCGCTCATCCCAAGCATGTGACCTTACTGCGGGAGGTTTAAATAAATTTTACAACATGGGGTTCAGGCGCTAAAGAACAAAATACAAAGTGCAGAATTGTAGCTAAGACGAGGGATACTGCGTAGGAAGCCGTCCTTTTGCAGTCAGTAGTAAAACATACCGTGTTGCGCATATGTAGCATAGTCTACACTGATGCGAGGCGAAGGGCTAGTGTAATCTTCCACACTTCACTTGCTGGCCTGCAAGCAAAAAAAAAATGAGGCCCCGCAGTAACGCAAAAGAGGATATTTTAAAGCGACGCTTTTCATGCCTCCCTAATGGCGTCGACGTCCGAGCCAATCGCAGTTCAGCAAATCAGCTTTACGCAGCGGGTTTCCAGCTTCATGTTTCCTGCGCAGTGCAGGAAACCAGCTTTACGCAAAAATAATCGAAGACACATCAAGCGCCCCCGAAAACGAGAAAAACGCTTCGCGTGGTCGGAATCGAACCTGTGTCCTTCCCGTTATGAAGACGACGTCTACCCCATTGCTACAATTCGACACGGTCGAAGTAGTTTCTATTTTCTCTAAAGACCAATTTTCTCTAAAGAAAGGGGTTTTGACATTGTGTTTATTACTAGCAGTTACATGTTGTTCTTATAACATACGATACGTCCTTTTTTACAGCCCGCATCACTTTGCCTCAGTGTCTTTAGGCACTTGAAGGCTGCAGTTAAGTACTTCTAAGTAAGTACTTCGTTGAAAGCACGAGGAAAGCTTTTGCGCACAAACTCTCTTCCCTGCTCCATTTTTTAATTTGTGGGGCTGAAACGACAAGCGCAGGTTTTGATGCAGAAAATTACCCCGCTTATTGGACCGCAAATTCTCTTGTATGCATGGCACCACAGCTTTCCCGACAGAGTAACATAAGGCACCTTTACCTTGGTACAATTACCGTTTAGGTGGGTGGCTGCGCAGTAAAGATACCTGTGATACATGGAGGTGAATTAGCCAAATTCTATTTTCGTCACAGCATAAACAACCACACTGCCTGGGTTTAAAATACCCTTGCGTCTATCTCTGAAAAAAAGGAACACCAACCACAAGACCTATATGATCCTTCTAAAAAACCTCGGTAACAAAATTCAACAACGCTATATCCCGAAGAACATATTTAACAATTGTTATCCTACTGGACTACGGAGAATACAAAATGGTAAGTGTTGGAAGCTTTTCTATAACCTTGACTTTTATTTTCTCCCAATGTTTTTTTAGAGCATCTGCTGCAATTGTTGCATAACATTTTTATTTCAAATGACCGAAAATGTTTGTTCTAGAAGATTCTTTTTTTAGCGTTGCAGCTGCTGGGTTTAAAGCGGAAACGTAATCGACCAATTTCTTTTTGCAAAACAGATAATAAAAAAGGAAATTTACTTATGTCTTTGCCTATCATCTCGTCTACTCTCGAAATGTAGCAAAAAGCCAAACTAGGCTTCCATTGTGAGCGGGCAGTTTTCTTTCCAAAGGAAACGCATGACCTTTGTAGCACGAGGTGAATGGTATCAAGGGAACAAAATGTTGCGCTAAAGACCTCAGAAACGATTTCTTCTTATTTGGAGCCCGCTCGGGAAACGCGCAGTCTTCTCCCGAGGGACACCGCTCCCGACTTGAGGGGTGCTCTCGAGTTTACTGCGCGTTGCATCAGTATACGAAATGCCCGCTCCTTCCAAAATGACCTGTCATTCAAGTCGCACTGGATCAGCCAAGTTTGCTCCTATTTCTGCCTTCCCGCTGTTCCCAACCTTTTAGGGAAGCGATGCTGCTGCCATCGACTATCTTCTATTGATGGCTGTCCGTTAAACCTGAGGTGATACATATGAGTAGAAGGAAAACTCACACTGGAAAAGCGAAGCAAGAACATGCTATGCTTATTGAATCAAATAATTAACACTAGCAAGAAGAAAGGCCTCATGAAAAGATGCATGCTGTCAGAACATGACTAGAGAGAGAAAGAGAACGATCTTTAAAGAAAACTGGCGATGTCAGCCGAGCTAAGATGCCTGGCTTGCTACGCCAGATGAATGCGATCACGATGATGATTATAATGATGAAAAGGAGTACATATGATTTTAACAAACTGGAAAGTCTGATCAAGACTTGTGTCTTTTAGGTACGCCAATAAGGCTTTCGTTGCACGGGCGGCACATTTTCGGAAGAATTCGAAGGACCTAATAAGTCTTTCAGTTCTAGTCCTACGGAGAGCGGCCGGCTTAGGGACACTGCGAGAGACACTATTTGTGTAGTAAAGCGCGCACAGTCACAAATGAGGTGTTGGCGATCTCCACGCACACCACACCTGTGGGCACAGAGGCGAGCTGGACTGGTTGATTTTGTAGCAGTAGTATCGCGTGCAGGCGACGTTCAACCGCATGCGGTGCGGTACTGCTTCATCTTGCTTGGATAGTCCAGGGGGCATAATTACAATGCGGGTCGATAGAGCAGAAGGGTGCGTAATGACGGGATGCGTCTGCCCAAAGCGATCGTTGTATACTCCATGCCACACTGGATGCAAGGGCTGAAGCATCTTTGCGAGAAAATGGCACCGGTATTTTTGATCCACGTTGGTCATGTGCTGTGGATGTCCGCCTTCACATTTCCAGTTAACCCGCAATGGGCAGGGAGCCATTGAAGTGCTAGTTGATGGTGCGCTTGCAGAGCTTGAAGATGCAAAGCTTGTACATCAAGCAGAAGCTGATCTTTGGCGAAAGACGCCAGACATTGCAGCGCAGCCCGAGAGTCCGGGAAGATGGCCCACACGCGTGCCGACTGCTCGATGATGTGAGCCAAGGCCATGCGCAGAGCTCCAAGTTCGGCAGCCGTAGATGATGTTTTGTGGCTGAGCATGGCACTGAGGGTGGTGCGGGACGAAGGTATCTACACTGCGACAGTGGATGATGTGGATGACACCGATCCATCAGTGTACAGATGTGTATGGCCTCCGTATGTGTTGTACATATATTCAAGAGCAATAAACCGTAGAGCGGCAGGTGGAATATGCTCCTTGCGTGTGATTCCAGGCACCGTCGTCACTATTTTCATGGGCGGGAACATCCAAGGCGGGTGGAGATGAAGTGATGGCGGCTGGTAATGCTGCGGCAGGAATTCGAACACTTCAGGGACCGAACTTGGCGCTAAAGGGTGGTCACATTGCCTGGCCACAATACGCAGGAGCACGAGTAGAAGCTCCTGCGTGCCGAGAGCCAAGGGTGACAGACGTCGGCATTCCGTCAGTGTTCCAACAGTAGAGCTGGTTTTCGGAACACCAATGTAAGTCTTCAAGATCTGTGCTTGCATATACTCTAGAGCCTTGATAGTTCCTTTAGATAGAGGGACCAAAATGGCGATGCTGCAGCGTATGAGGCCAACGCAGAGCGCTTCGTATAGCCGAAGGAGAGAGTTAACGGAGCAACCGCCGGAGTTTCTGGAGAGCATACTGAATATGCGGGCGATTGATGTAAGCTTCTCCTCGAGATGGCGGACACGAGGTGACCAGGTGAGTGACCTGCCGAATGTCACCCACAGAAACCTATAGCTGGGGAGGTATGGGATGACATTGTTGCCAACAGTGAGCTGGTAGGGCGTGAGGTCCCGCGTCGTAAAAGCCAACGCAGCACATTTGCTTGCCGAAATTTCCATTCCTCGTGCTGCCAAGAACGATGCCATGGAGTTGATTGCTCGCTGCAGTCTCGACCGTAGCACACGTCTGCTACGGCCAGAGCTCCATATGCAGATGTCGTCCGCGTACAAAGAGATTTCAACCAAATGCGGCAAGCATTTTTCCAGGCCTGTAATGGAGATGTTGAACAGCGTGGGGCTTATCACCCCGCCCTGGGGAACACCTCGAGTCAGTCTGTTCAGGGCTGAGTCGTCGCTGTGTGTTGACATGTATACATACCTATCGGAGAGATAGTCCGAAAGCCATGCATACATGCGGCCTCCTATTCCTGAAGACTTCAAGAGCAAATAGCCTCATGCGCTACGCAGTCATAGGCTGATTTGATGTCCAGGAACATGGCAATGATGATGTTCCGCCGATACTTAGCTTGTTTTATGCTGGTTGCAAGGGCAATGGCATTATCGATGCTGCTACGGCCCTTGCGGAAGCCGGACATCTGGGCCGGGTATACATTTCTGACTGTCAGATCCCAGTCCAAGCAATACAGCACCATCTTCTCCATCAGTTTGCCGACACAGCTCAGGAGGGCTATGGGACTGTAAGATTCTATGGCCGTTGGAATTTTCCCTGGCTTTAGAAGTGGCGCAATGCGGGCGTGCTTCCGTTTTGGCTCTACTCGGCCGTTCTCCCATGAGCGGTTAAAAATGATTAGAAGGCATCCTTTCCCCTTTTTCGCCTAAATGCGAAATGGTTGTATAGCTGACGTCGTCCGGACCTGGAGCAATGGTGTTTTTGTTGGAGGCCAGTGCAGCCAGCAGTTCTGCTATTGAAAATGGCCCGTCCATGGCAGACGACATCGGTGGGGAATCCTCGCTCTGGGGCGAAGATGATGGTGGTACAGGTGTCGGCGCCACGGTAATTTTCTTACAGAAGGCGTTAGCGACGTGTAGGTCAGTCGTGTTTGTGCTGAGTGCAATGGAGCTAAAGGGGTGCAGTTGACTTAGTGGGGCCCGCAGGCTTCGAACCAGGCGCCATATTCTAGAAAGCGAATTCCTCGGGTCCAACGTCGAGCAGAAGAACTCCCATTCGCGATCGGCAAGCTTGGCCTGATGCCTCTGGACCACCCTCGTGAGCACAACTGGAAGCTCGGATATCCTCAGGCGCTAGCGTCTGACGGGCTCGTCTTTCGGCTCGTCGACGCACTGCTAGAAGCCTCTTGAACAGCAGTGCTGTATTTGGGTGGCAAATACAAGTCTAACACTTTGGTGCTAGACTTACGAGCTCTTGACATTGTCTCCACGAAGGAATCATGTGAGCTCACTGAGTCTGCACACTCCTCCATCACAGTTGTGAATGCTTGCCAATTTGAACAGCGAATTACACGCTGTTGGCGGATACCCGTAATACCATCCACTGAAGTGTAGGTCGGCACGTGATCACTACCATGCCCTTCAGTATCCGCTGTCCAGCTCGTCTTAGCAATAAGTTGCGATGAGACGACCGTGACGTCAAGGGCGCTTGATACCTTCCCCTGGAAGAAAGCCGGCTCTCCAGTGTTGACGGCGTACACGCCATGCTTTTGAGCAGTGTCAAGTAGGCGCCGCCCTTTGACAGTCGTTTTTGTACTGCCCCAGGAGGGATGGGGAGCGTTAAAATTTCCAGTCAAAATGTGCGGGACTGGTGTGGCGCTGATGATGCTTTCTAGGCGGTTTGTATTCAATGCCACGCCAGGCGGAATGTAAGCAGCAGTATTGTGAAGGATAGACCTGCGCCCAGTACAGTTGCTGCCACGTATTCATTCGATGCGTCTGGTGGTAAACTATGCACCACTGTGGTGAGGTCGTTTCTCAGGGCCACTGAAACTCTTGATATTTCTACGCCAGTTTTCGACTGCACAACTGTGTACCCGGAAAGGCGTATATCGCACGACAATCGTGATTCCGAAATAGCAGTCACGGGAAATTTGTGCTTTAGAGCGAGTTTACAAAGATCAGAGGGGCGCTGTTTGAGTCCGCAGGCATTAAACTGGAAAACGGTCGCTTTGTCACGAATTTCGTTAACACTGGAGGATGTCACCACATGAGTCGTAGCTGCTACCGCCATTGTGCAAGGAAAGGGAGACATAGTTCAGGAGAGTCAAGAGCGCCACGGCTACGGGAGACGTGAGAGGGGCAATAAAGACGCGAACAGCCTCGACAAGAGAGGACAACACAGAACACCAGCCCTCGGTACTTCGGTCAACTGCACGCTGCGCTGGCATAGACGTGCGGCGGTCAGATTTTGAAGACCGTGCAGCTGGAGTAGGAGTCTTGGCTGGTGGCGAATGAGGCGCTGCTGTCGATGCAGACGATGACGCATCTTTTAAAGAAGACGCGCGGGTTGCTCTTGGATCCCGCTCTGGCAGAGCTTCTGCAGCTCGCGCCGCAGGACCGGTAGAGCCGGAAAGCCCTCATCGACGTTGGTGGAGATGAGACCCGCAGATGGCTGTTCTGGCTTTCCGAGTCTTTGCGCCCTGTGTGACGCCGCTCTAGTAGGGCTGATTTTGCTGACTTGTAGTCAACATGGTTTGCGGTCCTGAGTTTCAAAATCGCATTCTGATCGCGGCGGACGGAGCAGTGAAGAAATGGGGATTCATCAGTTTTGCTGCAGTTAGGGCATTTTAGCTTATCAGCAGAACAGGACGCACGATCATGACTGCCACCGCACTTGTAACAGCGAAGCGAGAATTTGCAAACTTCTGCCACGTGTGCGAACCGCTGGCATTTTTTGCATTGCCGAGGTGTTTCCATATAGTCATACACACGATAGCGCGTGTAACCGATGACGACGTGGTCGGGTATAGTTCCTGTAGAGAAAACGATTGGGACAATCTCTGATGCCTTGCCTAGTCTTCGAGCGGACTGAACTGGCACTCTGAGGCGCAACGCGGTGATGATTTCAGGACCGGAGAGGTCCTTGGCAACACCCCTTATTACACCCACGCCGCAGTTGCTCGGCCCTGGCTCATATGCCTTCACGGAAATACCAGCAATAGAAGAGATTTTCAGCAGACGCTCAGTGGCCTCGGCATTGCGTGTGTCTATTGCGACAAGGTTGAGGCAGTACTTTGGACGCTCTTGAAGCACTCCATTTTGAGCTAGTGACTCCAATCCGTCTTTGACAGCAAGGTGATTGTACCGCGTAATGATTTTGGATGCATTAACTGGCTTTATGACTACGAAGACGCCATGTCTCAAGGGTCTCGGGATTGTGCTGAGATCAAGAGGCCTGTATGAACGTTTCGAGGCACGACAGCGCTTCGGGGGTTGCACAGGCTGAAATGGCCCAGTTTCCTTTGCTACCGGAGTGGATTCATTTAAGTAGATGACAGTTTCGGCAGCAGAGTCGGGGAGTTCTGACATGTCATCCATGTCATCCGGCAGAGGCTGATAAGCGGGATTCATCACAGGACTCACTTGTCCCGGGGGAAGCGACGACCCAAGATGGGTGCTGCAGGGGCTTGTTGTAGCTGCAGGTGGTTCTGAAGAGGATGCGAACAGTCGAAGCGGTAGGGGAATCCGGCTCCATGCTTGGGCCTGGTGGCTCACTCGGCGGTTGTTCCGTGAGCGACGTTGGCGGCGGCAAACACGAAGCCGCGCCCGTCACAGGGAGCATAGCCGACGCTTGAAATACTGCGTAACTAGATGACAGGCTCAGCAATTGCCCCTAAGATGAAAATAAGAGAGAGAGAGAGAGATAGAGAGAGAGAGAGAGAGAGAGAGAGAGAGAGAGAGAGAGAGAGAGAGAGAGAGAGAGAGAGAGAGAGAGAGAGAGAGAGAGAATCATTTTTATTGGGCAAGTGAGGTCACCCAGGCTGCGCGCCCGACTTGCTACACCAAATGGGGGTGAAGGTGTGATAAGAATATATGAAAACTCTCACTTACACATGAATACTCAAACACACATACCCGCACAGAAAGCACACACACACAATCAGGCGGTATAGTCATTTGTCTGAGAGTTCATAGCTCACTCACAAGTCCAGTGCTCCGGAGGAACGTTAAGAGCACTTTTGTTGCGCGACTTGCCATGCCAGTTGTAAGCCAGGGCTCAAGGAAGTGGATGATCGATGTAGGTGGATGATCGAAATACCATGTAGCCGGAAAGCCGAATGTCGTCAAGCAGCCGTGATTCAGAAATTGCAATCACTGGGAATAAGCACCGCTTAAGCGGTGCTTATATATAAAGTGACGGAAGTCTGGAAGGCGCTGGGGGAGTCCGCAAGCGTTCCACTTGAGAATGGGGGCCTTTTTTCGTATATCTTGCATTCTACCGCCACTGGGACAGAAGTGGAGCGTCAAAGTCCAGTATTCTCAAGAAGGCCTGAGCGATAGGGAAAGACGAAAAGGGGGTTAGAAAGGCACGCAGAGTGTCCACAAGTGAGGATATAACTGAACAGAGATTTCCGGAGTTTGTTGCTGGCGGCCGTTCGCGCTGCCGTTTCGCTGATGCCTGGGAACGTGAGGTGGCGGCTGCAGGTGTGGTTGCAGACACAGGAACAGGTGTCGGCGCTGATTCTTGAGTATGTACTGGCGTTACCAGTGGTGGGAATTCCTTGTCCATCGAACTGAGCTCAACTAACTCTTCGTCTTCCTCCTTTTCCAGAACCAGTCTACCTACACGAGAAAGTGCACGAAAAAAGAAACAGTTTTGCTTTCATCGCCAACGTGGCAGCAAAATTTTTTTTTGTCCCAGGTGTTTGAATGTTTTTGTCTTCAGTAAGATAAAAAAGTATCGTTTTTCACATACGTATTTTGCAAGTGCTTTAGTCGACCCTTTTCGTATGTAGGTTGTTCATACCTTTTCTTCCCTCTCTCGGCACGACCGAAAGACGTTTCCCCTCGATAGTCCTTTCGTTTATCTTCGTTCCGCATCACACTACAAAAGGACGCACCCGACAAAGTTGAAATATTCAGTTATCGGTCACAGAAATCCGCCGAACGCTCCATCACACAAGCCACTATGAGGTGGCACGTTTAGTCCGTTTGCACTGCCAGCCAACCTGCTTTCGTTCTCTGCTAATGTGACTTCTAAGGGTTCTCCTTGTGAGGAGGAAAGGTAACTCGCATCGACGGTAGCAGGCTCGCCGCCGACGAGTCCGACACCATCGGGTCTTTGTTGACGGAGCAAACAGCGCAGGCGAGATCCCTGTTTGCCCTTCAAGGCTGGACTAGATACAACGCCTGTCTCGTCTCGTTGCTACCCTTATTCCTTGTCTCTTTCATGCTGCCAGTTCGCTTCTCTGTTTATCCCTACAACAGAAGGTCGTGTTTCGCCGAAATTAGACCACTCGCTGGCGCCAAGTGGGCCGACGAGTGACTCTCGATGAGGCATCCGAAGCGGAGCGTTAGTGTGCTCGGGTAAAGGACGTCGTGTTTTGTGTGCACCGCCGCCTTTGGCGAGTGGGTAGTGTCTGGACACACATGTCTCGCTTCCGCCGGGCTTAGTGCCGGAAGCAGTCATCGGATGAGAAGAAGGGGGGGGGGGGGGCGAACAGGCGTTGGGACATCAGTTAGCACAACACTTACGCGGAGTAAACAAGGAGATGCTATACAAATGAGTGGGAAGAAACTCCCAACCTGGCGTGGGCATCTTTGAAAAGAGAGCTTGTCGAAGTTTGGCCCCACGGTATTTTTCGTAAATATAAATCTAGGCCCCCCGGTACTTTTCGCGAATAGAAATCTAGTTCTATAGATAAAAATGTGTGGATTTAAGGCGAATTAATTCGTAGTGAAAGAAGCCGAAAAACGTGACATGTGCTTCTACGACACTATCATGCGTGTTACGTCTTCCTTAAACATTTCTAGAGTCTTCCGCACTTCCTTCGTTTTCATATAAATCCCGCAAATGGCTTCCGGTGGAGGACTGCACCCATCACCTCATAACATGTCTGCCGAGACCGACTGGAAGAGCTGAGCACAAGAAAAAAAAAAAACAGGAAAACTGTGCGGCTAGAAAGAAACACCCCAAAAACACAAAAAAAGAGTGCAAACTGGAAGAATCTTCTTCGCATTGAACATTTTTAGTTCATGGTATAGCTACAGCAGAATAGACTAGACACAAAATCCCCGACCGTCTCCACTAACATTAAACCAGGGGAGGGGCGAAACATGCAGTGTATAAGTATATTCAGAGATTGTAAGTATCTCTTTTGCCATACGGCGCGCGCTTATTGTTCGCCGGAGAGGCGCCGGTGGGAGGAGCAATCACGCGCTTACTGAGGAGGTGGCGCCCTTTCTTGCATTGAATCGGATTTAAGCAATTAATTGAGAGACAGACTGGCTGTAATTTGTCTTCGTGTCACACGCCGTCGCATGACAACAAGTATGCTTTAGAGGAGAGAACCTGGCGTTTGAAACCAATTTCAAGACGGAAATTAACAAGTTTGTTGTATCAATGCCAGTAAATTCTGATTATTGCTGTATTTTAAATTTGTTTAAATAGTGTTAGTTTCTTTCAAACCAGTTTTTATCATTATACACTTGTTTTTTACTAGCTTTGACAATGTGATTTACAACAACGACGGGACACGCCGACAGCCTGAGCCTCTAAGGTGCTTCGCCCATAAAATAAAGGAACACAAGGCGAGCACTGACTGTCAACTGAAATTTATTGATGAAGTATTCTATTTATACAAAAAGCAATCATCACTCTGAACACGTGCAAGGCAAAAAGAACACATGAAAAACAATAGAAATAAAAATCTAAACAGAAGTGGGAATTTAATGGTAACACATTAAAGGCATGAACTAACGGGCACCGTTACTTGTTATCGCCGTAGTGGCTTCTCCAGGAAAAAAATTTCTGCTTGTCTCAGGGCTAATATGGCTTACAAATATACGCGTATTTTATTCTGTGAATGTAATATGCCTCTACAATCGCTCAGTATTTTTGCGACCAATGGTGTGATAGTAACTTCGTGTCGTGCGGTACTGGCCCGCATCCATGCTCCTGGCAGTGCGAAGAAAGAAGGGAAGGCGCAAACTTGCGAAACAACGCGAAATGCTCTCAGAGCTGGTGTTAAGATACTTCCCCGTCTGGCCCACGTATGATGCCCCACAATTGAGGGGCATATGATACACGACGGTTTCACAGCATCGGACGAACTACGAATCATGTTTTATGCCGCAGCCCCCGCGCAGGAGCCTCCATGGCAGCAGCTTTCCTCTCCAGCACAGCACATACTCTCGATATTTTCAAGGGAGGCGAAAAAAAAACCTTGAATCCGTACCTCGTAGCAAATGTTTCATAACATGTGGCATGCGGCGAACATAAGTTAGTCAACGCCTTCCCCTTCTTGTTTTGTACTGCCAGGAGCATGGCTGCGAGCCAGTACCGAACGACGCGAAGGTACTACAGTCGGCGACCGATAATTCGGACTTCGCGGGGAAGGTAAATAATTCCGAACTGTCCAATGTGCGAAAAAACGGTTGCACGAAAAAATCATTTTATACACGCCTTAGGGCCCCTGGAAATTAAAGGTGTCGATGCGCTTTCTGCACGCACTTCCGCTTACGTGCGACCACGTCCGCCTGGGTCTTCGCAAGCATGACATGATCGCTGTACGCTGATGAAAGAACCGCGAAGGCTCGAGTTAGGTCCGCATGGGAAAGCTTCGGCGCTCACGGCGCATCGCCATCCGTGTCAAAGCCGCTGTTTAGTGGTTGCAAACACTGCTCTATTATGTCCTCATCGACACCGCACTGTCGACGTCTGCGAAGTCTTCAAATGTGACTGTTCTTGGGCCTCACAATTGAGGCCATGCCTCCAAGATCAGCGTTTGGAGTTATACATCACTGAGTCCGCACAAAACCAGCCCTCATAGATCACCAATTACCTTTTTTTCTGAGGCCGAACTTCATATCGTCAAGGTGCCAGAGGAGATAATGGCGGCCGATTCGGCGTGAGCGGCAGTGAGGACTGGGGTCTGGATTATCTAATGTACAGCTGGTGGCTGTCCGAAATATCGGCCATTATTATACATTAACTCTATGGGGCCATCGGCAGTGCCACGGTGCAGCCCGGTTTAGCTAGCCTGTCCGATTTATTGGTGTCCAGTTTATCGGTCGTCGACTGTATCACGCCATCAGTCGCAAAAATACCGAGATATTGTAGAGCCTTTCCAGATTCACAGAAGGAAGGACGCGTTCACTACTAATTTATAAGGACGGGCTATAATCCGTCCTAAGCCTTGAGACAAGCAGAAATTGGCTTTCTAGGGCAGTCACTACGGGGATAAGGAGTAACGGTGCCCGTTAGTTCACACCTTTAATGTGTTACCAGTGTATCCACATTTGTGCTGTGATTTTTATTGTTTCTGTTATGTGTTTTTCTTTACCTTGCAAATTCGCAGAGTGATGGTGACTTTTTGTATTGACAGACTAGTTGATCAATAAATTTCAGCTGAGAGTCAGCGCTGGTCCTGTGTTCCTTTCTTTTGTATCTTGTCCTTTGCGCTATAGCTATACCATGAACCCGTACCAACTTGCCCAACTAGCCACTTTACTGTAACATTTTTAGGCTAGAGATGGAGGGTGTTTTGCGTTCACAATTACGTGTTTTTAACGTAAGAGTATGCTTCCGCAGGTAGATAATACAATCGTGTCGTTCTCGCAATTGTCTGGCCCGCCTCCGGAAAATTAACTGTTTAATACAACAAGCAAATTGTGGGCTTCCTGATAAGCACATCACAAAACAACGCATCCAGAGAAAAAATAGAACAAGCCGCCAGTGAGGTTCGAACTCACGACCGCTGGTTTACAAGACCAGCGCTCTACCACTGAGCTATGACGGCGACACTTTTCACGCTCTTAGAATCCTACCTGCTGTGAGCACGCTCACTAGAATCACGCCATTTCTTGTCACAGATGTGCAAATGGGTTCGAGAAAGAGGGCACGTGCCCACGGAACAACATGCGTTTCTTTCATCTGCATGTTAAAATACGCTTTAGGGAATTCTGAAACTACGGCCATGTGGCCTACCCAATCTTAATAAATGTCATTCAATTCAATTCAACTCCATCAGCTCTTGATGGCTTCCGGATCCAGAGCACTATGCATCACCAATGTCGGTGCGATATGCCAGACAACTTGCACAATTCGCCAACGACGTGTAAAAAAAAAAAATCCGTCAGAGAAATGTAAAAAAATCAAGAGCCGATCGGGATCAAACTTAAGACCTTCTGGTTTACAAGACAAGCGCTCTACCATTTAACAATGATGGGATTTTTTCTTTATTCCACAGAATTCAAACACAAGCATCTCCCTCAGAAGACGTATCCTCGCAGCTAAAGATAAAAAATCGAATCGCATTTGTATCAAATACATATACCCCCTAGATACATAAAAAGTAACATGCTCTTTCAAGATACCAGATTAAATGCACAATACCGAAAAAATATGCACAATTTTTCTAGGAATGTCGCATAAGGCGAGGAGTCACTGGAACATTTTCGCCCAGTCCGCAGGATAACACACTGCAGTACTTTGCACTCTGCTGTAGCCGTACTGTACACCCTTGTAATACGCATGCACCCAAGGTCTATTTGCACATATTTACAAGGAACCCTCAAAATCCCGGATGGTGAGGAGTTTTTGGCATATCGTAACCCAGTCGGGTGGCTCACTCATGGCTGAAAATGCACTCTGCGTGGTGGCCACCACGTCGACGAAGTACTCCACGGTGGAGGAGGAGGAGAAGGAGGAGGTGGAGGAGTAGGAGGGGAGCAAAACTGTAAACAGTGAAGTCGAGCGGGTTCATGGGCGGGGTCCCCAGTCCAGGACTCATTTGGTGCGGCCTGCCGTCTTCTCTCTTTCAGCGAACCTAAGCTGCTTAATCAGGTCTGAGCTGCCAAGCTCACTCTCCCACTGCTTGTGAGTTGCATTAGGGATTGGATCAAGGTCTGGGTTCGGCTGGCCTGTCCAGACCCTAAGGCAGAGCGTAGAGGTTGGCTGCCACAGTGCCTGCACAGGGCAGTATAATGTGGGGTAGATGTTGTGTAGCCGCCTGGGGTGTGAAAATGTGATAGACTGAAGCCTTCGAAGGGTGACTTGTTGTTCTGTTGTTAGCTGGCCGGCCGGCGGCGAAAAGGTTCTCCGTGTGAGCATTTCGTGTTGTGGGATGTCGCATGCGATGGGTGAGTGACTGGTCCTCTCATCATTCTCTGGCGGTGCGCAGCGACCAAATTCATGGGCATAAGCGTGCGCCGCTTGATTATCGCGAAGGGATGAGCGGGCAGGCGTCCAGATAATCTTCATTGTTCTCTTGGGAGGGGGGGGGGGCGAAGGGGCGGGGGTGGGGGGTTATAATTATTGCGGATACGTGGAAATTCTCCCAGCCGTGTACGTTCGACACGCCGCCTGCGAGTCCCAAATGATGGTCGTGGCCTGGTTTCGCGTAATAGCTAGTGCGAGCGCCGCTTCTTTGGCTTCGAGTATGACGGACTTCCGAAGGGTGACACTTCTGATGGGAGCAGTGGGGGTGGTGACCACCGCTGTTTTGGTGTTTGCGCTCGCGCAGTGCGCCGCGTTCGTGAAGAATGTCGTACTCCACTATTGTCTTTCAAGGGTTACGCCATAACCTTATGCACGCACCCGCGCACTCGGTTCCGCACGCGTTCTCATGTTGACGCGCCCAAGCGCGTGACGAGGGTGAGGGTAAGCGCCCACCAAGGAGGTTAAAAAAAATTGGCGCCCACACGGAGGCCCTCAAGCGTGCGCTGAACTGCACTTGTCGGGACCACCTCGACGACATGGCCCAACTGTACAGCGCCCAACACTGTTGCACTGTAATCGCAACACACATAAACGTCGGCTCTTCATCTTACAGCAGAGCAATATTACCTTTAATGCCAGCTTCGCACTAAAACACAGCTGCATAGCCGCTTCGCCAGGAACACACGACGGCGGCGAGCCATGTTTGCCTCCGGCTGACGGGCTGACTAAGCTTGATCGTGTGGGTTATTATTCTACGATAGTTTATTTCGCTGGTGTGATACGGAGGAATTTATCATTTATCACGATTTATCGTGTGAGTTTGATCGTGTGGGTTATTATTCGACGATAGTTTATTTTGCTGGTGTGACACGGATGAATTTATCATTTATCACGAATTTATCACGATTTATCACAACGAGGAGACGGGCAGCGGCAAAGACGTTGTTGGCTTCTCCCACCGGCGGATTCACCCACTGCCGCTGCCGCCGCCGCCCGCCCGGCCTGGGAAATGGAAGCGCGTCGAGCGGCGGCTGTGATTGGTCCCGGCATGTAGGCGCGCAGAAGAGCGGCCATGTCACACTTTGAGAACGCGACGCGCTTCGCCTGGCGCCCGCTCTCCGGCCGTCGCGAGATGGCGCAGACGCGCCTGAGCGCATGGAATCGAGCGCGCAAGCGCGTTCGTGTGGTTACCGCTTTAGCGTCCTGACCGTTCTTCTGCCCTTCCCGGTGCTGGGGCTCATGTTTCTTGGCAGTGTGGGAAAATGTACCGCACTATCTGTTTCCGTTAAAACACGTGGCCTAGGTTCGTGAGTACCTGGCGTCAGTGTAGGCGCAGTACTTATTCGCGCTTTTTGGGCGCTCAGGGGGCCCCCTCCGTAAGTTCGTCTAGGGTGTTGTGTACTCCCAGCGCCATCAGGCGAACGGTAGAACTGCTATTCGGAAGTGCCAGGGTGGTGCGCGCGACAACGTCAGCATTACGATCTTCAAACCGAGTGCTCCACAGGCTGTAAATATCAAGCAAACAAGAAAGGTGGTAGGGCACAATCACTACGAGAACACACAACCAAGTACTGTATGGAAAACGGACTGAGGCCAGACGCCTTTTTGGAGTTCACTGCAGGATGTCTAAGAAAATACAGCACCCCGACAGTGTAAGAATGCATGATCAATAGTTTCGGGGTCTTCACATAAACGACAATTTACAGACGGAACAAAAATGCCGCGTTCATGCATCCACGAGTTTACCGGAAGTGTTGCTGAATGTACCTTTAAAAACGTGTTTTCATTCTCTTTAGCAATCGACATACGTCTAACTCGGCGCAGAAACGTCCTGACGGTTGCGATTTATGTAGAGGAATACAAAATATCGGGGTGAAGGAAAAAACCTTAATCGGTCTTAATTTAGACCGTTTTTCTAGCGACAGTAGCTAAATAATCTAAGGAGAAACGAGCTGACAACAATTTAAGACTCTCGATCACCTCCATGAAAAATGGCTTGGTCGTCGTGGAGATAGGTCTGCAGCGGAAACTACCTATGACGGTAGGCACTGGGATGAATACGCTTGCATAAACGAGCGAAAAAACGAGTCTGTCTGGTCACGAACGGAAAAAAAAACTAGAAGACTATCTCATGGACCTAGAGGTGGCTTAGACTGAAACCACCGCACGAATTGGCAAAAAAAAAAAAGCTTGTCCTACTCACGGGTTCCTAGATTTAAGGCCAAATAAAGGTCGCGAAGACACGACGAAATATTAGCATATTCGTGCGCGCAGATGCAATGGCCTGCACCACATACCATATCTTTGCTGCCCAAAAAATGTTGCAGGTCATGGCGCGAAAAAACATGGAAGTTTCTGGCTGGAAGCAATGGGAGGCCTTGAACTGAAGGGTTGAAAGAACACGGCCGCAATATTCTTGGCTACCTTGAAAGAAGTCTATAGTGGCACGCCATGGTACCTTCCTGGTAACAAGGCCCAGAGAAATTCACAATAAAAAAATTAGCGTGGTTCGCCATAACTCGAACCACACGTCGGGAATTTTTTGATGTTCAGTTGAGATCCCGTTATTTTGAGGGAAGAAGCCGCTTAGTTAGTTGTCTCGTCAGCCTTGCGCTTACCGGGGGAGAAAAACATAACGTCGTCGGCATAAACAAATACCTTAACCTCCGCTGAAGAAAGGGAGAAACCACGGACTAAAGGAGAGGTTTTCGCTTAAGGCAAAGTGGCTCCAAATAAATCGCGGAAAGGGGCGGGTAAAAGCGGGCACCCTTAACGTATGGAGGACGAAACCAATATTGGCTTAGTGAGGATTGTATTGATGACAATGCATCTACTACAGCAGTTTCAGTAGCAAGTCTTAACACCTTCAGAAAGTATGTTGCCAAATTTACAATATTGTACAATGGAAAGCAAAAAAAAGCACTGCGTGATACATGGTCGAAAACCTTGGCGAGGTCTGGCTGAATCATGGCCACTTGCCTCCAAGCCCTGGAAAAACGATGGATAGCCACTGCCGCCGAACGTGTAGCTGTAGCCGTCGCCGCCTCAAATTCCACCTCGTCGAGTAGCTGTGAGCCCTCCCGAATAAAGAGAAACTTGTTCGCATGGAGCGCCCATGTGAGCCCATAATTTTTGTTCCGCTTGAAAGGCTTTAGGAGCCACCATTTTCACCGGCTTATTTCACGCCTAATCACGTGCCCCTCACTGGTTGCCGGTTTATGCGTGCATGGTTGGGGGGTGGAAAGTGGGTTCCTGCATGAACAGCCATGCGTGATGCCGGTGCCGGTGGTATCCCCGTTGTGCTGGTTGGAGATTAAACGTGGAGGTATCGCTGCTCAATGCGACCTGTCAGCTGTCCACCGTGGTTGTGCAGTTTGGGTTTGGGACGGTTTAAGATTGGGAGAGAGCGGTTAGGGTTGGAACGAAGGATGGAGACAGACAGCTGCATGTTTCTCCGCTAGAGCAAAGCTCGAGTCCTCCCAGTATTTAACTCGCTATGTGATGGACGCTTGTCGTTGGCTCGGAGGAAGAAGAGTGTGAACTAAAGTAGTATAGGCCCGAACATTAGCGCGAACGGACGGAAAAACTACTCATAGCCGCTCCGCCACCGTTGCTGCTCCCAGTTCCAGCTCGTCGACTAGCTGTGAATCCCTCCCGGATGAATTGCAACCAACCCGCTTGGAACACCGATGTGAGCGAATATTTATTGTTTAGCTTGAATGGCTTCGAGAGCGCCTTTTTTGAAGATGTTTTTGACGTTTAAGACCGCGCATATAACCTGTCACTGGTTAATGCGTGTACGGGTGGGCACTGGAGGAAGGGGATGGGGGGGGGCTTTCACGCGCAGAAGCCTCACTGATCAGATATTCATTCAGCTAGCAGGAGGTTTAAACGTGGACGCCAAGTGGTCCCATGCGCATTTTCCGGTGTCCGCCGTGGTGGAGCGGATTGGGTTGATGAGATAGACAGACAGTAAGATACCTACGACGCGGAAGGTAAACAGACAACCCCATGTTTGTCCCATAGAATAAAGGTTGAGTTCTGATAAGTTTCATTCAGATAATCGGCAACGACGCTTGATCCATCGCAAATTAAAAGCAAACTTGTGTTGTTTCATGCACTCCGTGAACTGCGTCCAGCTTCACAGATCATTCTTCTTCACAGAGGGGGAGGACAAAACTATTTTTGTAGTCACCTCATCAGGCAACACCGGAACCGATAGAAGTAGTTCTTTAAGCGTGCTAACATCCGGAATAGAAGGACATGAACCCAAAAGGCGTTCGTAGTATTAAACGAAAGTCTCTTGAATGAGGTCCTCATCACCATTGTGCTGTACTTTAAAATTTTCCGAATGTGTAGTATGGTCTCGCTATTCACTCAGCTGTCGTTTGGTCTTCTTCACATCCAGGGATGCTTTGTACGCTGTTGCAACCCGTACTGCTCTTCGCTCGCGCACTGAAGTCTCACGATTCCTTGTCACGGCTACACACGTGGGTTCGAGAAAGTGCACACGAGCTGAGTTACGTGCGCTTCCTTCATCTGTATGTTAAATTAGGTATTAACAAATTCTGAAACGACAACATGCCGCCACAAACTCTAACAATTACGACATATGATAGTCATAGCAAAAAAAAAGTAATTCACCCCATGAATTTCGCTAGTTTTTGCGAACCAAAAGCAATATGTTACAACAAAGTCTTTGCGTCAAGCCAGACAACTTCCCCCTTTAGCGAATGACGTCCATCCCCACTCCCCCCCCCCCCCAAAAAAAAAATGCGTCAGAGCAATTAAAAAAAACTGCCGTCAATATGCAGCAGTCCTCTGCCGCCGCTGCCACGTAACTACCTCTCTTTCCTCCCCCTCCCACCTCTCATGCTGATCTCCTGCCGCCTCGGTCCTGCCATGATAGATGAAGTTTACATATGTAAATGCAACTTTCCCGCGTTCGCCCTGCAAGCTCGCGCGGATTTTGTTGGGACTTATTGTTACTGTTGGGCTTAGCGCTCGGGCCATGAGCCCAAGGCTCGAGCGCGAGCTCTTCTGGCATTTTGTGGTTAAAAGATTATTTTGAAAACGTTTCAAGAGAACCTTTACGACGTCACAAAGAGTTACGCCCACGTTTATTTTTAATTAACTGAGCTCTGCTACCACCACTTACGTATTTATGTTTCGCCTCAAATGTGAATGTTTAATTTCAACAGCGAAGGTGTTTAGCAATTTGTTGATTCCGGGGTTTCGCAAAACTCAGTATAGTAGTATAAAGAAAAGAAACCACCGGCATCGCCAGAATTCCAACTAGTGTCTTGTAGACCAACGGTGTTAGAAGAGTCAGTCGACTTCCCCACTTGGCTACGGCCATGAGTCAGTAACCTGGAGTCAAGCGGCTTACTCACTCGGCTGTGACTGCGGGGAGAGGGATCTCACGCCACCTAGTCGACACATAACATGTGATAAGGTACAAGTTGCACGTCCGGGCGACTAGTTTAAGTTGGCGCATTTCATTCGTTCGTTCTGCTTGTTCGATCACCTTCTCCGCCGTTATAGTAACAAAGATCGAGTAAAGGCCGTTGCGGCCGCGAAAAAGAAGCAAATCGGCTGCAATTGGGTACTTAAACCGTCGTGATGGTCATGAAGGTCGCCTACAGCTTCGCTACCTGCATGTGTTACGTGTTAGTGTCAGCTTTATTTATGTTTTTTGATGAACAATGTCGTTAAATATCAAGTATCGTCCCAGATGTACTAGCTCAGAAATGTTTTGCCTATATAAGCGTTTCGTTCAAGAAATATTTTACTTCTGGCCGGGAAGCTGTGTCAAGGGACAGACAGACAGACAGACAGACAGACAGACAGACAGACAGACAGACAGACAGACAGACGGCGGAAGCTGTGTCCAGGACAGACAGACAGGACAGACAGACAGACAGACAGACAGACAGACAGACAGACAGACAGACAGACAGACAGACAGACAGACAGACAGATAGAAGAAATTTTAACATTATAAGTAACTCAAGGGATACTTTCGGCTTAAAAATTACTGCAGCGCTGAGAACTTCGTAAGAATGTGAAGCCGAAGGCATAGCTGGACCTTTTGTTGATCTGGTCTTGAACTTTCTGCTAAATTTTGTGGCCGCACCCGTCACCACTTCACGAGCCCCTTGAAAGTAGCTTGGAAAGTTTCTTCCCCTCACTCGGCATCACCAGGATCCTTCTGTTGACCTGACGTTGAACTTCCCGTGGAACGTAGGGGCCCCGCGCGTCACTACCCTCTGGACAGCACCATTCGAGCTAGCCATCTCCAGGAACCTTCCCTTAGGATTTGTTACGTGTTTGGTACCTCCACCTCTTAAGGCGGCTCGTATTGCACGTTCGGCAGCAGCCTACTCTTCTTTGGCGCAGCTGTTCCCCTTACTTAGCGCACGCTACGTCGCTCTTTCTCAGAAAACCTCCTCCGACTTTCCTCCCGCACTGCTGTTCCCTTTCCTTGCGCGCAATCCCGGGCTCACGTAATTTAGAGCGATTCAGTGTACCTTACAACGACCTTTGTACCTCTCGTGTTTCATGAAACGTGTTCCATGAAACGCTTTCGATTTTACGCAATAAACTAAAATGACGACTTACGGCCCAAAATTACAAACACTTTAGGCAGTCAGGCACACCCGCGAGACCTTACTGCGTGAAAGTCTATTTAACCTGAGGCAACGGTTATGAGTCGGCTAAACAGACGTTTCGCGTGATAATGGAGGCTGCCACAAATACTTCGGTATACATGATTTCGCACCCTTCGTAGGGTTACCGTGTCACTCAAGCAGCATTCAAAATTTACTCATTCAGCTGAACATCAGAGTGTAACGAATACGGATCTTTAAATCAATCCTGGATATGCTGGTCCAACGATTCCCATAAATGCGGCGAATAACTAAAGATAACAATCGCGATTTAATATTCCATAACACAAAGAAAGCACAGATAGAAATCACTGTGTGTTAAGACAACGTATAATGGTTGTGCTATGGAAAATCTGCCACGGCGGCTTTGAAACACAGAATAACTAATACTACTGCTCCCGGCCGGCATTCTAGAGGGCAGTTGGTAACGAGTTACCAGGGGATGGAGTCTAGACCTCTATTCCAATACACTTCACAACGTAACAGCAAAAATTATTCTTAAACAAAATATTCAATACGCGTGAACTCGCCGCAATGTCGCCATTGGTATGCAGGCTGCACAAATATTGACTCGTGTCTTGATCCGGTGATGTAACTATGTTTCTCCAATCTGAATGTTTATAAGTCGCCCACGAGTGAGCCACTTCGAGCGTTTTTTTCTTGCACGAGCGAGCGAGAGAAGAGTGGCGCAGCACTAGAGGCAGATGAACGCACCGGTCGCTGTAGGCATGCCGTACCGTCAATGGCTCTTCAACAGGCTTGTCGTCCCAGCGGGCGGTCCGATCCTTGAACCACGAGGCTGTGTACAGCACGCCCCATTTCTCGCATCCTCTTCAGTTGTCGATCGAGCGCAGTAAAGAGGTCTTGTCGGCGTGTTTGGAAGAGGGAGCACTCAAATTGATTGCCTTTATGCGAGAATTCGTCGCCGTGTTTAGGTTAGCATCCTCTTCCAGGCTGCGGGGACAACCACTCTAAACTTCGGGAAAAAATGTCAGCTCGCGCAATAGGCAGGATAGACACTGCAGTCTCTATCAGGGTCAATGAGAGAAGCGGTTCTTTGCGGTGGACATAGATATGATAATGATAACAAAGATGACGACGACTATGGTGGTTATGATGGGCATGAAGGAAGAAGAAGAAGCATGAGACGAGGAACAAGACGATGATGATGATTATAATCATCATCTTGATTTCCGCGTGCCAACCAATAGCCAATGGCCTTAAGCGGTGGTGCACAGGATGAAACACAAAATTTAAAGCAAACACAAACAATTTAAATATGTAACCTGAAACGGGGAAAAATAAATAGAAGGAGAAAGAAAGAAAAATGCGATCAGTAAACTTCAGTCAAAGCAAGCCTAAACAAATGCAAATTTTTGGTAAAAATATCAAGGTGAATTTCCGTTTCATTGTACAGTCTAAACAATCTTGAATAATAAGAATAATATTAATAATAATAATAAGAATAATAATAATATAATATATAATATAATAATAAATATATCACAGAAATATTAGGATGACAGGACAAAAGTAGATTAACACAGTATGAGAAATAGCTAATGATAATGACGAAAAGTCAGATAATATAAACATACATACATACATACAAACATACATACCATACATACATCCCTACTACATAATACATACATACATACCCTATACATACATACATACATACATACATACATACATACATACATACATACATACATACAACAAAGCGCCAGATAAACTAAAAGAGAAGGATAGAACAAATTGCACTCTGATGTTATCTTATAACGGTAGAAACCTTGGAGGAAAACGATAACTGTGACCCATCAAAAACATCGAGGTCAAGAAAATAAAAATTATAAAGACTTTGTATCCTATGGAGGGTTGAGTGCTGAGAGAGGCGGGTAGTTACAAGAAACGGCCTGCTCTCTCTTGTTTGCTTCCGCGGAATCCGAAAATTAATACTATTGAGCAGCATAGGACAGGATATAGTACCGTGAACGAGCTTGAAAAGAAAGAAGAGATCGGCGCGATTTCGCCGGCAGCGAAGTGAAGGCAGTGACAATAGTTCAACGGTGTTAGAACACGAGCCAGAGTCATTTTTAGCGAAGCGATGGTTGTAAACGCTTAGAAATTTTTTCTGGACACGCTCAACTACGTTACTTAAGGAATTAGAGATGCCATTCCAGATCACAGATGCATACTCAAGTTGAGGAAGACATATTGCGGTGTACAATTTGCGGAGTGGCATAGGAGAATTGAATTCTCTCGATATTCTACAAACACAGCCGAGAGAACGAAGACCCCGCATAGCAACACGCTTAGTATGAGCTGAAAAATGCAAGGTGCTATCAAAGAGAACGCCGAGATCATTGATCTCACAAACCCTACATAAAGGCACAGAATTGACAGAGTATAAAAAAGATACGCTAGATGATTTGCGAGTGAAACTCATGACTTTTGTCTTTGAAATATTGAGAGAAAGGTTATTGTTATTACACCATTCTGAAAAAGAACATAAATCAGACTGCAAGAAGCGACAGTCGTTAAATGAATGAATTTCCCTAAATATCTTTATATCATCGGCATACAAAAGGAAAGAAGAATTGCGAATGGCAGAAGAAACGTCGTTAACATACATTAAAAAGAGGAGTGGGCCTAATACTGAACCCTGAGGTACACCACTGGTCACTTTGTAAAAGGAGGACGTTTGGCCATTGACGGCAACATAACATGATCTGTCACGAAGGTAGCTATGCAATAGATTCACAACAGCGGTGTCAACATCAAAATGAGCAAGTTTAACGATAAGGATTAATAATAATAATAATAATATAATAATAATAATATATTAATAATAATAATATAATAATATTAATAATAATTTATTTGGTTGCTGTCGACCGGGTTGCGGAGCCGGCACACCCAAGCTCGGACGTCGGTGCTACTTGGCGGGTTTTCGTCGCCAGTCCCATCATCGCCATGATCTTCGTCGGTATCGGCTCGTGCCACGTGCGAATCCGCATTTAATACAGTAGTTCATCAACCCTGCGTCATCCGCACACCTTGAGCTCTCTGAGTGATAAAAGCGCCAACTAAAGAGGTGATTTCGGCAGAGCGGCCCCCGCGCGACTGCGTTTTGAGGACGGTTCATCAACCCCGCGCCATACCCGCACGTGCAACTTTGACTGAAGACAACAAAGGAGACGACTTCGGCAGCGCGGACGATCAAATCGGCAATCGGCGAGCGTCGTGCGTCAAGCACTGAGGTGCGCTCCACGCTTGGACGACAAAAGGTCTCCCCGTCTCAGCGGCGCCAACGCATCCTGTCCCTCGTGGTCACGTTGGCAAGCAACCAGAACGGTTTCGAGCGTGGGGGGGAAGGGAGGGGGGCTATATGCGTAAATTTGTAAGTCCGTGATTGGATCAGACTTTTGAGAGTTCAATCCCCTAGGAGAACTCTAGGGACTTTTTCTTGAACAAGAAGAGTTGAAAAAGCATCTGTGTAAGGCACGGGCTATGAAGGAATCTAACGTGAAAAGTAGCAGACAGGTTGTAGTTATCTTTTACATTCACAATGTGTCTCACCGCCTGAAAAGGATTGGTCGCAGGGAAAACATTTACGTTGTATTTTCGGCTCCGAACCAATTGCAGACCTTGTGCAAGCGGGTCAACGAAGGTACACAGAAGGAATATGCCTGCACTAAAAACCACCGAAACCGCTTCATCGATTGCAGAGAAGATGTTGTCTACTCGATCGCCTTGATTCGTTGCGAAACAGGCAGATGCTGTAAGGATAGTCATCGCGAGCAAAACAACGACGTTCACAACGCAGCGAGTGGACACCTTGGTATCCATTGCCGCGACTGCGGTTGCACCCCTCAGTTCGCGCGCACTAGGATCCTCGCTAGACACCCCAATAAGGTAGTCCGGGAGATAATGGAGGCCGCCGAAATCACCAGGCTGCAAGATGATCGCGTAAGTGCCCCATCCATAGCCCTATCAGAAAAAGAATTGAAGTTTTTACAGGGATCCCGCACGCATTCATAATTATCTTCGCTAATGCTCACAGCTGACCCAGGTTCACCACGTGTTGCTTCCTTTGATTTTTCCGATATGCGTTTTCTCCTTTCAATAAATGTTGTTGAAAGTCAGCGCTTGTGGTGTATCATTCTTCGTCGTCCTTCGTGTGTCTGCCCTGTAAATGATTGACATGAAACAACAAGCCCGACGGGTTCTTAGGGATTAGTCATGGTTTTTTGTCCCTTTCACTCGAAGTGTAAGACACGTAAACAATACTGAAAAGAAGAAAGTGTGTTTTAACAACAGGAATAGAAGCGAAACGAAGGATAAAGCTGCGATAAAAACCGACCCAAAGGGAGGAAAACAGGGAGAGCATGGAGGAATACAAGGAACCGTTTCAAGTCGAACTTGATCCGACGGGAAAGGGGCAACGGAAGCCAGGCTCGCCTGACGCTTCTCTGCGTCGGCTAAACGATCCGTCCACCCTGTAGCGGGTAAGCTGTACTTCGCCCCTGCCTGTATCTGTAGAATCACACTGTCGGTCATGATGACGGGGCGCGGGACCGTACCCAACACGACCGACAGCGAAATCTGTCTTCCCTGTTTACCTACCAGACACCTTCCACAGAGACATGATAGATCGTCCTCCGGCTACAGGATCTCGGTCGTGCAAAGGAAGACTTCCTCCTCAGCTCTTGCTTGGTTTTTCCTTGTCCGTTGGTCTCAGCAGTTGCTGGGATGCCTCTAAAAAGATTTTTTTATTTATCTTGTCTTACCTCGCGCCAGAACAGTTATACCTTACCAGCGGCCAAGTTCGCGTGTGCGTGCGCTATCGGACACGGACCTTCTCCGGTGCACCCGGAGGTGGGCGCTGCAGATCCTCTGATGACGTCAACCGCGGAAGCGAGGCTAAGCGTCGCAGGACATGATCGGTCTTTCGGCAATCCATCAACATCCCCGTGGCCATTTTTTGTCGTTGCTCAAGAGATAGCCGAACATGGCTTCATCTGTAAGTTTTATTGTAGTTTTTTTAGCTTTCCTTTATTGTAGTATGGTGGGCGGGGTGGGGGTCAGGTTTCGTTCCCGCTTTGAGCAAACACGTGCCAAGTATCTGCAATTAATTTTCAAAGACACTATACGAATCGTTGTTTCTACTTTCTAGCTTCCCCTCGCTCAGAACTTTGCAACTGTGGTTAGCATGTTAAAAAAAAAAGTGCAACACTTTCTCGGTTCCCGACGGACGCCTAAAGGAAGAAACAGCAGCCAAATATAAATTGTATAAAGCACGCATTCTTTACGCCTCGGTTTTCCTATTTCGTTTAGCTTCTTCAGCGGATCGGCATTGCATCACTATGGTTTCTCTGGTAGCTCAAAGTCCTAGTGTCGCTTCCCGGACCGCCCAATATGCTTTTTTTCAGCTTAGTAGCCTTTTGCGAGGTGTGAAGGGATTGTCTCTAAGGTGGCGATGCTATCTGCCATATTCTTGAAGACGCTAGCTACAACATTTCGTCACGAAGGCACCTGAAGACTCACGTCACCTCCACTCGGCGTCCAAGCCGGGCAACAATGGTTTCGAAATGGGTCGGTGAGGTTTCGCCTGATTTTTGATGAGATGAGCTAGCGTCGACAAACCGCGGGAGATTTCGGAATAGTTCGACGAGGGTTCGCCCCATATTCGACGAAATGAGCTGTCATCATGAAACTTCGGCAGTACAAATAAAGAGACCTGCTTGTAAAGCACCAGCCATGGTGATGCCTAGGACCGTTTAAAATGAAAAATAATTTCTTTTCTGTTTTTTTAGCTAACATCGAGACGGTATTTTTTTTTTGTTCTAAACTGCGGTGTACCTTATTTCACGCGCTCTTGACGCGGTGGGTGTTCCGGCGCTTTCGTGAAGCATCAAGAAGTATAAGATGCGATGCCACCAGCGAATCCTGCCTCAGAATCCCCCTCAACTACAACGGGGAGCCCTTCTCATAATAGTCGTTAACTAAATTTTTCTTCGATTTCAAATTCTCTTACAAACTCCCCTTTGGTGACATACGCGTAACTTTAACAGACACCTCTCATTACTAGTCGTTCCTCGTGCGCTTGTAGATTCCCTCGCACTCTAAACAGTTCGGTACACGTCTCTTGCATAAATGCTTCCGTCCCCAACTTTAACTACTACCACTTTTGGGAATACTACGCTCTCTAAACGCAAACTGCTTTTGTCTTTACCTTTTGACGTAAGAGGTGTGTTTGCTCTCGAAAAAGGAGAATTCGAATAATCACTAAAAAGTAGTTATAAAGGAACCATAACGAATCGGCGAAGGTCTTCGGAGAGGCGAATGTAGAGTAAAACGATAAGACTGAAAATAATATTTGAGTTTCTAGAGAAACATTTGCGTTAAATGTAGAATTTGAATGTATTTTTCAGTGACAAAAATATAGAAAAGCCCACATTTATTATGTAATTGCGTCAGAGTGCTAGAAGATTAATATTGGATAGTTCAGCCAACGTTCCTTGGTGGTAGGTTTAGTGGTGGTAGGAACTGGTGGTCCGTTTGCTAGCCCAACGTGCAGCCTGCCACAAATGTAGCTGTCTCGTTTATTACCGCGGCTATTCGTGCTGGAAGGCGCCGTGATGCGGCAGCAATATTCTACAAAGCAGGCTTCGCATTTCAACTATCGTCGTCGTTAGACGGAGGAGCATTGCATGTTTTGTTTTACTTGAAATAGATTCCGCTGTCACGGAGGGCCCATATTCTGTTATCGTCTTTTTCACGACAATGTGGGAAATTGTAAAAGTTTCTTCTGTGCTTCCAAGAAAAGCTTGAGCCCCGGAGGGCGTCAAGGGCACGTCGGATGCAGTCTGATAAAGAAAACTACGCTGAAATCGACACTAGCGATGTTCCACGTTCCCTTCTATTCTCTTTCTTTCTAAACCTGCCTGACTACCAAAATTGTGCTTGACTTCTCTTTCTTTCGCGAATTTCTTTCTTAAATTTTTAATGTTTTCAGGTTCCGCTGGAAGCATGGAAACAGCCATGACAGAAACGTTTTTGAAACATTATTTCTGTTTATTTTGTGGGTGTATGTAATAGCACTGGAGTTACAACGGGTTTGGGGCATGAAAAACGCCCCCCCCCCCCCCCCCCTCCATTTCTACCATGTCTTATACTTACGTCTGTCTGACAACGCGGAAATACTCTCCTTCTGAACTTCGCTCTGCGCTGTTCTGGGATCACCACCGGGACGCTATACAGAGTCTTACTCCTCTCGTAACTCCTGCATTATTTTCATTGATTCCACTACCTTTTACACGAGCCTTCATTGTTTTTTTTTGTTTTTTTTTTTGATAAATTTGTACACTCTCCCATTTCGCAGCTTATTTAAAATCGTACCTTGAACCGATTTCTATAAGGCAGCTTTTCTTAGATGCGCTCACTGTTTCGCCAAACTATTTTTTTTGTGTGTGTCCCCCGTTCGTACGCCCTTTTTTTAATTGGCAAGCACCAGTCCTGCAAGGAGAGCACGTTCATTTCAGAGCCACCCAGCACCGCTTCTCTCTTCTCTCGGGTTCACTTTTTTCCTTCTCCCTTTAGTCCCTTTGAATTTAATCCTTTTGAGCCTCCAGGGCCACTTTTCCCTCTCCTTTTGTCTCAATGCAGGCGAATACCGGGAATGGGCGCCATCGTACCTCTGTGGAAGCAAGCTTGGTACTCCACACGTTAGGCCTAGTGCGTACAAGCTCCCGACAGGTGCACTCCCGTACGCGTAGCTCAAGCAGTCGACCAGTGGGAAGCAGCGCTGGGACGCTCAAGCCTGGATCTCCAGAAGTCACTCACGGGTCGGGCAGCCACAGTCGCCGAAGTAATGCGGTCTTCGGCCACCAAGCTGCTCTAACTTTTGGTTAAAATAAAGTTTTCTCTCTCTCTCTCTCTCTCTCTCTTTCTCAAGCAGTCGCAGTGGCCATGGCAAAAGCACTAACCCACGGCGTTAGTGCAGTGTCCACAGCACGTACAGCCGCTTATTCCCGAGCATAGTATTGGCCAATAACACGGCGTGATTAACGCCACAAACACGTGCATGTGGACATTTTCACTGATGGCGTGCCTTTCCTTTCCAACTGTATTGTTCGTATCTGTATATACGTGAGAACAAGAATACAATCTCGGTTTGGTACTGCCTGCCATGATTTTGGTTACGCCCATAAAATGATATATTTACGTAACAAATGATGCTGCTATCCACAACCAAGAAGTTCACGCATTTTGACTTCGTCAATTTCCTCCAGAATTACACTAGTCGCGGAAGTCAAGGGTTAAAATGATTACTATTATGAGGTCTATCATTAAGTTTAACGAGACAACTATGGGACACAGTTAAAAGCGAAAAGTGTTATGTCCGCACTGCGGGATGCGAGCCCGGACAGATGACGTTGATCAAACAAAATCGTTTTCCCGGCCTCGGCACTCACGAAGATTTCACACTTGATCACAGTGACCTGTTATTTAGGAGTGATGGGGCGAAACTGATTTCCGAGGATATTTCAGTGGGTAGAGAAAATTTCTACCGCCACATCTGCGCCAACTCATTTTAGCGGCAATGATACCGTATTCTGCCCAGCGCTAAAATACTCACGCCTTTTCTGCAAAAAGTGCGCTGGTGGTTCCAGGAAAATTTGTCGGCAGCACTCCCACGAATTCCTCTCACTTCAAAAACAAGCCTTTGTGTTCATTATCCTTCGCCATCAGTCTTCACCGGTAAGCTTCTGAGCTTCCCGTTTTCTACCTACCAGCTTTGCCTACGAAATGAATCACGAAAAGCGGCGATTGCGTAAACGCCCTGTTCCTCTATCTCCTTTGTCAGCTGCCGGAAGCGCAGGCAGTTCAAGCGTGGCCCGTCTTGGTGCAGTGCAGGATGGTCACAAACTGCGAAGGAAGGGCTCTCTTCCTCTTACGTCTTAACTGCCATGCATGGCCTCACTGCAGAGGAGGAGAGAAAACTGTTTGTGGGGAGCGAAGCAGTAAAAACAGCCGAAAAACCACGAAAAACCATGAATTCGATCCGCAGCAACGCATCTCTGGATCGATGAGTCTGGAATAACGCCTCGCGTCAGTGAGTTCTGCGGCCCGATAATGGCGGCGATAAAAGCGGGAAATGTGAATAATCGGCTGCAAACAGTTATCAAAGGAGCGGTGTGGCTCTATAGCCTTCTAGAGTTCCTCTGCCTTCCATAACTCATCTCTCTTAATCCTTGAACCCTTTTGAAGCTCGAAATAAAACGATGGTAAGGTGGGAAGAGACAGAGACAAAACTTTAAGAGGAGGTGCATGGGGTCCTCTTATCACCAGCCGTATACCGAGGACCACACACGTGCAAGGGAGGGGAAAGTGACAACGCAGGCACTGCTATGGATAGGTGGATAGAAACCTTATTATTGACGGGATGCGGATGGTGAATCCGCCGCCTCTATCTATACAGCAGCTGAGGGCTTTGATAATGCGGGCTGCCGCAGCAGCCAGCCACTCTCTGGTGGATTTGTACGGCTGCATGGGGTTGTTGCGGCAGTTAGCATTTAAGCCTCCTTACATGTTTGCCAACCATCTGATGTAGCAAGCCCAGCATTAGGCAGGGCTGACATCTTCGGTCTCATTAATAATTCTCTTTGACTCTCGCTTCACAGAAAGTAGTTTGTGAGTACTGGAGTAAGGCATTGCGGACACAGTCGAAAAGGGGTGCCTTGCATGATTTGAAATAAAAGGAGCCGAGTGAGTGTTTAGTGCGTAGGTTTGCGCCTGCCGAATGACTACTTGCACGCGATGAGTAATCCCGGCATAGAGAGGAGGGAACACGCAACGGGTGGCTAGATGGTCTGCTAATGTGGGAAGAGAGGCTGAGGCCAAGGATTTGTGTCGCGGGAGTCGTTCATCATTTATTTATTTCAGGCCTTCAGGTTCTGATCCAGAAGGCTCGTGCTAGGGCGGCGCTTACAGGGGACATCCTTTTCAAGTGGCGTTCTTACATACCAAAAAAAAAAAAGCGGCCCCCGTTCTCCCAGGCACTACCGCAAGCAATTCACCTCCGCCGGCCATGACACCACCCACGTGCGTGACGTGCTCTTTAGGAGCCACACCGACCATTGAACACCTCCTTTGGATGTGTTCAGGACTGCACGCGGAGCGCACGGCTTGCAAACACAGCAGCGTTACGCGTTCGACGGACTGGCTCTACCCACCCGCAGCCACAGCCAATCAGGTGTTTGCCTCCTTGTGGGACTTCACTCTCACCACTGGCGTTCATCTGAGAATGTAAACTTTTCCCGAATTGACACCACCCTCCCCACCCGCCCCCACATAGGCCGAGTCGCCATCCTTGTGTCAATAAAGTTTCATTTATTTATTTATTTATTTATTTATTTATTTATTTATTTATTTATTTATTCCATACTGCAGGCCCATTTAAGGGACCAAGCAGGAGAGTTGCATAACATCAAGGAGTACATGAAAATACATATCGGCCAACAGCTTGTTGGAAATTGGAATGCGTCAAGGTTTTCAACGTCTAAGGGTGAAATATTCATTGATGCTTTCATCATCATCATCATCATCATGATACCTTCATCATCATCATCACCATCAATTTGGTGCCCCTGTCTCCCCCCCCCCCCCCATTCCTCCCGTGCGGCCTGGAGCCACCCCTCCCAATAAATGTTCGTTTGTCGTTGTTGCGGGCGTCGCCAGGGGCCCGGAGGAGAGTTCCGCAGGCAATCTAATGATGCCGTGAATTCCCTGCAACACCTGCGTAACCAGGGATCTCGGGTATGTTAAAAGGCCCTATAACCTTTTCGAAGGGGGCGGAAGAGGGGGGGGGGGCGTGCGAAGGGAAAGGCGAGACCCTCAGCGAGGCGGCTGCATGCGAACTTTGAATCCGAGTAGATATGGGTCGTGCGTTGGAGGGACGTGTTGTCAGCGGCGGCAGCAGCGACGGAGAGAAGTTGATTCGGCTTTTTCTGGCGTGGTGCAGCGTCAAGGGATGAAGCAATGAGCACCTCTGAACTGGTCAAAGCTGCTGCGCCGAGGTTTCCTTGAAATGCCGCGTCTTAATACATGGTGGCTGTAGGTGTGCCGGTGGAGAAGGGTTCAGGTCCATTTTCGGCAGCGTTGCTATCGTTCAAAACGAAGATAAGGAGTCCGAAGCGGGTTGGCGATGAAGAAACATGAGGAAACATGATAAGTATATGTTCAGATCTGAATACAGAATGTCTGGAATCGCTCTGGCGGGCGCACAATACCGCCCTTTGTTCAAGGCAAAGCCCCGAGATTTCTCCCGCTAATTCGTCACAAAATGTCTGCCCAATTAGAAACTAATATATTACATACACACATATAAATACATACATACATACATACATACATACATACATACATACATACATACATACATACATACATACATACATACATACATACATACATACATACATACATACATACATACATACATACATACATACATACATACTGGCAAGAGCCAGTGACAAAATCAAAGATTATTAGAACAATCGGATTGAAAGGAGAAGGCGAAGAACTGCATTTATCAATCGCATTTGTATTTTCAGCACGCGTTCCGAGGCGGCAGCATCTGTCAAATCTCGCCAACGAAGTACGGTGCATTTTACGTGGAGCACTCCCCTCCTCACCAAGATGGCGCCATAAAGAAACCCCTTTTTGATTGTCTTGCAATCTTTGCGGCGAAAGTAAACTCTATTGAACACAGGCACACACGAAAAGGGCGGCTGATTGAAGGAAATTGGAAATAGAGCCAGGGCCTCCTCAGGAAGCTTTCTGATTGGTCATCGACGTCACGAAAAAATGAAAGTAAACGGGAGAGATAAATGACAGCTTTAATTGCATATTTCTTAGCAAAGTAGCCATCGTTGGTAGTCGAAGAAAAGAAGAGATTACGAAACTTATCATCCTTCAGTGAAATCAAATAGGTATTCAGCTTTTAGTGTTCTTTTAAGCCTTTTGTGGTGGAAGCAGTGGAATATGACTAGTAGAAAG
Organism: Haemaphysalis longicornis; assembly: GCA_013339765.2. NCBI lineage: Eukaryota > Metazoa > Arthropoda > Arachnida > Ixodida > Ixodidae > Haemaphysalis > Haemaphysalis longicornis. Next base: position 77,804,806 of record CM023450.1, read on the forward strand.
CGCGGTTAGCCACACTTTTTATTGAAAAAAAAAATGGAGCTTCTCGCGGAATAGCACCGAGAGAGGTTAGAAAATACACTGCTTCTGTTGAGTGACTGAAAAAAAAAACAGACCGAACGGGAACAAAGTGGTAATTGTGTGCGAAAGGCGAACCTTTGCGTATTAACCAATGTGGAGAGCAACAATACGCAAAAAAAAATTCACGCTGACGCGTGTCCAAATGCAAATTTCAAGTTCAGATTTGCATGAAATTTGCATAATTTTGCCCGTCGTGCTCCCGCAGCCGCTGAGCGCCGTCCTCACGCTCTTCTCATTTCCTGCGCGCTTTATAAATTTTATTGAATCCTGCGGAAGAACGTTTGCTGTCTAGCTTTTCTTGTCCACTCCGTCGCACCTTCAACGCTCGCGTTTTGGTTATAAGGTTAGTTACGGCATGAATACAACCATTTATTTTGTGAGGCCAACACGTTTCGTCGATACAACTCCCCGCATGAGAAACTTCTATAAAACACAAGGCACCGATTTGCAGCAACAGGGTTTCTCAGGCGCAAAGTATAACGGGAAAAATCGTTCAGCATTTCATTCAGTACGCGTGCAAAACTGGAGGCCGACAGTAGTTGCACATGCTTAGGGGTTGAAAGAGCTACTTAACACCAGCAACTACGGCCGCAAAAGCGGATAGAAGAAATATTTAAACAAACCCTATCTGATAATAAAATATTCGACTCTTTGCAAGGGGAGGCAATTTCCCGCAACGGTCGGAGAACCAGAGAGAGAGAGAGAGAGAGAGAGAGAAAGAGACTGTTTCTTCCATAATGCTTCTGTGCCACAAAACTGAATAGGCGGCAGGCGCGCATGCATGCATCATTTATCGATGCATGCACGCGGAACCCCAAGTCCGTTTCGCTCGGCAAATACAACCGCAGCGGGAAGAACACGTAAAGACCGCCGAAGTGTGTATTGAGGATGGCGGGATCTGGGCCCAGTAAAGAGAGCGGTAATTAATGCTGAACTGAGTTTTTTTTTCTTGGTTCAAGTTGAGAAATTTCATGATGCTAAAAGTAAAACTGAAGAGAATAAGTTCCGATTTCGCTTGTACTATAAGAAATTTCATAAGTATCCCCGCTTTAGAACTATATATAAAATCTGACCGGGTGTCTACTTGCTTTGTTGCAAATGTCGCTGAGAGACGATAGCATCTCCGCCGTTCTTATCGCTCTTTTACCCTCTCCATAGAATGGCCCCTGGCTGACTTTGTATGGAATAAACTGATGTCAATCAAAGTTGCAGTGTAGGTGCTAATGAGAAGTCTTTCGAATGAAGGAATGTCATTTCCTGTTTTATGGTACCTTTATTATTTCCATTGGCCTCAATTTTGACTGCGTTGTATAGTCAAAGGGAGACATGCCAATCCTTTGTAAGCTAGTCAAGTTCAAATCGCCAAAGAGCTAGTCTATGCACGTTCCTTGGACGGAGAGCGGCAACCCAAGACTGTCACCGTCGACATTAGGGGCTTCAAAGACGTCGTCGTCGTCGACCGAGTCAAACTCGCCTACGTCGCCTCTCTCAAATCCAGCCAGGGCTTCCCCGTCTCAACGACCCCGCACGAGAATTCTCAAGCTCAACCTACCAAAACCGCCATCAAGTAGGCAACACAACGGCTTCTGGCTCTACGGGGGTGGGGGTTGGTGAGTTGGCCAGTTGGGGTAAAGGGTTGTGGATTGGTGTTGGGAGGAGGAGGTTTGGGGGGTTGAGGAGTTGGCGCCAAGGCCCTGTAGCGACCTCGGCGCCACCGGGCCGCCGCGCCAAAGACGACGACGACGAAGCCGGGAGCTCTTTACGTGGCGTAAGTCCACGGGAAAGCCTAGACAACAACGAGCGTTCTTCAAAAGGAGCACGCTCACGCGTGCTCGGTATCGTATTTTTTTTTTTTTTTGCTATATCCACTGCGCGAAGGTCGTGCCGGGTGCCTTGCGCCGGGGGAGTTTTTTCTCGGTATTCTTCTTGTAACGCCAACAGACCAAGCTCAGCATTAAAAAGCTCTGCGGGTACAAGCTAGCAGGTTCTCAGAGTTTCCAAAATAAATGCACCAATAGGTTTTTACCTCGGGTTTAAACGGTGCAACTTTTTCATATTACCTTTATTTACTTATCTGAACCCTCTAGTTTTGGCTTCACGCTCGAAGGGTTTATCGTTGCTCCAGCGTGGACGCCGCGAACATCTTGACAGTTGCGACCATGCTCCGTCAATCCGCCTTGCCCATCGCCCAACAGGCAGGGCTTAACAAGATAGCGTTCATCTTGCCGCTTGCAGGTCATCATCGCAGGAAAACAGATCTAAGTAGTTCCGCCAGGATCGCGGCAGAAGAAGAGCCTGGTTTGCGACTCCGAGTACAAAACAAATTGATTTAGTAAAGAGAAACAGGTAAAATGACGATGAAGATCTCTGTTTCACCAATGCATTTAGTACTTTTTTTAGATTGTGGAGTTCTTGCCTGCCTTCACCCCGTCCTTGTTCCCGTCTTTTGAAAATTAGTTCCTTCGTTTTCTTGGTCAGATTTTTAGTTTTTTGCCTACATGTTGCTTCCACAACAGCTGCTGCTGATTCACCGATTGGCGACGTTAGGTTGTCGTTTAGCCTGTCTAAAATGATCTCGTTCTGCTCGTCTAAAGGCGTGAATTTGTTTTGAAGACTTACTTTAAACTTCTGCAGTCTGGCTCTCACTGACTCCATACGGGGTTTCCTTGTTTTCACGAGTTTCCTCCTTTTTCTTTGAGGTTCAGCCTACAGTTCAGTTTCAGTTTCAGTTTATTCTCGTATTAAAAATACAGTGTGTAAAAGTACATATACACAAACGGGTCCCAGAGTTCTAACCACCCTCTAACCAGCATCTAACCACCCTATGATCGCTGCTCCGAATCTTACTTAGCACCTCTAAGCCTTGAACAAAACCTGCGTTGTCACTTAAAACGAAGTCTATTTCCGTTTTTGTTGTACCGTTGGAAAATTTCAATGTCCATTTCCGATTCTTTCGTATTTAGAAGAATGTGTTCTAGAACCTCAGGTAAATTCTCTCTGCAAATCTCACCAGTGTACCTCCTCGACTGTTGCGATTGTCTATTTTGAAGTTACCCACTGACCTTTCTCCCATTTGCTTCTTACCGACCTTTGCGTGAAAGTATCCCATCACAGTTGTGAACTCTGTTGTTGCCTTCATCATTCCTGATTGGGCGTCCTCGTAGGAGCTGTCCACGGCTTCATTTATCGTAGCTAGTTGTTGGCGCATAGGCCTGTGCTATCTTTAACTATCGCTAATTTAGCTTAATCACAACAGCTGCGACCCTCTCGCTCATGCTGAAATACTCCTCCACGTTTCCCGCTATTTGTCTGTGAATAAAAAATCGCATCCCATGTTCTCTCTTCTCTTGGGTCCACTGTAGCACAGAATATGCTCGCTAGTGAGCTCCATGAAGCCTTCCCCGGCCTTTCTAACTTCGCTTGTAGTACATCGTGCCTATCATAAGTGCGGTGTATTTACTGTGGCTTTGTATACCCTCTTACTACTGCTATTCTTTTTCTTTTTTTTTCTGCCTCTAGTTGTTCATCCCCCTTTGAAGTAACTGGCCCTCCCGTCAGTAGAGCTTTCTTTCTCTTTTTCGCTTAGCAAGCTTGATAATTACAACAAAGAAATGGCGCCTTTTACCTTGAGATTTCAAAAGGCACATGCTATTCTCACGGGCGTCGTGTGCAGCTGTTGATACATCGTTAGTTTTTTGCCTTGAGTGGCGGGCACCGCTTATGACCAAGGTATATGTCCACTCCAGCCATCCTTATCTCATTTCTTTTTTCTCTCGTACGTAATGGACGTGATGAGACTCCTAGCCGCGGCCTAATGAGACCCCTGCGATACTTCGTAGAAGCGGTGCACAATGGACGTGACTCGGGTTGGGATCTCATCCCGCTTGTGTCTTTGCTACATTCCCGCACTGCACAGAATGTGACAGGAGCCGGGCTGCTGTGAGGACGCTGCCGATGCGAGGGACAGCGTACAAAAAAGGCTCCCGGAACCCACCCCTTCCCCCTTTTCTGTTCCTTACTAGCTGCGGGTAGCGGTCGTCAGTTTGTGACCGTCGTCACTTTGGCATTATAAGCGGGAAGTCGCTTCAATTTACCGCAATGACATCTCCTTGTCTGCGCGCTCGGTTAAAGGGGGGGATAGTAGCGGTCTTGTATCTTCGAGCCAGATTACAGACATTCATTTTCTCGTTTTAGCGATAAAAATTCCAACTAAAATTGTAAGTTTCAGTAAGGAAACACAGTTCAGGTGGCCTCCAAATCTGCTTCGAGCTTCCTGCGCCACCTAAGCAACGTATGACATCGATACAGCATTTCTATATTTAATAAGGCCCCATGCCTTTCGCCCTACCCTTTCAACTTTTCCTTGCTCTTTCGCAAGGAAAGGAGTATAAAATATAAAGACGAAGACGCGCAAAACTTCCGAACAAGCGTTTCTGTCTGCTTCAGGTCGCTTGAATTGCTCAAGGGTAAGAATTAATGGGAAATTCGGGTTTTAATCATAATGAAGTTTCATTTTACGGTCTCGTTCCTTCCGGTAATAAATTAGTATTTTGAGGTCCTCGCGAATTTCAGCAATTTAGTTAGCCCTAGGCAATCCCCCCTTTTGGGTACGTGGCGAAAACTTTGAGGGTATCATCATCATCAGCAGCAGCAGCAGCAGCAGTTGTACTACTTCGCAGAAAATCGCCTACACTAGTCGGATAAACTGAATATTATACACTCAACAACTACGCTTACTTCTTTCGCTATGTTAATTAATACCACATTCCTTCGCCGTAGTCATACCAAATGGCGCTGCCAAACATCAGCAAGAGGCCTCGTGTCAGTGGCTCCGAAACCCCACTGTAGGCCACGCCAACGCGCACAGCTGTCCCGGGCTCGACGGATGAGGACGACGCTGAGATTTGCTGTGGGCTCCGGCCCAGTCCATCTAGTTTTCCGGCAAAGAAAGGGTTGCAGGAACAAAAACAGAAAAAAGAAAGCCTGTCACGTGCAGGAGCTGTGCTGAAAGCTTCACGGGCTCCCGATTCCTTGTGGTACGGCACCGCCGCGGATAACTATGAAACATTATTCGGTGGTTTGGTTCACTACAGCTCCACCCGGTTGACTGTTTCCTAATTTCCAGTGCGCCCTCATTCACTTGGCCCAAGGATGTTTCGAATTCAGTTGAGGCTCGTTGGAATAAACTTGGGCTTGTCATATTTTGCAGACTCTCACTAGAAGACGATCACCCATGCATTAGAGAAACGATGTTATTCACATCTGAAGAGCAGCGCACGCCTGAATATATGGTAATTTTTATTTCTCCGCCCCGTGACTGCCCCCAAAGTTCATACATCGGATTGCCGTTCATTCACTGAACAGGCTGCTGATCACCCGCAACTGCCTTTCGCCAAGAAAGTTATTCAAGAACTTCTCGTTCTCGCTGGTGGGATAAGATAAATAAAGTTGTTTTCGTGTGTGCAGGTTTGTACTGGCGTGTGTACTTTTCCTTTTTTCGCATGTGTGTTTTTTTCAGTTTTCTTAAATACCTATTGTCTTCATTTCAACTTATATTATTATTACTTCTCTCGAACCATTACTCAGAACCACCCTGCTCCATTTCCCAACAAGACTAAACTCATCCGACTTTTGTGGGTGGCTGAACTCCCGGACCTCGTTGTTTGTTTCATGCCTCTTTATTTTATTTATTTACGCAAGCGAAACAAAAAAATTCATGAGAAATTTTCAAAGTATTTTTTATTATAACGTAAATGTCGCACCACAAGAAAATCGCCAGGGTATGGGTCGATGCGATACAACATTCAGGTTGAGGGGTAGCGCTTTTGCGGATGATTTAGTAGTGAGCTAACAGTGCGTTCATCCGCCGTCCAATTATCCGAAAGAAATTACGCCAACCTTAGCGAAACGATATTTTCTTTGTCACAGACATTGCACACCACGCCGATAGGATTATCTATTAGGGCCCCTAGAACCTGTCCATCGGAAGCGGCAAAGACATCTTTTTGCCGGGGACGCAATGCAATGTAGTTGCACAGCCACGCACGCCTGATTCCTGGCGGTGTATCCCCTTAAGCCTCTATATTATTTTTCCTATTACATAGCTCACAGAGATGCTCTCTCAGGAGCATCATTTGCTTTGCCGCAAAGCTTCTTGAGTTTCGTACGCGCGCATCTGCACCGAGAAAGCATCAAACCAACTCTGGCGTGAACAGGCCTAATGCCACCTAAAAAATGCTTCTTCTGTTCGTTTTGAACGCGCGCTATTGCCAAAACACGGCCCGCCAAGGTTGTGTAATTTGGCTGGGCATCGAAAAATGTGTGCGTTGTGGAATCTCTTTTTTTCTTCGCGCTCAGTAGTGTTGCATGCGCCAGTGTCTAATCGTTAAGCGCCACTCGTCCATCACGCTAGCCACGCCCAGAGGATCGTACCTGTATGTCTTGATGAAGAGAATTTGTTTGATGGAGAATAATCGTTTCCGTCTGCTACTCCTTTTTGAAGTATGAAAAGCACGTGACGTTGAAACGGCGTACTTCATACCTTTATAAAACTTCTGGGGCAGTTTTATTTGGCCACGGCACTTCGTTTGAAATTATATATTTAAACTATGGAGCACATGGGCTTTGTATTTTGCTTAGAGTTACGGGACTAACGCATACGGTTAGAGGGAGAGAAAGGCTTAATGAACGCTGAAGAGGTTAGCCCTGCTGACAGTAGGTCTAGCAACATCAGATGAGTGTGAATATGGAGAGAGGAAAAAGGAAAAGGAAAAAAATGGTAAACAACCGACAAGTAGTACATAAATAAAAAAATAAACAGAGAGGAATAAAAGAAAGAAAAAACAGAGAAACCTATTGGACCACATGCAGGTGCAATAATTTCGTCTAGTCCCGAGGTGATTCTAAAGCTAAAGTATACATTTGTCTCTGTCGACCTATGCGTACAAACGTACAAATGTACAAACGTCCCTGGAGCCCCTGTCTAAAATCACAACAGGAATATCGCCAAACCTAACAAGAATTCTTGTCGTACGACGAAAAGCTTTGTTGTGATAACAGAAGTCCTGTTGTTACGACAAAGCCCTCTGTTGCTACGACACACATTTCTGTCGTAACGATAAAGACAATTTTCTCAACGACCAACATTCCTGTAGTCACGACCGAACTGCCATTTACGCTGCTCTTTACAATGGGCAATAACATTCAAACCGTGTCCAACTAGTGATAGAACATAAGGTTCACGACAAACAGGAATTCGGCACGACTGAACACCGCAATCAGGAAAGGAATAGGACACACGAGAGAACATCAGAATCATGACACAATAAGAATACGACAGGACGACGCATGACACGCGAAAACACGACAAATGACAGATTTCTTTCTTCTACACCACCCAATAGTAAAAAGCACGGCATGAGCATTTTTCCATTGTGGGCTAGGTCGTCGTGGCTGTGATACAAATTTTGCAAATATGTGGTTTCTTCTGCTCATCCTTGTATGAACCGGCCTATCGGTGTCCTGTGGCTCAGTGGATTCTGCCGCCATCGATGTCACTTATCAGGATGTTTAACCGTGCCGTAGACCACACGGGGAGGCCATCGAGAGCGGTCCACCAGACTGATGCATCAGCCACGTGTCCGATGACTCGAGCTAAGTCGACTGTCGACTGCCCTTTTCATGGACGCAGCGTGCAACGCCGATACATTCGACAGGAGAATCATCAACTGTCTAACACCTATGACGTCTATAATACACTGTTTAAAGTCAAGAGCGGCTTCCCTCGTCATTTGGCTACGCGACAGAGCCAGTGATATGATACACGATACTGAAAAGATGTGCTTCCTTCGCGCAGGTATGTTACCTCAAGAACAGCTAATTTTATTTATTTATTTATTTATTTATTTATTTATTTACTTATTTATTTATTTATTTCCCGACAGCCTGGGTACGGCGTTACAAAGGGGAGTGACTGTTGTGACTACATATCAGGTACAGAAGAAAGAAATGTGTCAGCAGAATAAGTGATTACACGACTAAAATGCAACACGTGAGCAGAACAATTGATTGATTGATTGTAGGGTTTAACGCGCCGACGCAACGCAGGCGATGAGGCGCGCCCTAGTGGAGGGCTCCGGATTAATTTTGACCACCTGGGGATCTTTAACGTGCGCCGAAATCTCGTACACACGGGCGTTTTTGCTTTTCGCCTCCATCAGAAAAGCGGCCGCCGCGGCCGGGAATCGAACCCGCGACCTCGTGCTCAGCAGCGCAACGCCTTAGCCACTGAGCCACCGCGGCGGGTTGAGCAGAACAATACAGACCACAATGGTACCAAAATAAAACAGAATAAGAACAAAAAAATATGATAGTACACTGATTGCAAAGGCATACAAATACACACGCACGTGCCTGTTTCAAAGGTCATGTTCATTGGACGAAGAATAAAAATTACGCGGGCGTGTAATACAACGAATAACGTGCTTTCGGCATGACGACCGTTCACTGCTCCTGCTTTCTAGCCCACCTGTTCTAGCTGGTTTGTATTCCTACGCATTCCACAGCGTGGGATTACTTCTAGTGAGGGGGACCGTAGAATTCTACCCAGCCCCTCCTAAAGCTGTTGCCAGTAATAAAGCTTCATTAGATCAACCCAATACGGCACCCTCACCCGAAAATGCGACAGGTTTTGTCCCACACTCAACCGCGATACTAAAGTTCATTGATTTATAATTTAGCGTTACTGATAGCGTAGCCCAGGCTACACTGCCGGCAGCCAGCCTCCTCACAATCACTTGCAAATGATAACACTGTCATTACCACCATGTTGATCTCACTCTTAAAAGGTAAGAAGTAGTTGGCAGATCTCTCATTTGTCACAAGAGACCATGTACTCACATTTGGCTCCCTTAAAAATCAAGTAACAGCCCTCGGAGTCTGGTCCTCCAGTAAGATGCAAAGAATCCCTAAAAGGCGCGCGTTCTGGAGTTACGTCGCCGAAGGAAACCTTAGGTAAGATTGCTGCAAAGGACGAAGATCTCTGAAATTGTTCCAGACGACATAATGACATAACACACAGGTGAAAAGAAGACTCAGGCACAAATGACTTCAACTTGATAATCACACTTCAAGAATAACACGTAAATGCAATACAATACCCCACAGCGCGAAGGCAAGCGAAGAGTACAAGAGAGAACACGGGACAAGCGCTTCTCCCGTGTTCTTTTTTATAGAGTTTCCCTGCCTATGCGATGTAGTGTATTCTACTGCGGAGTACCAACTTTCCCAACAACATCTTCTGCATATGTAATTCCCACCCTCAAAACACTGCACTAGAACTGGTACGATAAGGGAAGTCTGCACGTCCATTTATTTTTGACGCATTTAATTCCAGACAAAAAAAAATGCTAGAATGCCTAAACCGTAGAACCGTCACCTAGTGCCCCCGTCCCACGTTAGTGTTCTCTCCGCCGAAATAAGCTGCAGAGACATTACCCATGTAGTACATTTTCTACCTCCCTTTGAACCACTTCCCAACGCCCGTAACAGAGACCCTTACCGCATCGCGTGCTAGCACACCAGGCCACTAAACTTTTATGGTCTGATTTCTTTAATGAACTGGAGCAACGAAACAAGATTTTTAAGGTTTGAACAAAAAGGGTAAGCAATTAGACAAATATGCGGAAATTTGGGGAAGTGCTAACCGCCGCATACCCAAATGATTGTTCTGACGCATTGCGCTAGCATGGACAAAGTAGGACCATCATGCTGATATATTTTTAGTTAGTAACGGGAGAAAAATGGTGCGGCAAAAAAGGAGTCCCCATGGTAATAAATAGGAGATGTAGTGAGGAGAGAAACTTCCGTGTCTCAAGACACATTGCCCCACTCTTTTTTTTTTTTACCCAAGAAAAATGGGAGACTCGACCGAGTTAAAATTGCGTTGAATACAAAGACAACATAGAAAAAATTAACGCCGGAGCATGTGAGAGAAGAGGCAATGCGCTTCTCGTTTTCCTGCTTCCACCGCCTGCTCAGCAAGAATATTGACTCGAATGAGTAATCTTCGGTAGTGGTGGTGGTGAAAACATTTATTGATCATTTGCTAGCCGAAGAGCAGCCTCTATGAGTGGGGTCCTCAGTCCAGGACTCCAATGGCGGACGCTATCCGGCGGGCCCGGTCGATCAGCCGTTGTTGGTCTTGCGAGGCAGTGCTGGACACAGCAGCCTCCCAAGAGGAGAGGGTGGGGATGCGTACAGGGGTGAGCCCGTCTGGTGGACGCGGACACTCCCATACAGAGTGGTAGAGGGTGGGAGTGGGGCTCTGGCAAGCCGGGCAGTTGCCAGCGTATTGGGTGGGGTAGAAGAGGTGTTTGTGGTGTAAGTTTGGGAACGTGTGTGTCTGGAGCTGCCGCCATGACGTGGCGTCGGCGCGGGACAGGGAGTGGTGGGGTGGAGGTAGTGTTTTTCTTTGTGTGCGGTAGTAGGCGAGTGTGAGTGTATAGTTGAGAGGTTCGTGGGATGGGATGATGGAAGCTGATGTCTTGGAGCCAACCCGGATCTGTCTGTCCGCTTCCTCTGACGCCCGGTGGGTCATTTCTCGGGCGAGCGCGTGTGCGTGCTCATTTCCAGGAAGGGAGGCATGGCCAGGGGTCCAGACGATACGAATGAAGGGAAGCTTGGATGGATCGGAGTGTCGAAGAATGTTGTTTGCTTGGATGGAGAGGATTCCAGAAGAATATGCCCGGCAGGCGGCTTGCGAGTCTGTTATAATTGCCCAGGTTTCGTCGTCGTCAGCTTCCGCGGGTCGAGCGGTGGTGATGTGGGACACAGCCAATGCTATGGCTGTTTCCTCGGCCACCCTGATGGAATCGGTGCGTAGAGAGCAAGTTGTTTGCGCATTGCCAGCAACTGCAGAGGCCACTGCCACTTTAGCGTTGGGGTTGGCTGGATAACTGGCTGCGTCGGTGTAAATCACATGTGGGTCCTGACCGTACCAGCGGGCTAGCGCTTCGACTCGGGCGCGGCGTCGGCCCTGGTTGGTTTCCGCGTGCATGTTCTTGGGGAGCGGGGAAACTTGTAAACGTGCACGAAGGACAGGGGCGAGAGCCACAGGGTTTGGTGGGAGAGGTGACGACGGCTCGGGGTATCCCAGGCTGGAGAGCACGTGACGACCGACGCGGGTGGTGCTAAGGCGGATAAGCTGACCAGCTCGTTGTGCCTCAATAATTTCCTCTATCGTGTTGTGGACACCCAATTGAAGGAGACGCTGTGTAGAAGTGTAGGGGGGAAGTCCCAGGGCTGCTTTGATTCCCGTCCGTAAGGCAGTGTTGAGGCGCTGGAGTTCGGAGCGCAGCAAATTGTGAAAGGGGACGTGGTAGGCAAGGCGGCTGATGAGTAAGGAATGAACTATGCGGAGGGTGTCTGCTTCCTTGAGGCCGGCGCGTCTGTTGGAGATGCGACGGATCATGTGCGTGATTTGCGTGATTTGAGTTTTGAGGAGGTGAACTGTGTGCGTGGCGCGGCCGTTAGACTGTAGATGGAGTCCTAGGACTCGGACTCGGGTGACGCACGGGATCAAATTACTGGTAAGGTAAACGGATATTTCTGGCTTGGTTACTGGTCGCATGCGGGGAGGCAACACAAGAAGGCCGGACTTCTCCGCTGCGCAAGACAGGCCCCCCAGAGAGGCATAGTTCAGAACTACATCTGCTGCCTCTTGCAGGGCGTCCTGTATTTGGCCGTCCGATCCGCGTGTTGCCAACATGGTCACATCGTCCGCGTAGAGCGCGTGGCGAAGCCCCGGAATTGCGTTGAGTAGAGGAGGCAGCTTAGCCATGGCCACATTGAAGAGTATCGGGGATAGAACTGAGCCCTGGGGCGTTCCTCTTCCAGTCAGTTGAAAGGGTGGTGAGCGGTGCTCACCTAACCCTATGGTGGCTGTCCTATCGGCCAGAAAGGCTCTGACGTAATTGTATGTGCGTTCTCCACAATTTGATGATGCCAGATTGTCAAGAATGAGGTCGTGTGCGACGTTATCAAACGCACCTTTTAGGTCGAGTGTCAGGACGGCGCGTGTTTGGGCTCTGTTGGGATGATCCAGGATGTCGTGCTTGAGTTGGAGGAGCACATCCTGTGTGGCCAGGTGGGAACGAAAACCGAACATTGTGTCGGGGAAAAAGTGGGTGGCTTCGAGATGCGGTTGCAGCCTAGCAAGAATTATATGTTCGAGAAGCTTGCCCAGACACGAAGTAAGTGAGATGGGGCGGAGGTTGCCAAATGAAAGAGGTTTGCCCGGTTTGGGTATCAGGATGATGTCCGCGTGCTTCCATTCCTGTGGTAGAGTGTCCTTGCGCCACGCATCGTTGTAGTAAGCCGTCAACTGGGTTATGGCGTGGTCGTCCAGGTTGCGAAGTAACTTATATTGGATGCCGTCCGCTCCCGGTGCGGTGCTTTTTGAGAGGTGTTGAAGGGCCGCTCTCACTTCTGCCTCTGTCATGTCAGCATCGAGCAGGACATTCGTGTCAGAGGTGTCTGGGTAAGGCCGATACTGGGGGCGGGGACCGACGCTGATATAGCGCTGTTTCAGTGTAGCGAGAAGGGTATCTTTGTCAAGGTTTTCCCTGTGGAGTAATGTACGGATGGCTTTGGTGGTTTCTGTTTTGGTCTGCTTGGGGTCGAGGAGACTGCGTAGCAGCGACCATGTCTTTGCTGTTCCAAGTGTTCCTTGTAGCTGGTTGCAGAAATTTTGCCAGTTGGCCCGTGTCAACTCTGCTGCGTAGCGTTCGGCTTCGGCGGTGAGCAAGGCGATCCGTTTACGAAGTTTCCGATTGTGCCTTTGCCCTCGCCATCGTTTGCTGAGGCCACGGCGGGCATCCAAAATATGAAGAAGGTGGCTGTCCACGTCTGGCATGTGAGCTGTTGTTTGTACGGTTCTAGTAGTGTCTGCCAGATCACTTTGAATTTGTTTAATCCACTCTGGAGGGAAGGAAGAGGCGATTGCTCGGGGTCTCCAGTAGTTGACGTAGGGTCAGTGTCGGGTGAGCTATCGCCACTCGGTTGGGCACGACGCTTGCGGAAGGCGACCCAGTCGGTGATTGCGACCGATCGGTTGGAAACCTTGGCGCCGAAGTCCGCTATCTCAGTGAAGAGGATGCAGTGATCACTGCCGAGTGTCTCCCCAAGGTTAGACCACCTGTGGTTGCTGAGGCCACGGGTTAAAGTGAGGTCCGGACATGTATCCCGTGTAACGCTGTTACCCATGCGAGTGGGCTGGCTAGGTTCTGTAAGAACCGTAAGGTGGCACCTGGCTATTGTCAGGGCTAGCTTTCGTCCCTTGGGAGTTTCTGTCATGTAGCCCCAAGTAGGGTGTGCCGCGTTGAAGTCGCCCACTATAAGCACGGGGCTGTTGGTCCGTTTTGCTAAAGAGAGGGTGCTGTCGAAGAGGTGGTCAAATGTGTCTCGTCTGGCCTGGGGCGTACTGTAAATGTTGAGGACGTATACACTTGTTTGCTTGGAGGTATTCGGGATGATTTCTAGTAATACGTGCGGGATGTGATGGGGACTGCTTGGAGAGTGATCAATGACTGCAATCCTCTTGTCTACAAATTTCGTCACTAGAGGCGCCTGGTCGTCATTTCTGGAATTCGAGTACGGAGAGTAGCCTGGTAGGGTGGGATCGCATCTGACTTCTTGAAGAGCAATTACGTCCGGTGAATTTGAGTGCGTGGCTATATATTGCAAAAGTGCCCCTTTCTTGCGGCGGTAGCCTCTACAATTCCATTGCCAAATGCGCAGGGGTTCGGGCGTATGACGGGTGTGTGGCTTTGGTGGTCTCGACTTGCTAGCCGTGTTGAGGGGGTGGCTGGGCGTAGTTTAGAGCATTGCCGGGACGATCCGAAGATGAGAACCAAGGTGAAAACGACTCCAGAAAGGAAAAACGACCCTGGAAGTCTAGAGAATCGAAGACGAAAAAATAACGGAATTCTGCAAAGGCGTCTGCAAGAAATTGAAACCGGTGAGCTCGTTTTCCTCACAGGAGCGGAAAGCGATGCGGGTACGGAAGGGGCAACCGGCAGACCCATGAATTTGAAATTGAAATCAAAGGAGCCGAAAATATTTACTTCTTTCTATCGAATGGGCTGAGGAAAGGATTTAGCGGGATAAAAACGAATAATGATGCACAAACGAGCACTGAATATGACCAGGTGTGAAGAAGAAAACTAAGGATGGTTGCACACAAAGGAAAATATCAGCTAATTGGAAACCTGGCCTTCATGTGGGACGCTTTCGTTTTTTTTGGTATTTGATTATTACACGTTGGTGGTCCTTTCCGTGTAGACGTGTGCTTTGTTGAGCACTTAAGGATTTTTTTTTGTTATAGCTGGCTGTGTGGACCATGTTAGTTGCGATTTAATTTAAATACGGCCTGGCGAGATTTTTCAAATCTGAAATGCTAGGTGAAATTATAGCGCGGACGTCTGTGCGTGAATGCTCCGGAGCACCTTGTCTATCAGCCAAGGCGGTGCCGCCGCTCATCGGAGAATAATAGAACCGAGGCAGTGAGACGGCCAGCATTTTTCTTCCCATGAAGACAATGACGAAGACCAACCGGGTAATCTTCCTGTCAGTAATGAGTAAAGCTTCTTTGCTCTCATGAATTGCGGGAGCAGTAAATGAGGTCCAGTGCCGCCAATCTGCTGCATCGTTGCACAGTGGACCCATTGAAAGGCCCCTCAATAAATCTTAACTTCGAAGCAACGAGCTAAGGAATCGTCCATTTAGCTACGCAGTCGTTCCTTCGAAACTCTTACTCTGCCTTAACTATAAAGCGGCATGGAGACGTCTGCCACTCGTTCACGTTAAGTAAAAGGCGTAGCTGCCTACCAGTACCAGTTAAGTATAACCGGTGAATCAAAAGCAAGGGAGGGAAAAGGAAGAAGAAAAAGGAACTGAAGAAACGAGAAAAAAGAAAGAAAAAAGTAAGAAAACTAGGCTAAGCGTTTTTACGCGATGGCTGTACTGGATAGTTTTCGTTATTCTGGTGCCATTACCCGCCGTGCCCGCCAGCAGTCAAAGAGAAAGCTTTACTAAACTACATCTCTCGAGGTCATTCATGGCGTCGTCAGTGACCTTCAGCTGCCGACACGCAAACTGCGCCTTTCTTTCTCATCGCTTCGCTCGATGTGGACCTAGCCAGAAACGGAAAAAAATGGTTCGCGAAAAAATGGCCCAGGAAAAAATGATCCCAGTGACTATCTAGGAAAAAATGGTCTCATGCTTCAGTCGACGTGTTTCCTTTCAAGTTAGATCTGAACTTTCTTGCGGTTTTGATTTTGTCCCTTTGCGTTTTAGCTGAAGGGTTGAGAAAGAGATGGAATGCTTTAATATTCCTATAAGGGGCAGAAATTAACGCCTCTGCAGACTAAAATCTAACAAAGCAAATTGGGTAGACAGGTAGACGGACGGACGGACGGCTTGATGGATGGATGGGTGGTTATGTATGTACAGATGGATGGACGACGGACTGACGGACGGACGGACGGATGGATGGATGGATGGATGGATGGATGGATGGATGGATGGATGGATGGATGGATGGATGGATGGATGGATGGATGGATGGATGGAGAACTTGTTCGGGCTCGTTGGTTCCTCCTCCTCCTCCTCCTCCTCCTCCTCCTCCTCCTCCTCATATACATCATCATCATAATCATCATCATCATCCTATCTACGCCCACTGCAGGGCAAAGTCCTCTCCCATTAATCTCCCCGCAAACTTCTTGATCTCATCTGCCCATCTAACTTTCTGCCGCCCTCTGCC
Organism: Haemaphysalis longicornis; assembly: GCA_013339765.2. Classification (NCBI taxonomy): domain Eukaryota; kingdom Metazoa; phylum Arthropoda; class Arachnida; order Ixodida; family Ixodidae; genus Haemaphysalis; species Haemaphysalis longicornis. The sequence continues at coordinate 77,820,707 of CM023450.1, forward strand.
ACGCTTGCCTTCTCTAGGGATCCACTGTTACCCTTAATGACCAACGGTTATATTGCCTTCGCATTACATGGCCTGCCCACGTCCATTTCTTCTTAATTTCTACTAATATGTCCTACACCGCAGGACCGGCAGTCATGCCTTTGCATCTTTTGACGCAGGTCGTACTGCTCGGATTCTTCCCGTTTCCCCGAGACGTCAACTTCGCCAACGAGGCGTCGACTTCGCTGTTTCTCCGTGACGGTCGCCTAAACCTTACCGGCTGCGGCGAAGCAACCTTCCCCACCCTGGCCGATCATCCGAGCGCGCGACCTTCCCAACACGAGCTTCTGCCCGCCGCGACCGGTTGCCCCTTCCTGCTCCCCCGAGCAATTACCGGCTCTGGACATCCATGCCTACTTAAGGAGCCTCCGCACCGGACGCAGACGGGGCACGACACCGCAGGACCGGCAGTCATGCCTTTGCATCTTTTGACGCAGGTTAGTTACCTCCGCTATTCAACTCAGTACCGAAGTGATAACCCCTTTCTTGTTGCGGTGTCGTGCCCCTACGACCCAGACTGGCGCCGTGCTATTCGCGTGTGTATAGATGCCATTGCATTTGACTTACTGTGTAACTTGTTGCTGATTCTGTCCGGTGACGTTGAGCTAAACCCTGGTCCTACCACAGAAATTCTGGCTGCCATAAGTAAACTTCAAGAATGCCAAAATGCTATTCAAACTGAGCTAAAATATCTGAGGACCACACAGTTATCACAAGAAAAAACGATCACAGATATCACTAACAGGCTTGCCGCACTGGAAATCACACAACCGAAAAATAATCCCGACCCAGTTGTGCACGAGGCAAATGCAATCAAACGTGAAATCGCGGTCCTCCAAGTGGCTCACACAGATACTAACAACCGAATGCGGAGGAACAATCTTCTGTTCCTGGGTATCGATGACGCAGAAAAAGAGACGTGGCAGGAAGCTGAAAAAAAAATAGTAGAATTTTGCTCTGCCACCTTGAAGCTGCAATTGTACGACAACGCTATCGAACGTGCCCACCGCTTAGGCAAATTTAGTAACAACAAAAAAAGACCCATAATTGTAAAGTTAAACCACTTCAAGACTAAAGAAAATATCCTTGCTTGCGGCCGCCAACTGAAGGGAACTGATTACGCCATCCGAGAAGATTTCGCTCCCGCTACTCGATACGCGCGCTCCAAATTAATACAATTCATACGACCTCAAAAATGTGCCTTCAAACTCTCCGTTGATAAACTGCACGTAGGAAGTAAATCTTATTCTTACGACGCGGCAACCGATACCGTTTTAGAGTGCGAAAGCTTCCCTGCGTTTGCGCCGTTCCCCCCTCAGCATCATCTCAGTGCCGAAGCATGTGGTAACTGACGCAGAGCAAACAACCAAGGTCATTCAAACAACCGTCCATCCTCTTCTGTAGATATCAACATTGCTTTCACCAACATTAGAAGTGTAGTCCCGAAACGAGATCAGTTACACAGTTTTATCACAGACATTGACGCCGACGTAATTCTTCTCACCGAGACATGGCTGAATGACAACATTAAAGATTGTGAAGTTTTGCCCTTGAACCTAAATTACACACTATACCGCCATGATAGAAAAGACAAGAGAGGAGGTGGCGTTCTCGTAGGAATTAAAAGTAGCCTGTCATCCTCTCTCGTCAGCCGCGATGACAACCTTGAGCTCACATGGGTGTGTGTGCACAATTCATCGGTTAAATTAGTGTTCGGCGTTTGTTATCGACCACCGGACAGTAATCCGCTTTTTTGTGACCACCTTCGCAACTCCCTCACAAACGTCAAAGATAAATTCCCCGAAGCGCCAATTTTCCTTTTTGGAGACTTCAACTACCCTCACATCAATTGGTCCCTTCTCGCGGTGGCTAATCAGTCGCCCTCGAATGAACCCAAACAGTTTCTAGACTTGGTACTAGACTTTAACCTTCACCAAACAATAACGACGCCTACTAGAGGTGACAACGTACTTGATCTTTTGCTCACCAACTGCCCTGATGATGTATCAAGTGTAACAGTACTGCCCGGACTTAGCGATCACAACCTTCTTCATGTAGCCCTCTCTATGCCAATAAAAAGACGGTCACCTACGAAGAAATTAATCACAGACTATAATAGAGGAAACTTTGAATTAATCAATAAAGAACTTACTCACTACTACGAAAATTTTGAAAAGTCGTACGAGGCTCGTTCAGTAAACACCAACTGGGAACTCTATAAAAACATGTTGCTCAGCTTAAAAAAGAAATATATACCTACAATCACTGTAAAATCAGACTCGAATAACCCATGGTTCCCCAAACACTTAAAATCACTGCTAAACCGGAAAAAGCGCCTGTACAGAACCGCAAAAAGCAAAAACAGTCCAGAAGCATGGGAGCGACACCGCCTCTGTGAGGCTGAATACATCAAAGCTTTAAATGACGCCAAAGACAAATATTTCCAAGTTGACTTGATTTCAATACTCCGCACAAACCCAAATAAATTCTGGCGCACCATTTCCACCAAACCACAAACTAACCAGATAAACCTTGTCGATGCAAGTGAGGAACCCATAGGCGTCAGTGATTCCGCAGCAGCCCTAAACGAATTCTTTACATCGGTCTTCCACGATTTTAATTCTTGCCCTATAGAACCCTTGCCCAACTTCTCCCCCAAAACAATGCCTGAAATACAAATAACCCTGGATGGCATAACCAACTTAATCCGATCTCTTAAAATATCATCATCAGCAGGCTGCGATGACATCAATGCAAAATTACTTAAAGGTACTATACATATCTCTAGTAAATTTCTGTACCTTATATTCAAACAGTCCTTAAGCACAGGAACCTTGCCTGACGATTGGAAAAAAGCGAAAATAGTCCCCATTTTTAAAGGAGGCAGGCGCGATGCACCTTCCAATTACCGCCCGATTTCTCTTACCAGTGTCCCATGTAAGCTCCTCGAGCACATCATAGCATCTAACCTAATGTCTTACTTAGAATCAATCAATTTTTTTACCCCTTCCAACACGGCTTTCGTAAATCTCTGTCTTGCGAAACTCAATTAGCCGAATTCACACATGACCTGCTGCAACACATGGACGACAATCTTCAAATTGACGCAATATTCTTGGATTTTTCGAAGGCCTTCGACCGCGTTTCTCACAAACATCTGCTTGCAAAACTATCTCCCCTTGGTATCAGTCCAAACATTATAAAATGGCTTGAACAGTTTTTAACTGGACGCGTCCAGTTTACCTGCGCCAACAATTTCCAGTCAGCTCTAACCAATGTAACCTCAGGTGTTCCCCAGGGCGCAGGCTTATCTCCACTCTTGTTTTTGATTTACGTAAACGACCTCCCTACTAACATAACATCAAAATTGCGCCTTTTCGCGGATGATTGCGTCCTGTATAACCCCCTTCTTTCACCTAATGACACTATCGCCCTACAACATGATCTAGACACCATCGCTGCCTGGTGCGAAAAATGGCATATGTCTTTAAACCTCACAAAATGCAAAGTAATGTCTTTCACGTGCAAACACACCACCATGAATAACATTTATTGCATTCACTCCGTTCCTATTGACCACACCAGTGCTTACAAGTATCTAGGACTTCATATGACGCCATCTCTATCATGGGTGACACATATCCAAACAATCCGCTGTGAAGCTTCACGCACACTTGGGTACTTGCGACGCAACTTAAAATCCGCATCTTCCGAAATAAAAAAAACTTGCATATTTAACATACGTTCGACTGAAACTTGAGTACGCATCATCCATTTGGCACCCATTCCAAGCTTATCTCAGCGATGACTTAGAAGCCGTGCAAAACCGCGCTGCTCGTTTCATTGCTTCAGAATATTCAAGACGAACCAGCATAACCGCCCTAAAACAAACTCTGTCTCTTCAACCGCTTGCTTCGCGGCGCATAATTTCTCGCCTCTGCCTCCTGCACACCTTTTACTTTACTCGGTCAGGACACGCCCTCCTGAAACGCCCGTTTCGGACATCGTCCCGTATATCTCACACTCGCCCCTTGGCGGCGATAAAGGGCCGCACGACGGCGATGAGCAGCTCATTCTTTCCCCACACCGTCACGCTTTGGAACGCGCCGCCGGACAACATTGCTTCGTGCAGCGATCGCACAAAATTTCGCGAAAAACTAACGTATATCAGCAACCCAAACGATGCTACCTAAACACCCCACCTGCCTTCTTCGTATCTCTTTTTTACTCTTCTTTCTTTGTCTGTTATTACACTCCTGTAAAATTTATTCTTAGTCTTGCTGTTGTCACTTGAGTGTTCATTCCTGCTTTTATTTCCTTCTAGTGTTGTTTCTAGTTACTATGTGTGACCATTGTCGCTTTTTCATATGTTACAACCTCGACGTACGCCTTGTCACTTGAGTGTTAATTTCCTTCCTTTTTATTTCCTCTTTTGTTGTCCCTTGTTAACTTGTGATCATTTTTACTTCTTTACGAAGTTGTTGAAACCCCGATGTACGCCATCACTTGAGTGCTGATTTCTGTCTTTTTATTTCCTTTTTTTTGTTATTCCTTGTTACATTTTTGCGAAGATGTTACAACCTTGATGTACGCCCCCCCCTTATGTAATGCCTCCTGGCCCTTAAGGGCGAATAAATGAAATGAAATGAAACACGCGTTTGATCCCTGATCCACTCCGCTCTCTTCTTGTCCTTTAATATAACACCTATCATCTTCCGTTCCATTGCTGGCTGAGTCATCATCAATTTAAGTTGAACCGTGTTAGTGAGTCTCCAAGTTTCTGCCCCGTAGGTGAGTACCGGTAAGATGCAGCTGTCATACACTTTCTTCTTCAGGGACGTTGGTTTATACGTCATACAAAGCAGCGCTCAAGACGAGACACACAAAAAAGGCGCGCTATGTGTGTGTTGCCTCTTTTTTGTGTCCGTCTTGAGCGCTGTTTTTGTATGAAGTTCAAAACGACACTTATTGAAGCTGCAGCGAATGTCAGACGCGGCTGTTTGAACTGCCATTATCTAGAACGTTTGGAGGGTGTTCCCTAAATACAACCGTATCGGTTAGGTATAATACTTGCAAGTTAGGCTTAACTACGTAATTCAATTCGTGACATCTGCCGTGACAAAGACTAAGCAGTAAAGCAGAAAGTATAAATCGAGGTTTAAAAGTGGTAGCGGCTCGCTTCACCTAAGGCGTCGATAAAGCGCCATTTACAGTCAAGAATAGGCAGCAACTGCTGGTTTGTGAAATGTTGAGCGCAACATTTAAGAATACCTATATTATGGCTTGCATGATGAAAATACGCGGGAGCGAAACAAGTCACAAGGAAAAACGTTTGTGTGTGTTGGTTCATAGCCACACAGAAAACAAGCAAGCAATAAACAAAGGACGAGGTGCCTGTCGTGTTCTCGCCCCGTGCTCTGTTTATTACGGCGCTTGTTTCCTGCGTGGCGAAACAAGTCATCCGTCTTTTGGGTGATCCGGCGGAGCCTCCGGTAAACGTACACACCATACGCTAAGTAGGTTTACTCCATATCAAAAAAAAAAAAAAACACGGGAGCTAAGCAGTTGCAGTTGTGTAAACATGGAACTGCTTTAAGTGCGAAATAGTAATCTGATGTGGGGTGTGTTAAAACGCGTATTTGATGCGCCTAAACTACAAAGCTGCACTATGCACTATGACAGAGGACCTGAGAATAAATTAGGCCTTACGATATGCTGAAAAGGGCACAGAAGATATTTCACGCGATCGCCTTGTTTCTTTTTTGCACCTGAAAAGAAACCGTTCATACACATCACCAGGAGACCCGGCAAAACCAGAAAGGGCACAAACCTTGCTTCGTTCCGCGACGCAGGAGTGAGACGTTTTTTTTTTTTTCCCTCCAACATATGTGCACGCAGCCACGTTCATTAAAGCGCTCTGTATTTGAATGTGCACGTGCTCTGTGATAAAAGTGAGAAATGAGATGTCAAGATGCTGCTAGGTTTTCTTGCACACATGTTCCCTCAGAGCGTGTGTGCCTCTGAAAGGGAACACCTTTATTAAGACAAAAGCGCGCCAGCGGTAATTCAACAAGCTGAATGCGGGTCGCGCTCGTGTCTGCCCTACTGGTCGGAAATAATACGCTGCGCTCCGGGGAAATGGTGTGTGTCGTACGAACGCGCCGCAAAGCAGGTTGCCCGGCACGTCAGTGTTTAATAACTCAAGATCTGGAATATGGGGACATTACGGGCTACCACAGAGATAATGTTAATTAGTGACGCTCACGACGTTTGACCAGCAGGGAGCCTAACGCGCTACGTCAGGTAAAAATGAGACAAGTGAAAAAAAAAGCTAAAAAGAAAGGAAGAAGAAAGAAAAGGAACGAACAGAGTTGAGGTCTGGAGAGTAAAGTAAATTGGTCATCAAAAAAAGGCAAAATACACACGAGAAAATGTTCGCTTTCAGATTAAGCAGAGTTGCATACCGGAAGGCGTACCCGAACTGGGCTTCGTCGTCTCTATCATGTGTGGTAGCGTGGTGGTAGAGCGGCCTGCCAAAGTCGCTGCCTTGGTGATGGCGACATGAAGCGAAGGCAAACTTAACTGGTTTACTGCATGGCCAGTGGTGAACTGGGACGATAAAGAAACAATACTCTTGCGGCGAGATTACAGCGTGACTCGATCAGAGCAGCGCTCCTAGCAGAGGCCCGATGCGATATCCTAACGGCCACAGAATGCACTGTATTTCTACACACAAGCAGTAATGGCTCCGCCGCATTCCGAGTGCTTTTGCACGCGGCACGAAAAGAGTACAAGCACACACAGACACTCTTCCCAGAGTTCGGGAGGTCCGGCAGTAGTGGCGCAGGTTGAGCCTGAGAGAAAGAAACCGCAGATCTCGGCAATCAGCTTCCGCTTCGCCGGTGCACGTCTCAACACGAAGAACAGATTGTTTCGTGTTTTGCTGCTGCCGGAGTCCCCGACAGCGAGGCGCCCACGCGCCGGCCGTTCTCCGGCATTTTGTAGTCTGCCCGAGGCAGGCTCTGTTATACAGCACCGGTGCGCTACACAAAACTTGCAGCACGCGCGAACCGGGTAGCGACGCGCTAAGTCGTAACACGAAGTAACCAACATCAGTGCAGCTTCTTCAGCGCTAACTTACCAGAGAAGCCAATCACCCACAAGGAATATTCTCTTGACACCCCGCAGACTTTAAAAGTTGAAATATCAGAAACAATATCCTGTATCATATGCAGCCTTAATGTACAGCTCTGTTAAAGAATTTATACTAGGCCTGAACGGCCGTGGTAGCATAGAAAGTTTTCGTCGCACGCGCAGCCATGTTTGCGCATGATCAAGGACCAAGTACCAAGCATGATCAAGGAACAAGTATATCGGGAGAGTTAAGGCGCGATTTGGGTAGCTTGTCTGCGTGCGTCATACCGTTTACACAGACATATAACACGTTCGATGTCGTCAGGACTGTCGAGGTCTTGAAAAAGGGGTGAATTGGTCTGCTGATGCTTGAAAAAGGAAAGGTCCTGTGGCACAGGACTGCCCGAGAATCGAGGAAATATTCTAATTGGCATTCTGTTAAAAGGCAAGGTTAAAGCTTTCTTCCAATGTGGTAGAGCTTTGTTTACCAAGACTTGTTAAAGCTTTCCTTTGCAATGTACAATTCTCCGTATCCTTTATCGACGTTTTCAGGCACTACAATCGACACTCCAGTAGCCTTTAAGCATCTGGTGGCATCATGGTAGCTTTTTTTTTCTCACTTAGTAGCCCTTTGTCGTGGCACAGCCAACAAAACTTGCTTTCTGGCAGTGCCAATCTGACGTCTCATGCTACGTATAAAACAGTCACATACTGGTTCCATTCGTGTATACGGTATCGTGTCGCTAATTTAAAATACTGAGAACCTTCATCGTGAACAGACGCTGTTTATTTTTTTCCTCAATATGCACCCGTGTTCTTTGCGCCGTTTCAAAATGAACGTAACGACTTTCCCATCTCCTTTTTGTGATGCAACTGAGAGCCGGTTGTCGCCAAATGTGCGTTTGGTACCTGGCGAACTCGTTGGGACAACTGCTAAGTTCCTTCTTGCGTAACGGAATTCTGCAGGACACGCACATCCCTTGCAGAATACAGGCGCTCATATTTATTGCTCGGAGACCCTGGGGATGGATGGATGGATGGATGGATGGATGGATGGATGGATGGATGGATGGATGGATGGATGGATGGATGGATGGATGGATGGATGGATGGATGGATGGATGGATGGACAGACGGATGGACGGATGGATGGATGGATGGATGGATGGATGGATGGATGGATGGATGGATGGATGGATGGATGGATGGATGGATGGACGGACGGACGGACGGACGGACGGACGGACGGACGGACGGACGGAATGGATGGATGGATGGATGGATGGATGATGGATGGATCGAGAGAGAGAATTAACATTTATTCAAGCAGACGGTCGGGGTTCAGCTGTCACCCTGTGGTGACTTGCCGAATTTGTAGGCGGACAGAGAAAGCGGCAACTTAGAAGTGTGTTGTTGGAGTTGCACTTCTACTTCCCTCCATAAGTCTTAAATATACAGTCGAGGGAGAAGAAGATTAGGGGGATGCTAAGTACGCATCTTTCTTGTGATGGTGGGCAGAGGATTTCTCTTACCGGGCCATTCGTTCTTTACATGATAGCATTGGTCCCCATATTAGAGCTAGTTTACTTGGGGCTATTGAATGGCGTGAGGGGAGGTGAGACCTTCTTCTTCAGCGACCACTCTCTTCACCGAAAAATTGCGTCCTGTGCCTTAGCATGCAGGCATCTGAGAATGCACCGTTCTGTTAACGCGCTGACTTGTATTCAGAAACAGGAGTAACAAAGCAAGAAAAATCCTAGCCCGTGCATGTCAGCACTTCTGATAAGTTGGGGAAGAGAAAGCATTAATGTTGGCCTGAACGCATCAGATGCTCTCTTTCGCCGCGTGAAGTCGAAGGGAAAAACAATCTTGTCTATAGAGACCCCTTTCTTTGCGATACGCGTCAACGCTTTCGAAGGGCTTTGATCTGTCACTTGCTTGTCGCACAGCTGCTCGTGCCGTTTATTTGGAGAGTAGACGACGATGTTGAGTATCGGTGCTTGTTCTTCCCCTCTCTTCATCTGCGTTATTTTGTTACTTAATTAAGCTTGAACCTTCACCTAAAACGCGTTCCCCAGTCACGGTGCCGCATTACCCGCTCTAGACCTATACTTACAGTATTACACAATTTTACACTTCCAAAAAACGCCAAGAAATGAAGGAGTTCACGAGGTAAAAGCTTGACACGTAGTGAGAGTCTGCGATGAGCTAACACCTGATCATAAAGGAATACTTCTCTACTATCTCATTGTTTTATAAGACTTTACTACAGAAGCCTGTTGTCAGAAAGCAGATAGAGCCCTCTCTTCACGCTTTCTTCGCCACTCCAATTATTGCATTCCCCTTTCCCTAATTCATAAACCACACATTATTTAAAAAAAGCAAACTCTGCTCTGACAACAACGAAATTCCCATGAGAAAAGTTTGGGCGTAACATACAGCACCACAGTATTTTCTTTACCACGGACAAATAACTGAAAATCTAGATATTCTTAACTTGTTCAGTAACACATCTTTTTGCGAAGAGAAGATTCGAGATCAGAACACTTTTATTTAAGATCCAGAAAACAAGAAAAAATCTCGCGGGAACCCCTGTGTAGATGCGACGCATAGGGGGTTCACGTTGCAGCTTTGGACAGCGGAGGAACGGCGCTGGAACGATGGAGCGGAGCGGCGCAGGCACTGCGTTTTATAGCGCGCATAACGGTGAGGGGATGCGCCGGTGCCAGTGCGCCTGCCGCGGCTGTGGCGCAACACAATCCAACACAATTCACTTTAATCCAATCCAATCCAATCCAATACAATCCAAGCCAAGGCAAGCCAAGCCAAACCAATCCAAGCCAAGCAAGCCAAGCCAATCCAAGCCAATCCAATCGAATCCAATCCAATGCCCATCGCTATAGTGCCTAGAATAGTATATTCCAGGCACTATACCATCGCGAGAGAGTGTTCGCTATCGGAGAGAAGAGGGTGTGAGTGGCGGAGAGCGCAGCTCGCACGGCGAGGAGAATGGGGGAGGGGCGGACGCCAACGACGACGACGCCGACGCCGGATGCAGGGACAAGGCGGGTGAATGAGATGCCTTCGCATCTAATAGCAGTGAGCAACACAAAAAAACTCCCACCTCCCCTCGCGGGAACCCCTGTGTAGATGCGATGCATAGGGGGTTCACGTTGCAGCGTTGGACAGCGGAGGAACAGCGCTGGAACGATGGAGCGGAGCGGCGCAGGCACCGCGTTTTATAGCACGCATAATGGTGAGGGGACGCGCCGGCGCCAGTGCGTCTGCCGCGGCTATGACACAACACAATCCAACACAATCCACTTTAATCCGATCCAATCCAAATCCAATCCGATCCAATCCAAGCCAAGCCAATCCAAGCCAATCCATTCGAATCCAATCCAATGCCCCTCGCGAGAGAGTGCTGGCTATCGGAGAGGAGAGGGGGTGAGCGGCGGAGAGAGCAGCTCACGTGGCGAGGAGAATGGGGGGGGGGCGGACGCCGACAACAACGCCGACTGCCGGATGCAGGGACAAGGCGAGTGAATGAGATGCAGTCGCATCTAAAAAAGTAAACTCTCCGAAGCATGACGCCAAAGATAAAAATTGGCCGCGTATCTCCTCCTTTCGTTGCAAATGACGTCAAAAGACGAGTCTTTATCGGCTTTTGCGAAGTAAATGCCTCCCTTCACTTACCGCTCACCTCTCATGCTGTTCCTCTTGCGTCGCGCTCCTCCCAAAGTAAAGACGCCAGATGTTTGCTTAAATCATTTTAAATTTCCCACGTTCCACTGCTCCAAACCGGATGTCTCGATGCGAACGCTGCCGTACGGCGAAGACGCGCGTTAATCGAGGCACCCTACTTCAACGTTTATAGAACCGCGTTTCCCTACTCCACGTGCGTTGCAAGCAGAACGTGTAGAGAGAGAGAGAGAGAGAAAACTTTATTAAACTGAGCTTGTCTTTAGCGTGAGAAGTTGGTGGTCGTTGTTATCAGCCCAACGACGACCGAGGCGGCCTTTGCGATCAGGGAGGTCTGTACCTCCCTGTCGTGGGATGCCAGTGCTTCTCTCCACTGCTCAGCTGTGGTGATTCGGGGATAGGAGTTTTGGGGGCAGGCCCACAGAATGGGGGGTAGGGTGGCTGGGGCTGTGCAGAGGGTGCAGTTCGGGGATGGGACTTGTGTTGGGTGGATTAGGTGCAGGCTGGTTGGGTGTGGGTATGTGTTTGTTTGTATGAGCCTCCAGTCTTGCTCTTGGGCTGTTGTGAGTTCCGGGTGCGGGGGTGCTAGCTTTCGGCGGCAGAGGCGGTACTGTTCCGTAATATCGGTATAGTTAAGGAGACTGTCTCTGGATGACCTTGCCCCGTGGGATGGGTCGGGCGCCACTCCAGCTCGGAAGGTAAGATCTCGAGCCTGAGAGTGTGCGGTTTCGTTCCCTTCCTGTCCCGCGTGGGCCGGTGCCCAGAGTATGTCTACTGGGGTGAGGGGGGATTCTTCTGAAGAATTTTGAGCGCCAGGGATGAAATGTTGCCCTGGGCAAAATTTTGAATAGCGGTTTCGGAATCTGAGATAATTGTGGGGGGCGTGGGGCGTTGCGTCAATGCTACGGCTATTGCTGCCTCTTCCGCCTCTGCTGGGTTTTTCGTGCGGATGGTTATTGCATGCACTGGTGGTTCGTCTGTGCCTTTCGTTACGACTATGGCGAATGCTGTTTTATGTCGGTATTCGGCGGCATCCACAAAGAGGGCATCCAGGTTTTGACCTGGAGGGTATCTTTTTTGTAGGTATTGTGCCCTAAGTTCTCGTCAGTATTGGTGATGTGTTGGGTGCATATGCTTCGGCAGTGGTTTTATGATTAGGTTGTTTCTTATTTCTAATGGGATGGGCTCTTTCTCAGCTATTATTGCCGGGGGTGGATTCTGAGCTGTTTTAGTATATGTCGACCTGTGGTAGTTTTGGTCAGACGAACTGATTGATTAGTTAAATGCGCTTCTATTAATTCCTCGCAATTGTTGTATATGCCTAGCTCATCGAGTCTAGCGTTAGATGTACCTAAAGGTATTCGTAATGCTGCTTCGTATGCTTTTCTAGTTAGTGTATTTATTGCTTTCATTTCTTGGGCGCTTAGATGGAGGTAGGGGATGGAGTAGGTAATTCGGCTGATTACAAATGCTTGAATCAGGCGAATACGGTCTCGCTCCCTAAGTCCTACTCTTCAATTGGTGATTCTTTTCATGAGGCATATGGTTTGGTTTACGTGGGTTGAGAGATTCTTGATGTGGATTGTGTTTGAGCGATTCGCTTGTATGTGCAATCCTAGTATTCTGATTGTTTTAACTATGGGTATCTGATGTTGAATGTGGAGTGAAATGTGTGGAGGTGTTTTCTCTTTCTTTCTGTTGGGCGGGAGCAAGAGTAATTCTGACTTGTAAGGTGAGCAGGTTAATTCTGCTTCGTTTGCAGCTTTTGAGACTGCCTCTACTCCTTTTTGAAGGGTGTGTTCTATGTGAGCTTCGCTGCCTCCATGTATCCACAATGTAATATCATCCGCGTATAAAGTGTATTTCAATGTGGGTATTTTGTTTAATTCTTTTGGGATGTTTAGTATTGCTAAGTTAAAGAGGAGAGGTGACAGCACAGCCCCTTGTGGGGTACCCTTAGCTGGTAGTGTTATGGTGTCTGACTGCACATCTCCTTCTGATATTGTTGCTGTTCTATTTGAGATGAAATTTTGGATGTATCTGTAAGTTCTTTGTCCGGGGTTTGTTGCTTGTAAGTTGTTTAGAATAGCTGAGTGTTTAACGTTGTCGAACGCTTTGTGGAGGTCTAGGGCTAGGATTGCTGCTGTGTCAAAGTGATTTGCTGGGGTGATTATTTCTTGTTTAAGTTGCAGTAGTATATCTTGTGTGGAGAGTCCCGCTTGAAAACCTATCATGGTCGGTGGTATGATTTGGAGTCTGCTTAAGTGCTGTGTCAATCTAGCATGTATTATGTGCTCTAATAGCTTGCCCAGGCATGACGTTAGAGATATTGGTCTTAGATTCTCGATTTTTAGGGATTTTCCCGGTTTTGGTATAAACGTGACCTTTGCATGTTTCCATTCTTGGGGTAGTGTTTCTGTGCCAAGCCAAGCCAAGCCAAGCCAAGCCAATCCAATCCAATCGTATCCAATCCAATGCCCCTCGCGAGAGAGTGTTCGCTATCGGAGAGGAGATGGGGAGAGTTGCTGCGGACAACGGACGCACGCGGACAACAACGGACGCATGCGCGGACAACAACGGACGCACGCAGGAAGGACAGGGCCGCCGACAAGAGATGCTCTGAGCGTCGCATCTAATATTTTGAGAACTTGCCCTCCACTCAATCAGTGAGTCAGTTGGCACTTTCCTGTTCAACGTTTCAAGCTTGTTCTTCTTAATGAACAAATCTCCGGAACGAAAACAATTTCAGCTCAAAAAAGGAAAGCAATTGTTAGTCAAACACTCCTTACTGATATACTAGTTTCGTTAGTATCCATATAGACCGGATATTGCATTCGGATAAGGAAGTTTAAACCCGAAGTTTAAGGAAGTCGATACAACATCCCGGCAAATAGTGGACTGGACGCGGTTGAACCAACAAATGACATCGGCCGCTAGCCCTAGAAGGTGCCCTGCTAATACAATAAGGGACAAAACTGGCTGTTAGCGCAAGGGCAGTTGCCTCGGCAATACCCACAAACATAATCAAGTATGGAAGCTACTTCCAGTAGGAACAGGTTTGTACGTTGCATCGTAACGGGGCAAGTCATTTGAAAAGAAGTGTGCAGCCTTCCCATCTGTATTCCCAACGTCAGCCATTTACACGCCGCTCTTTCTCGGGCTTGATAACTGCGGTCCACGCCCGTTACGTTTTCTCATCGTTAGCAGATGCAATTTTTATTTGAGGCTCTTTATGTTTTTCTTCTTTTTTCACTTTGCACATTTGCGAAAGGACCGCCTTGAACTAAGGAGTCTCATGTGCGGTCTTGGTGTCACTTACGTGTCAGTAACTCGGCTGGAAAAGCGGGCTTGTGTCTGGCAATCTTATTGGTAGTACACCCGGGTATGCTGCGGTAAGGAAACCCTGCAACACTTTTTTTTATTTTTTTTGTAAATCTTAAACCCTTTTAGAACGTAGTCAACAAGCACATGCAGTACTTATAGTAGGGGATCGACGCCAGCCAAGAATTTCTGCTCTATGCCCACCAGATAACTTCGAAACCTGCTCAAAATATTTTAAGTGCGAATGCACTTCTTAAGCGAGCCTGAAGCGTCCGCCGCCGTCCGCATAGCAACAGCTGCGGGTGCGCGCGCTCCTCGTCTTCCTTGGCAACGGGGGGAGATGGGCGCGCGCTGCCTGGCCGCTGACATGGCACATACCCACGTGGGGGGATTGGCCAGGAATCGGGCGTGAGAAGGGCTAATGCACCCGCTTAAAGGAGTACTGACACGAAATTTCAAAGCTGAGATCCGCTCTAGCAATCAAGTACAACGACAACACAAATAGGTGTCTGTGAATAAATGCATCTTTCTTTCTTTGTAGCTGTGTGTGTGTGTTGTGATCTCTTTTTTGCGAACATTACCGAACCGCGCAAATTCAACTCGTGCATTCGCACTTTCACATTCTTCCCCTCGGGGAAATGCGGGGAATTTTTTTCGCTTTTCGGAGACTTGCCGTTCCTTAAAAAGCACTGAAATTACGTCATTACAGCAATGTAGCGGCTATGGGCCGCTTCTTTTTTGTTGCAGAAATAAACGCATTTAACAGTCTCTTTAGGAAAAAGCCTGAAAGCAACGCGGAAACTGAAGGCCGATACTTCTGTAGCGATGAGCAACTCACACAGTGCCGCTCCGTGTTGTTGATAACCACAGTTTTGACAATGCATCCAGACGCGAAGGAAAGAGTGAAAGCATTTATCAGAAGTGTTGCAGAGTCCTTATAAGTTTACCATAACAAAAACTCATTCCAGGCATTTTTCAAGAAAATGATAGCATTTACAATGCGGAGCCTGAGGAGCTACTTTTATTGTTTGGTTACGTTTTACTCTATTTCTGGTATCTCGTGTTCCCTATTGTGTTAATTTTTTCTCTGATAGTAGCAAAGCTGTTATTACGTCTGGAGCGACCTGTTCCTTTTTTTTTTCGATACTTTTTCGACAGTATTATCAGTACATAGAATAATAAGTGTAAATCCTATTTCAGAACGCTAGGGGGACTAACGCCAACGCTACTTTACTTAGGTATGCAGCTGCTCTAACGTTGATAGCACAAAAAAGTAGAAGCCAGGGCGTGAGCAGGGACGATCCCAAAATCACATAAGTAAAGCAATTAAAACTTCTCATGACGAAAATTCTGAGTGTGTTAGAGCACCAGGCTGGAAGGTTCGCTCTCGTTATGGCGGATTCGTTTTGCCCCATGCTGTAAGAACGACTTGTTCAGTTTTTAGCGCAAATGAATTTGCTGCTTAGTACAGCCCTACTTCTCACAGAAAGCGACCGTAACCACACGCGCCATTTTGAACAGTTTGGTTACGGCCTGATGTCCCACAGTTCATTTCTGAAAACAGTCTTTTTCTGGGGTAGCCAATTTCTGGAATTTTCCGCCGAGATAGTCATCCTCAGCAGGCAAAAGTGGTTGCTCGAAATGATTACTGCACACTATCATGGAAGACAGGGCGAATAGCTTCAGCGAAAAATCAACCACTTCTGTCGATATTCGTTGAGTTAGGTACTCTGTGCCTTCGGATATGCCGAACAGTTTTGTAACGCATTAACCCGTGTTATGCACATATTACAATTACTTCCAGTAAAGGAGTTCTGCATATAACACCTTCAAGTTTTATCGTACATGTCGGAAGCCTCTATCCCCTTTTCGCTGACAAGCGGCAAAAGAACTTCACTGTTTATTCAAAAAGAAGGTTAAGAGAAGCGCGGAAGCTTTCTCACCTGAAAACTACGTCAAAAGTGCCCAAAAACCTTCGCCTAAAGTGCGTCCAACCTTCGCTGAACGTACGTCCAATCGATCATCAAACCTTCAAATCCCCAAATCGCAAACGATGAACGAAGCCATGCGAAGATTTTTCGTTCAATAAGTAACCGCATCTACAAACGATCTACACGTATACCGATACGCGGTATATGCGATAAAATTATACTATTGTAGACCTTCTTCATGATCGATGCGTGCATTGTTATGTAGAACCGTTCCTTTTTCGCTGTTTTTAAGTAACCGTTTTGACACAGTTGAAGCCTCATTTTTCGCACGTGCCCTGTGTCC
Source organism: Haemaphysalis longicornis (assembly GCA_013339765.2). NCBI lineage: Eukaryota > Metazoa > Arthropoda > Arachnida > Ixodida > Ixodidae > Haemaphysalis > Haemaphysalis longicornis. The sequence continues at coordinate 77,837,177 of CM023450.1, forward strand.
AGAGATATTATCTGAGCTTTTTTTCGGTGGACCATCCAGTCTATGGGGAAATGCATTAGTTCTTTGACATGGCGCTATCGGACCCACTAAGAAAGCTTTCGCTTTCGGCTTCGTTTCGGCTTCCTCGACCCCTCCTTTGGCGGCACACCGAAAGATCGTCGGCCGCACCTACCGACCTTGGGTAGGAAGCCCATCATAAGTGCGGTTGGGGCCTAACAGTCAAAGCAAGTCAACTTTGCTTTGACGTTAGGCCTAACATTGGGACTCTTCATAACCAAATCACCCCTCTCTGTTGCTTATCAGACTTTGCGCAAAATAATTCAAAACTAAAACAGGCTGCATGTTTGAGACATGATCGCGTCTATTTGACAGGAGGGCCACCTACGCTTGCACCGAAAGAGAAAAAAATACAGTGAATTTTATAGCTGGTTGCTATGCGCCGAGGAACGCCTTCGCACACGTGATTTGTTTTCAAGAGAAAGTGTCTGATACAACAGTGCGATTCATTCAATAAAAAAACCCCGAACTTCATTTTATTTTTTCCCAAAATCTTCGGCTATTCATCAGCTCTAAGAAATTTCAACATTGCCACATATTTTACGGAATGTAAAGTTATTAACAACATTGGGACTATCAGAGGGAACAGTATTTTCCTGATTTTTTGTTTGGCAGAAAAAAAGAAACGCCGTCAGGATTTGGAGATTGAAGATGACTGAGAGGGCTAACGCAAGGGAACAGCACAAAACATGACTTAGCCAACAAAGATTGATGTTTACAATTAACCGCTGCTCTCCTGGTTGATTAATTGATCGTTTTTATGTTTCCTACGCAAGGCCCTGGCGTGTACTGCTCGTTTGAGACATGGACTTCTATGTTGCATCTTTTCGTGTTACGCTGTACTTACGGCTGGGAAACTCTTCGCCCTTTTTCGAAATTTCCATGGCGCATTGTGAACTACATATTGTAAGAAGGAGAACGTTGCATTTTATGTGGCTTAAGTTTAATAAGCGCTCCCTTTGTTCTTCTTTCCATTCCCTGAAAGTTTACCATTATATGTTCGTCGAAACACTAAAACTACGTCTCGGTTACAGACGACAAGTAATCGATAATATAGCGTTTCGCAAGAGAGTTGGCGGATGTGTACTTTTATACGTTAGCTGAATAAAATGCAAGCATCATGAAACCAAGGCGTGGTTTTTACTGTCTGCAGGCTCTGGTTTAGAGGCCACGTACAATAACAAATACACATTTTGTCTCCCGTCTGCGTAGTAGACATGAATATGAAATGTAACGGTAACTCATTTTTAAGGATTCACCTTCTGGTGCCGTGTTCACAACGGTTCGCACGGTCGTTAAGCGTAGCACGGGAAGATACGTGAAACTTTTAGCTCGGGAGGAGAAGGCGCCGTGGGGGTGGAGGGTGGAGGGGGGGGGATGGTGAAAGAAGGGTATAAAACAAAGCCGAGGGCGAAGTTTTCTTTCAATTTCGCCTGTAGATGGTGTTGCTGAGTCTCAAGTGGGAAGGTCGTGTACAGAATAAAGCCTAGTTTCGGTAGAGCAAGCGAAGGTCCATACAAAAGCAGCCCGCTGACGTCACCAAATTAGGAAAGATATAAAATATACTAATATGCGTTTTTTATGATATTCATAAACAGTAGAAAATGCAACGAAATATTCGGTTTAAGGGAGAGAAAAGATTATTAAATTTTACCTGTGGACGAGGGATATAAGTGGCTACCAACGTAGTTTTTACGTAGCCTTTCGTAGGCCCATTCTGCGAAAATCAGGCGTCGGCGTCAGTATTCGTGCCCACACTGGTACCAAAAATTGGAGGCATGCGTCGAACTGTCTAATAATGAGAAGGCGAAAACCTAGTCGGGCTTTCTGTAAATCCGCTCCTGAACTTTTCGTTGAACATTGGAGTGGCGCCAATCACCACTTGACCAGGCCCGTGGGCATTCCCATTCGAAAACCGTTCCGCTCGCTAGCCATCGCCAGGGGCATCATAAGCTCATTTTTCTCTCTAGTTACCGCCAGGAGCATCTTGTTAACCCCCGTAGGAACTTTCACGTCTTAAGGAGCAAATATCGCACGTGCGGCCGTGGCCCACCTTTCTTTGGAGTTGCTGTTTCCTTTCGCAGTGCACGTTGCGTCACCCATTCTGATGATGGGTGGATTTTTATGGCGCAAGTCAACTGAAGCAAAGAGCGCCAAATCAGGCGTCAGCCATTCTCAGAGCCATCCCCCCGCAGTGCTGTTCCTTTTTCCTGGCACGCGATCTCTCCATCGTGTAACTTCAACTTTTTTGAAGTTACACCCAGAACCTTGGTGGGGGGAACATTCCTCAGATGCACAAGGAGGTTTCTTCTTGCAGCCTTGAACCCCAGCCGACAGCGTTCCTTGTCAGGTGCGCCACTGTGAGTTCCATGGCCCTTAAGACCCTGCAGCTAGTTCGTTGGGGCTTAAGGCGTCCTTTATTGCATTCCTTGCCATAGCCCCGTAATGACACGGGAGACAATAGCTTTTATTTCTTGGAGGGCGCAGCCACAGCGCCGTAGGCAAGGAAACAGACGAAAACAATGCAGGACTAACGTCCAGCAGACCGGCATACTTAGTCCTCTCTCGGCGCAAAAGCTCCTGCGCCTGTGCAGCTACACAAGTAGGCTTTTATTGACGCGCGAATTATACGAGAGTTTTTAGGGACTCGAAAACATCCGAGAATTTGAGCGGGGATGCAGAAACTTTGTGAATTGATTTTTCACCGGCCGAAGTGTTTATAGGAACACTGAAAGGCAGGCGTCAAATGGGTGCCGCAGTTTTAATCGAAGACAATATAGTTTACAGCGATGCAGAGAGAATACAAATGCAGAATGCAAACCATATTTTTGTAGCGTACTGGCCGAGGTTGAGCAGTTTCGCGTGGACCCTGAAGGGCCGTGCTGCACAAGCGCGAGGAGCATTGGATTGGATTGGATTAAATTGGATTGCATTGCATTGGATTGGAAATCAAATCCAATTGGAGTACGGGTGTGTAGAGAATTGGGTCTGCCCATTCGCCGGTCTGCGCATTCCAGAGGAGTGAGGTCCTAGCCGCGGCAGACGCACTGGCGCCTGCGCGTGCCTAGCTGTGCGCCTTCATTGCGCAGTAGCCAAGTCTGACTCTGCGCCGGAGCAGCTTGATAGCCGTTTCGCATGGCTCCGGGACAGCCGTGCTGCGCATGTACCAGGAGCAGTTACTGGACTGGACTGGACTGGACTGGACTGGACTGGACTGGACTGGACCGGACCGGACTGAACTGGACTGGACTGGACTGGATTAGATTGCCTAACCTTAGCTCAGGCTACGTATATCCTGGCATAGCCGAGCTAAGCCACTGCAAATGTTTTTTTATTTTGTGCATTTTTTCTCAGGTCAGCAGATTACCTTCAAACAAAAATTCCCTAGAAGCTAATATTTAAGGCGATAAATTCGATATACCCTGCAACTAAACCGAAACCAGCCATCAGAACAAATGAGATTTTTACTCTGTGCAGCATCTTTAACAGTAGCAACATAATTCAGAATGCTGACATTCTGAAGACTTCTATATGCGAGACGTATCGTTGTGGTTGCATGGGGGTTTCAGGATTGTGATGTGTCAACTTGTCGTCGCCGCCCCGGCTACCATATTGTGCGGGTGTAGTCAGTAGTGCCAGCAGAGATACTGTGCCCTGGCGGTCTCCGTAATTTCGACCTAGCGCCCGGGATTGGGATTCTTCGGCTCGTATGGTGGGTTGGAATCTGATCGCATGGTATAGGTGCGAAGTCGCGACGTTTAACTTCGGCCTTATAGCTGGTTGGATGCCTTCAGCCAAGGTCTCGCTGCCAGTATCTATGGGGCAGCATTCCTAGATGTGCAAGAAGGTTTCTTCCTGCACCTTTGGAGCCTAGCGGACGGCGATGCAAAGCAGGCGGGCCAGTGTGAGTTCTGCGGCCGGTATTGTGTGTTCCCAGCCTAAGCAGAATTCCCGTGGATGCACTGATCGGTAATCCGAGAGAATAAGCACTGCAGAAATCTCCTGTTGAATAGAAGAATCCCTGCTCCCTTGCATTCTCATTTGGTTGGTCCAAGGATGCCTCGAAGTGAGTTTATGAAGAACAGACGTAATTCTAGTCATTATACGCATACTTGTATTACCAAACGAGACTAACAGTCTAGCCAGGGTGGATAAAAAAAGGGGTCAAACGCCGGCAAGCATGCGACAATATTCTTTCACCTGGTGGGCAGTCGAGCGCTAGACGCAGAAGGGAAAGGGTAGGGAGGGGAAAGAAACCAGGGCACGCATTAAAAAACTGTCTGGACATTCCAGCGTCTTCGTCGCAGCGCGCTCGTTTTCAGAGCTACCCACAGAGCTCTTTCAATCTTCGAAACCATCGATAAAAACACAACGTCACAGGTACGAATCAATTTCCCTGCTAGTCTTACTCCTCCGTACTATAATTAAACAGAGAAAAGAAAAGGAGTGTGTAGAAAGCCCTTTCCCGTTACGCGTCTTGTGCGCTGTTATCGCCATTAGTCATCTGCATGCAAAAGTTACGCTTGTTGCTTTTCAAGCTCAAGCCCCAAGAGGGGGTTAGGAAACTGCTCAATAAAATGCGACGCAACAATTGTAAATTTCTGCCGACGTCGTAGATGTATGCTATGAAACCATGGTTATCAAGATATACACCGCATGCACGCAGGGCAATTAAATGGACTCTGCAACACTTTTTTTCAACTTTTTTTGAAGTCCTAAATGCTTGCAGAATGTAGTCACGCAACACGCCCAGTACTTAGATTAGGGGTCGCAAAGTACGTCCGCCAAAAATTACGGATCAATTCCCGTCAGATAACTTGTAAACTAGCTCAAAAAATGTTTCTCTCTTTTCCGGTTTTGACGTTCTTCCACGGCTCGAATTACGTCACTAAGCCATGTAGCGGCTGTTGCCCGGTATTCCTTCAGTTGCAGCAATGGACGCTTTTCGATAGCAACTTAAAAAAAAGCCACAAAAACAAAGCAGAAATGGAAGGCGTATCTGGTGCGACGAGCAAATCGTGCCATGCCGCTCCGTTCTGACGATAACTATAGCCTTCGCAGTGGTTCCAGACGAGAAGGAAAGAGTGAAAGCGCTTATCGAAAGTGTTGCAGGGTCCCTTTAACGGCTTGTTTTATGCCTTGTGCAGCCGTTTTCAAGCCGCATTATTTTAATTCATCATAATGTTTTCACAAAGACTTCAGACTGCTGCGTTGTTCCGAGATGAGAAAGCTGTCACATGTTTGATGATCATTCTGACCAAGTGGGTTATCTTCAACTTTGGTTTGTTTGTTTCGACGTATTGCTTGACGCATTAGATAATAACTCGATGCCCAGCACGAAGAACGAGTTGTACGTCTTCTCATTCTAAACTTAAGGCGTTATAAGCTTTACTTCATTGCACGCGCGAAAATTTCGGCAAGAAAAAACTATTTTTTGGTATTTTGCATCCTCGAAACCGACCTTAATGCAACAGCGAGCCGAGAGAGCCTGAATAGGGCCAGTTGTTTAGGAAGAGTCTACGTGGGAAGGAGTTCGCCGAACAGTTTGGTTAAGTAAGCAATGAAAAAGTGCAGAGTAGAAACACAAATAAAATGTTCAATATTTCATGCGACGATTACCGTTTCTCAAATCTCTTGTGGGCGAAATTTTTATTCCCTTTATCTTGACAACCCGGAATTCCCCTATACAATTGTCAGGTTCTTCCCCATGCATAAAAACACGCTTGCCGTGTTTTTCTGCAACTAAAACTGGCCGGTAACCAGGTTTTGGCGCCGCTCGTTCCCCCCTTCTTACTATCCCCCTCGCTGTAGTACCGCCCGTCCACCCTCGTTCGGCGGTACCCTTGTACTATTGTTTTCTCTCACCTGTTGGCGCTCACCACGGAGGGTTTAGGCGACGAGCACGCAGATCTTAAGGCGGCAGGTTTTTTTCGCTTGGTGAGCGAAAGCCCACCCCGAGCTGGCGTCCGTAAAAAGGCGGATACTCGTGACCTCTCTGACCATGATTGACACTGGGGCCAGCACACGCAGCACACCAGTTACGTCGAGCATCCTCCCTTCGCACGCTCCACAACGTCGCAGAAATGAACCGCCACCGCACCCTAGCCGAAATATTCGCTTTCGCCTTTTCATCGCATATGAACATACTTTGTTATCTTTGCAACCTTTTTGCGACTTGAGCCTTCTCTGCTCAAACGTGGCACCACCTCGGTTGGCGAAAAAAAATATCTAGAGCTTTGGACACCGGATATTTCGCGGGTGAAATTGAGACTTGAGGTGGATTCGAGTAGACAAAATAAAACGGAAAATAAACGTGATCTTGGTGGTCATTGCTTGGACCAATCACGGGACCTATGTCCACGCCATATAAACGGTGCAACCCTTCAGTATGCTTTATTGGGTTAAGAGGCGATTTCCGGTTTCTGTCTGAACTTGTTCTGTGAAGCAAAGCCAGATGCTGGTCGGTTGTATTATTCAGCTCTTGCAAGTGGGTCATAAAATATTTATTTTTATTTACACACTACTGTCAAGGAGTGAGGGTATGCCTTGAAAGGCAGAGAAAAATATAAGCAGATGTGCGGGCACAGCGCCACGATTTTGTTGCAATACAAGCGCACATCCAGAGTAAGCGTAATCATAATAATACAAGTGAACGTTCAGAGTATCCATAATCAAAGAATACGAACACCAAGATGAATGCAGCAAACAATGTTCAAGTTCTTCAGGCACTTCACACAGTAATAACACATAGCGATTACATACAGATAAATACAAATAACAGCTATCAAGTTACTTACCTTAGTACACCTTTTTGAGCAAGTTGCAGAAATTTCCCAATGGCAGTCTGTTGAGCAATAACAGGGCTCAGTGCATTCCATTCTCGAATACTGTGTGGAAAAAGAAGGGATATATAAAACTGTTGTTATTAAATGAGTACTCTTCTGATTCCCATAAGTGCATTTGCCGTGTTTGTCTAGGGTCGCGAATGGTCAAAAAGGAATCAGGGTTTATCCTCAACGATTTATGTATTATTTGGAACAGAAGTTTCAGCCGGAGAAGCTGTGCGAGGCTTATAATAGTAGCTAAACCTGCGCGACTTAATAGCTCAGTTAGCGAGTGAGTACGCCCATATCTGCTGTACACAAAGCGCACTGCTTTGCGTTGAACCCGCCCCAGCATGGTAATGCTGGATGCGGTGTGAGGGAACCAGACAAGAGTTGCATATTCCAGGGGAGGCCGTATACATACTGGACTTAGTACGACATTAATGCGACATCGGCGAGAAAAGGCGCAAAGTTTTTGCCGGTTTCAAACAATCTTCGTACAGGAAGCATCATTTCCCATCGAATGAACATGTATAAAGCTATAAACTGCCCAATTTTTCAGAAAAAGCAAACCTGTGGTCCATTTAATGGTTAATTTAATGGTCCATTTAACTCAGAACTGCAAAATATCTTTCACATAATTAATTTCGCAGTCGGCTTCTGATCGGTATGCTCTGCTTTCAGTTTTTTTTTTCTCTTTCTTTCTTCTTATTCATTCAGTTGCTATGAACTCATGGGCTACAAAACACCGAGTCTCAGAACGTGTTTCTGTTTTCACCCGTGCGCGCCAGACATACGGCGTCTTGCACTTCCCTGGCGAGCACCATTTATCTCTTAATAGCCCTCTATCACCCCGCGCACTCTTTTCTTCTTTAGCGTTCCTCTTTTGACGCATTCTTGCCTCTGCCGAAGGGCCACGCCTGGATCGAGCAACACGCTGTCAATTTTAGTTCCTGTTGGAACCAAGCGTGCCTTGCCGCCATTTCACCGTTCATTTTACGATTTTCTGTTTTTTTTTTTTTGCATCCCGAATTTTCGCGCGCTCTTACGTTCCGATGCAGAAAGGGCTACACAATAGTGGCGATACAAGGTACTGGATGGGCAGTTTATTTTCCGTCACGCAGATGAAAGGTGAATTACGCCAAACCATAACTTGTTTGAAAAAAAACAGCAACCCGCCCACTCCCGAGTGGTAAAATACATTGTTTAGCTTTTATGCGCCAATGTTGAGGAAACCCCTCCTCTTGGGCTTCCATGGATCTTGCCCCATCTCATCCCTTCATAGAATAGTTATCAGTCTTACTCTCCCGCCAGGCGACACGAGGGTGTAGGTTACAGACTGCGTGTCCTTTGGTTACGTATCAAGACATAACGGGGTACTATAGGTGCCAAAGAATGATCTATCCACCCGGTCATCAATCTCTACCCAAAGGGCAGGAGCACTGCCTCCGGCTCCTCCAAACAAATATGTTTCCTCATCCGTCAAAACTTCACTTGCTCCATCCCACGCAGTACTTCCCGTTGTGAAAATTTTGCGCTGCCCCGGGCACCCTGTACCATATGGTATGGGAGTGTTCCGCAAACCCCAAAATTCAAAGAATCGTGCACCCTTCCCGTGAGCAGTGGGAGAAGGAGCTGTCCAGCTCCGGTCTCGATTCCCAGCTTAGGCTGGTGGAAAGGGCCGTGGCGGCAGGGGTCTCCAATGGAGTCCTGGACTGAGGGCCCCCCACCACATTACGATGCTTCCAATAAAGTTTATCCTCCTCCTCCTCCTACCACTTCCATCTATCGGTGGTCAATCTATTACCCTAATGTTCCGTCGATAGGTAGTTCTCCAATACACACGTACGGTGTATATATTTCGTGGGTTTTTTCCCTCCAATCGATCTATGATGTCCTCAGCCCGAGTTTGTCCTCTGAACCAGACACTCGTTTCCTATCCCGAAGCGTTACTCAAAGCATTCACCTATCCATGGCTCGTTGTGTTACCCACGTTTTCTGTGAAGGTTTCAAGTAAGGCGCCAAGGTTCTCTTCTTTAATTCATCACCGGTATTACGCATTATTTGTATACCTTTTCTTGTGACAAGGGTCACTGAGCGTGCTTGCCGGACGCCCCCCACACGCCATATTAGATATACCGTAGATTTCTTTTAGTCCTTCATTGGAATGTGCAAAACAGAGCTGCGCTTCGCGAAACAACTGTGAGGAAGAATAAATAAAACTGGAGAATTTATCGCCTCTGCCCTAAGCGGGATCAAATAGGTGTCGCCGCTACATAAAACGATCTTCGAGAGTAAGAGGCTATCTAAAATAACCACAAATGTATTGCATAAACAGTCTGGATAAATATTTCCGCAAATGGGGACACCCAGACAGAGCCCGAGCCAAGTTGTGAGTTGGGGGAAAAAAATATGAAAAATGAAAGGAGTGTTAAACCATTGCCAACACTGCACTGTAAAGACGTCCTTCCCTGTTCAAAACATGTAGATATTCTCTCTTCGCACAGCGAAAAAAACAGACATTAATTTAGCTACCCGCTCCATCTCCCGAGCTCTACGCAGAATTCGGCACGTTTTCCAGATCTTCCGTGTACATTGTTTCAGTCCAGACCGAGTAGGCAAAGAAGAGCTGAAAGAGGGCTGTGCGATGGAAAAAAATGGCTGCTACGTTGTTCATCCAAGAACGTAACAGCAAGGTGGCCTTTAACGTCAATGGCGGCAAGGAATAACAACGCATGCAAAAGGCCCCGGAGCGACGGCGGGAAGCTTCCGGCGGCTTTTCCTTTAATCCGCGCTTCCTTCGTTTCGGGATCCTCGCTTTAATACGCAGTGACCCAAGGGCGCGAAGCGACGTGGCAGGAAACGGGGTGGTGTTGAGGGGAAGTCAGCCGCACTTTGCGCAGCACAATTTGCGCCCTCTTCTTCATCGCCATCGCGGCGGCTGCAGTTTAAAGCGAAGCAGCGGATTACGGTGGCCTTCTACCCCGGGGCTTGGCTGTTTTGTAATCCGCTTGGCAGCACTGAACGAACACGATTACAGAGGCGCCCTGCCTAGGCCGCTATCGCCTGTGCCCGAAACTTTCTATGCCAAGTCCCCTACGTGGAAGCCTCAGAACTGGCCAGCGCCTTCTAGGTACTATGACCTTCTAACTTTGTGCTCGCACCTATTGGTGGTGAGATGTTTGAGTGGCGCCCCCTGGCTCTGACGTCGGCTTATGGACTCGCGCCGCTGTCGTCTGCTACACTCAGCTTGTGAGGGGCAGCAGTGCCTGTGCTAGAAATCGCCGGTTTGATGCTTTAGTGTATTAAAAAGAGTATTTCTAGTAATTCAGTTTTTTTGCCAGCTTCTGACACATCTGAATAATTTAAAGCTGTATCCCCCACAATTTGCAACACACGAGGAGAGAGAGAACAACCTTCTTCAGAGCATCGGTCAGGAAATCGTGTGTAACTCGTCGTTTCTAGGTTATCGCGAGGTTCTCGCGCTCAGAGCTCCTAGAGAGAGAGAGAGAAAACATCTTTATTTGTCCTGCAAACGCGACGCGGCCTCACGTCGTGTCAGCCGGCCACTCGGCTTCCGTCACCTACTCATGCCTACCCCCGGGTGGGGGTGACACTTTCGGGCGTTGAAGCTCGAGGGCGTCCGACACTTGCTGGACGGCCATGTGTTGTATGACGTAGTCTTTGCACGCCGCCGCACTGACAAGGCACGGCGGGAACGTCTCTGCTGCACTGGCCTCGCTCGGGTGTCTTCTGCAGTCCCACAGGATGTGGGCCGCCGTGGCCCTGTCCTTCTTGCACATCACACACACATCACTGGGGTACACCTCCGGGCATATGTGTTTAGCTATTACTGGAGTCATCAGCGCACGTGTTTGCAGCTGCCTAAACACCACTGCTTCGCGTCGCGTCAGCTTAGGGTGGGGTGGGGGTAGCGTCCGGCGGTTAGTCCGGTACCACTCCAGGGTGTCCTTGTAGGTGGTGAGTGGCACCATCTCGTCGTCTTCCTCCGCCGCAAATTGGGGGCTCGGGCTCGCGCCGCGGCTGGTGAACGCGCGCGCCGCCCGGTCCGCCTCCTCGTTGCGGTTCTCGCCCGTGCTCAACGGGCCGGCGTGCGCCGGGAACCACTTAATAGTCACCGCTGATCGTCTGGGGAGTAGGGCCCCGCACACCCTCACAACACTGAGTGAGGCACTATTCGTAGCGTAGTGCGAGATCGCCTGTCTAGCGTCACTGATTCAAAATGCGTAGGCTTCCACACAGTATTTTTGAGATGCTCTTATTAATACTTACAGTGTAATGCTACGTGCCAAGCAGCGGGCCCCTACATGCGCATCGCACAGCATGAAATAAAGCGGCTACCTTCTGTCGCTTTCGTTCTTGTTGACTTGTTCCAGATGAATGTTTTTTTTTTTCTGTGTCTGTGCCCAACGCATTAATTTTTCTGCGCCGTCACAAATGTCTTATTAGTAGGTTTGGGGATGTTTGGGACGCTAACAATGCTCGAGTGCATATTTTCATCGGGCTGTATGGCATACCTTCCTATCTTCACAAATTGGCTTTCATTGCGGCTGCGTGCAAGAAGGTGCATATACGCAGCGTGTGTTGTTTATTCACATGCAAACACAATGACAACGTTTGTGCTAAACCACTGCGTTCGCGCCCCAGACAACGTTGTCCGCAGTACTCGGAGGCGTCATTTGTGCTCCGAATTTCTATTGTAACCATCTTTATCATAACGAAATGACTCTCAACCCGAACAATTATGACATGATTACGGTGCTGAAGGCTTGATATACTCGCTAACGAACGCAATAAATAGTATACGTGCATATATTACAAGAATCGAAACCGGTGAATATTTCCAAGAAGCTCTTTATTTCTTTTTCCAACCCTCCAGGTGTAAAGAACAAGTCGTGCTCTATTCGGGATGGTGTTCTGTGAATTGAAGAAAATTACTCTTTCTCTCTTGTCCTGGACTTAGGACCCGGCCCACTAATCAGTTCGATTTTACTGTTAAATAAAGTTTTCTCCTCTACCTACTCCTCCTCGTAAGTGCAGTTTTCCTATAACGCATATCTGAATATTGGGGAGGTATGGCTGTGGGAAATGTACCGAAATATCTCTCCAGGTCTGAACAAACATCGTGTTACTGTACCTTTACTGTAGACGGGACTCATTTTGCTCAATAAACCTTCATACTGGTTATACGCTTGGTATAAAGCCGGCACGCGCCTGTACGCACAGCTGGGTTATTTGGAACTCAACCTATAGTTTTTGCAGCCCATAGTGCATGTCGGCCTACTTTTACTTCATGACAACGTAAAGGGATGTGATACAATACTTCCGAGCGTTCGGCAAGGTTGCAAAACTGTTTTACCTTACATATGATTACCGGAAGTCGTAATGCCTTCTGCCAAAGCCGACAGCCCCGAAGGCCTGGAATTTCTCCTGGTCTTGTGTTTTCGCTGTTGTCGGTTACTAGCAGCTGGATCTTCCCTTCGTTTGAAAGATTGCTTCATACAGAAGCTGACGCCTAGCACCGACTCCTCGCGCTCCGCACAGGACCGGCTTTACAAGAAATGGCGAGACGCCGGCAATTCTTCTAGTTTGGCGGTATCCAAAACTATAATTTAACTCATGCCTTGAGATAGTGTATGCGATTTTAAGTCTATTATTATAACCACACAGTTTCTCACACGAAAAGTGTGGTGCGGACAAGCATCGCACGTCAACCGAGCGCAAAGAAACGGCAGGGTGAGCGAGCCCGAGTGAAGCAGACGACAAAAGCGGGAATCCCTAAGCCGACGTCATGGAGGCGCGATTCGCCGCGCCGCCCGTGGTCGCACTCACCGCCAATATATCTCGTTTGCTGGAATAAGTATTTTTGTGGTATTTTGTCCTCTACACCAGCAGGTGTTCCGGTGTCCGCCCCTAGGCGAGGCAATTAACGTCTGGTGGTGGACCTTCCGTTCTTCCTAAAGATCAATACATTTTGTTGGAAAAATTTCACTTCAGATTTGATGCGCGGGTTTTAGACAGGTACGTTACTCCTTCGTAATACTTCAGAGTGGAACAGCAAACTCACTGCGCCATGCACACGTTGTTTCATATCTGTCGTAAAAGTAATGGCGTTGTTAGAAAATAAAAATGAACATTTGAGGACTGACGACTTTATTGCTCAGTACTCTTGGATCTATTTTTAGCCATATCGTGGACCTTTTTTTTATGGTGTGCACTACGTAGTTAGTAAAAACCTTGGTGAGCCGACGTTATATTTTTCAGTAGACAAAACATCACTAGGACTTGAGTAGAACGTGTCGTTACTCGCAGCCGGGTCGACTGTCTTGGCCTGTCTCTGTAATTATTGCACAAAAGTGTGGCCGCGAAAGAACAATGGTTACTGTGAGCGACTTCGTCAATAAGCCACTCGTAGAAAGTCTGAAAAATTGAAAAAGCGAGACCACGTGACCGTCTGCACGACTTCGGATGGATGTTTCTTTATTTATTAGGGTAGCTATTGAAAAAGAAAAAAAAAATGGACGCCACCCCACCCTCCGAAAGCAGATGTCCACCGTAGCTGTTTAAAACCACTACACATTCTCATGTAGGGGGGGAGGGGGGGGGAACGGAATGTTCCTCGATGTCTCAGCGGGCTTACGCATGCACTCGGCTTCTCTGGCTGCAAATTATGGGTCCTGACGCACGGGCTCGGTGTCTTGGGTGAGAACTGGTGGGCCGTTCCTAGCCTGACACATGCGCTATTCCTCGAAAGACGTTAACCCTCACTCCCCTTTCAAGAGTAGCTACAAACCAAATCTTTACCAGAACACCTCGAGGGAAGGGGGGGGGGGGGGTCCTATCGTTCCCTGGCGCCTTATCATCCATCATCATGCGGTTTCGATGCAGGTTTCGCGGTTTTTATCTGCGACGCTGTTTAGGCAAATAGTAGTTTTCGTGTCCGCAGTTAAAAATACCAAGAAATTGCCAGAAGGCAACCATACCCACTTAAAAACATTGGCCAAGATTGCGGCAACCGCTCCGCAGTTAAAAAAACCAAGCAAATGCCAAGCGCTCAGGTGTACGTGCCCCCCTCGACCACCCAGCGTCCCCGGCGCACATTAGTCAAGCCAAGCATGCCCACTAAGGAATAGTGGGCAATATTGACCAAAAAACTCCAGCGTTGGCCGTAGTCGCGACAACTCTTGCTCGGTACAAGACAGGCACGTCATAGCGTACGTCCCTCCAAGGTGATGTCCAATGATTAGCACTTCCAGAAAATGAAAGAAGCTCGCAGTTTTAACTAAAATGATGGAGGAAAGGTCGTTATGGCCGAGAAGAAGAATGAAATCGGCCGCAATCGTGTAACGAAACATTCGTGATGGTTGTGAAGGTTGCATGGAGTTTCGCGACGCCTTCAAGTCTTACGCGCTAGAGGGAGCATCCTTCAGTTTTTTTTCTTTACACGAATAGAGCTCTATGACGCTCGCCTGATTAGTTTGACGCAGGCGCCCAGTATCTTGGGCGAGAACTCCTAGGTTTTTCCTGGGTTTTTGGTTTACGACACGAAATTTTCCGACAAACGAGAGGCTAACAGCTTCGCTCTAAAAAAGAATAGTTACGGGGTACCTATGAGCACCTTCTTAAGATATAGCAATGCATGAGCATCCTTTCTCGTTCAGTTGTGAAATCATATGTGCGGGTGACTGTGTTGAAATCGCTGCCAATGGGAAAGGGCAAATCGGCAGTGACCCTCTGGCTGCAGCTGTCTCTAGCCAATCTTCCTGAATCGACGAGCGAGAATCGTGGCTTCATATATTCATGTTGTAGCCAAGGTGGGCGGTGCGAATTGGCCGGAAGCTACTCCCGGTAGCTGACGTGGTCATGGGACAACTCTCTTGAGAGGGTACGCGGGAATTGTGGGTGGGTATGTTACCGTTACTGACAAATTAATGTGGGCTAAGGACTGCCGTGAGCTTCTGACGGTTGCAGTCCTTGCCCCTGGAAAATGCCTCTGAGTGGGTATGACAGGCTTGGAGACAAGTGATGAAGGCGAGGCCAACATTAAAGCACACAGCCAGAAGACCGCAGAGCTGCCTTCAAACGTACAAAAAACAAGGAAGGTTTGAGGATTTTCAGGATAAAAAAAAATCGCCCTGAAAATCTGGCACTCTCGTCCGGCATAGGCCAATCGTCCAACCCTCAAATACTGATATCTTCGAAAATGGATGATGTGATCTTCGACCAAAATTCGGCGCGCTGATACCTAGTGCCGTAACAGTTGAACGTGGTTTGCTCCGAATTTGAAAGAAACTCTACAAGCTTAGTTTTCTGCCTTACTTCGAACCATATCGCAAGACCATAAGCAATATCCTTACCGCATCATGTCGTAGCGCCCCCGCAGGCTAAACCGTTGCGGTCGAAATTCTTGAAGGTACTGAGGCAATTACTTGAGTTTTCAAGAATATCTTACTCGCATATACGTCGTATTGAAATGGCCCATCAAAATGCATTGTTCTTGAGGCTTGAGGCTTGTGACCCGGCTCATTTGTTCGATTGAGTCATTTTTACCAATCCCCCCAAAAGGAAAGACATGTAATATAAATACCTGGTTGTTTACAGCAAGCGCAGGTGTCTACAATTAGCGCATGCAGTCAAAGCGAACTGAATCGCAGCAGAAATTACACGCACCCCATGAACGCACACGCACGAGCGCACGTACAGAGCAAAGCCAGTTAGTGAAACGACATTGCAGTTCTTTTCCTAAAACACGTGACTAATTTCTCGCCTCGGTACATTTCAGCAGACTCCTTTAAAAAAAAAAAATTTGCTAAACCTACTGCTGCCTGCAAATAGCCGCGCAATCCGGAAAAACACGTTATTATTCTGGAAGCGTACATTTGGCACTTATATTATTTCAGGCCATAATCGTGGGTACGTCAACGGCGATTTATGATAGCTCCCTGACATTTTAATGCGCAGTGCTTAGGGTGACGCCGGTTGCCGACAGCTCACAAAGGGCGTCCTGGAAAGAATCTTTGACAGCTCTTTCGTTTTCTTTATATGTGGGAGCCGAACAGAGTCTAATATGAAAAGAAATCGGTTCATGTATGGCGCATTCTTTGTCGATCGATGGATTTCAAAGCGTATCGCGCACCCGCGGGCGAGACGGGCTGAGTGCGATGGGTGGCCCTCCAAATGAGCATGACTGTGTCCAAGACGCTTGGGAGTTCAGACAATTCCTGAAAGCGCGCCCTAGTTTCTGTCCCGTCTGCTCCTGGCGCTTTTGTTGATCGTAGTCGAGTGCTGTTTAGTGAAAGAAAAATTGAAGACTATATTGCGAAGACAGTGGGTACTGACCGAAGATGCACCCAGACGTGTATGTCTGTGACTCGGACGCTACGAACTGACGAAGCGAAAAGTAACCGTCAATCAGATCTTCGCCATAATGGTCCTGGACATTGAGGGACTGCCGAATATCGACTGGCGAAGTAGGCGATATCCATCTGGTCTAATGGTTAAAACTTTATCGCACTCTTAAGTATCTATTACGCATTGTACGATTTGCGAAGACAAAACACCTAAGGTTGATGAACACATTCTATAAACGGAAAAATAGGAAATAGTCATGGAAAAGCCCCTATGGCACAACAAAATATGAAATTGACTGCGTAGAACATGAAAGTGTCAAGCACAGCGGATGGGATTGAACTACCCGAAATGTTGAAACTGAGAAGAAGAAGAAAAACGAATGAAATTCATTCATATAACATGGTAGTGATCGAGCAAACGCTGCAAATAGGCGGAAGCTTGAAAGCAACGAAGAGGAAGCCAGCCATCGGCAAAGTCAGGATTAACGCACTCAGAAGCGAGCAGGGTAACATTACGCACAGCTTTGACGAGATAATAACGATCCGTTTTAGAAGCATTAAAAGACCATAGAATAAAGGAGACCTACATAAAATTTCCGCAGGACGCATATAAGGAAGGTACGGGCAGGATAATCCTTCACAAGAAAAGCGATAAATTTCTGATCCGAAATGGAGTAAGACAGAGGGATACCGTCTCGCCAAAGCTATTCGTAGCATGTCTGGAGAGGGTATTCAGAAAGCTTCACTGGGAAAACACAGGATTAAAGATCAAAGCGGAATACTTATACCATTCGAGGTTTGCGGACGACTAGTCTTCCTGAGTGAGACTGCAGAACACATGCAAACAATGCTTGAGGAACTACAATCAGAAAGCACGGCCCTGAGCCTAAAAATAAATATGAATAAATCTAAAGTAATGAAGAAAAAGCATTCCGAAAGCGTCTTTCTTAACTTAGGAAACGAAGCGCCAGAAAAAGTAAAGGGATGTAGCTCCCTCGAACAGATAGTGTTACTGGTGACCCCAACCACAAGAGAGAAATACGGCACAGAATAGGTATGGGTTAGGGAGCACTCGGCAGCCACTCCAAAATAATGAAAAGTGGGCTACCTCTATCACTCAAACGAAAAATATTCAACCAGTGCATAGTGCCGGTGATGACATACGGAGCTCAGATTTGGTGCCTTACTAAGCAACTAGAAAGCAATCTTAGGTCGGCTGAACAAACCATGGAAACGAATAATGGTGAGAGTAAACACTTAGGATAAGAAACAAGTTTCCTGGATCGGGAACAAACTCAGTAGAGGACATCGTAGTTCAAATAATGAGAAGAAATGGACTTGGGCTGCTTATGTAAGGAGATATACCGACAGGAGGTGGGCAATTATGGTGAAGGAGTGGATACCAACAGATTGGTCTAGAAGGAGGGGAAGGTGATTAACCCGATGGAGGGATGAAATACATAAAGTCGGGGGCACACCGTGTGGACTCGAGAAGCGCTGGACAGGCGCGTTTGGGAGAGGCCTTCCTCCTGTAGAGGACTGAGTAAGCTTATTATTATATTATTATTATTATTATTATTATTATATTATTATATATTATTATTATTATTATTATTATTAGTTATTAGTGCGTGTATGGCTTCTATAGGCTTTCTTTTTTGTTTTGCTGGATCTTGTAACTATTTTTATCTTATTTTTTATATATACGGTTTTCTGTGTTGTGTGTCTTGATTTAGTTTGTTTTATGAATGCTTGATATGGTTTACCAGTACCATAGGGTTGTTCCTGTGGTTGATTGATTGATGATTGATTATTATTTGTTTGTTGTGTCGTTGTTGTTGTTGTTGTTGTTCGCTAAGCGGACATGATAGTGCAACCATTTCCCAGCATCAGTCCAAGGTGCCGTGTTGAATTTCGGCCGTGTCGGCTATTTTTCTGATTTAGGGGAAAAGCGAAAAGGCCCTTGCGTCGAGATTTCGGCTCCCGTAAGGATCTCCGAGGTGGTCAAAATTAACATGGAGAACATCACTACGGCGTGCTTTCTGTAGAGTTTAGGTACTATACCTTCGATGCGTAAAATCTCCAATTTTAGTGCGCAGCGCTTTGGTGGGCGCTACTGTGGCTTGGGGGAGGTGACTGCGACGGCGTTGTAAGCGCGCGAGCGAACGAGAGCAAGAATTAAGACTGAAAGAAAACGGAGGGGGAGAGTGTAGCGAAATTATGAAGGGGAGGGTGGTTTACGGAAAGTAAGAGGGGGAGGGCCGTTGCCCAGCCTGTGCCAGCCACGTGTGTGGAAACCGCCCTCGGTGTCTAGTGGCGCGAGAAAGGAAACGCAAAACCAGGCATCCATGAAAGCAAACGTCTTGTTCTTTAAAGTTCACAGGAATCACAGAAGCCCCCTAGGAAGCCCTTCGGAAGCACAAAAGCCCTTCGGATCCTTCATCGCCGTCCTCGCAGCGTGGCTTATCCGAACCACATGACATTTGCGCGGGAGGTTAAAACACGGTTTATAACAACATACTCGGTGGCACCGACGGCAAGATAACGGCAGGGTAGCGCGCGCCACCATGGGTTTACTGATCACGCGATTACTTCCTGAGACACAGCGGCTATCCGCCTTCGCCGTTAAGACTACCGTTTGCGCTGCGCACAAATTTCGCATTAGGGAGTATCACAATCATCAGGGATATTTTCTGATGTTTCATAACATTTGTGTCGTAAGCGGCCGTTTAGGCACAGTAAAGTCCGTTATGTTGTTCCACACTTCTCAGACACCCGAGACGTGAAAAAATTAGCCATGTCTCCTAACAGCATGTTTTTTTGTGTACATTTCGTACGCATATATAAAAAAGCAAATTTTGCACAACTGCTTATAAAGTCAAGTTAAATAACCACCAGCTCATAGAAATAACCTTATTTCAACAGCTCTTCTTTTGATACCGTAGTCAAGGGCGCATGTAGTTGGGGTGTAACCTGGAATTAGTTACGCCACTACCTTGCTGCTGAATTGGCAGCCGAGTAGTTTCTCGGCGTACTCGCAGCGCACAATACCTGTGTCTGCGAAAGGGCCAGAGCATGGTTCCCACAATAAAGTTTATTGCGAAAGCAAAAAAAAAAACAGTTTATTGAGCGAAAAAGGCGCCGTCTTTAGGAGCAAAACATGCTCCCATACCTAGTTCTTTGAAGCGTTTCATAGCGCAAGGCGTTTCATAGCACTCGTTTGAATTCGGCAGCAGGAAAAGTGGCTGCAGATGCCAGTACAGAGCCGACAAGCTAAGGAAGCCGAACAGTGCCGTCACACGAATGACCAGGCCGTCAGCGAAATCCACTATTGTCGTCAGCTTGCGTAATACATGACAGTAGGGGTGAAAAGTGACAAAATTTGTAGGGGACCGGTATAAGCCTTTGTTATCCAATAACGAGGAAGCAGATCGTGAAGAAAATCGTCTCCAGCGACAAAAGGACAAAAATCTTCTGGAAGGCGTGGCGGAAGTCAAGCGCCTCAAGTGTTCAATTGGACAACAATGCCTTCGCATTCAGGACTCTTAAGGGGTTCTTATGGGACCTTGGGCTTTAAACTTAGATTGTCACCGCTTTATACGTCTTATATAGTATTGACAGTAGCCGAATTCGCGCGGGCGGTAAATTGTTTTTTGTTCAATTCCATAATAATTATCTATGGGCTGCAGCCGAGCTAGTTGCTAACAAAACGAACTAAACAAGATCTTCATGTGAAATCACAGCAGGAACAAACAGGCAGTCCTCGCTGAGAGATCATTTTAAGGTGTCCAGGATATTGGCACATCACGCTTTCTTCACAGGCCGGTCAATCAAATTGCGCTGCCAAATGGCGGAGCACGCCTCATTGGAACAGCTGCTCATTCATCAGTTTGTTTGCCGACGCCGGTTGTTTTCCGATCCGCAGAGACTTTCGGTGGTCGTTCTCTTTCCTTCCCATTCATTCATCTCATTTCGCTTACATGTTTCGTGGAATTGTATCCGAACTAGAACATTTGCAGGGACAACATACCAAGATGGAGCCGACGTTTCGCTCTTACAAATTCAACATGGCATACACGGCTTCACTTAGCTAGGGCCCTAAGTGCTTAAGACCTGCTACGTAAGATCTGGGCCGTATCAAACTGCCTTGCAATTATGCTATTCCTTTTTAAAAAAACAAAGAGGCAGCTCCATTGGTGTTTATTTCCTGCCATAGGCCGTAATTTCAAACAAGCTCCTAGTTTTCCTTGTTTTATACTGGAAAATGTGGCATCGGTACAACTGCCTTCATTGGGGTTCAGGCCATAGCCAAGCTAAAACAGAATACCTGTCATAGCTTTGCTAACGGGGGTGTTGTTCCGCAGTGTATTTTATTATTATATTTTGGAAGAGGGGGAACATGAAAGAAGTGTTGAGAAGCGTTGTAGTAGCGTGAAAGAAATAGGTGTAGACAGTTGTGAATTTTTAACGTGTGCCGGCGTAGCAGCACATCATTGACGCTGCTTTATAACGACGCCAACTTTACGACATCCTGTTGTGCCAGAGCGCCTGGCCCAAAGGCGTTGCACAGAAGGCGACGCGCCGACAGCGAGGCTGAGCCACGCCTCTCCCTTTCGTCGCTGCGGCGCGGCCGAATCCTGCATCTCGGAACGCTGGCGGCGCGGCCGAATCCCGCATCCCAGAACGCTGCGGCGCGGCCGAATCCCGCATCGGAGAACGACCAACAAGGGCATGTCCCTGCAATAAGGTACGCATTTGGGCTGGTGGTTCATGATTACGAGTGAAAAAACAGCGCTAAAAGGACAGGACAAGAAAGGACACAGGACCCACGGCCGCTGACTAACACCCGTTGTTAGTCCAGCGCCGTGGTCCTGTGTCCTTTCTTGTCCTGTCCTTTCGCCGCTGTTTTTTCACTCGGAAGGGCAATGTCGCTACGCCCGGAGGCGAGGTCACGGAGACGGCGGAGCACCGCCCTCCCTTTCCCCCGTTGGCGGCGCAGCTGACTCACCGCTTCGCTACCATTCGTCTGAATTCAAACTTCAGGCAGCGAGAGCCCTGATTGGAGCTATTCGAACTTCTGGGGCCACAACGAACTTCCCGGGCTATAAAAGAAGCCCGGAGGCTCTCATCGTCGGCTTTCCTCGGCGGCTTCTCTCCGGCACCAGTCTCTTTGGAAGCACCGAGTGAAAGGGTGCTGTCGCCTTTGTGCGAGTCATGTAACGTTTGCTTACCCTGTACATACTGTATATTAAATGTTACTTCAAGTTTTCGCGGCTCGAGAACTTCTTCGCTCTGCTCTGCGCCGCGTTGATAGCGGACGGAGCAAGGCAACATCGCTACACCGGTGACTGCGCTCGGGTGGCCAGTCGCCACAGTTGGGGCAGCGGAGAGAGGAGCCAAACAGCGTCGGGACGACTGATTCCCAACCTCGGTGACGAGCAGGAAGGCGAGTCACAACCTGGCAACCGCCCTGGGATGCTCATTCCCAACAGTGGTGGCAGCGGTGGGATGGTCATTCCCAACAGTGAATGGCAGCTGCGGGATCGACCGGCAACGGCTACTACCTGATGTGGTAAGCCGCTCGACGTTTTCTCTCAGTTCACCAGACTTCTCTAGCACAGGTTATGGTAGTTTAGAGAAGGGCTGTGTGAAGCACTGTGTATAGCTTTGAGTGTTTCCAAGCCTAGAGAAAGTGTTTTGAAACCAAAGATAGTGCCGAGAGGTAAAAAAAAGAGAGCGTAGAGATACTTGCGCGTGCCTTACTAGTAGTTCGATAGTACAGGAACGGCAAGGGAATTCTAAAGCGGGTAAGCAGCAAGAGCAAACGATGGAGGACGTTAAAGTGAAGGAACTCATCGAAATTTGCGAGGAGCTGGGCCTTGACTTAGGCCCTGCGAAACGGAAGCATGTGATTCCTTGAGATCATGCGGAAGGAGAAACGTAACGCTGAGGAAGTCATGGGGCCAGGGCTGAAATCAAAGAGGCGCCGGGAGCGCGAGGAGGCCGAAGAAAAAGAGCGCCGCGAGCGCGAGGAAGCCGAATGGCAGGAACGGGAAGTTGAATGGCAGAAATGGGAAGCCAAAAGGCAGAAACGGGAAGCCGAAAGGCAGCTCGAGTGGCTCGAGTTGATGAGGCTAGAGTCGGAGCTCCGGCAGGGTTCACCGGTACCTAGCATGACTTGTCCAACGTTTCAGGCGAGCGGGCCGAGAAGTCAGGACCAACGGCCGCCGTTCGTTGTTGAGAGGTCAGGGCCGGAAGACGGAGCCTCCCAGGGCAAACGCGAAGCGACCGCACTCGTATACTTGGACGGAGAAGCGAGCCAGGAAAGCGAGAACGGCGCGGAGGGCCGCTTCGAAATAAATATTTCGAAACGCGCGCACAGTCCGCGAGCAGTGGCCAGTGCATGTCACTTACGAGTTCGCAAGCGGGGAAGCTCTCGGAGAATGTTGACTCTTCCCCAGCGAGCGAGAGGCGAAAGGACGCCGAGAAGCTTAGCCCGAACTAAGAGCCGACCGAAAACTGTCGCGGTAGGCTAGTAGAACCGCCAGCAACAGAACGGGGTTGCGTGAAATCCTTCAGTGGAGAAACGCAGCCGGGCGAGACGAACGATACGTTGTCACCGGAATCTGATGAGCGGTTACGCGAAGACGAGCTCAAGGTCGAAGCGCTGCCGACAGGGCCGACAGAGAACTCCGGTGAGCTCGTAGCGAATGAAGTTGACAGAGACTGTACCGCCGTCTCGGAGAGCAATGACGTACCTAAAGTAGATAACGCACTTGCTGAGACGTCCGATAGAGGGCCGTACGAGTCCCCTGATCGCGTTCATGTGTCGGTCTCAGGTTCAACGATCTCGGCAGATTGCTCAGAATCAAGGGAGGCCTTTGAGACTGCTTCCAACAGGATCGCGCACAGTGCGCGAGATAGCGAGGTTTCGCGGGAAACTTTGGACAGCGAGGCTAGCCAGACGAAGCCGCTAGAGCCCCCGGAAACAGGTGTTCCTTCGGGTGGGAGCTCTAAGTCGGGCGATGTTGTGGCAAAGCCTGCGAACGGGACACGAGAGACGAGCGAGCAACGAAGGCCGAGCGGCGAGCGGACCGAAAGCTCTGGCAGTAGCTTAGTGGAGCCGCCGACGGCCGAAGCGGGTTGCGTCATCCCCATCGGCAGGGAAACCCAGGTGGCCGAGCGTTGCGAGGCGAACTCGATGTTGTCCCCAGTTCGCGATGACTTGCTTGAAAGCAAGGTGGGGCACTTTCACCCGCATTTCAAGCCAGTGGAGCGAAGACGCACAGTCAAGGCGTCCGCAGAACTTTTGCTATGAGCGGAAACCGATTGGAGGCATGCGTGGGGCAGTTGGCGGTTGAATAGCACCGGAGAACGGGCGTATTTGCGGTTTACAAAAAGACAACGCGAATACGAACAGCTTGGGAGATATTTACATTGGTTTTTATTACCGAACAGCATAAGTCCTAACATTTGAAAATGGTAAATACTGTCGCCGTATTGTTTCAAAAACGATGTGGCCGTCTCGCGCTGCGTGAGGGCATGACTCTTACGGCCACTGATCACCAGCACACAGTACAATACATTCAATCACATAGAACTGCACTCCGTCATCTTCCTGAATAGCAGCTGCAGCGCCTCGGGTTTTCTGGGCAAATTGCAGATGACGTGTGATGAAGTTTTGAAATGCTCACGCAAAAAAGATACTACTCGCCTCTGGCTTTCAATGCAGTACAGGCGTACAAGCGTTTTGAGGGGCTGATTTCTAGTTTTTTTCGGGGCTTGGTGGGCCGACATTTCGCATTTCGAAGGAAGGGTGTACAAGGTAAGTTTTTTGCTAGATATAGCTGGAACTTTGTCCGAAAACTGAATTCTTCGGTAAAATGAAAATCTAGAGTTTAGAAAAAAAAAGTCAAACCTTTCAGAATTTTCGCTACTTTCAATAGCCAGCACGGCAGTCTGTTTCACTGCCGTCACATGATCGGCAATGTTAGTTGTCTAAAGTGCAATGTGACCGCAGTCTGAAGGCGTTCATACGGATACGCAGGACCTGAGTGTGCTAATCATGTGAGTACGTGGATTGTTGCGCTATTGGTTCACGTACATATTTAAAAAAAATTTTCGCTAAAGGATGGGCAAAGGAGAGAACGTCGGTATCGTTCTCTCCTCTCTCCGTCCTTCAGGGCAAAGTATTTAATTATGGGCCAACAGCTGTGCAGCTTTTTGTAGTGCATAAAATCCGAATTTCAAAGGGGGGGGCAGTGCCCCCCCTTGCCCCCCCTCGGACGCCATGCGCACAGTGCGAAAGCGAGAGTTCAGAGCTTTCTGCTATGAGCGGAAACGCGGTTGCAGCAGCGTGCCGGCCGCATGTGGCCTTGAAGTCAGCTCCGCGGAGATTACGGGCGTCAGCTTTGCGAGGCTTGTATATGACCGGGAAAGAGAACGCGTTTCAATAACGAAACTAGCCTGTGGGGAAGAGCTAGTTGTAACGCTGCGTTCTTCGTTTCCCCGTTCGTCCAGTCCGTCCCGTCATGTTGAGCTTCGGTCTCAAAAGCGCGCCGTATTGCTTCTCCAAACTAACGGATCGCGTGTTTTGTGGCCTGTCGTAGTACGCGCTGGGTAAGGAGCAAGTAGAGCACTTACGAGTCGTGCTGAGCAGTCTCAAAGCAAGGCCTATCAGTCAAACATTCAAATGTGTCACATAGGGATACGCCGAAGTGACGTATCTAGGTATCTAGCGCATGTGGCGGTGGCGGTGGTAGCGCGGCTGACGCATACCGTCGGAAATCGTAGTGGCCGCAGACGTAAGCTATCGCCGTCCAACGAACAAGTCAGAGATAAGGACTTTTTCGGGTTTGACTGGATATGGCTAAGCGTATGTGAGAGATTACTCCACACTGGCTAGTCCTTTGACTGACGCTCTCAGAAGAGCCAGTTAAGCTGGAATGGGACAGAGAGTAGGAGGACGCGTTTTAAGCGCTGAAACGAGCCTTGAGGGAGGAGCCAGTTCTAACGGTCCACGACTTTTCGAAAGGTTCGTTATTCAGTTCGATCGAGCGATCGTGGCATGGAAGTTGTACTATGCCAAGAGGATGCGAACGGCCGGAAGCGACCAGTTTTGTACTTCAGCCGCAAGCTAACTTGCAAGAAAGAGGTTTACAGTACTTCCGGAAAGGAATGTGGCTGCGTAGTGTGGGCAGTGCAGAAGTTAGCGTACTCTGTAGCCGGTAACGCAGACGCACTAAGCCGGGCGTTCTTAGTGCTACGTTCATCCTCCCCGTGTCTTTCATTTCGTTTCTTCATGAGCAGCTTTTATCGTAGCAGGTAGATGGGAGCAAAATTATTGCCCTCATTTGCTGCCTCAGGTGATATTTCCGCACCGCGTGATTTCAAGTAATCAACCTTAGTTATCATTTAATGTCGCGTGTTACGTTTGACACTTAGTGTGAGTTCTTCTTTTAAGAGTTTTACGTCCCGCATGGGCCTCTTGGTGTAGAGTCCAAATTTGGGATAGACACTTAGCTAGGAGAGTTTGTTCACGTTTTGGAGTCTGGTGTTCTGACAAGGGACAGAGGGTGCTTGCTTGCGCTGGGTGTTGCCTGTTGTCGGTCGTTCTTTGCAAGCTCCAGAACGATGAGCAACCGGTGCTGAGGACAGACCGAAGGAGCCCGGACGAAACTGGTCGAGACACCTGGCAGCACGGCGAGGTACCGGTGATCCGGAACTGGCAGGCGCTACCCGTTCATGGAAAGGAACGTGGTGGAGCCGCCCTTTTCCTGGGGCACTGGAGGTGGACCTGGATGAGCCTGGCGAACGAGCGCGCCCAGCATCCGAGCCACGTGGAGGCAGCTCGTCTTCACGGCGCATTGTCTAGGCGGCGGGGGTGCTGTTGTGCCAGAGCGCCTGGCCCAAAGGCGTTGCACAAGGCGACGCGCTGACAGCGAGGCTGAGTCACGCCTCTCCCTTTCGTCGCTGCGGCGCGGCCGAATCCTGCATCTCGGAACGCTGCGGCGCGGCCGAATCCCGCATCCCAGAACGCTGCGGCGCGGCCGAATCCCGCATCGGAGAACGACCAAACAAGGGCATGTCGCTACGCCCGGAGGCGAGGTCACGGAGACGGCGGGAGCACCGCCCTCCCTTTCCCCGTTGGCGGCGCAGCTGACTCACCGCTTCGCTACCATTCGTCGGAATTCAAACTTCAGGCAGCGAGAGCCCTGATTGGAGCTATTCGAACTTCTTGGGGCCACAACGAACTTCCCGGGCTATAAAAGAAGCCCGGAGGCTCTCATCGTCGGCTTTCCTCGGCGGCTTCTCTCCGGCACCAGTCTCTTCGGAAGCACCGAGTGAAAGGGTGCTGTCGCCTTTGTGCGAGTCATGTAACGTTTGCTTACCCTGTACATACTGTATATAAATGTTACTTCAAGTTTTCGTCGGCTCGAGAACTTCTTCGCTCTGCTCTGCGCCGCGTCGATAGCGGACGGAGCAAGGCAACATCGCTTAAACCGGTGACTGCGCTCGGGTGGCCAGTCGCCACAGTTGGGGCAGCGGAGAGAGGAAGCCAAACAGCGTCGGGACGACTGATTCCCAACCTCGGTGACGAGCAGGAAGGCGAGTCACAACCTGGCAACGGCCCTGAGAGGGCCCATTCCCAACATCCGCACATTATTACTAGGACGGGTTAACCCTGGCCTGCTTACGGCGCGATTTATTTTCTGTATTGTTTCTTCATACGCTGAAGGCGAGAAGCCATCTTCCGCGGACACGGCAAGTAAAGATACAAAAGCCCCTCCCTCTTTTTTGGCTCGTTGTGCCAGCGTCAGCTAGCGTATTCGTTATTCTCGGCATTGGGCGCGATAGCGAAAGCGGAAAAGTAGCCAAACCGCGTTGAGCATCTTTCCGTGCTACATTGGGCTCTTCATCCACTCAGCTTTTAAGCACGCGGTGTAGGTGTTGTTGCCTCTCAGCGAACCTACAACGAAAACAGAAAGTAAACTTTACATGATCGGATCAACCTGCCTGTATTTGCTAGCGCAACTTCGATATCGTGTATTTAGGTCATTTTCTTCCTATTTCAAGAAACAAGCGCCTGAAAATTTCCCTTATGCACTATACCCCTCTTCTTGCCAGCCAGCCAATTCTAACAAACAATTTCAATGATAAAACAAAAGGTCGTAAGCCTTTGAAGAGCAGCAACCTACACCTGCATCTCATTAGATGCTATCAACCGTTATGAGCTCTGTGGTGAGTCTTCTTTTAGCTCCAAATCTCGTTGCCTCGACCTGCTTTGTATCGTTGTGCCATATACGCGTCTTTCGTTTAGTGCTCAAATTGTAGACTTTTCTTTTAACCTGTCAAAGCGCACTCCCATCGCCTCATCTTCACTTCTGTGGATTCCAATATTATTCCTCTCTTCCTGTCCCGCGCTGTTGCCAGCTGCGATTCGCCATCTGCACCGCTCCTACGCCCCACTGCTTTAAGGATATAATGTTTACTTAGGCCTGAACTCGAATCCTTTTCCCCGACGTTTCCTGTTATGACTACTAGACGCAACCCAGAAACTTCCACGTTTTCGGCGTTTTTTGTTCCTCGATTTGCGTTTGCGATAATGGAGACTTCTGTTCAGTTACAGTATATTGCATTTATGCTTTGGCTCTCGTTGCAAGATTACATCTCCCGTTTTTCAGATTGTGATCACGTTTTATGCGGTTGCACGCATGGGTAAATTCTGCCTGGTGGCCTGTGCAGATATGCACAAGGACATTAGCAGCATGGAAGCCGCAATATTTACGAGGAAGAAATACTCCCCATCAGCAAAAAGCTTCAACAGGCTCCTTTACTGCTACGTTGTGTTTGTGCCTCTTTCTTTCGTTTCGTTTACTCGTCTTTTGGCGCGGATTAATTAAACATGCTGCCTTCCAACACACGTCCCAGCTTCCGCAGAATCAGTGTTCTCCAGAGCTGGGGGGCCCCTGTTCTGCTCTTGTGCCTTCACGTTCAAGTTTTATGGGATCCTGCCCTATTTTAACTTCCGTTGCGCAGGGGCGAACGGGAGGTGTATACGCGGTAATACAGCACTCGGCTCCTGCTCTAGATACGCAGGATTAAAACCTGTACGAACAGTAACGTGTTTTTGTTTACTCTTTGCCGCAATGGACATTTTATGTACTGACCTACAACACCAACGACGGTGCTCAGTGGCTAAGGCGTTGCGCTGCTGAGCACAAGGTCACGGGTTCGATTCCCGGCCGCGGCGGCCGCTTTTCTGATGGAGGCGAAAAGCAAGAACGGCCCGTGTGTACGAGATTTCGGCGCACGTTAAAGCTCCCCAAGTGGTCAAAATTAATCCGGAGCCCTCCACTACGGCGTGCCTCATCGCCTGCGTTGCGTCGGCGTGTTAAACCCTAAAATCAATCCTACCTACCAACGGCGGTTTTCAGCAGAATTGGGCACTGAAGGTTTTCGACTTAAAAATACAACCAACGCCCGCCAAGAAAACTTTCCGAGAAGGAAATTAATGTCACCTCTTCTTGGTACTCTCGTAGAGATTTGCTGTTTTTGTTTGGGGTTAACAGTACGTGAGAAGCAGCGCTATTTTTCTAACATGTCCCAAATAAAGGAATCGTATTTCTTTCCCTTTCTCGCACTCAGTATCCTTTTTCCCTCGTAGTAGTTACGCAGCCTCCAGCGGAAGACCAAGTGCGGTAAGGACTAAAGCCTCCGTTACGGTGAGACGCATAAAGCCGCTTCTCGGGACGAAAACCACCAACATAAACTTACCCGCCAAAAAAAAAAAAATACCGACAGGAAGGTCTTAAACTAAAAATGAGAAGTGTACAATAATGGCGGCGAAATTGAATTCGAACGACGCCGAGAAACGAGATATCCCTGAGGCGAAGTCGACATAATCAGTAAGTTAACGGAAATTTTAACATACAAGAATAGGAGAAAAAGGACGTAATGAAACTAAAAGGAGTTCGGTCAACTTCTTTCGCCTTATGAACAAATTCTGGGTACTAGGTTGTTCTCTGTCTTATTTGTTTTCTCCTGGTATTGACAAAAAATACTTCTTAGCCGACGATTTTTACCCAATGTGTTGACCCCCAGATGAATACAGTGTTTCGTACTGCACGGCGTACGTGAACTAGAAAATGAAGTTAGGTGGTTGGCAGAAAAGCTCCCGCGAGAGAGGGCTGCGCTGGAGCAATAATGGTTCAACGCGGTGGCCGCGACGACGAAAAGGACAGTGTGTTCTCCTAGAAGAAACAAGGAATATGTAGCACCGGAGTGCGACACGTCCAGGCGGCTCCCATCCAATCGATACTGAGGTAGGAGGTTAGCGCGGGACAATGGCCCACACCAGCACTACGGAAAAGCAAGAGGAAGAAAGAAATGAAAAATAGTGCGAAGTGCGAAAAAATACAATTCTAGAAAGCTGCGCACATCGGAGACTATGTCCACTTCGTTCCCTGAGTCATTTTTTATTCTGTAGGTCTTCGTTCGTAGACGCGAAATAGAGAGTGCCTTTTGTACGTGTCACCTTCAACTTATAGAAAAGGCTTTTAATGCAGAGCGTTTCTTAGCCTCGCCTGTTCCCTGCGTCGGACGGTGTCAACAGTTTCGCGTCCGCAGCAGGTGCGCCTCTCCTCCCCTCCTCTCTCTCAACAGCAGCTGGCGCGCGCATGCGTCGTAGTCAGCCCGTTCGCTCCGTCGCGGTCTCGGCGTAACAGATGCGGTGATAGCAGCGCGGTGGGGCGTAGAAGGGCGCGCGCTTGCTTGCGCATGCCGCGCTCTCCCCCCCGTACTGCTCTCCCCTCTACTGCGCGCGCTGCAAATATAGCGGCTAGCGTCGCTCGTGTTTCATTCACTGCGTTGCTCCTTCCTTCCTTGGTTGACGCTCGTGCCCACGTTTACTCGTGGTCCTGCTACTCCAGCATCACGGAAGAAGCGATGGAAGCATACTGCCTTCAATCAGTACTGAGGCCCCAATGCTCTGCATTTACTCGTGTTCCCCTCGCGGGAAAGGCGCGGGAATTTTTTTTCTATATAATGGGGCATGAAGTGCAGATTGAGAGCAAAGCTCTCCCATTGCCGGCTGCTCTCGAGTGTTTCCTGGGACATTCTAAGGATAGCTGAACGTGGCCCCAATGTTGCTTGTACTACGAAGCGAGACGCTGAAAAATAATAATAAAAAACTTTTTGCAAATACAACCCGTACTTTCAGTACAAGTGTACTAATCATGTAAGTGACAATTTGATACGTTGCGCGTGCGTAACGTTCAAACGCACCTTTAAACTACGTACCCCACAGAACAAGCCAGCCGGGCGTCTAAACCGGTGACTCTGTTCGTTACTTTCGGCCGGTTACAAATGCATGCAAGGCGAGTTGAAGCCCACAGATGCAGTGCTTTCCTTACGTTGCGTAAATCAGCTACAGGGAGTGCAGCAGAGAGGAGAGAGAGAGAGAGAGGAGAGAGAGAGAGAGAGAGAGAGAGAGAGAGAGAGAGAGAGAGAGAGAGAGAGAGAGAGAATAAACATTTTATTTGTCGAGCAGAGGCTGATGAAGGGCCTCGCCCCTTGGAAGGCATCCCTAGTCCGGAATGCCTTGACTTCGGCTGGCTGTCCTTGCTCCGTTCACCAGGCTGAGCTGGGTATCCGGGTCTGGGCTGGCGAGGGAAGCCCTCTACTGCTCGTAGGTGCGGTTTGGAATTGGGGGCAAGTCCGGAATACGTTGGCACTCCAATAGTATATGATAGAGGGTGCCAGGCTTGGGACAGTGAGCACAGAGGGAAGGGTGTTGGGTGGGGAAGATGATGTGAAGGCGGGTGGGATGTGGGTGGGTATTCGTTTGGAGCCGCCGCCAAGTTGTAGCTTCCTCTCTGGAGAGGCGCCAGTGTGGTGGCGGGAGGCGACGACGAGTTTGCCTGGGATGAACGAGAATCTCGGTGTAGCCACTCAGTGGGTGGGGTAGATCTTGAGGAGTTAAACATTGGCCACCGTCGGCAATGGCTTGGTGTATCAGATCGCGAGCCGCCGCGTCAGCCGCTTCATTGCCGGGGATTGCGGCGTGTCCAGGAGCCCAGGCGATGCGGATGTCAGGAGTCCTTGAGCAGTTGTTGAGGATTTGAAGGGCTGATGAAGAAATTCGGTCAATCTGGTAGTTTCGGCAGGCTGTCTGCGAATCGGTGAGGGTGGTGACTACGTCAGGGCGGGAAATGGCGGCCAGGGCAATGGCTATTTCTTCGGCGACATCAATTGAGCTTGTGGTAGTAGTGGCGGCATTGACGCACTGGCCAGTATGAGTAACTACACAGGCTACGGGGCCGGCGCGCCCAGGGTAGGGGGTAGCATCTGTATATAGGGCGGTGGGGTCTTTGCCGCATCGCGCAGTCAGGGTACGAGCACGGGAAGCCTGGCGGCCAAGGTGGTAGTTGGCGGGCATATTTCGAGGGATTGGGGCCACCCGGATGCCATCTCGCAGGGCTAGAGGAATGCGTTGTTTTTGTTCCCTCGGGGGTATCCGACGGATTCCTAATGCTGTAAGGAACTGTCGACCTGTGGGAATCAATTGCAGCCGCTCTGGCAGCTCTTCCCATGTGTTATGAACTCCCAAAGTGAGTATTTTGTGGGTCGAAGTAGCAGTGGGGAGGCCTAGCGAAGTTTTGTACGCTTGGCGAATCATGGTGTTGAGCCGAGCCTTTTCTGTTGTTTTGAGAGCGAGGTTCGTGGTTCCGAGTCTGTGTTCCGAGTCCGTGGTTCCGAGGTTCGTGGTTCGAGGTTCGTGGTTCCGTTCCCTACTAAGCAAAGCTTGCGGTATTCTTAGTGTATCTTGCTCTTTAATTTTTTGCCCACACCGTTTTATGCCAAGCCGCTGCTTGAGCGGTACCCATCATGTGGCGCCCTTGCCATGTCAGCAGTAGAATGTACATTATTACATTGTTACATTGTTATTTGCTTTTTTGTGTTATACTAGGATCGCGTGCTACAAATTGGTACTTTGTTTTTATTTCGCAAAAATGGGTCCCCGTGCTGAGCAGTTCCGGTCGATGGTGGTGCCGAAACATGGGCGAGCTGACTTGGCGCAGTGTCGCGAGACCAGCTGCCGTTGGTTCGGCGTTATGGGGCTTCGCGACGTACCCCTCCGGTTTTGTTTCCGGAAGGGGTAGCTCTGTTATAACCTCTTTACCATCGATGTAGTTACCAAAAATAATAGCCATGAAGTTCTATTTGTTTCTGGCGTATGGGCAACTTACTGTCACGTCTTCCCACTTAGAACAGAGCTACATTTTTCTTAATATTTAATGCATCACAATCACAGCATTTGCTCGTAGTAAAAAGGCTTTTTACGCAACAGCACTGACGTTTATTTCTAAGCTTTGGGACGAACGGTATGCGAAAAAAGCGTGTCCGGAAAACACAATGGTGTTCAACGTTTATTCTATAAAAAGTTAAACGCTATTTTTTTTTGTCAAATGCGAATAGATTTTCGCGACGTCACCCAGGTATGGGGAAACAAGTAAAAACAAACAAACAAACGTACACACCAACATAGTCACATCGATTGTACGGAAGCTGGGTCGTCAACCCGAAATTTCGACTGCTAACAAGAATACTTTCTTGGTCCGAAATCTTCCGCATGTTTCCTTTCATTCCCACCCCGACGTTATTTTACCTACTTGAGCACGGGGAAGTGCAAGGGTTTAAAGTTCGTACGCCGCTTTCAGCGTAACTTTTTCCTGCAATATTTTTTAACGGATTGCACCAACTCTCCCGCCGTTATCATCCAGGCCAGAGAAACCAACTAGCGTGGCAAATGTGTCAAACGTACTAGTGGTCAGGACAAGAACCAAGGGGAAACTTGCAATTGAAGGAGCTCTGACGGAAATCGCCGGTAATCGGACATAACTCTCTCCAAGGTTGGCGCTGGAGTTCTTCATCAGCTACGCTCGCCGACGGTATTTCTTAATGTCGCCGAATTCATTCTCAACACCGCCACAACCCTGTCCCGTACCTGGAAACTATTCGACCTCTGCACCAGCTGCAGAAAACTTCGTGCAATTTTACATTCAAGCGCCTAACCATTCATATGCATATGTACCTGCAGTGCTGCCATGCCATGAGGGGCGTATTGCATAAATGCGCAGCATTTGCGAGCTAACGTATAAAATTCAGACGGCCGACCGGCCTGCAACTAATGTGCACAGAGCGTGAGGAAGCGCTGTATGGCAACAAAAATGAAAGAAATGAAAACAAATATATAAAACACAAACCAACAATGCGGTTGTCTTGTGTATGTCTCTTCCGTAGGTTTGTTTTTTTGCCTTTTGTAACCACTTAGGGTGGCCAAACATAAATCCCTACCGATTAGCTCCATCATAAAGTTGCTGAACCAAAAAAAATAACATATAAATACACAAATATGTACAAACAAACAATAGAGGGAAAACGTGGGAAACAATAAAATGAGCGAAGTGATAGAAATGTGATGTTGATGGAGCCTTTTTTGCACATGATATGGATGGATGCGCGTTTCCCGCTTGTCCTTTTTAATAAAATTCAGCAACTGAAGATGTCACTTTGAAGTAACCAAAAATAATCGAAGAACAACCTGACAGTTACACATGTTTAAATCTTGTTAACAGTCGTCATAATTGCGTTTCTATAAGCTAACCCCCAATATGGCGTTCTTGTTCGTTTCTCTCGTGTGAAAGAAGTGCGCTCCAAAGAAACATTTCCACCACTATGCCTTGATAACAAGATGGAAAAAGGGGACTGTGGACCCTGATGTGGAAAATCTTACCTCGGTGTCTTGTGGCGCCCGAGAAAGGAGACGCAAAGCCAGGCATATATATCAGCGAGCGTCTTTTTCTTCTGCGTTTACAAAACGCACAAAATCCCTGCACACGCTGCGTGCTGCATGTTCACCGGTCCTTATTCGACCTCTTTGTTGCGCGGCTCATTTTAACCACGTGACATTTCCGCGGGACGTTCAACATGAGTTACAAGACCTGAAGCATGCTGAAACCAATCAAGCCTTGCACAACGCCTGAGCGGGGTCGGCGAAGAATTCAGAGCTACCGCGCACGGAGTGCGTTGGAGAGCACGTGGGGTGGGGCATGCAAGCGCAAAAATAGGAGTTGAACGTCACTACACGCAACGGGGACTCGAGAACCGGAAGTATAGAAGCAGTTAATGAGATGGTGGCTGCTGGCTCTGCTGGGAGGCCTATCCGAAGAAGAGAAGAAACGAGCTATCACTCGACGCCATCTGGTCAGCAGCAGGACTAATGGAAGCAAATTAATGCCCATAACAGTGAAGGGCAAATGGTGATGGCGCTGCTGCACAAATGTGGCACTGGGAGGCCGCCCGAATAAGAATCGGGAGTGTCCGGTGCAACTTCACGCAGTGTGTACCTCCTATCTTGGAGAATTGCCACAGTGCGTGCACCTTTGATTGCAGCACTGCTTCTGCCGGCTGGGCGAGTAATCGGCTTTGGGCAAAGATGCCTCTTTCTCATTCGGCGTGGTCGGATGCATAAGGGCAGAAAGTGTCGCCAACGCCGTCTTGTGTCGGTCTTACGGCTGCTGCAAGTTTGAGCTTTTTGCTTGATGTGAGCCTTTGACACTGGCAGGACACCCTTTGGCGATCTCATCCCATAGAGCTGTCTAACTGATTCATGGTTGATACTCATGCCAAATGGTAACAAGAAAATATATTTTGGTTTCTAAGAATTCCCCCTGATGGGAAGTGTTTCCCTCAATTGTTAGGTCTATCAGTTTTTCTAAAGGTCTAGCTTTTGAGGGAAAACGTCGGCCTGAACTACCTGCAGTCCAAAAACAAGAGCGTGTTAGTGTAGAGATTTGGGCGCACGTTAAAGATGTCCGTATGTTCGTCCTCAATTAACGTCTATCGTCCCACTACGACGCGCCAGATGCGGAGGTGTCACGACTGCGAATAAAATGTCGTGTTCAACAATACGTCGTCGCGCTAGCATCCTCGCACGAAGGACGCCATTTTGGAAAAATAATGCCGTACGGAGGAGGAAGTCTCGCACACCAGGAAGGCCGCGTAGTCTTTCGTTGTTTGCATAATCGCGACCACAGAAAATGCAAATTAAAAATCTCGCACAAAACACTCCGCTGGTTCTTTACGATATGCGAAGCATGGTGTATGGAAACTCGTGACTCCACCGTCAAGAAGAACGATGACCCATGCTTATGGCGTTGCTTTTCAGTGCAACACATTAACAAGAAATCCAGCACCATCGCTAGCGCAAGCGCGGTCACGTACGGTTACGCCATTGGCCACGTGACCACATGTTCATATTTTGTTTTGCTCAGTAGAACGTCGAGCTGGTGGCATTGGCATACACCCTTTTTGTGACCTTTTTATTCACCGTTTGGTCGTTCAATCGACATTACTTCAGTTCTTCAACACTAAATTCTACGCAACTGCCCCCCCCCACGCCCCCCCCCCCCCACCAAAAAAAAAAGAAACAAAGAATACCGGGCCATCTCCATTAACGTGAAATGGGGTGAGGGGCGAAGCACGCAGTGTATAAGCGTATTCTAGGTGCCCCTGGCGTTTTTTCCCATTGAGATGAAACTTTTCAGGGGATGAGGTACACAGCTTTGCTGTATGGCGCCTGTATATATCTGGCCTTGTTTTCTTCGTCCACGCCTAGTTTGCGCCATGATTTCTTCTTTCTAAATGTATTAACCAACCAGCTCAGCAACAAGTTTTGTTTGCTGTAAAAGTCTCGTGTCTTTGAAGCACGAAGCGTCCTAGTGCGAGGCGTTGGAATACGAGTGTCCCGGTGCTTTAGTTCCGTGACTGCATGAGACGATGGTAACAGGAGACTGCCGACAGCCCGAGCCCCTAAAGGGGTTCGCCCCTGAAAACGTCCTCAGATGATTGTCTATACACTGCATAACATGAAAATGTAGGGTATGATGACCTCACGGCGAATGAACAACACCGAAGTGTTCGTAACTTAAGAACACCAGTGTACTCGTAGAATTGAGCAGCATGTTTCGTTCCTCGAATATTCTCAGGCTCCTTCACGATACGAGTCGTAGCATTGTGAGAACCCGGATTAGTTGTGTTTTCTCAACGACAGCTCCCGCATGAACTATGCTTCAAGTATGAAGCCGCTGAAGCACACTCAAGCCCACCAGAAAGCTTCTGCTCACAAGCATTCCGTCTGCAGTGGTGCTGAGGGTCAGTGGACTTTCCTCGTCGCTTGTCATCGACCGCCTATTGCTACATAAAGGCTCCGTCTCTATCAATAGGCAAACCACAAAGACGCCTTTATTCATTCCAGCAGTTGAACAAAAAGTAGGCAGTTCTGATAAGATCACTTTATTGCCAATGCTAACAATTTGTGTTATTTTTGTAGAACTGAACGCCGTGTCCAGGGGCTATATAAACAGAAACAAAGTGAAAATACGGTTCGCCTTTGTTGGCTCGTCACAGTGCGGAGAGGGCAAATAGATTTTCTCCCCAGCCCTCGTTCGATCCACTGGTTTTGTGCGCCACAAGACAAAATTACCATTTCGACACCAAGAAATTCATTCTCAACCCAGCGTGATAACACAATCAATGCGTGTTGCAGTGTAATATCGGAGGAGGCTGTTGCAATGACATCGATTTCCGTTCGTGGCCATGTTTCCCGTGTTTGCCTAGCCAAGTTGAGCCGCGTGGGCTGTTGACTTCCAGAAAAATGGTTTTGTCCTTCGTTCACTGCTACCCTCTGTGCGCAGCAATTCTCAGAAGTGTTGTTCGCTTTCCTTTGTGAAGAGCGCATAATAATTAGTCGCTTCCCCTGTGGCGTACGTAATGCGCAACGATTTACGCAATATTGACAAAGTTACGGGCTGCTCCTTTCACCAAAGACTCAGAAAGTGAGAAAGAGGGGCTTCCAATTGTCAAAATTAAACGACGTTTATGCGAAAGCCAGGAACTTTCCCGGTAAGTGTAGCCGTCTATATTGGGAACGATTGTGTTTGTTCTAAGAGAGACTGTGCTTAAGTTAGAACATACGTTTCATTTTCGAGCAATACTTCAGGTAAGAAAACCTAACATATTTAACTCGAATTTTCTTTTCGAATAACTGGTTTCTCTTTACGGGTGCTTCATTTATTGGTGAGAGCCTGTACTTCCCATTAAATAAGAAGTGTCGTTGACGGGGCAGAGGAGGAGAAAAACAACTTTATTTCTTTAGCAACAATTAGCATCAAGAATGTCTCGGGCCAGGTGCACCAAAGCCAACTGGCCCGTGCGCTGGTCCGAGGCTAGCCAAGCCCGCCATGTTGAAGAAGGAGGATGCAACAAAAGCGGGGACTGAATTGCAACTGTGCAGGAGAAAAGCAGTGTTCTAAATTAGCGGATGGCTCGGGACAATTGGGGCATGCGGGGGAGTGTCGAATACGGTAAAGAAAGGAACGAGAAGGAGTAAGGACGGTATTTAATTGTACGCCTCGAAGAATGCGTTGACGCTGCCATGTCGCGAGGGATACCTCATGTCTTACGATACCCATCTTGTACTATCGAAAATTGTGCGAGAAGTAATAGCTATGGGCTGCAGTAAGGCATGAGCCAGAAGACTCCTGGTACAGACGAAAATCTAGAAAATAAGTGGCGAGACAATTGCGACAACCGAAGTGCCCCGTATATTTTAAATTCTCACCTTCCCCTGCTCCTTCAAGATTGCTATCGTCTGAAGCACTGAAGGCTACTAAGATAGCTTATCACGTACCTAAGGCATTGTTTTGGCCAAACAGAAGAAATACGTTAAGAACAATAAGCGAGCCATGCGCCAAATTTAAACGCGCCAGATTCACAGAGTTGGTTTTCGACGGGGGAGTGCACTCCAGTCTCACCTCCACCGCGCTAGGACTCTGCCGCCTAATGTATCGCCATGTGCAAAACCCAACTTCATGTTGTGCAAAAAAAGAGAAGTTCGCATTGGTCCCATCTCGGGTGCCCCGAAAAATTCCTCATATGTCTTTTACGGCGGGATCCCATTTCCCCCGCACCGCACTTTCTCGCACACGGTTACATAATTAGTGAAAAGTGTGTATTAACCATGCGTGCCCCGCCATGGTGGCTCTGCGGCTCGAGATGTAGTGCAGAGCACGTTGATGTCGAAATGTACTTGATAAAT
Source organism: Haemaphysalis longicornis (assembly GCA_013339765.2). Taxonomy (NCBI): domain Eukaryota; kingdom Metazoa; phylum Arthropoda; class Arachnida; order Ixodida; family Ixodidae; genus Haemaphysalis; species Haemaphysalis longicornis. Next base: position 77,875,591 of record CM023450.1, read on the forward strand.
CTGAATTTTGGTTCTATCTGCACATTATCACCCCTCCCGCTCCCAGCACCTCTGTACCGACTAACCGAAATCTGGAGTGCTTGTCACGCATGTATTTTTACTTGTCTGAAGAGGCAACAAATGTTCAGAGTGGATGGTGCGAACCTTTCAAACGAAGTGTGAGAATTGTACGCTTCACGTGTAGTTTTGGATCAACTTCTGGCAATATCTAGAGAGGGCCCGTAATACCCACTGATAAAGTAACGACACACTCCTAATAACCCGGGCGTTTTTATCCTCCCTCGCTCATAACTTCATTTTAGTTCAAGCCGTTAGTCGGACCTTCCTAGCTACCCTCCCCCCCCCCCCCCCAAATACGCCAGCTGATATAGAACCCTCACTCATTTGGAGATGCTAACGAATACAAAGCCTGGATCGGGAGACATGCTGGAGTGCATAGGAATCACTTTAATCGTTTATGACATACCTGTTTCTAGCTGTTTAGCAAAGTAGCGTTACCTCGTTGATATTGCCAGAATCTAGAGGCCATCCAAACACACATTGAAAAAATATGCGATGGTGTTTTTACAAATCAGCTGCTTTACAGCTGCCTTCTACAAAACATTTTCGCCTCCCACAAGTAATACAAGTTGCAACCAATAGTAGTTTTACTAGGGCTATGAACTACCTATTAAAACCTAGTAATAGGATCTCTCAACCTTCAGTCGTACTTCGCGAGCAACTCCATTGACTACAGTGACGCCTCAGTACCAGTAGAAAGTACTTCGTTTTTGTATATGACAAGAAAGGAGCGGTTAACGTTCGGTTCAAAACGTTCTTGCAGAAAAGCTGATGTTAAGGCGCTCGCAAAATATTTTGCAAGCTTGCAACAAGAGCTTGAACTTTTAGACATTATTGTCGACGTTTTTTGTTAGCCTGAACTGTCTTCCTGTCCCACCTCGCACTGGCTTCATATCGTACGTCAAATTAATGGGAAATTCGTTTCATCAAGTTTCAAATAATAAAGATCAGAGTGTTTAATGTACACCCTTCCTGAGATATGACTCTCATACCTCGTAAAATGTCTGAAGGTTAGCTACTTGGCCACGGAAGGCGACGTGCGAAGAGAAACCTTAGTATCGTTTTCAGAGCTGAGAGAAGCCAGTTACAAAAAAAGTTCTCGTTTTTGATCCTAGCCTTCCAAATGCACGAGCTAAATTGACTCTCAGTCAATAAAAATCAGAGGGGGAGAAATCGCCAAGGTTTCTTCTTTTTGTATACAGCCGTCTGCTCAGCAAGCTTGATGATTCGTTAATGCGACATGCGACACCAGTGTTTCCTCCTATTTGTAGTGTTTTATTTATCTCTTATTTGTCAAAATGTTTGTTCACATCTTGTATCCGTATAACTTTCAAAGGCGGTCCATAAACTGCCACTTTTTTTGTCCCTGTCGGAGCCTGGAATGTACACCTCGCGATCTGATTGCTGACGTTTTGTTTCTCGTTGCTCTTCCCGTATGATGTGGGCGGCATTCGCATCGAATTTGAAGTGGGGCTGATTGTTACGCTTGGTTTTGTTCTGAATTCTTCGCTAGCCATGAATGACCAAAAAAGCCAGCGTTTATTGTCATCCGTATTACAGTTATGAATCTATGGCCGTGCGTGCTCGTCGGTGAGAGGGTGAGGAGAAAAGGTAAAATGTGAACAGTAAGTGGAAGCCCAGTGGGCGGAGGAACAGCACCATTGTTCCTCATTCAAAGTCCATTTCAGGAACCGCCGAGGTTTTTGCCTTGAAGGTGGAAGCGCCCACAAAACAGGAACGAAAGTAGAAAAAACATAGACGATACGTCCTTGTTTCGTCCATGTTTTGTGAGCGCTTCCAACTTCAAGATGAACAGCTACTAACTAGCCCAATTGTCCGTTCTACTGCAGGTTTTTGCCCCCGGGGGACACCGCGGCAAGTGTTCAATGAGGTCCGGTTTTTCAGCAGCCGCGGATTTCAGGCTTTGTTGGTATAGCTACGTGAAAGCTAGCCCGTCCACTGAATTTCGCGCCTGATTTTTCTTCGTTCCATTTTTTTTTCAGCTTATTATTCCTATTGACTAAAAGGGGAAAGAGATACGGTCTTTGCTCTCCCTGTTACGTCCTCCGAGAACGCAAAGGGCGTCTACAGCCTTGCAAGAGCCAGCATATAACCTGAGGTATAAGTCCTACCAAAATTTACAGCCGCTGGTAGAATGGCAACACCAATAGCATAAGATCGGCATGATGACTTGAATGATGGGCTGATAACAAATGCTAAGTTTTCTGGCAAGCTGACGCGCGATAACGGAACAGAACGATTTGGCGTGTAGTGGCAAAGTTATTGATTAAATGTGATAGAAAATGTAATTAAACCGTGTATACCGGGTAGCCAATGATATACGCTACAGGGTATTGAGGTAGCACAAATGTCTGGGCGAGATTCCTTGGTCGGGTAAGTCATAATACCAGATGGGGTCCTGTCAAGGCATCGCACAAAAGGGGATATTGCACGAAGCCGGTGCGTTCAGGCTCTAAGCTATTCATATGGATGGAAAATATTAGGGGCTAGAGATGAATGACCGGGCTATGTAGGCTGACGGCCCAGGCGGGTGGAAAAAGGGAATCTTTTAGGGAATTAGATTTTCATCGCTATGGCGCCACTCTTCCCCTTTCCTCTATCTTTTTCTACACAGAGTGTTGGAAGAATGCCTATGGCAACAGAAGTAGGGTCAGAAGCGTCATTTTAGGGATTCGGATCAGCTACCCGTAACTATCCTCTCTCTTTTGTGCTATGATACGTTAGCTCATAGATCATATAAATTCACGTCCTCAAAGGATGGACGACTTCTAATATACACGGTGGCGAGCCTCCTTCTACGTCTTTCATTCCTTGATTACAGTTCGCATTGTCCCTCATTTTATTTTCATATCTTGGTATTTCTGCTGGGTTGGGGTAAACGTTTACCTTAAGCCCTTTGCAATTTATTTATTTAGTCTTTGTCAATACTGCCAGCGGCCTTTTGACTGCCAAGGCAGGATTGTACAGAGCAGCGATTTATGTATATTGTAAACTGCGAGCACAGAAAAGGAGCGAGGGATAAATGAGATATATAACGCAAATATGCATAGTCTTCAAGCACAGTGCAGAAAAAAGAAACAAATATTACTGAATCCGTAATGTGTGAGAAACAAGTTCGTAACAGTATGATTAGGCATATCAAACTCAAAGTACTCGCTGAAGAAAAAATGCGGTAGGTGACACTAGTTTTACCTTGCAAGACAAGAAAACTCAGTAAAATCACATATAAGCCATAACTGCTCTCACTGGCTTCAACAAAGAAAAAAATGCGCGCCAATCCACCATGTGAAGGTGGTTGGTATGCGAAGCTCTAAATGACCCCCCACAACGATTACCCATACGACGTCACTTCAATTCCCTCACGCGGCTCTACAAAGAATGAAACCCGTGACAAGTGAAATGCGCTTAACCACACCCTTTATTACTTCAAAGAGACATCCTTATTAAAGTTAAATCAATGCATGATTCACGAATAATGGTTGGTTGAGTTGTATTGGTGAAGCGTATCAGTGGAAGCTTTTTAAATAAAATTAAAGGACGCTCAAACACAGTGTTAGACGATCTCACTTCTGCGTCTTTGCCGCCGAGGAGGCGACGAGATCGGCGGCAGAGACGGGGTAGAAATGCGATGCCATGCATTGCTTTTAGCTTCCTTTAATCTTTCTAACTCCTAGCGCATGCGCAAGGCGCGCACACGGCTGCTACACGAGCCGTGGGCGGATCGCACAGCGGCGTGAGAGGTCGCGTGATGCTATTACGTGGCATTCGGCAATAACGCAGGGGGTAAACCCGCAGATGTGGTTGATGAGGGCATTGTCGGTGTCCCCCGTCTCCGCTTGGGCTCGTAGTTCAATGGGTAACACAACGGGCTCTCGCTCCGTTTCCCTATTCGTTGCAGAATCAATTCCTGGCGGTGCCAGTAAGTTCTTTTATTCGTTCGAGGGAGTTCTATGTTGACACCAAAGGTCGTGACAGAACCCTTGGGGGGTAGAAGTAAAAAGCTTCGCTTTGAAATGCCCAAACAGGGGAAATATAAGAACAGAAAGAACAGCAACGACAACAGCAATAACATCTAAATTCATATGAGTGAATTGTTCAAAGACACGCAGATGTTCGTAACCAGCGCGAAGAAGTTAGCGGGAATGAGATGACAAATGTAGATTTTGTTCTCGGGTTAGAGCCGAGCGTCGACAGAAGTACCCAAGAATGACGTGGTTCATAAAAAAAAAGCGTTCCAATCCCTTATTGCCCTTGGGAAATCAGGAAACACTGGATGTATGTTTTACTACGGGGAACCAGGATTGTCTAATCAAGCTTCCTTCATGTCTCACGCGTTGGGTTCTATTGTACATAGTCATCATAGTTTAGTCTAGCGTGTCCATTGAGAACGTTGAAAAGGGTTTTTAGGCGGAGAACTTTGCGGCGTGATTGAAGTGTTGGGAGCTCCGACCTGTTGCGTAATTCAGTGGTGGAAACGTGCCTCCCGTATGCGTGATCGATAAGTCTTACAGCTTTGTTTTCAACACCATTAATACAAGCGGTGTATCTTTTGTGCGCGGGTCCCAGATGATGTCAACATATTTCAATAATGGACGTACCAGGAGTGTGGAGGTTATAATTCTTGTTTTGCTAGTGGTAGTGTTTTACTCGCTGTTTTATAAACCATGACTGCCATGATGCCACAGAAACTATGTTATAGATGTGGGAATTCCAAGATAGATTAAATGATACAACGAGGCCTAGGTATTTGCGGTATGTAACCACCTGTTTGATTGGGTTATCATTTATTTTGTAGAAATGCTGCAGCGAATTCTTTTTACGGGTTATGGCTATTTGAGTGCATTTGGAATATCTTAGGGTCATTTCCCGACGTTTACACCAGTTTTCATCTGCCAGAAGATGCGTATCTATCAGTTGGTGATCCTCGGTTGATCGGGCTTCATGGTAAACAATGCAGTCGCCAGCAAAAAACGCGGCGTCATACAGAAAATTCAAACCATAAATCATTTTAAAAAATGAGAAATAGAAGCGGCCCAAAGACAGAACCCTAAGGCACGCCCGAGAGGACTACCGTTAATAGGGAATCGGAGTTGGCTGTGCTAAAAAATTGGTGTCGTTTGGAAAGATAGCAATCCAGCCATTTAGTTATTTTTGCATTGCGAAATAGTTGGCGAAGTTTAGTTTTAGATATAAATCAGAAACATGATCGAATTCCTTGCGGAAAAAAATAACGTCGGTCTGTCCTCTGTTATCAGTGAAGTGATGATTTCAGTAATTATGTGGATCAGTTTATTCGTCGTTGATAGCCCACGCCGGAACCCATGCTTACTGACAAGAAAGTTAGTCTCTAAGAATGAGCTGATGTGGCTGAAAATGAAGTGTTCCAGTACTATTTTACAGGTGCATGGCAAATAAGTGGGTCTATAATTGGATGGTAAAAGCTTGTCACCAGACACGTGGTTGGGGGTTAACCTTTGGTGTCTTCCAGTCATCTGGTGTTTCTGTTCGACCTAAGGTTTTACTAAATATTGTAAAAAAATTCGCTGCATAATTCCGCGTACCGAAAATGAAAAGCATTCGGTATTTTATACGGCCCCACAGATGTTTCAGCGTCTAAATTTAGTCGGGCTGAAAAAATATCTTCTTCACTTATTGTTCAGGTAGATCTAAGCCTTCAGTTTTGGAATTACTCAGTTGTCCTGCTGCGAAGAAAAACCGACAAAAACCGCTAAGAGGTGTTGCTATCCTGGTGGAATTAGTAAACTCTGTACGTACCGTCTGTAGCGGATTCATTGAAGAAGAGGAAGACGACAAAGGTGGCTAGCCGCCTATTATCATCCCCATTGGAAGCAGAGGAAAAAGAGGCGAATAAATTAGCAGTGGCTTAGCTCGGCTATGCCAGGATATAAGAAGCGTGAGCAAAGGTTCAGCAATCCAATCTAATCCAATCCAATCCAATTCAGTTCAGTGCAATCCAATTAAATCCAATCCAGTCCAGTCCGGTCCAGTCTACTCCGGTCCAGTCACTGCTCCTTGCGCATGCGCAGCACGGCTCCCCAGGAGCCACGCAAAACGGATATCAAGCGGCTCTGGCGCAGCGCCAAACTTGGCTACTGCGCAGCGGAGGCGCACAGCTGGGCGCGCGCCGGCACCATGCGTCTGCCGCGGCTATGACGTCACTCCTCTGGAATGGGCAGACCGGGAATGAGCAGACCCGATTCTCTACACACCCGTACTTCAATTGGATTGAATTTCCAATCCAATACAATCCTATTTAATCCAATCCAATACAATCCTATTTAATCCAATCCAAAACAATCCAATCTAATGCAATCCAATGCTTATCGCGCTTGCGCAGCACGGCCCTTTGGGGTCCAGGCGAAACTGCTCAACCTTAGCCGGTGTAGCTTACGCTACAAAACTCGGTTCGGCTCAGCCATGGAGTCGCGTCCGCGTCCCCTTCAGTAACATTATGGTGCGGTGAATCCCGGGAAAAACGGACTAGCGGACTTCACTGCGAGGCGCCGTCAAGATAGTGCGTGGCCTAGAGTGCGTGGCATCTTCATATTTCGGAGGCCTCACTCTTGAACGGCGCCTGCCATGGCTGCCTGCTGAGTGAGGGCTGGGGCGTTGGCTTGGCATGGCGGGTCGAAACTCTACTTAAAAATTGGCCGCGTATCTGCTCCTTTCGTTTCAAATGTCGTCAAAAGACGATAGTCTTTGTAGACATTTGCCAAGGAATTCCCCCCTTTTCTTTCCCGCTCACCTCTCATGCTGTTGCTGTTCCGTCGCGCACATTCCAAGTTAAACACACTAAAGGTTTGCGCAAGGCGATTTGAAGTTACCCCGTTCCACTGCTACATGCCGGGTGCCTCGATGCCAGCGCTGCAGTACGGCGGAGACGCGCGTGAATGAAGGCGGCCGACTAGAAGGTTTATAGAGCCGCGTGGCCGTGCTCCACGTGCGTTCCAAGCAGAACATAGAAACTAGGTAGTGGAACCTTTCGTTCCTGTTGCCGCGTGATTTTTCATATGCCGCCAGGAGGCGGCGGTTTTCTGCAGTAGATGTAGAATAACATTTGCTATCGAAAAACCAAGCATCCCTGGATTTTTTAATAAAGGAACACTGTAAATATCCCTTGTGTACGAATTTCCTGTCTTATATTTGCGTAATGGCTGGATCTTGTTAAACAAAGTTGACAAGTATGAAGATATAAACCGGGCTTAGACGTTTACATGTGGCTGTGAGTATAAAAGGCTACTGCGCAGTAAGCATTTCACTTTGGCCGGGTGGCTAAATCGAGTCACGGACAGACAGACAGACAGACAGACAGACAGACATACAGACAGACCAAAATTTCTGGGTTTAAGTAGCCCAAGAAAGGCTATCGTCTTTAATAAAAGAAAGTGCTAATTTGACATCCTACAGCAACGACAATCCACGCGGGAGGCGCGAACAAAAGTGGCGAGAGATGAGCGAGCGCGTCCAAGACCTCGCTTGGGCCTAAAGCTGGGTAAGCGCTACGGCGCCGGAGGTGGCGCTAGTTGTTAGCTAGATATTACGTTCCATGCGCGTGCTCAGAACTGGACGCTGACCACCCGCGTGGAACCCGGAGATGAACCCCGGCCATCAGACATCCCCGACTTCTGTTTCGCCGTGCTCCTTGCTTCTGATGACAGGCAGGTCGTGGACCGACCTATCAAATCACGGGTCATCCTCCGGGCGGAAAATTTTAATATTGGATGTTCAGCGGTTGGTTACCGGTATACTGCATCAATAAACAGCTTCAGGTTTGTACACTTGAAAGCAATAGAAACCATTTCAACGTAGCTATCATGGTACACTACTGCATAGTTGCCGCCCTTTTTTTACAATAATTGCAATGCCGCCCCCTCTTGAGTCCCTTTCATGACTAATTATATCGCGAGAGTCGGGTCTGATGGCCTTTTCCGGGATATTGCCACAAAGCCAAGGTTCAGTAATGATCATTACGTAATGATCAGGTGTGAAAAGGAGAATTTCTATACAATCCTTTTCTTCACGATACCCCTGGCATTTACGTTTAGAACAGTAAACGGCTTTCAAGGGCCGCCTAAATCTTGCACAGATAAAAATTTCTGTCACCCTACGGAAACTGCGCAGCCATGTGTTGGGGGAGGCTGTCATTCCGGATGCATGGGTAATACTTCGCTCAGTACGTCGTAACGAAGAAACAGCTCGATCTTGATTTTTTTCTTATGACTAAACGAGTTTATCGCAAGTGATGGGTCCAAAGCGACAGACGAGAACATCGCTAACGAATTTTTTTTTTTTGCGCCTCCGATTCCAGAAGAGTTGGTAACTTCCCATCTTTCGCATTAGGCCGAGTTCCGACTGTTGCCGGAACTGCCATAATAACTTTAAATAATGACGTCATTTCACGTCTCAGCCAATCGAACTGCGTGACACGCCAGTTTTTTTCGTCCATGGATTACGATATGGCTTTTGCGTCGATAGTCTGAACATAGACTTGTCTATGTTCAGACTATCGACGCAAAAGCCATATCGTGAGCTATGGACGAAAAAAAACCTTCGTGTCACGCAGTTCGATTGGCTGAGACATGAAATGACGTCATTCTTTAAAGTTATTACGAGAGTTGCGGCAACAGTCTGAACCCGACCTTACCATGACCGTACCGTAATTTTTAGGTGCGGAGCACCTTAGGACCGCACAATGTGCGTTCGCGTACGTGCGCATAGCATTTACAATCGCAAAAAATCACGCACTGACAGGATTCGACCCTGCGTGTGGTAGACCAGACAGAGTTAGTGTCAGTCATCTTACCCATTGGGCTACGACCGTGCGTGAGTTAGTACCCGAGAGTCAAACGGCTTGCTCCCTCACCTGTACTCGGTGCGGAGTACCTTAGGACCTCCCAATGTCCGTCCGCGTACATCCGTGCGCACACCATCATCTAGCGAAAATCAAGCGAAATCCGATTTGAGCCGTGAGTTGCAGTTTCATTTAGGGAATAATCAAGGTGCAACTCACGGCTCAAATCGAATGAAGGTCGGTACGGAAATCGGATCTCACTCGGGGCGCAACTCGGATGTCATTTCGAGTCCGCGTGCTCCGCACCCTCGCCATCATCCACGGAGTGGAGATGCTGCCATTTTTTTCGTCCGAAGTGAAAACCTTGCGGCTGTTACGGGTGCTCTCAAGTACGGTACCGGAATTACATGCATGTGTACAACTAGGGAGGCTTTGTACAACTCCAAATAGCTTGATTCATTAAGATGTAGCCATGCCCCTCTCTACAGACTCGTTGTGGTCAGCCAACGACAAGCAAGGGCTCCAAGGGGTTGGTCTAGTCCATTGTGCATTTTCGGTTTCTAGCCCGATGAATTTGCTGTAGGTACTTTAGCTCTTATAGCTCGCTTTGTGGTTTTAGACGTCGAAGTTGCACACGGGCGATGCGGCGTGCCGTTATGAAGGGATAGAGAATAATTTAGATGAAATGGGGATCTTCCATGTGTGTGAAGTTTTGACACAGACTGGCTTGCGCTTCCCGCCTTCGCCAGAAAAGCTGGTTCGAACCCACGTATTCATGCTCAGCGGCACACCTCCCCAACAATTCAACACATGCACTTATTTCACTGCTAATAATAGGTCTATTGAAACCTACACTCCGTAGACATATTAGGCATCTCGATCGATTCTCCCGACAGTATCATTTGTAGCTGCGCTGAACAAAATCTGGCGTACGACTCCTTTAGAATTATTCCTAGTTGCAAGGGAGCGCTCACAACGTGCTGCCCTAGCGTGGCAAGGCTCTTGTTTTTGCTTCGTGTGGAGCTTGCCTGCAGATTGACCTTTACGTGGCTGTACGATACGTTTATGAGATCTTCACACAGTTCACTACGGAATCTTTAAGTGTACACTACAATATTTAGCTTATATACATGAACAACGATAGACCATGTACGTGTGCTGTAGACCTCATAGCAGCCATTTTTTTTTAAACTCAGCGCAAAATGGTATCCTTAACACATGTAAGCAATTTGCCTGTCCTGTTCTCAAACGCAGAAAAATCATACCCTGCAGGCATGGGCATCGGAGGGGGGTGCAAAATGGGCACTTGCCCCTCCCACATGCCACACCAGCAATCGCCCCTCCTCCGCCCTCTTTCTGCGCCCCCCCTCCGGGATGCAACGTGTTTGCTCCTCATCAAGACAAAATCCTGCCGACGCCCATGCCTGTTGGCAGTGGGATGTTCGGTTATTCGAGGCAATTCTCTACTGTTCGTCCCAACGGCTTTGCTTAGCAAGTCTTCCACGTGTTTTCTGCTTCGCACATGCTGTGTCGCATGAGTTATGACGCATGAGTCGCAGTTTTTCTTCCTTTTCCTAGAGGATGCGAATCTGAAGAGTGCATACTGCTGCTTCTGTCGCTGGGGCTGCGCGGGTTTACCTTTTCCGTTTTTAGGAGGCCCGATGCGCCTCCAGGCCTCTTACGATAAAGGTAGCTAAATATGATCCGAACAAAAAAAAAATACACGTTTAGTTCTTTTGTCTCAGAGGGTCGAGGCAGCCAATTTCAAGCCGACACATGACAACACTCGTCGATGGTGATGGAACAGGGAAAGCAACAAGAACCTCTGTCCATGCGTCTGAGATTCGTTCTCTCGTTGGTGATTCGCCGTGAATGACTCGCACGTCTTAAGCAAGAATGCGACGGCCCTTTTATTCGAGATGATATGATTCCACGGAATATAACAAAACGAAAAGAGCGACCCTGGATGCTATTTGGTAGTTTAGAGGCACGGCCGGTCCTCGCGTTTTTCACGAGCACGGCGTCTGCTTATGCCCCGCATCCGGAAGCACACCTGTCGGAAGCTCGTATCGTGTCCTTGCATGCAGAGTACCGAGATCACTTCCGCGCGCTCGTGCATATCCGGGAGGAAATGAAATGACGCACTGGATCGCGTTCCCGGAATTCGTCTGCATGGGGAAGAGGCAGATCAAAAGGAGAGGAAGGCAGGTCGTGGGGAATATGAGGGCGAGAAGGAAGGCTCACATCACAAGGGAAGCAATAAGGAACGGGACGGAGTAAACATGGAACAAGAAAAAAACGATGCTGGACGGCTCTCTTTTACGCTATGAGGAATGTAAATTAAGTAGGTGTGCAGTAATAGCATCCAAAAAGAATTCGGTGTGCGACTCTGGAAGAGCTGCGATGGCAGAGCGTCGGAAAATGTAAACTGAATAAATCAAAAAGGAAGGGAAAGAGAACGGGAGCCCGAAAGTAAAATACGAAAGCATAGAAAGGAAGTTGGCTGTTTCCGAGAATAGTAATACTGAGAATAGCCTCGAGGGATGAATAAATAACAGGCTCGAGAAAAGTGCGCACTAAATGTTTGGCAGTGATATCAGAGACGTCTGGTATATTTGGTGCAATGCACAAGCTCCATTTCGTGTTGGGAATATTAGAGAAATAAAATAGAGTCGAATGGCACTATAAAATGTTCTCGTGGCCGTGTCTCGTGCTTGTAGACCTGGCGGATAAGGGAAGATTGGAGCTAAATGATGCAAAAAGAGTAGTTTTAAGGAAGGCAGCTCAGTAATATATATATTTTGTCAGAAAGTCGTGTGAAGCGCATGAAATCAGAAGGACGTTGGATATGCAACGTGTAAGCAGTACTGCTTTCGCTAGTTTACGAAATAACAGCCGATGAACCTTTTTTGTGAAATGCAGTTAAAATGTTTACTAACAAAAATGGAGAGAAGAAAATTCAATCCTAACCTGAAAAAAATGTTTGCGAAAGCTGTAGAACGACGCACAATAATCGTAACTTCCACACAAAATGTATTCAATAAATGAAATGTTCTGCAGATGGCTTAACACTGCTTCGCAGAAATTTGTAGTCTAAAAATTGCGGAGCCCGAACTAAACTTCAGAGAATGAGTGCGTGAGGAAGAGGTAGTGGGAGAAAAAGATAGGGAGTCGTTGTTATAGCTCAGGCGGAACCCGTGCAAGACGGGCAACCGATTTCTTCACCAGAGCAGCACATTACCAAATCTAAGCGAAGCACGTAAGCAGGTGCCTCTAAAGTGCTTGTGTGCGACAGAAAATTGTCAGGGGGGGATGGGGGGGGGGAATGGCCGTGTATCTGCTTAATTCGTTGGGAATATCGTCGAAGCACGAGAGTCTTGTGCCTCCAATGTAAGCGAAACGCCTCCCTTCTCTTTCCCGCCCACCTGTCTCACTCCCCCCCCGTTTTGCTCGTCTTACGATAAACACCGTTGAGGTTTGCCCAAGTCAATTCCATTTTGCTGCGTTTTACTGCTGGTGCCATCATCTGGAACCTGCTGTTACTGTTCAACTTGGGACTCAGCTATAAGGGGTGCCGCGAGCACTTTCTGTATTTTTGATGTCAAAACATTTTTTTTCAGGGTGTATTTTTTATGTTATCGCACAAATCCACCAGCCATGTATTTTTAAATAGTGGTACAATGCTAATGTCACATGTATTCATGTTTTCCGTCAAATATGCCAAATGTTTTCTTTTTGCTCGAAAATGTTGACAATTGTGAACATTCCCACAAGATCTAGTAGTGCGGGAATATTTTGCGTATATAAGCATCTCGTTCAAGAATTCATGTTAAATTTTGGCCGGGCCGCTGAATTGAGGGGCAGACAGACAGACAGACAGACAGACAGACAGACAGACAGACAGACAGACAGACAGACAGACAGACAGACAGACAGACAGACAGACAGACAGACAGACAGACAGACAGACAGATCAAAATATTCCGGTTAAGTAGCGAAAGAAAGGCTATCTTCTTTTAAAATATTTAGAAGTGAAGAGAGGGAAATTTGCGCATTGTGACGTAACAGTAACAGGCAGCCATCATGGGAAAAATATAGTGTCAGGATTGAACCAAACTTGAAGACCGTACTTTGAACTGGGTAACCATCAACAAGCTGCTCGTTCGTCACTTCGAGCTTATCTCACACATTCCCTTTTTGGATGATTATTCTTATAATGGAAAATATGCTTCTGTAAGAGGGACCTCAGTTTATCAGTGAGGTTTAAAAGAAACCAACAACACATTTTTAGACTCTTACTGAAGCCTTGAGAAAAGACCATGTTTTGTACTTCCAGGCTTCACTGGCACAAAAAAACAGTGAAACGCATGCAAAACGACCAGTTTGTTTACTGACTTCCGCATTCTTATGTTTAACCCTTTCGTTTGTGATACTCAACCGGGGACAATCGTTTCGTTTTCGTTTGTGAGACTCAACCAGGCGTGCACAAAATTACTGACTTCTCTATAATTCTCCTTATTAATGTAAAAAGTATCTGATGATAGAGTGTTTAATATCGAAAATAGTTTGGAACTGGCACGATGCTTGTTTGTGGAGCTGATCACTTTTTGCAGTAAATAACACCACAACACTACCACCTCACCGAAGGAACACATCGCTTAGAGTGTAGCTGGTTTAGGGAGTTATTTTTTCCAGGTCATCTCCTATATAATCTCCTAAGTGAGCAGCAAATGCAGTTAGCATTTCTGAGCCATAAGAATTCCAATCAATCTCTTTAATTTGGATTGTAAGTTAGATCTGGGAGATGCTGCAACATTACTTGTTTAGCCAAGTCCCTAATCTTGGGCAGGAACTGGTTTTCCTTAACACTGAAAAAAAATTTATTCGCGTAGTAAACTTTTTTGTGAGATGTGCTCTCAAGATATTGCTGAAAACAATGTTTGCAGTGGTTCAGGTCATCTGCCCGGCGCAATCTTGCGTATGTATTCATTGATTTTGTAGGTTTTTAGGATGTTTATAAGTGTTGAAAACGTCCAGGAAGGCAAAGGAGGAGGCCATCGCCTAGGAAAAGCTAATATATTTGCACTATTTACAGAGAACCATATTTACGCAGCCATCTTGACGCCTCGCTTGGTCGTCTTCGTCTTCCTCATCGCCTATGCGTCTGTTGAGCTAGGTGCCTGCATCGCATTCGTCTTCTTCAAAAGTATCAACAAAAACTAATTTAAGAAATCAAATTTATCTCCGTGCAATTTACAAGCGTGCGGAATTCCTCTTGGATACGATTATGATCCTATGCTACTTGCCTGTGTCCTTACTTGTGGAAAAAGGGACGACCCGCCAAGACCCGTTCTGATGAGTGCTTTTATAAAACATGGTAACACTGATGATGATGGGCACGACGGAAGCGAGGAGTCATCTTTTTCAACATCCTCCCCCCGCGCGAAAATGGCTACAAGTTTCACTGCGTGGTTAGATTCCATGGCGCGAAAGCAATCCAGTTGGCAGGCAACGTCATTGATATCCGTAGAAGCAAGCAGTGTCGGGGACGTCGCCTTTTTCTGCTTCCACAGGTTATAACTGTGTGTCTTAGTGTGACGAAGCGTAGACCTACCCATTTGGTGAATCGGCGTTGAACTTCTTCTGTTGAAAGATGTTCACGAACGGATTCGTTCATTAGTGTTTCCGGGTCGTATACACTTCCTTGTCCGCCAGCCGGCAGTCGTTTTGTCCATCACAGAAATTCGCATTACTCGTATCACCATGAAACGCCGTGAAGACTCCTGTAGAATGATAGGCGCCATTATCCTTCATCTTTTCTTCACATTTATTTTCTCTGTCTTCCGCAGGCTGTTAGCGACTCGGTCTTTCCGCTTTAACTTGCGAGTCTGTGTCCAATGTTGCCGCTTGCATCTCGAATGTGTCACGTTGCGAAAACAACCTGCTCTAAATTTCTTCTTTTTCGGCGTGGTTGTTCCTTTTTTGCCTTTCTGACGATATTTGGGGGATTTCATGCGGTCGAATATTTCAGGGAACTTCAACGTATGCCGGAGATCCCGAAGTCTGCTTCCCTTTCCCGCTTTATCTTCAGATGCCTCATTGGTATTTCTATGCCAGTGCTAACGGACGGGCACTTTAGGTGTCGTTTTAACCGGGCAAGTGAAGGCAGTAGTTGTTGCTCTGGACATGTGATCACTAGCGTTCAAATCGTAAACAACATTGTTTTCTGGTCACGCATGCCTCCCTAAAGTCATGGTGACTGCAGCTTTTTCTGAGCAGTCAGTGTGCGTCGGATAGCACGTAGTGTCTTTGGCACAGACACCAAGACCGCTGTTTTCTATTGGAGGAATGTCTTCCCAAATTATTGGTCGTCTACACTGGACTTCGTGTTGTTGAGTTACCAGAGTATCCCTTCCATTCGCAATATCCGTATTATGAGTAATTATATCATCGTTTTGGTGGTGTTTGAGCTCTGAGCGAATTCGGGCGTCGATGGACGAAATTCAAGCTTGCTGGTTAATTCTGCTCTCGGTTATTTCCATTTCCAGTTTCACTTTTAGTGCTATCACCGTGTTTTCAAAATCAAATGCGTTAAACATCTCTGCCTCGGGGTCGTCAATGTCAACAGTGTTTTCGAATTCTCTGTTGATCTGGCACAAACAGTCATTTTGTTTCGTCCGTCTTTAAAAGATCGGTCAACTGACGTATTGGCGGTTGTTCGGTGCGGACAAAGTCGTCAACCTTGCCCATCACATCTGCCAGTCACTCCCGGACAAGGCGCCGTCTGTCGTATAGAGCCTCATGGTCCTTTCGCTGGGTGTGGCTCACCTCTGAAGTTCCCTTGGTACCGGGTTTCTTGCACCAAAAATGTGGAAAAAATTAGCAGTCGCTTAGCTCGGCTATGCCAGGATATACGTAGCGTGAGCTAAGGTTCAGCCGGTTTTCCTTAGCTTTCCTGGTTGTCTAGGATTAGCATGATTATCATGCTTATTTCTGCTTCAATGACACACACACGGTATACGCATTATGTGACACATGTATACATTAAGCGGCTCCGGCGCAGTGTCACCAATCGCCCCAGAGCTAAACTGGTTCCACAGGGGCACGCCGGTGTTGCTGCGACGCACGAGCCATCGGTTCCACACCCGGCCGCCCCTCGCATGATCATCAAGTGGACCGGGCCGCCACGAGCAGAAGGGAGGTCAGCGAAGAAGCTGGTCGCGTGGGGTGTGTGAGAGACGCCGGGCAGCGAGCAACGTTCTATGCGCCGTGTGACGTCACTGCTCCTCGGGCATGCGGAGCACGGCTCTCTGGGAGCCACGCGAAACTGCCCAACCTCGGCCAGTGTAGCTCACGCTACTAAAGGGACGAGCCGCGAAGACCCGTTCTGATTAGTGCTTTAAAAAAAACATGGTAATGCTGATGATGATGGGCACGAGGGAGGCGAGGCGTCATCTTGTTCAACATGGCTTAAACACCTGTTAATTTGGTTCAACGCAGGAACTTACCGTTTCACCAACAGCCCTAACAGACAAGGAGGCTGTACCTTTGCTTATTAGTTCATGTTGCACCCCCAAGTTCAAGACAAATTGAAAGAGCCGCCCCACCCCCTCTCTCTTCGTGCACGCCGGCAACCGGTTAAGTGCGCGTCCTTAGAAGTGAAAGAAACCGTAGAAAATGTCGCTCTGAAAGCGCTTTAAGCTGAATAATTAATCTTGGCCAACGTCGGAATTCCAAGCGAGCAGGTTGCTATTCATCCGGTAGGAATTCGCTGCTACTCGAAGAGTTCGATCTTGAGGCTGCAATGGTGGCGGCACCTACTTTCCATTGTTTTCGCGCTCATTCGTGCTTCTGTTTAGGCCGATGCTTATGGTATTCCCTCTCTTCCCCCGCCAATCGAACAACATGCCTCCGTTCAAAAATAAGTTAAACCAGGAAGGCCACGAGCCTTATTATAGCGGACAAACTGCGGACTGTTCCGTTCCCTACCCCTTCGTAGGTATCTTACCATCTGTGTCACACAACCGCCACGGTGGCTCAGTGCTAAGGCGTTGCGCTGCTGAACAGGAGGACGCCGGTTCGATTCCCGGCCGTGGCGACCGCTTTTCTGATGTAGGCGACAAACAAAAACGCCCGTGTGTACGAGATTTCGGCCCACGTTAAAGTTCCCAGGTGGTAAAAATTAATCCGGAGCCGTCCACTATGGCGTGCCTCATCGCCTGCGTTGCGTCGCCGCGTTAAACCCTACATTCAATCAACCATCTGTGTAACAATACCAGCCCAGACCCAAACCGAAACTTCCACGTTTAAATATACAACTAACTCCAAGTATCTGTCATCTTTGAGTTACTTGGATATTTAAACTCTTTGTCATCTTTGGCGGAATTATTGCAAAAGTTCACAGCTGCCTAGCTGTGCGTGGAGGCCCCACTTCTTCCACCCTGAACCCATGCACGCATAATACGGCAACCAGTAAGGAACACATACTTCGGCGTGAAATGCACCGGTGATAATTCCGCTCAGAAAGCCTTTCAATCTGAAGAATTGTGGGCTCGCGGCGGCGTTCCAACCAGAGTTGTTCTTCAGCCGGGAGGGATTCGCATTTACTCAGCCAGGTGTTATTTGAGGCCGCAAGGGCAGCGACCACACGTTCGGCGGCAGCAGCTTTCTGCCGTTTTTGCGCCCATACGCAGTTCTGTTGTTTCTACGCAATCACCCCATGAACGCGCTACCGCCGTTATCAGCCGAGTGCGCAACTTGTAAAAGAGGCATGGGTGATTGCAATGGGAATAACAGTTGTGAAAGGGGGGTCATAGGTGGCGAGGAGGAGCTCTGGAGAGGTGCCGAATAAAGCGCCTTCACCGAAATGAAAAATGTGTGTGGGGTGACTTATACTGCTGCGCAGTAAAAAGGGGTGAACGTCTGTGCTCCTGAGCGGCAGCGAGATTGGCTTTCCAGAAACTTCGCTTTGAATGGGCTCATTTCACCCTTTCACTGCGGTTCCAACTGCGCATGCCCCTGGCATGAACGATTGTATTTATATGTGGGAATGCTTCCAATAAATTTTGTTGACACTGGGCCTTTGCCCCGTCGAGTTCCTTCTGTTGTGTCGTTTGATCGCTTTCTAATATTGTAGCGTAAGCTACACTGGCCGAGGTTGAGCAGTTTCACGTGGGCCGTGAAGGGCCGTACTGCGCAAGCGCGAAGAGCATGAGATTGGATAGAATTTGATTTGGATTGGATTGGATTGGATTGAAATGGATTGGCTTGGATTGGCTTGGATTGTATTGGATTTGGATTGGATTTGGATTGGATTATATTGGATTGTATTGAAAATCCAATCCAATTGTAGTACGGGTGTGTAGAGAATTGGGTCTCCACATTCGCCAGTCTGCGCATTCCAGAGGAGTGACGTCATAGCCGCGGCAGGCGTACTGGCGCCGGCGCGTGTGCAGCTGTCGGCTCCGTTGCGCAGTAGCCAAGTCGGTCACGGCGCCGGAGCCGCTTGATAGCCGTTTCGCATGGCTCCTGGAGAGCCGTGCTGCTCATGCGGGAGGAGCAGTGAGTGGACTGGACTGGACTGATTGGATTGAATTGTAAATCGTTTTACCAGCAGTAAGCATGATAATCAGCTAATCCTAGACAACCAGGGTACCTAAGAATAACCAGCTGAACCTTAGCTCACGCTACGTATATCCTGGCATATCCGAGCTAAGCCACTGCTAATTTTTTAAAGACAGGTATGCACCGACATATACAATAATGTGTTTTACTAAGGAAGACTTCATTAGGTTAAAAGTAAAGTTCTTCACTTCTTTTATTGTTTATTAGGACACACCTTCAGTTATTGCCCAATATTTACGCCCTCTGCTAAACGAAGTGCTGAAGTACTGAGTGCTAAATGCGAAGCGCTAAATTCAGTGCGGATATTACTGTGCCAAGTCACAGAGCACACCTGCATGAAACGCAAAGCGGTGGAGAGAATTAGGGGAGAGAATAGGTGGGATAGAATGTCTGAAGGGCCGCCGCAGCGAAAGTCATATCGATTGCAGGCGGGAGAGCGCAACTCACACTTCGAAGCACAGAACCCCATAAGCCGCGCAGGTCGTGAAGCCTGGCTACTCGCTACACACAAGCGATGATGCTCACCGTAGTGGAGGGCTCCGGATTGACTTTGAGCACCTGGGGAATATGGCCAATAATGCGACTGCCTCGAGAACAGAGAGAAGAGTGAAGGCCACGTGGACCTTGAAGATTTTTTCGGAAATAAGCTGTCGTTCCACCCACGTGTCTTCTCCCTACCATGGTCGTCGTCGTCAAGGATCTACCGCGTGGGGGCAGGTTAGTGTACACGTTAGCAAATTCCCGTCGGTTGGACTGCGTTGGTACGTGCGCAATGTTGCCAATACGCCGAAAAGGTAGTGCTGATAGGCTGTACGGCAATGAATAGCTCTATAGAGAGACTCTTGCTGTAGGCAACAAACAAAAACAACAGACTACGTGTGGAGCAGACAAAGTCAACCTTCGTGCGATACGTGGTTTTTATCTTGGAGCCGGTGTGCAGTCAGTCATGTCTCGGTGCCACGTCTCTGGCAGAAAGAACAGGTATGTAAGCCAGCTGTGTATGTGATGGTCCGTATGCGATTTCGTAAAAAAAAAAAACACGGTTTGGGCATGCAGCTGCGGGAGTAGGGATACAGCTTTCCCGTTTGGGGACTGAAGGATCGCTCTGCCGACGCCGAGGAGCGGACGACGTACAATCCTGGCACATCGTGGTTTCCTCCCCGTCAGTCGTGGGTCTGATTTAAACGCTTATCCGTGCCTCACCCAAAGCTATTCTTCTTTTTATCTGAACTCCCATCACTTTCAGCCTCTCGAGTGTTTTGCTTGTCCAGTATGGAAGAAAAACGTTTTTATTCCTTAAATTATTCTGGAAAGTTTTTCTTTATTGACTCGCGAGCAAGATACGCTATCGCGGATATCGGTTCATTGTTTGCGTGGGTTGTTCCACACAAAAACAGCCAGACAAAGACA
The DNA here is from genome assembly GCA_013339765.2 of Haemaphysalis longicornis. Classification (NCBI taxonomy): domain Eukaryota; kingdom Metazoa; phylum Arthropoda; class Arachnida; order Ixodida; family Ixodidae; genus Haemaphysalis; species Haemaphysalis longicornis. The sequence continues at coordinate 77,895,518 of CM023450.1, forward strand.
CCGACACGAACAGAGAGACAGACAGACAGACAGACAGACAGACAGACAGACAGACAGACAGACAGACAGACAGACAGACAGACAGACAGACAGACAGACAGAGAAATAATTTCTAGTCGTTTCTATTTTTGACACTTTCACCTCCTTCATGCCTATTATGATCGGAAGAATGGAACGCGGATTGACAAAACGGATGTTGTTGGAACAAAGGAAATAACGTAGTAAAAGAAAAGCGAAGTAAGCAGAAACAAAGAGAAAGAGGGAGGGAGGGAAAGAGGGAGGGAGGGAGGCATAATAATCGCGTTTAACGTTGCTCTTTGTCATCCCGGAAAGTACGCGTAAACCGAAAGTTATTAATTCCATGCCTTTAGCTCAGCTTTATGTATTTCTTTATTACAGCCACTGCAAGGAACGCTACCCCACTTGTGAACACTGATTTAACAAGAAAACAGGGAAACTCCATTACTCGACTGAGCTTACCCACCTCCTGCGGAACGGCACGCCTTCGCGTTAAAACCTCATTATGGAAGCGCGAGAGCAAAGAAACAAGAGAAGGCTGCAAGGGGATTTCAAACAGCATCTTCCTACATCCCGGTGGCGTCCGCCGTGCTCCCTAACAGTAGAGTTTCGGATTAGCCTGTTCGTACTCTTTCAGGTACTATATTTCTACAAAGACCGAACAGAAGCAATAAAAGTTATTTTTAAGGGCGCCAGCCCGCGTAGTGTTACACACAAAAAAAAATATGTAGGAAAACGAAGTAAAGCGGCAGAAATGTCACCGACGGAAGTGGAAACTACAAACCGGTTCCAGGAATCAGCCAATCAGCCGGAGTGATCTTTATGTGACGGTTCTCACCATTTTTTTTTTCTGTTTGGCTTTCGGTATTTCGGTGTTTTTGCCACTTCTTTTCGAACAGTTGGAATACCCATGGAAGGATAATCTGTGTACTCACCCAAACTAAGGGGCCAAAAACGGTGGTGTTACTAAAGCCTACTTTTTCCCGTCAGGTAAACACTGAAATGCCGAAATGAAAAGAGCAAGACCACGTGTAGGGATAAGCGAAAAGGGTTTTCTTCTTTTGTACTTCAAAAGCTCTTATGGCCAGGATATTGCTTTGAGAAAAGGCAGCTAGCGACTTTGAACACGACTTTTCAGTTGGCCAGTTAAAAACACCCGAGTCAAAAAATAAACGTTAACAAAAAGCCTCTTCTCCCTCTTATTCATTGTTGCTCCGCACTTCTTCCCTTTTTCTTTTCTTTTTTCGCCTCACTATGTTCACCCCCATCTGAAGTAGCAAGCCCCGTCATATGTGGGGCTAACCTCTTCAGTACTCTTTAAAGCTTTCTCTCTCTCTCTCTCTCTCTCTAGGCTCCATTTCCTAAGGTTCTTGGTGCCTGCACTGCCGCTTCTGCTTGTGCTGCATATTAGCAACACCGTGATCCGCGTGGCCCCTCCCGGTCCTCCTCCTCCCAAAAGTAGCAATAATACTACCGCAATGACCATGCGCAGGTTTTCAAAGTTGTTTGAATGCAATCATACACTTCAAGATTTTCAGCTAGTTTGCCTAAAGGCCAACCCTTCGTTCATAACTAGTTTATGTAGGGTACAGACATCTGCAATCCGCTAGACTTCTACCTCGGGACGTCACCAAATTGACGATGAGAATGGTGATCGGGGAACGACACTCTTTAGCACACTTTTCCCGCAAAACCGAATGCATGCCCATTGGCCAAGGATTTTCAGTATACGGTTTAGAGATTCTGTATTTGCGACGGATAAAGTGGTAGCCTAATTGCCTTAGAAAATACGTAATAGCGTGGCCAAGTGAAGGGGTGAGCTGTTGCGTTACTGTTGTCTTTACCTACAAGTCCACGGAGAGCCGGGGCCCATTTCTTGGAGAGTTTTAGGGCTATGCAGGGCACTGGAGTCAATGTTACTACTTGTAAAATCTCGTTAATTCGAACTCGACGGTGACCATAAATTTGTTCGAATTAAGTGAGTTCGAATTGGCGGGCGGGCGCCAGGATGAATGGACATCACGCCCAACTGCCTGGGAAGAACACAAAGAAGCTACCTCTGGACTCGAGAGAGAGAGAAGACTCTTTATTGAAAAAGCCGAGAGTTTTGCCGGCGTTTGCGATCGCCTACATGCTTCTCTGCTAGGGGTCGGGGATGTAGGGAGAACCGGCCCTAGAGAGAGGTGGGTAGAAAAAAAAAAAACGAAAGCAAACAAAAAACACTGGCGTGGCTTGGCGGGCTTGGCGGACTATTTTTTAGATTGTGTCACAGAATTTGTCACAGAATTTACAATTTTGAAATGTGGCCAATGTCCTTCAAATATGAAAACAAACTTTTTAGGGCCTGACTCTGCTTCGAGGGGCAAGTCCATGGTCCTAAGATGGTCTTCAAAGTTACCGGCCCTTGATCTAGGCGTTCAATATCTTCGAAAAAACGGGATCTTCGTGCCAAGTAGGCCACACATTCTAATAAAATATGTTCGACGGTTTCTATGGAAGACAGTTATCGCAGTACGGGTTGGTCGTCAGTCCGAGGCGAAAGAGGTAACTGTTGGTGTAGGCCGAGTTCTGTCGTACGCGGTGATATAATGTCTCCAGCCTACGAGGGAGCTCTCTTGGAAGTTTTGATGTCAATTCAGGGTCAATCTCGGGCAAAAATACTTCATTATTAGGTTCGTTGCTGCGCCATAGCCGGTTTCTTTCACTTACTGCAAAGCGATGGGCCATGGTGGAAGCGTCTGTTTTTGTAAAGTACACTTTGCGGTATTTCCGGTGGTTAAGGCCCATACGGGCTTCATCGGCTTTTTGATTTCCAATAATACCACTGTGGCCAGGGACTCGTTATCGCGAATTATGCACTAGTACAGGTTTGTGCCAGGTGATTTCAAAAAAAAAAAAAAATGTTGATGGAGCTCGAACAGCAAACGGCGCCGGCGCCGCGGCGTCCGCTGCGGAAGCGAAACAAACTGCAACACATTGTAATCCCTCTGGGCCGACTTCTTCTGCGAGGAGAGATGAATATCAGGGGATTCCAGTTCGAATTAACCGTTCTGGATGCCGCTGCATTCGGGTTATCGGGAATTTTACCCCGTTGAAATACACGGGGCTGTGACGGGACCAGGGCAACAGCTCGTATTAACGCTAAGTTCGAATTAACCGAATTCGAATTAAAGAGCTTTTATAGTATAACTTCAAAGGCGGCTACATTATAATATTTTAGTGACTATAAAATTAATTTATTTTAGTAAGCACCCAGTCATTCTTTCGTCTCCTTTTCTCCAATTTAGCAGGAATTTTAGAAGGAACTTCACGAAAGCAAAAGGTATCTCGCCAACAACAGTTGTCCATACGTTCACAGGTTGGGCTTATAAGTGCTCGTCACACAATAATAAAGGTTTTTAAGCGTTCTGGCTGCTAAAAAGAGTCTACTCACAGCAAAAAAAAAAAGAAGGTTGCATTATAGATTGATTGTGCGGTTTAACGCGCCGACGCTACACAGGCGATTAGGCGCGCCATAGTGGAGGGCTCCGGATTAATTTTGACCACCTGTTGATCCTTACAAGGTTTCATGGTCTCAGAATTTTGAAGTACAGTAGAATCTCGATAGGCGAACACCACTTAAACTGAATTACCACTTAAACGGAACTGTTGCCTGTAAATTGGTTGGTTCTGTATTCAGACAAAGTATAAAAATCGGTAATCGGAACTAAAACTTTCGCCTCGCACTGTAAACGGTACAGAAAATAGAACGTGTCAAACTCATGGCCAATAGCATCAGCTTTTTCCGGTTCAGGCTGTTTGGTTTTTGTTTTCTTTTTTCTAGCCTCGTTGGCCTCGTAGGCCTCGTCGTTTTTTTCCATTTTTATTACCCTAAAGGATCTTGCGGGCATTACATAGGGGGGGAACAACAGATTTGCACAATGCACTCTAAGCAGCAGGGGGGAACAACAGATTTGCACAATGCACTGTAAGCAGCAGAAAGTACATTCACTAAAAGTGTTAAAAAAGGTATACAGAAGATTACAATAAACTGGGAAAACTGCATACAAAAACAAGCGGAAGTATTACAACTCCCATTACCAGAACAAATGCCAAACTAAATACACGGGATAGGTCCGATCAAAAGTAGTACCTATGCAACAAACAGGAATAACCTATTTTTTATTGCACACACTGAAACAGCTGAACAATTTCCTCGGTAAATTTTTCGTGGTTAGTAATTGTGGCAATACGCTCTGAGAGGGCATTCCATTCACTAATGGCTAAGGGAAGGAAAGAAAGGCGGTGCCGGTCGGTACGCGATAATTCAGACTGAACTTTGTTAGGGTGGTCTGCACGTGCGGAAATATGTTGCGCTGGTTTTATTCTTGAGGCAGTGAAGTTGTTTGGGTGATGGTAGAGCTGATAAAAAAAATGTAAGCCTGGAAATTTTGCGTCTTGTTTCCAGCGATTGAAGACCGAGATTCATTTTTATCGATGTAATGCTTGAATGGGGCGTGTATTGTCCTGATATGAAGCGGGCGCTCTTTTTTTGCAAAGATTCTATTTTTGTGGCCAAGCACGATTGATAAGGATTCCAGAATATTCCAGCGTATTCAACTTAAATTTTGATATTATAAAAGAGGTAAATGCGAGCAGTTTGGTAACTTTATTGGCTTGACGTAACGAACGACGAATAAAACCAAGTTTCTTGTAATTGTCACCTAAAATTGAATCTATATGAACTTTCCAAGGCAGGTTGCTTGTGAAGTGGACTCCTAAGTATTTAATCAAATTGTCAGGTTCCACAGTCACAGTCCACACAGTCCACAGTCACAGTCCACAGTCACAGGTTCCACAGCCACAGTCACAGTCACAGGTTCCACAGTCAGTATAAGCAAATGAAACAACTTCTTTGCGCGTGGTGAAGCGCATAAGTTTAGTTTTTTTAACATAATTTTCATTTGCCAGTCGGCACACCACTTTTCCAATCTACACAAGTCCGTTTGAAGTTTAGCACAACTAGAATGGTTCGATACACGCCGATAAATTACACAATCGCCTGCGAATAACCTAAGAGAAGAATTAATGGCAGCACAGATGTCATTTATGTAAATTAGGAAGAGAGTGGGACCAAGCACAGACCCCTGAGGAACCCCTGATTTGACTAGCTGAAATGAAGACTGTACATCATCTATAATACTGCGTGTTGCCTATTACGAAGATATTCCTTAACCCACCTAATAACATTGCGTTCTCTTTTAATATTTCTATTTTATGAATGAGAAGATTATGGGAGACACGATAAATTGCTTTTTCGAAATCGATAAGTATGGCATCCGTCTGCTCAAGTTTATGAAGGGAGTCATGAATATTAGTTGTAAGTTCAAACAGCTGGGTTTTACAAGAGCGCCCGCGCTGAAACCTGTGCTGATTCGGGTATAAAATGTTGTAATTTGTCACATATTTCCTTATTTGGGACGATAGGATATGCTCAAAAAGCTTGCATACTACGGAAGTTAAAGATATTGGCCTGCATTTACAGAATTCATTTTTATCCCCCGCTTTGAAGATTGGTATCACATACGCTAGTTTCCAGTCCTCAAGTATTACACCAGTATAAAGAGACTGTTGGAAGATAAGTGCAGGGATTAGTGCGGAGTACTCTTTTGTGACTTTTAGTAATTTAGTGCTTATGCCATCAGGACCGGGACTTGAATACGTTGGCAATCGCTCGATCGCTTTTATAAGTCCTTCGGAGGTAACTAGAATACAAGGCATGCTGTGCGGAAGACTAGTGAATAGGCTTTCAGAAGGTATCGGACTCTCGTGCACAAAAACACTGCAAAAATAAGAGTTGAAGGTATTTGACACCCCTAGACAATTCGGGTGAGATTCGGAGACAAGCTGAAGTATTTCTTTTGAAGGTGGCGGAGAGAGAACTTTCCAAAATTTTAGGGTTGGTTTTCATGAAATTTGGTAGGTCGACATTGAAAACTCTGTCTTTGGCCTCTTCAATAAGTTTCTTGCACACCTTTGCATAATCAAGATAATCGTTCATGTCCTTGTTAATAGTCAGCCGTGTTAGCGCGACGAATGCAACATCACAGTTCTTGTTCTAGTCGTTCGGACTCGATTCAAGTCGCCGAGGTTACAGGGCTTTGCTCCTGCCGTCTCGTTCATGCCATTGTGGTGCTTGCTATTCATGCTTCATTACCGCGTTGCCGTCTTCTTAATTCCGTGGCTCGTAAGCACTCATGAAGTCGAGGCCTCAAGCGTGGACACCATGGGCTTACGTTAGAAAAGAAAGGACATCATTTTTGACTTCGAAAGCGGCTCTTTGATGCATTTTCATGCATTTTTGCAGAAACAGTGACCAACTTCTGCCAAATAAACTTTTCGAATGTTGTGCCTAAACCTCATGTAGTTGTTTTCGGAAGAAGTATCATTCTAGTGCTTAGAGTTTTATGAAATGGTATTAAGAGTGTGATAGCATACAAATTTGTACTTTTGCCTATCTCTCTCACTAAATAGAACTCCTGTTAAATGGAACTAGTTTTTTCGGTCCCTTGAAGTTCCATTTATTGAACGTCTACTGCATAATTTATTTACGAATTTATGAGGCAAAGAAGGGACTGGAGCAGCGCATGACAGAGCGGTTGAAGGTCAGTGGCAGAGGCCTTCGCCCTGCAGTGAACCTAATTAGGAAAATGTTGATGATGATGACGATGAAGTTTGCGGCACACGAGTATGGTTTCCATTGAATATCTGTAACATGAGGAGCCAGCCCGGCTCATCACTGATGATTTCATGTTTAGGGTGACCTCATCTATGTTCGTTTCTCAACGACTTGACCGGCGGCGAGTTGAGTGCTTCATTAACTACTCGCACAGGCGCGAGCTCCCACTCACCTTACGCTGGGTATGTTTTATATCACGCTCGAAGCACCCGATGAGGAAGTTTTTCTGTAATTGTTCACACACTTGTACGGATGGTGTCACAGATTGCGCAACATAACTGTAGTACCTTTGGATAGCTTAGTAAAAAATATGCCCCAGTGACGTCTCTAAACGCTGGCCCGCGGGAGATAGCTGCGGGGTTCTCGTGATGTGCCGACGTAATTTGTGCCCACCAGCTACAGTTTAAAGTTGCGTATTTCCGTCGCTGTCAGTTCGCCTCACACCCTCCTATTCGCTGACCTGTCTCGGCGCGTCTTCCATCGCCCCTCAACTTCGTCACTGAAGGGTCTCTTGCTCCTTTGATTTTCATGAGACTGTCGATCGTGTGCCAACAACAAAGGAGACACGGGGGGCGGAGAATAAATTAGGGCGCGCTTCGGAAGCTTCTTCTGCACCCCGGCATTTTCAGCCAGCCACGGTCGTTCGGAGAGCCACCCATTGCCCTCGGTAAACTTGTGCGAGGCGCACCCGCGGGTACGCGATACGCCTCGCAAACCATCGATCGGCAAACCATAGAGCGCATATGAATCGATTCTCGTTCTTGGTTCGCATCTGCTCGGCTCACTTGACAGAAAAAAGAAATGTATAAAAGAAAACGCCACAGTGCGCCCTTATCACACTTCGTCGGTTGCATGCACGGATAACACGCATTGCCTTGACGTCGCCTTCGCCTCCCCAGCCCGTGCCCCGACGCAAGGTTGCAACACAACGCGTTCAACCACCGAGGATCTCTCGTGAGATGCTAGTCACGCTGCACAATATAACGTTTTAATGATTGTCGATAAACGCGCTGCTTAACGCAGTGCAACTACGGATAATTTTTTTATCACTTGTGCCGCTGATTTAACCCCCCACAATACGTGACGGGGCAGAAAGATATCAGGTAAAAGAGTTGGCTGGCCGAAGTTCTATAAAAATCGAAGCCTGAATTTGTTATCTACTGGTACAGAACACCAGACAAACGTTTTACGGCTTCCCCGACTCTGAACATGACTCCCTACTTGGTACGTATTCGCACACGGAATGTGGCGAAAAGGGAAACGTCAATTTGCTTCTAGCATACTTGCAGCGTCATCTGCACAAGGCCCGAAACACTACATGGACAACGCCAGTGCCCGCGCTCAATTTATTTCTTCCGATTTGGTTGTACAACTATACCACACCATGATTAGGCAAGATGAAGCCTGCCGTAAATCAACCTCGCCAGCCGAGAGCCTAGCTAATCATTTACCCCAAGCATCTGAGAAAGAAACAGCGTCCAAAAGCTGCCGCAGGGTGACATATTGTATCACGTTATGTATGCAGTATTTGTACAATATCTCTGACGTCGGAGTGAATCTACATGGGTGGTGTCTACGTGCGCGTGTGTAAGTGAACGCGTGGGTGTGTCTCTGTGTGTGTGCGTGTGTGCCGTATGTGCATTGCCCGTCACAATCTTGCCCCACCAATCAATGGTTGGTTGTGCTGATATATACGTATTCACGCGCACATATACGCACGCAGTGCACGTGTGTAAACGTGACGCACATAATAACCGACGTTCGTGTGCGAGTGGCCATACTTGTATATCTGTACTTACACGTATGGGCTGATACCCATAATTGCTGACACATTCAGGCTCTTCTAAACAGATACCCCTGAGAGGAATGCCGTTGCATTTATTTGGTTCAGAAGCCACTTCACAAATTTTCCTCAAAAAAACAAATGACTTAGGGTCCTCGCATAAAGAGGAAAGGTACAGCGTAGAAATTACGTGTGAAATAACGGAGCCATACATATGAACCCCCGCAAGGCAAAGCTCTGATTAACTTTCACTGCACACGCCCGCTGCATCGATGCCAACCGGGTTACTCCCACCAATAATCATCCTACGGCAGTCACGTATGTAATATGAGCAAGTTTGAACCACTTCAAGTTTAAAAGGAAAGACAAAACATCAGAGGCGATAAACAACCACCCACGTTTCTAAGAGGAGCAAAAGTTTTTTTAACAGTGAAGTCGAGCTGGCTGATGGGCGGCTTCCTTAGTTCACACTGGAGGACTTGGTTCGTGTCCCACCGTCTGCACTCTTTCAGCGAGCCAAGACTGCTTACTCATGTCCGAGCTTGCAACCTCACTCTCTCACGCCTTGCGCGTAAGATTTAGGTTAAATGAAGGCCAGTATTTGACTGGCATGCCCAGACCATATGGTAGAGTGGAGCTGGGCTGCCGCAGTGCCTGCACAGGGGGTAGCGTATTGTGGAGTGGATGGTGTGTAGCCGCGTAAGGTGTGGAACTGTGCTCATTTGAGGCTATCGGGGGGTGACATATTGTTATTTTGTTAGTGGGTCGGTCAGCGGCGGGAAGGTGCATCGTGTGAGCATGTGGTGTTGGGGTGATTTTATTGTATATGATGAGTGAGTGACTGGTCCCCTCGTCATCCTCTCGCTCTGCCCAGAGAGCAAGTTCTCGTGCGTCTAGGGCTTCACCCGGGTAAACGCATCCGCAATGGGAGCGAGTTACCTCAAATCTCAGATGTCCCGCATACGAGTGTTGTTTAAAACCGCCAGTGGTTGCGTTAATAATGAGCGGTAGCATAGCGACCCATTACGTAGTTCAGCATGCTTGAAACTGCACATTGGGAGCACTAAATGCTTTGTAAGAATTGGTGCCGTCTGTAGTCAGCAGAATATCACATTGGCTTGCAACAAGTCGTTATAATTTACGGCCACTGCTTCCACGTTCAGGCTATTCGACACCGGTACTTGTTGCGAGCCGTGAATGGTTTTCCGAAAAGATGATGATACCGAAACCTAATACACGGGTGGCTGCAAAGGACCGGTTATCCCAGAGTAGAAATAACAAAAGAAATCGCGTACAGGAATACGTCAACGACGGTCACACTGTTTTCAAATGCGCATGCCACCAAAGACGCCATTATTCAAGAAAAACGTACTTGTTTGGGAGGGATGAAAGGAAAGTAAATGAAATAAGAGAAGCATAAACCAAATGCTATCTTAACGACAAAAATCAAACTAAAAAAATAAGCGCCCTTCGAACCATCCATAAGCTTTTAAGCATCATTCAATGGTAAGAACAGAACAAAAATCGTCCGTATTAAAATGCTTGCAAAGTAACGATGCACAGTCTCAAAATAAATCTTGTGGTGTTACATTCGTACATTCATACTATCCTAATTAATTAGCACTGCTTACGCAGCACATATTAGGGGAAACAAAAAGACACATTTTTTTTTGTTTTAAGCCTGCCCATAACCTAAACGCACGCAGTCGTGCATACAGCACTAACGAAGGAGGAATGCAAGAGAACATTCGTGTGCATGGCTGCAGAAACTTACTTATTTTTTATTTTTCTCACAAAGCAGAAAAAAAAGAATTGATATCGAGATTTTTATTCACAGTTGCTTTCCCGAGGATTAAGCCGATTTTTTTGTGTGTGTTTCGCATGTCCAGCGAATGCACAAGTAACCTTTGTTTAATGATATTTTCGTACACGAACAGCACGGCAAGTTCCTGACTAAACAAAGAAAGCAACCTGACCGGCCGCCATCGTGAAATCTGTTTTTATAGTTTTCTCTTGTCTTTCGGTAGAATAATAAGAATCCTAGCGGACACAAAGCGCCGCTGCCTTTTTCGCAGCACCATTATACACTTTTTATGCTATTAAAGAGGCACATAATGCTAGCTCCGCTAATAATAGCAACTAATAATAGCGTAGATCGACGGCAAGAATGAAGGAAAAGGTAAACTAAAGCAGGAATGTTAGCTATGGCCCGGTTTGCTATCCTACACGTGCGGAAAACTGGCCAGAAAAAGTAAAACAAAAAGAGTGAAATGCGGGGACAGAGCATAGAGAGGTCTGCCCAGGGCTAGGACACTAGACGTCAGAGTTCAGTAAGTGTCTTTATAGTCTTTTATGCTGTCGTCACTTTTGCGACTCCGTCTTGTTCAAAACGCGCCTGAGCGCTTTTGTCGCCTTCTGCGCCTGTGACTTGGAAGAACAGTGACCCACGTTACTTGAAAAAAAAATACACAACCCTAAAGCAAGGAACAATCTTGTAATGAACCATGCCGGCATGTCGGCCAGTCATCTCCAAGTAGTGGGGTAACGTTTTTGTCATAAAATCCGTTAAGCCGTGTCTAGTCCCTTGTCATTGTTATGTGCGTGTCTGCATAAATGCGATAACAGTTCAGGCACAGATATTCAAAGTAAGAAAGGTGGAGAATGGAAAAACAGACGAAGAACCTGCGTCATCTGAAAATCAAATAAATTTGAGCATCCGGGGATTTTGGTGAGTTGGGGTGACAGGGTTGCACGACTGTCCCCAGTGGCGGATGGTAGTTGCAAGAGAAACGCCATGGCGATGGGTTATGCAACAGCCTGACGGCATCAAACGTGCAGTGTTGGTTTAGGGAGTGCGTCGTCGGCGTCAGAACAGCACAGAGTATACTGTGTGTGACCTTGCGGTGGGTATTTTGCGAAAGTGAAGGTCCAAGCGATGCAGGCGATTTAGATGAAGAAGTAGTGGAAGAGTTTGGCTGTGGTCAGAAGCAAAGCGAGAGGTCATTGCAGGAATTCACCCCGGCCCTGATGGGAAGCAAAATACAAGAACTGTCGCTTATAGCTGGTAGAAGTGTAGTTTTAGAATTTAGAAAATGCTATGGGGTCTAAATAGTAAAAGAGTAACCCACTAGTCATACTTTCAAGTCAAGAGTCATACTTTCCGCCCAGTAGCCAAGCTGCAGCTGGAGCACGATAAGTGCTACATATAAACTTTGGAATCAGCTGTGCCCTAGTGGCTGTAGTGAAGGCAGAATGGAGTATGGTTCTCAGAAGCTGTTATAATCGCTGTTATCTGCCGTCAAATCAGTCAACGCCTATTTTTTCGGGGCGTAACAAGTGCCACAGTGAAGGAGTTGAAGACTGAACACAAATTTACTGTTAGGTTATTAAAGAACTTTTTCCGACAGTGTCGGCACCACACATTTGAGGATAGGGCTTGCGGCGATGGTAGGGTTTAGTGGTTTAAACTGACTTCCTACGACAGACTGGGACCTCTACCGAGAATTAGTTCGGCCGAATTTAAATCAAACAAATATATTTAAGAATCATAAAAAATGCCTCCCCGAAACAAAAACAAACAAGAAACCAGTCATGTAATGCAATATTGGAAACGCCAAGCCGAAGGTTGCGCTGAAAGAACCGGGAAACGAAGTGGGCATTACGAGAAGCCGAAGTCAGCAAGTTTCCTTCTCGTGAATGCTCGCAGTCTCGGCAGTAAGGAAGACCACCTAGAAGCAATAATTTTGGGCCTAGTACCTGATATTGTTGCTGTCACTGAAACGTGTCTACAGCGTAGTATTTCTGATGATGACGCTGTCCCATCGTGATATGCGATCCTACGAAAAGATCGAGCATCACGTGGTGGGGGCGTTGGGCTCCTTTTCAAAGAAGGAATGCGCTTATCTGTTATGCCAGATGCCACCGACGTTGAAGCATTGTGGTGTAACGTGTATCTCAAACACAAAAACCAAGAAAGTTGATGTAGTTTATGGGATACCTAAAGCTGACAGTACGTATCTTTAGTAATTTTATGATTACCTTTACTCCAATGTTCATTGGGGGACAATTCCACTCGCCTGTGATTACACCTTCCTGAAATTGATTGGTGTTCTCTTAGCCCAGAAAATAAAACCCAAAGTGTTCTAATAGATATAATGCTTACACCTAATCTTGACAAGCTTGTTCGTGCACAAACACGCTTGCTGGGAGCATCACCTTCAATACGGGATCTGATGTTTGTAAGTAACAAAGTTCAAAAAAATGAAACAAAAATAGACATACTCGATCGGTTATAAGATCACAAATTGGTTTTATGCCCACTGCCTTTGATTGAACAATCCAGGCCACACGGTTCAGTAAAACAACTACCCGCGTTTAAAAGAGCTAACGATGCGGCTATAATGACATACCTTGCGCACGAATACTCTGAATTTTATGATATGTGCCTTTTTAAGCCATAGTATTGACGAGGTTTGGTCGAAATTCAAGTCTCATGTTGCGTATTGTATGAAAAATTTGTTCCCACTTTGCGCAAAACCACAAAGAAATGCAACACGTAGGCTTCTGTAGAGATAATGGTTCCGCCTTTTACAAGAAACGCTGATATTTCAAAATGCCTGTTCCTATACAGTGGGAAGCAAGCTGAGGAAGCGGTGGGTGGCCGTCTCCAAGTAGGTACTGTAGCATTTAATGCCGCAGGAAAGAGTGTACTAAATATAATCCTACTACTTAATGTGGAGCATTTCTAACTCGATTTGTTACACAAGGCGCGGGACCATGGTTCATCTGTCCTTGTCAAGCGAAACCGTAAATGCAGACATCAAATACTTGATTAGCAGGCCATACATGCCGCCTTCATGAAAGGCAACCATGCACAATTTGCCATTCAAGGTAGATTCGGGGGCACATGCCGCTCCATTGATTTCGCAGCCGTATAGATAACAAATGGACCCCAAGGTCAACAAGTCTCCCCTCAAGCCACTAAGAACATAACAGCAGCAGGGAATGGTTGTCTTCACTCAGAACCTGCGCTCGGACTCAGATTGGCTGTTCTAAAGTCTGTGAGCCCCACTAACACTCACTCTATGCTTGCGCTATTTCTCTTCTTACTGCTACTGATGCAGTGACGGTAAACACTGACACTGGCTGAGCTGTTTGCTGTGTCAATAGCAGTAATAGTGGCATTCTCCCTGCGGCAGCCAACGGGTCTCTGCGGTCAACACCTAAATGCGCCCTCTTACGAGAGCTGCTCTCGGTCCTTGCCTCTTATAAGCAGCGTTCAAATACGGTCGCGTGTTTTTTTTTTTTTTTTTGTACACGTGTGCGTGAATGTGTGTTTTCTTCTATACGGTAAACTGCAGTTTAGGCGAACTCGAAGGGACCGCGAAAAAGCGTTCGTGTTATCAGGAATTCTTACTAAAAGGACGTTTTCTGCATTGTGCACGTTACAAAATGGCAAAAGCGTTGTTCGTCTTACCCCTGAAATTCATCGTAACCGAGTTCGTCTTAACGAGTGTCTACTGTATAATCTATCGGTTCCTTAGTTTACCTCCTAACGGGAACTTGTTAAAAGCGAGGCTCGAACGCAAACATTCCACGCTCTCTAAAGCTTAATACGATGCTTGCATTCGTACGTGTTTGATGCTGGTTCTTTCGCGAAGAAAATTCTGCTACTAGAGATGGAAGTGGACCACTTGTGTTGTACTCCTATACCTCCTGTCGTTGTGTTCTCTAGTCATGAAGTCAGTCTTTTTTTTTAGTTGAGAAATCTGCTGATTTCGAGGGAAATGTTTAAATGCTTTTAAAAGTCTCAAAGATTAGAATACTGTGCAGATGAGCAGCAGTCGGCATATGCTCTCTCCCACTGCCTGAGCTTTATACAAGGGACTTTTTTGTTTTAGTAGCTCCCATGACCTAGGGCCTTCCGGGTCAAATAGCACGATTTTCGAGCGTCTGAAGATCATATTTTGCTTGAAAAGTATTTCTAACGAACACTCGCTACGCCTCGCCTTAAAACTACTGTTGCTCTGGCATACGAACTAAGTGGTAAAGAAGGTGGGAAGTTACGCATCGCCCTTTATTTAAGGTAGCTTCATTGCCATTACCCCAAATAAGAAATAAAAGTTTGTGTTCATGAAACTATCGGTTTCTAAAGGCACACCATCGCACCCGTTTTGAGTCCAACTGCTAGGAAATACCGTCGCAGGGGGCATTATACCAACTGCCCGATGGAGGGGCCCCTCACGCTAGAGCTTTGAGTGTGGAGTTGTCGCAGTATTGGATGTGAAGTGCAGGAACAATAAAAAAAGGTAGATCCTGTCTGCTTCTTCGGCAGGAACCGTAAAAAAGAGACAGCCACCAAACTGGGATGGAATTGGGAAACCCTTGAAGAAAAACCTATGTCCTCCGTTAGCACGACCGCAGGCCACAAATAGCCTTTTTAAAGTATGGAGTCGCGAATAATTTTTGTAGAAAGCATAAATAAAAGAATCCAGAAATAATATTTAGTGGATGTTTTTTATTTTCTCGGAAAACCGATGAGACAGCGTATTTTTACATCATAGATACAACACATTTATGATGCAGCACATGTATTTTGTACCACACGTTTATGGTTAAAATTGTTAAAAAATATGGGGGGATAAAAGGCGTCCTTTTTTCACGCTCAGACACTCGTTTGTTTGGCTCCTGCTCTCGAGGCGGTCGGAAATAATAACCTCCCACCAGGCATCTCCCCATCCGGATTGTGCCTTTTACGCCTCTTTTAATTTAGCTCCTGAGGGACATGTTAGTATTTTAGAATTTTCGAAAGGACGTTAGAATTTCTATTGTTAGCTAGCTGTTCCTGGTTCCTCCATCTAATCATCTTAGAGAATTTTGTCTTAGCTGATTTCGCTGTAATAAGGAGTGCGTCCGCAAAGTGTAGTTTGTTTAGAAGACACAAACCAGTCATACACGCCTGACCTGTGGCACAGGCTTCCTCTTATCTTTACGAAACTCTCGCATTTGTGCTTCTTTTATGCGTCGCGTTGTACGCCTCAAATATTGATGTGTAGTCTTGAAATTCCCGAGTTTTTTTACGAACCACCCGTGAGCTTACCGTTATATTCATTCAAGGTTGTAGAGTGTCTCTGGTTTTTCCCTATCAGTAAATCACTTTTTGCTCATAAGGATTCCTTTCCCCTCAATCCTTATACATGCAAACCAGTTAGGCACAATTTGCCATTCACAATCAACAACCTACTCAGGTGCAATGCAGGACTTAAGCCTTTCGAGTCTATTCCCTGTTTTCGCATATCCTTATTTCATCCCTCCATCGCCTTATTGGCCTTCTTCTTCTAGACCCGTCTCGTGTTATCCACGCTGTTACCCTGGGAGTCCACCGGTCGTCATTTCTTCTCACTACATAACCAGCCCAAGTCCATTTCTTTTTTCACCATTGACAGGCTTCACATCCTTGATGGCCAGCATTATGTACACTCAATTTACCTACCATTCTTTTCCCACCTGCGCACATTTCGGTCCTAAATGCTGGTGTGTAAAGGCTGGAAGTAGTTCTGGCGATGCGGGCACGCAACGATAATTCAGCTGATGGCAGAGAAGGGTAAACAAGTACATCCGTGCTTATTGTAAGTATTGATAAACATCATTTATTAAAAGTGCTGGCAGCCATTATTTTTCCCCTCCAGCTCTGCAATGGCGTTAATATTACCCTCTTATTGATAGTGCCCGAGAGAAAATTGTCCGCCCCCTGAAAGACCGGGACAAGGCTTGTGAAACACAAGGCGAGGTAAATGCCAAAGCCTCGGGTCAGATTTTTCGAAAAGTGGTGTTTGGTTTAGAAAGGTTTGTTAGGTTAGGCCGATGAACCGATGCGCGAAGGAGTTGTTCACTCATCCTTTTATTGAAGATGACAGTGTCTAGGGTTAAAATGATTCGTATTTTGCTCCGGTCATGTTCCCACAATCGCGGCGAAACAAGATGCTCCGCACGCGGCAAACAACTTGTTAATCAGCTTTGTGCTCAATGACGACAAACGTAAGCTAACGTTCTTGTCTTTTGTTGTTGACGTAGAATACTGTGTTTCAGCAGTTTGCAAGCCGAGAATTACCGCTGGGTATACTTCTCAGCAGTTAGGGCTCTGTATCGTAGCAATTAGGTGCCATTCCGTGACGTCATACTCATTAAATAGACATTACTGAAAATATGCCTAACCAGAAGGCCCTTCATAATTAGTTTTTCGCACCCAGAATAACATTGAAATAGAGTAAAAAGGCAAAGGATAACTCACACACAGAGGTCGGCGAACTCACTCATGAGTCCACTCACTCAGACTCATTTGGACTCAAACTCACGTGTGAGTTTGAGTTTGAGTGAGTTTGAGTGAGTTTGAGCCGAGTGAGCCCGACTGAGTTTGAGTCCGATTGAGTTTGAGTACGCCTGAGACCTAGTGAATTCTGAGTCCATTTTGAGTTCTGAGTACATTTTGAGTTTGAGTCCATTTTGAGTTCTGAGTACATTTTGAGTTTGAGTCCATTTTGAGTTTGAGTACATTTTGAATTTGAGTTCATTAGTTCTGAGTACATTTTGAGTTGTGTCCATTTTTAGTTCTGGGTACATTTTGAGTTTGAGTCCATTTTGAGTTTGAGTACATTTTGAGTTTGAGTCCATTTTGAGTTTTGAGTCCATTTTGAGTTTGAGTCCATTTTGAGTTCTGAGTACATTTTGAGTTTGAGCCCATTTTGAGTTCTGAGTTCATTTTGAGTTTTAGTCCATTTTGAGTTCTGAGTACATTTTGAGTTTGAGTCCATTTTGAGTTCTGAGTACATTTTGAGTTTGAGTCCATTTTGAGTTTGAGTACATATTGAGTTTTGAGTACATTTTGAGTTGTGAGTACATATGAGTTTTGAGTCCATTTTGAGTTTGAGTACACATGAGTAGCCTAGCAGGCAGCGATGGTTGGCTGTTAAGTTTCATGCGCCGCTGTGGGGTCGGAATTCAGGTTACCTGCGGGTACGGCACCATTCGCGATCCGCGTGATCGGTTGGGAGGGAGGGGGTGTCTGATTTTTTTACTTTCTTGTTGAATTTTTATGACCCTGAGCACTTGCTGTATACAAAGTTTTCGCGGCTGGGCGCGTGAGTAATATTTGACTGGTGAGGTCATAAAAAAGGGTTGTCTTAACTTTTCCTCATGATTGGATCCACTAAGAGGGTGGGAAAGGGTGGTGGGAAAGCACACTGCGGCGCTTGCTTGCTTGTTGTTCGCCTGCTAATGTTAACGGCTTGATATACTAGGGGTCACAAAGGAAGAGGTGAGAGCCGGGGGGAAAAGGGGGCGGGGGCTGTCCCTTCTGCTGTTTCAAATGAATTAGCTGAATTGACTGGGCAACGCCCCTTTAGACAGAATAATGACCGCATTAGATTGGGTGAAATGTCAAAGTGATGACGCTAAGGCGTGTGAGGTATTAAATAAAAGGTCCCGTTTAACCGAATCACGCGGGGTAAATAAAATGCTTCCTGATTGTAGTCATCAGGCAGTCATAATGAGTGATAGATGGGGTAAAAATTCAAAATGACGTTGGGAGGGCATCTGGGGAATCAAATTCAAGGTCTCGATGTGGGGAATCACTCGGTACAAAATGAGTTATGGTTATATAATGACGTAGTCATGGTTAGTCATAGATTCGGTTAAAATTTAAGTTCATTGCGCTAGGGCGTGTGGCGTTTCGAATTAAAGGTCTCGATGAGGATAATCACGTGCTTCCTGATTGTTCTCATGACATACTCAAGGTGGGTCATAAATTAGGTTAAAATTCACAATGACACCACTGGGTGTGCGGGGCATCACATTGAAGGTTCCGATGAGGGAAATCACGATGGGACAGAAATGCGGTATGGCTATATCATGAAATAGTCATGGTTAGTCATTGATTGGGTTAACATTCAAATTGATTCCGCTAGGATGTGATGGGTATCAAATAATGGTCTTGATGAGCGGAATCACGTGGGAGAAATACAAAAATGCTTCCTGGTTATAACCATGAGATAGTCATGGCGAGTCTTATATTGGATTAAAATTCGAAGTGACCCCTAGGGTGTGTAGGTATCAAATTTACGGTCTTGACGAGGGGAATCACGTGGTACAAATAAAAAAGGCTTCGTGGTTCTAATCATGAGATAGTCATTATAAGTCGCAGATTGGGTTACATTCAAGGTGAGGCCGCTAAAGTATGGGGGTGGTCAAATTGAAGGTTTCAGTTAGGGGAATCATGTCGGACATTTAAATAATGCGTCCTGGTTACAGTCATGAGAGTCATGGTTAGTTTGACTGGTATGAATTCCATATGATCCTGCTAGGGTGTGTGGGGTATCAAATTAAAGGTCTCGTCGAGAGGGATCACGTGGGACAAATATAAAAATGCTTTCTGATTATAGTTGAGGACATAGCAAATTGTATCTTTCTTTAATTGCTGGATAGGGTTTAACCGAAATTCCCTGCCAACCCGTAAGGCAGTTGTGCTATATACATGCGAGGGCTTGTCCAGAGATGTCCATCAATGCGGTATATAGTAATAAAAATATTGGCGTCTAATTGCTGAATCATCGAGGCAGGATGGCATGGGGTAAGAACAAAAGTCATGCCAAGCTCTCGAACTTAAATCACCAGACTCAAAAACTCTCTGCTAATAGCTGCCATTCAAACGTTACTTCCTCCATTTCCCCGTGTCCCAACAAACAAACAAATCCTTCGACACATATGGTGTTGTGGAAATTGTGGACGACCATAGGTAACAGGGGGCATCAGAGCTCATCAGAAAAGCGAATTTCACATTTGTTTATGAATAAGCCTAGCGGCTGCGTTTCGTGTCCATAATTTTCTTCCCACAGTGTACCAACATGCACTCGAATCCAGAATTGGCCAATTACATGTGAGACATTAACTCCTTGCTAGAGTGCAGGAGATAGAGAGGCAACAGAGCCATCAAGACATAAACAGACATTACGACAGAAGGAAAACACTTCACAAAAATAAGCAAGCGCAGTTTGTGTGTGCGTTCGAACTGATTTTATTACAATGATAAATCAGCGCAAGATATCAAAACTAGCACATGATGACAATGTAAAGGAAACGAATTAACTCGGGCTCTGCAGTTCTCCAACGACTACATCTCAAACGCAATGAAAGATCAGATGACTGACACAACACACACACACACACACACACACACACACACACACACACACGCACACACACACGCACGCATGCACACACACACACACGCACGCACGCGCACACACACACACACATACATACGCGCGCACACGCACACCCACACGCACGCGCACACACACGCGCGCACCCGCGCACGCGCACTCACACACGCACACGAAAACGCACACGCACACTGGAAATTAACAGCTGGGTACGGTGGCGGTAATTGCTTACGACGATAGCGTGGAGCGGAGTCGAGCCACGAGAGCTCATCCCACCCAGCAAATGCTAATAAAAACTAATACAAGTGCCTCAGCAAACAACGAGGCACTTTTTTGTTTGTCCCACGTGATTTCCCTCCTCAAAACCCTCAATTTGATACCCCACATTCTTTTGCGCCACATCTCTCTGAATTTTAACCCAATCTGAGACTATCCATGACTACCGTGTTACACGGTTCGCCATTTTTGATATTTTTTCTTCTTATTATTTTTTTAGTTTTTTAACATTTACTTTGATCAGTTGTCTACATTTGCGCTTTTATAATTATTACAGGTTGAACTTCCGTGATATCTGCATTTTTGCGTAAATGCAGGGCGTTACACGATCCTGGTGGGGGTAGGGAGAGGGGGGTACTTGGCAAAGAATGCTACGCATTAAAAAAGCAAAAGCATATCCATGAACGCCTCGCGCTTCAGAGATTCGCGGGGACAGTTCGCTTTGACGCAAGGTGTTTTTTCAGGACAAAGAGCAAGAATGCACGGAACCGTAACCATAAACAGCTTCGACATAAATGAACGGAGCAGTGAGCGCGCATCCCCTCGCCCAATATTGCTTGTTTCGACCCAGGGACCCAGCACACCATCGAGTTCGGACCCCCTCTGTCATAAACACGAACACGGAGCCTGCATCAAGAGTTTGGTATCCACTATACACGTACAATTGCTTGCAACCAGCGCTAGTCATCATGGGCAGCAGGTATAGCTGTATTAAATCTGCAACGAAAATTGTTTCCGACCTCACCGGAGCTACGGTGTCACGTCGTGCCGAATGCAAGAGTTTGAGATCACGAATTTGCACCCGTAATATTTTTACTACGCGTGAATTTGACAACACTGAATGCTAATGAAATCAGAGTCCATCTGAGCCACAGTAAATTCCTAGCACGAGAGAGTTGTGAGGCCATTGGAGTTCTGAATTGATGTTGAGTTCTCAGCCCATTTTGAGTTCTGAGTACATTTTGAGTTTGAGTCCATTTTGAGTTCTGAGTACATTTTGAGTTTGAGTCCATTTTGAGTTCTGAGTACATTTTGAGTTTGAGTCCATTTTGAGTTCTGAGTACATTTTGAGTTCTGAGACCATATTGATCCTGAGTCCATTTTGAGTTCTGAGTACATTTTGAGTTTGAGTACATATTGAGTTTTGAGTACATTTTGAGTTCTGAGTACATTTTGAGTTCTGAGTACATTTTGAGTTTTGAGTCCGAGTGAGTTCTGAGTTTTGCTGTCAATGTGAGTTTGAGTTTGAGTGAGCGCAGATGTGCTGCTCAGCATTGAGTCTGAGTTTGAGTAGGTGATGATTCGAAAAAAAAAATTGTGAGTGAGTTTGAGTGCACCGCGCCAACTTTGCCGAGGTATGCTCACACATACAGGTTCAATACCACATCGAATGTCGTGGTTTATTCACAGTGCGCATTAACAAAAAAAGCTGTTCGTATTCATAGGTGGATTGCAACCCCTCTTTCTTAGGACTCTGCCTCACTTAATGGTACACTATGCCTGAACCCTGAGAGATGACTTAAGCCAGAGTTGAAGCAGACGTTTTCATTTCGTGCCCTGAATGAATATTAACTTGTATGCAAACGAATCCTCTGGGAGTCATTGCGCTGTGTAGCGCCCAAAAAGATAAA
This sequence comes from Haemaphysalis longicornis, assembly GCA_013339765.2. NCBI lineage: Eukaryota > Metazoa > Arthropoda > Arachnida > Ixodida > Ixodidae > Haemaphysalis > Haemaphysalis longicornis. The sequence goes on from CM023450.1 coordinate 77,917,160, forward strand.
CGTCAGCTCAAAGCAAACGGATACGTTTTTAACTTGGTAGATTTTCAAAACTTCACTTGTTCATGCAATCGACTTCATTCGAACAGCTTAAAGTAAGAGGATTCCGATGGTCTTATTGATCGCGTTATCTGCGATGGGTTGAAAAAACGCGCTATAGCGTTTCGAAATACACATTTTGTCATTTTAGCAGGTCAAGAAACTCCAGACAGCGAGGCCAACCTGATTGTCATCCCTGCACAGGGATATAACAAAAACGACCAAATTGTCCCTTTGAGTTTTGTTTGTATACAGTCTAGACACGAAATTAGACCCGGCGGGAAATATCAAAAGTTAGCATTAGTAACGAGCTAATTTAACCGGGGTATTTTTTTTTTCGACCGTAGAAACGCGAATCCGGAATCCGGGGTTGGCGCTACGTGACAAACTGCCTCTGGCGTTCACCGACCTCAGTCGCCCGCTGGTGTCGCAATGCAATGAAACAAAGGCTTTCTTCGAAGCTTGAGGGCGTCTACAAACAAATCGAATGGGTACTGTTTTTTGTCTTCTTTGTGTGTGTTTTCTTCGTGCTGTAGTTATGCGTCGCGCCCTGTCATATCGAAGTCCACTCACCTCTAACTAAGCCAAACTTTTATTTCAAAACTGAAGGGCTATGGGACGCTAGGCAACTCCGTGGCCCACGTCACAAGTATGGAATATAGATCATTCACAAGAGCGCACGTGGCTTCTAGCGTAGCAAATTTCCAGTTTGTCCCTGATGTCATACCAGCGGGTAGTCGAAACTCATTTAATATCATCCAACAAAATCACACGTTCACCCCCTCACCTCGTCATAAGCTCGGAACAAGCAACAGCGGTTCCTGCAGCAATCCCGAAGCGTGGATATATCCCAGCAACGACCATGTCTACAGCTCCGCCAAGCACAATAATTCGGAGGTATTTCAAATTACGCCCTCATACACCAACGTGCAGTACGTGTTAGCAACCATGCCATTCACAACAACACCCTTCGCACTGCCATCATCCGTACCTATTTTTGTCCAGGAAGCATCCGGCATGCGTGGCGTAGAGGTTAGCATGTTCTTCTAGCGGAGAAAGAGTTCCGTTGTTCGGAGAGCTTCTCATAAAAACTAACTTTCAGAAGTAAGGACATTTTCGGGGTGTCTTATGTCACGCATCTAACAAGGACGGGCTTCATGCACAGCAACCCTCTACCTGGCGACCATACAAAATGCGAGAACTGAAACACTACGCCAGAGTGCAGCATAGAGTTTCATACTCATATATACTAGGGGTAAATCTGTCGCTGCAGTCGCGGGCCGGTGTTGGCGGCGCCATTGCCGTCAGCAGTGTTCCTCGCCTACTTGGCTTAGCTAGCTGTATGGCTTCTTTTTTGTCTCAAAGCCACAATCAGTAAAAAGGGTAACATTTTTTTCTTGTTCATCGTACATAAAGCTTCTAAATAATCACCGACAAATTAATATTTTTGTAGTTCAGTTTTATAATAACAAAACAAATTTGATGAACCTTATGCAGTAATATTGTTGCTTTTTTGCAGCCAGAGCAAACTTTACAGCCTGTTCGTGAGGCATGCCAAGGACAAGTTGAACATGCCTTCCCGGTACATGACGGAATCTTCACTGAAGCGCGGTTCCCCTATACAGTGGCCCAGATTTCCCTCTAGTATATATTAGCATGAAACTCTATGAGGTACAGCGCCTATATCAGAGGCGGACACGAGTCGATGATTGGACGCCCTTACCTCCCTTTCGCATCACAGCTCGCCCAATCAAAAAGAAACAACTGGGACAAAGTCAATTACTGGATGCTGGGCTTAATGAAACATGGGCTTAATGAAAGCTGAGCTCACGGATGTAGACGTTGGCTACAGGCATGTAATGAACACGAGGAGGTGTACCAGGTCCCCTTCTCATGGAGGTCGGCTGTCGGCAGGGGTTGGCACGAACGCAGGAATCTTTCAACAACCTGCTTAACCATAAGCTTTGACACTTCCTCGTAGTTGGCATTAATTTACGGTGATTAGTTCTTACGTTGTCTGGAAAGCGTCTCGCCAATTGCTCTTCTCTTCTTCTCCTCACCACTAGGGTTTCGCGAAGAGGCCGCACTCTGAAACGACGTCAGTACATGTGTTTCACCGGTTGTTCCGGACACAACACTGCATGAGCGGAACGCCCCCATTAAGTCTTTGTGCATGTGTGCTTCGCGACTAGCATGCCATGGCTCCTGCGACGCCTTCGGGAAAAGACAGTCCTCACCGTTACGGCGAGCGCGCCTTCAGTTATGCTAGGTGTTACGTTCGGAATTCTTCACCTCGCGTCGTGTTCTGGAAACAGGGTGGCGGAAATTGTTTGCTGGTGACACATTCCTTCATCGCAAATAGCGCGAAAATAATGGCACCTTAGGTGTTCACTCTAAGAAACAGGGAGTACTAGTGAGACCTCTTTTAGCGTTAGGTGAAGCGAGTGGATTATTTTAATTCCCGTTTTCTCCTTGTTTGGTTACCTCAAACTCTGAATATTCACGCTCTGTGTTTCCTGCAAAATTAAAATAGAGAAAGTCAGAAGCCGCCCCATCGTCTCTCCCAATTTGCCACTAAATCATTCCGGCCTAGTTATGTGTTAGACACTGTTATATATAACTGAGCTTCTTTTAGGGGTCAGAAGTTTTTGGTTGACATATGGCACCAGCTTTCATTGCAATTGCTCAAAGGCCAGTTGTTTCCAATTGCACCTAAACGAAACACCGCTATTATATTTCTTTGGGCGAAAACGATTTACGCACATCACGTATGAAAATAGCTATGCAATGAACTATTCAACGTGTGCTGACTACGCTGCATGCTTACTGATGCTATTGGTCATAAAACTATGCATGAATGATGACATTCCGAAAAAAAGACCCAAGCCAGTTTTAAATCTGCGTCCTTACGCAACTGTGCGCGCCGTTAACTTTACGCGAAAAGTGACGTCGCACAATTCCTTTACAACTACCGCAGATCTGCCCATCTATAGGTATCTTCCCGGGCAGCACAGGACTGTTCGGCCTAAAAGAGGCCGGTGTACTTTGGCCGGTGATTTTCTGTCCGGCCGTTTTCCGGCAGCCATGTTCGGCCCATGTCCAAATGTGGGCCTTTTGGCCGTATACGGCCGTACTCCCATGGCTGTCCAACGGCCAGTGTCCGTCGGCCAGTCGACCGGCTTACGGTCATACGGCCAGATTCCAGCCGTAGGCCTCCGGCCATTCCAAAGCAACCCGTGTACGGCCGAAGTACGGCCGCCGGAGGACAGCCGAGATGCGGTCGTCGGACTCCAGCCGGACTAAAGCTACCGGAAATACGGCCGTGCTACGGGCATTGGAGTTCAGCCACAGTACGTTAACTGTACTGAGGCCGGTCACTCCATGTCGCGCAAGCAGATGACTCATTCGCCAGTGCAGAAGCAGCACAAATCCAGCATTTTGGGTCCAATGCAGCCACATCAAATTGAGCTCAGCGCGCAACCCACCAGCCGTCAAGCTTTCAGCGCAGCCTTGCTTAATTACCAGCCTCAGTTGACAGCAAAAGTCATTTATTAAACAGTCTCACAATTGTCCTTTCCTTTAATGCTGTGCCTCTTTTACTGACGAACACAGAAAATATTTCAGTTCTTTGTAGAGCTTGAATAGATGTATTGTTGCCAGGTCCTGATATCCTCTGTGGGGCAGCTTACCTGTAATAACGGGGAAAGGGGAGGGGGGGGGGCGGCAGAGGGCGCATACTTTAGTGTGTTGAATTTCAGACAGATAAATTGCGCCGCTTTTAGCCAATTTCTTTTAGGCAATATTCCGGAACACTTTCATGCTAGGACTACATAACATTTTTATAACAGTGCTTGACCAATTTTGATGTATATAAGACCGGCGTGAATGCCTTTACGAAGCGTTTTGCGTTCTCAACAAAACACGCAGGAGCATTTAATATAACTCCTTCACAAAAAAGTATGTCCAGTTTTTGACCATTTTTCTTGCAAAGACATTTTCTACTCCGATCAACCTTTTCTGATGATCTTACGCAGGGCTGATCCTAAGAAGGAGCGAACAGGTACTTTCATTCTCAATCTATTTTTAATGTTGTTTTCATGAGTATACGTCCACACCACTTAATAGTCCAAAGAACTTAATTTTCTTCTAATGTCATACTACGTTCAAAAAATTCTAGACGCGTTGCGAATGACGCCCTGCTTCAGGTGGGCTGCAGTTGTATCCCTCTGTGTTCACGCAAGGAAAGGCGTAAATTAGAGTTACATAATTTGTTTTCAAACCAATAACATAGCATGGTAGCATGCATACAGGAAACCTTGCATACTGCAACGAATAGGGCAATAAATATTTTTTTTGGTCAAGGTTGAATGCGTAGGGTTCTCAACCCGTCGGAGGCAAACTTCGCCTCTGGAAGTTTATTTTATTTATTTATTTATTTATTATTTATTATTATTTTTATTGATTTATTTATTCATTGTTGTATTTATTTATTTATTTTTATTTATTTATTTATTTATTGTATTTATTTATTATTTATTATTTGATGCCTGCTTGCCTTTGCAATGCATTACAGAGGGAGACACATAACACTAAGCATTAAATATGAGACAAAATAACAAAATTCTACAAAGCGCGCTGAAATCGTCAATATAACAGTTAATGCAATCATACGTGGAAGATACTTACAACTGCCAGTATTGATGTAAAATAAAATGAATCGCGCGAGGCTTCACCTTTAAAGGAAAGTTAATAATTTGCTTTAAGCTAGCGGTCCCACTTTGCGATATGTAGAATGGCGCTTTGACTACTTCTCCCCTTCTACTCCAGTTTTCGAATGATAGATATACGAAAAAAGTTCCACCTGTCGTTTCGTCTGTGATCTTTCACGTCCTGCCATTTCAGTTTACTTTACTTTCTCTCATGCTAAGTTGAGCGTGCAAATTACCTAATACGAATCGCACTGACATATTCTGTATGTTTTTCGAGCGTATCAACCAGCTCTTTGGTGTAGGGATCCACGAAAACACATGCGTACTCCAAGATTGAGCGCACATGAGTGAAATACGGTTGTTCTTTTCAGTTAGATGGAGGTTCACTAAAATTTCGTCCTCAGAAAGCCAAAAACATATGCAGCCGTAACTTTTATGGTGTGAACCTGCCTATTTAACCTCTTACCACTCCCTAATTAAACTCCTAGGTATTTATATTCCTCGGCCGTTGTCACAGCAGCATAATTTACGGTATACGTATTCAATTGGAATGAAGGTTTTCTTGTAAAGGTGCCGTTAACACACTGTTTAACATCAAAAACTTTCTGAATCAGCACTCCAGGATGTTATTAAATTCGAACAAATCTGCGGGTATACGGAATCACGTTCATTTGCTATAGTCCGGTAAACTACACAGTACTTTAGAACAAAGCTATAGGCCATAGTAATAACAATGCGAAAACCGATTCATTCAGTTCATAGGATGAAATGTACTACGCAGAAGGTGATATGGAACACCATCATTTGCTTTTTTGCTGTCCAAGAATATACAGTCAACCCACTTAAGCTAATCTATTTCAAGAGCCAAATCGTGCGTGAACTCAACAATCTGCGTTGAGCAAGAAATTCCTGACAAAATCCGCTGTTTGCTAGGATGCTGGCGATTATGTTTAACCAAATGAGACATTACCAGGAGTAGCTAAGCTCACCTTCAAACATCGGAACTAAATTAACAGCTAGGCTTCGTCAGTTACAAGGCTCTGTTGTTATCGCAAATTTAAATAGGTTTTTTTTTCTAAATAGGCAGTCGTAAAATTCCATGAAGTAATAGTGCAGGGCATGAAGTTGATCCTACCAATGCACGAGCGAGTCTCTTCTACGTTTATCACCAACAAAATAGTGCAACGTTGCTTGTTGCAGTTTAATTGTAAGCAGAATAACTTGCGCTTTCGCCCGCACTTGCCTTTCTTTGTGGGGGAGTCCTTGACATGGTGGCGGTTTAGCTCCTGCGTGGTGGCCGCTTGCTCGACGCCCTTGAAGGCCAGTTATTTTGGGTGAACCATCTCCCATCTCGGATCGACATCTCTGCCGGGTCGATGTCTCCAATGCTCTCCATTTCTTGAGGGGCGAATAGCCTCGAGCCGATGCGTCGATGAAGCCGGCGGCAGAGGCCTGCTAGCGGCGATGACTTACGAGGCGTAGCTCACCCGTCGGTGGGTACAGTCTTCTTGTGGCAATAAATGACATTTCGATGGCCTAAAATGTTCCCTGCTAATGTCCAGTGAGTCCTTGCACCTTGCCCGTTCACCGAGAACACTCATTACTGTTTGACAAACGATGTTCGTTCATTTAAAACGTAGAAACACGGAGCGGATGAAAAACGCGTCCCCGTCGTCGGCTCCCTAAGCGGCTTTGTCTCCCACCCAGGAAAAAACCGGTCGGTCTTCTTCCAAACACGTCTGTGCATGAATTCTCGGCGCCCAGGCGCGTGCCGTTGTTCGGCTGTATGCCGTTTGCCGAAAAAATGACGTATAACCAGATACCTTACGTAGGCCGGTCTCCTCTTGAACACCGGTTGCCAAATATTCTGTGGCCATTCGCTTGCCGTAATTCGGCCGAGGACAGTAACCGAATGAAAAACGTGTATTCTGGGGCCGTACGTCGGCCGGTATCTTCATAACACTGGTTGCCCGAAGAAAAGGAATATTCCACGCCGGACGCGCGGTTCACCGTTGAAACAACGAATGCACGGCAGCCTGCGCTCCGGCCGGTCTCATTTCGAACACCAACTGCCGCAAGAATACGCATATTCTGTGGCCGGTCGCTTGCCGTGCTTCGGCCGATTACCGCTTCCCGAAGAAAAACGGATGCCCTAAGGCCGTACTCCGGCCGTTCTCTTTCTCAACAATCGGCAGCCGTAAGAGAACTGAATATCTGGCAGCCGGTTAGCTGCCGTTGTGCGTCCGTACACGGGCGGACGGAAAATACCGAAGCGCTGGTTGCCGAATGTTGGCCGTTCAACGCATGATCATGGCTGCCAGAACCTGGATGCTGCCGGACATGCCAGAAAGCGGCCATAGACGGGCCGGTCTTGGGGCACACTTTCTGTGCCGCCTGGGTTGATTACGGCTCCTTAAAAAGAAAGTTGCTACTCGTGGATAATAACATTTTAACTTTATGCTGAACTTATTACTCTCTTTGCTGGATGTTCAGGTGTTCAAAAAGTGCCAACAATTGCAGTGATTACACATCCTCGGCCTATTGGTGTTTACCAGCGTTCAAAAGACAGTTTTATTTTGGCGCGCTCAACGTCTTGTCGATGCTGTTATGAAATGACATTATACAGATTAAGCTCGATACTTCGGCCAACTGCCATTTGTTTCTTCCGCCATCTCTGAAGATTTATCAGAAGACTCATCAATGGGATAACATGCTATGTCTGATTACTAATTACCCGCCGCGGTGGCTCAGTGTCTATCGGCATTCTGCTTCTAAGTCCCATGATGCGGGCTCGATTCTCCGCTGCGGCAGCCGCTTTTCTGATGGAGGCGAAAAGCGAAAATGCCCATGTGTTCGTCGAGATTTCAGAGCACGTTAAAGAGCCCTCCACTACGGCGTGCCTCATCGCCTGTGTAGCGTCGGTCGGCGCGTAAAACTCCACAATCAATCAATCAATCAATCAATCAATCAATCAATCAATCAATCAATCAATCAATCAATCATCAATCAATATCAATTCAATCAATCAATCAATCAATCATCAATCAATTCAATTAACTTAATTAATTAATTAATTAATTAATTCCTGATTAGAGTCATGATGTTTTTGCACGCATTTTTACATATTTTTCCCGCGTATTTTTTCTTCTAGCTATAAATAAAATGTTTTGTTTCCCTTTTAGGTGTAGCTGTTTCCCCCTGATTACTTCAAAAGCTACCGTTTCCTTGGCAACTGCTTGCCCATGCAGCTGTGTATACAGCATCTATAGGATGTCCCTCCCAGTTCCCCTGGGTAAGCGGCTTTCTAGAAGATGTGTTCGGCCCTTGGTATAAGTCTAAACGAGCATCCCGAGCGACAAAAGCTCCATTGACTTTCCTGCGAAGTCCAAGACTTGGTGAGACTCTTTAAATAAGGCTTCATCCGTGAGCGCATCATCGACGTCATAGTCATCATCCTCAGTTCTTCAATTTCATTTTTCCTTATGCATCCGGTGTGGCAAGATAGGCGCCTTTGCCTGGCTAACCCCAGTACCATTACCGATCTCTCTCGTCTCTCCCCCCTCTCTCTCTCTCTCTCTCTCTCTCTCTCTCTCTCTCTCCTCCCCTCTCTCCTCCCCTTCTCTCTCTCTTCTCTCCCCCCCCGCTCCCCTCTTTTTCTCCCCTTCCCCCCGGTAAATATTTGGTGAATATTTGTGTAGTGCGGCAAAGCCGGTGAAACGTCAGGGCCAATACAACATTCCTATACATATGTCGCACGCGTAGGGGTTTTCCAGATGAGAAGGCCTACAGCGCATGCGTGCTGGCTCTGTGGCTGGCTCAGTGGAATTTTTGGTTTTATAGCTTGGGTTCCACTCACAGTTTCGCCCTCAACAAAATCACAGTACGCTCCTATTTAAGGAAGAAAGCGCCATTATACAGGCCTGGCTCAATGAATCCTTCATTTTTACCTTAGGGAGCCTCGGTGGTCTGCATACTGTTTCAAATTGCCTATGCTTTTAATGGTGACCGCACAGTTTTGCCACACACCGGATTATCGTTTTACTCACGGAAGAAGCTCAGAGCTGGACACCGAGCGATGCACACACCCCTACTGCTGCTAGCCTGCAGTTTGTCGTGGTAGCGCACGTGGGGAAACTTAATAGTGCGTCGACAAAACGTTTATTTCATTTAGCCACCGAACTAACACGGGGAAGTTGTCCTAGCTTGCGACGTACGTGCTGTGACCTAATGTCGTACCCGTTTGCAATGCGGATATATATTTGAACATTTTTACATTGGACCGGTAAGCTCGGATCCCCACCCCACCACATGTTTTTTTTTTAAAGCGAATCTTTTAATGGCTATGGTACTGTGCATTTGTCTCTGTTGTTGTTGAAAAACACCTTGCGGCAAAGGAAACTGCCTCGAGATTGCTCGATGCGCCTTTTCCTGGTCGAGAAAAGCGCTCGTAGCGGCGAATACGAAATGCACAGTTTGTGGCTCTTTTAGCCATTGTTGCCGGTATCGCTGTTGTCCAATATTGCTAATTACGAAGCACGGCCATAAATGATAGCTAAAAGGCTTGCTTTCCATGCACACCGCGCTTCGCATTGTTACTTTAATGCGCAGAAGTCGCTCTTTCAGTGCGCTGTTGATGAAGTTTAGCACGTTTTCTTATGCCAGTGATTGATCGACCGATGACTTCGGGTTCTGCAGCCACCCGCGCATTCCAACAAGTTTCTATGGGGCGTTGGGCCCGGCGCCCTTATGGCATCCATTAGCAGTGGTATCGGCGATGAGATTGAGAGACCAAAAGTAATGTCGGAGCCTGCAAGTGCATTCGCGGACACAAATCGTGCAGAAGGTGCATTTCAAAGCTAGTGGAGTTCCCGTCTGCTGTCAATGCATGGGCTTCAACGAAAGGGAAGCGGATTCTCAGGTTTGTCTGCTGGCGTAAAAGTCTGGTCTTTGCAAGCTTCATCCAGTGATCACGAAGCCGTAGTCAGTATCATTACCAAATGATTATTTTATCCAGCATTGCTGATAATCCGCATTTAGAGGTTGGAGTGTCTTAATTTTTTGCTTGTTCATTTACGTACAGATTTAATCGAATATTTGTAGCCATTTCCAGCAATCATAATCAGGTTTCGGTGCATATTAACAGAATTAGAACCCTCAATTTGTACAGTCCTTCTGCATAATGTGGGCTTTCTGTTGCGACACGCCCTCTTGAACGTGGACGTAAGTAATTCGGCTTGCTCAGGCGTAGCACGGGTCGTCTGATAACGATAACTCGGATAAGGGAAATGCGATGGAAACAAAATCAGCGGTAGTCGTATATCGCAATTTAACAGTTAACACGATGTAACAGCAATGCAGGATTGCGTCACACTCGCGGAGAAGGCGCGCTTCTGCAATGCCAAGCACGACCAACGGGCAGAATTGGGCCCCAACAACTCTAGCGCCAGTATCAATGTAACTGCACAAAATTGCAGTGGGCTTTACCCTTACCTTCTATGACGGCTTCCCATAACGGCTTTTCGAAAAGTTGACGCAAGGAGAAAGCTATGCTGACAGGTGGTGACGCGCGACGGTTTTCTGGAAACGCGCCTCCTTCAGTTTAGAACAGCCCACTCTTGGGTGCATTCCACATTCCGGGTTTCTGCCACGACGAGCGGTGGAATGTTCTCGTGCTGTGCTTTCCGGAAGCACGTGTAATTTTATTCGGCATTCTTCGAGAACATCCCGCAGATGGTTTCCTAAATGAAGCTGTGAATAGCGCCTGAAGATGTCCAAGAAGCTGCGCTGTTCTTTTTTTTTTGACATCAGCCGGAAGAGGCACCCCCGCTTCGTTACTACTGTCAATCCTTGGTAACCAATGACCATAATCAGGGACTTTTCAAACTTTATTCTTACGGTAGTGTCAGAAATTTCGGTTAAACCTCGTTATGTGTGTTGTGAGTAATATAAATTAGGCTTCTTACCTTTTATTCGCATGCTGTATTTTCTAACGTATAAAAGTTGATTTGGGATTGCCCGTGTTCTCTCTTGCCTTGAATTTCTATTCGGTTGAACATGCGCCTATTTCGTATTCACATTTCCAAGGAACAATCATCCAATTTCGGTGTTTTAATGATGATTGCTGCTACTATGGAAGGACTGGTTTCTGGTTCATCATGAAGAAGGAAGAAATGGTTGTTGGCTACGAGTCAGCGTTGTTGATGCCACTGACGTTTATGCCCGCTCCCATGGCACTAGGCGCCGTCTTGTAAATATAGTTAATATAATTATTTCTGGGCCTTCGTTCTGTCTGTTTTGTTGTTGAATTCAGAGCTCTGTCTAGATGGCTACGCTGGTAGCCACGAAAACTCACCTGCGCAGCAAGCAAAGCTCTGCCGAAATACCATGGAGGCTTTGAACCCCAAATCCCTTAATTATATTGTTGTGATAAAGATAATTTTCCTGGAATTATCCAGATTAACGGGGGGAAATCAAATTAACGAATGCAAACTGTTTTTGCTCTCCTTATTTTAGGGCAACGACAATTGTATTCCAGCAAAAAAAAAAAAAGAACGAAAGAAAGCGGGACAAACAAACGCCTCTCAGTATAAAACAGTAGTGTGAGACCAGCTCAAATATTATACGAATACAATAAAAGGGGTACCGAGGAAAGTCTTATCGCGAGAATTTTGAAGTTTCTAATCTAAACATAAACAACGCAGAAAATAGCGTAACATAAAATTAAGAAATTCCAGGAATGAGGCTCTAGGACGGATTTGCGCTAAGTTTGCATAAGTTTAACCACACCCCCTCCGGTCCCCGCTGCGACATCTTATATAGTTTTCCAGATTCGGAATTCTTCTGCGCTATTTCCCCTGGTGTTTGCCCATTGTGCACGATTTTGAGTGTCTTGATCTGCGACACCCTTTCTTTATTTGAGGGTATATGCGTATAATGCAGTCTGCCTCGTCTCGATTCCTTGATTCATTTTAAGATTTTTTGCCGAAGCGTGCAACTGCCGAACCATGCAACAAGAAATCCTTGTTTTGCATTCTTCTGTGCCTTGTCAATATCCCACTCTGATATCAAACATAAAACTATGACAGCACGTATCTCGGCTCCCACAAACAAAATACATAGGGAAATTCAATGCACTCGCTACCTGCCAAGGTAACAAAGGTAGCTCCTGTGCCGCTCTATGAGAAACAAAGCCCAGAGCTCACGGCACGAAGCATGCGTGTTTGAACGCGAGCTTTTCTGACTTGCAAATACACAATGCGAGAAAAATAAATGAGAAATGTAAACAAAAAAATTGCGCACTGCACCCGGCTTCTGCAGTCGACAGAGCCGAGGCTTTCCTTCTAAGAGCTAGAGCCTGCTTACCGGTGCGGGAAACGCAGTCCTCGGTAGGGGGAGAGGCTGCCAAAAGAACAGAAATAGCCCTTTTCGCTGCAATGTCAGATGAGCTTAGGTTCGCGCAACTCTACCTGAGAAGCGCTACATTGTGCCGAATTCAAAAGGTACGCATCTGAATGTCTAGACTCACTTAGGGAAGCGCTCAGAATAGGATGCAACCACGCATGAATTCATGCAAGACAAACTGCTAGAATGTGGGGCACGCTGTAAGCTACGAAACGAAATGCTTCGCTTCCAGAAATTCAGCGTGGAAAGGTTCGGGGGAGGGCATTCTGCCCAATAATCTGGCAGCGCGCGTTGTGCCTTAAATGGATGGAAGCAACGCCTGCACATAGTTTCGATGCACTACGGGGGGCTTTCGAGGGCAGCACTGGAAAACTTTCGTTCTAATTTAGGGAACGTAATACCATTGTGACATGTAAGTCTGAAGCTTGAAAACCGTGCTAGGAGAAAAAAATGGGGCATAACGTAAAACCTAAACGTGGGCGCAAGTTCTGTGACTAGTATTAAATCATCGATTAGTTTTAGCGAACTCAACTGAAAAGAAACCTGCTATACCTGTACAACCTACAAAACTTCTTACCAAGTTATTGAGCAATACTGCAACAGTGCTTAGCTCTGTTCTTTTTATGGAGTAATCAGTCTGTCCGAGGAGTCAGATGGGGTTTTAAGTTTGCGATAATCATTGACTTCTAGCCAGTATATCAGCCCATTTGTTTTTATAGAGATAAAATATTTTTAAGGTGCACGCACCTAAGTAGTGGTTTAAAGAGCGCTTTTGATGCATTATAAAGATTACAGGCTTTGGGCTGGTTGTTTAGTGGGATTGCGCTTTTCTTGGTGGACTTCTTCAGCCAATGAACGACGTTTTATGAGCTAAGCCAAAAAAGCATCTGGTAATAAAGCGATGTGGTATTGCACTTCTGACGTAGACCCAGAACTGCAGGAATGAAGTAATGGTGGTATTCCTTTACTTTAGTTGTAACTTGTTTTTTTTCTGTTAGAGCTGTTTTAAATAAAACAACTGCAGAAAGTTGTCATAGAAAAAGCAGCTTGCTTCAGGTTAAACACTAAGCAAACCAAGAAATCCCTACAATACGGCATCTCTGTCATTAATAGTCGCAAAGTATCCAAACAATCTAATGACGCGCCCACCTCCTTCCAACCCCCATCCTCCCACGCAACAACTTGGTCCTGAGGGCACTTTACGCCGAAAAAGCAATGCAGTTTGCCAAACCGACATACATCATAGAAAATACACTCTCAGAACGGATTTTTAAAGTGCTGTATGTGTCTCTGAAGGCTTCGCTAATCTATACGGACGTCTAAAATTCGCTATAATCACCACGATGGTTGCCAGACGAACACATCATCGGCATCCACAGAGTTTTACTCCAAGACTTCCCAGTTAGAGACGGTGCAAATAGCTCAATTATCAATTCATTTTGAAGCGAAGTCTCCTAGGCGGTTGACAAAATTATGGAATATTTATTGGCTTCAAGGTGCCCTTTTAATTTCCTAGGAACGAGTTAAGCCTAGAGCAGTTAAGTCAAGGATACGATGTTTATGCTCATCTATGGTACATGTGACCATAAAAGTAAGTACAGCTGCAAACTCGTTCAAAGAAAAAGCCGTCTCTACGTTTAGTCTAAATGTAACATAGGTTAGGGAGTTTCAAAGCATAGTTCAGAGTAGGCGCAAAAATTACGAGAAGCATTCACGTGCGTATTTGTACAATGGCTGTTTTTCACCGAACCACCATGAACATCAATGTATAAGTTTTTGACGTGTTCGTGAATATCATCTGCACCGTCACTCGGCGTGCCATCTAATTGCTAATCCCTGCATGAATGAAGGACTTTTAGACGTACACGAAAAAAAATTACACCATCTTCCCGTAGGGGAACCCTGAGTAGTATGCAAAGCAGCCATGGGGTCGATTCAAGTGCCCATTAGTTTTCAGCTCGTCGTTTCCGTTAGGTTGAGGTACGTAGCTACTGTTATATTTACAGTTTGGTTTCCATGTTAACTACCACACTTTTCACTTACCGGAACTACGAAATGGGAAATTGCGTTGAGCCCATGGCTGTCTCGCATACTACTCAGGGTTCCCCTACGGGAAGATGGTGTAATTTTATTAGATGCGATGGGGCTATGTCCCTCCCTTGTCGTTCGGGGCTATGTCCCTCCCTTGTCGTTGTTGCGCCGTCCACACCCCACTGCGCATGCGGGGCTTGCTGAACGCCCGGTGGTGTCTTACCCTTTAATGGCTCCTGTAGCGACAGTGCTACCGGTGTCTTCCTGGGCCGGCCCAAGATGAGCCGAGCATGCGCAGTGGGGGTGTGGGCAGCGCCACAACAAGGGAGGGACATAGCCCCGACCATGAGATGCTGGAGCGACAGTGTTGCCGGTGTCTTCCTGGGCCGGCACGAGACGGGCACGCATCCCCTTAAAGGGCTCCTGGAGCGGCAGTGTTGCCGGTGTCTTCCTGGGCCGGCGGATGGATGGACGATGGACGACGGACGACGGAGCCGAGAGCCAGAGATGCTTTGCATTTAAAAAATACAGCAACGCATCCCACAGGTCCAGGCGCACAGGTGGAAATCGTTTTGTGACTCCCTAGACTCTCGGACGCCTCTGTCCTCTATATGGAGAACAGTGCGTGAACTGGAAACGCCTGTGCAGCTGCGATGACCGTTCAGAGTATTAACATTTAATGAAAACCGTCGCTAGTTGCGGAGGATTACTGCGTGAGGGTTGCTGCTACAACCGATATCGTTATATCTGTGAGGAACAGCCGAGCCCCTTCTTCCCGTGATGAACGTATGGACGTTATCTTTTCAATGGAAGAGTTAGAGACAGCCCTAGCATCCTGGAGGCATCGTTTTTCGCCGGGTCATGATCGAGTAACGTGCTCCACGTTATGTCACCTTGGCCCTGGAGCTCGACGAACGCTTTCGGGCTTATTTAATCAGACATGGACAGATAGTGCCGTACCCCCTGTTACGAATGGGCCAGCGCCGCAGTACTTCCCCGCATCACTCCTCGGTTGTGCGGCGAAGCCACTCGTGCGCCTTCGAAAACAGGCGCAATCATGTCGGCAACAAGTTGCGACAAAGCCTCGTCAGACGCTTCGCTCTCTGCGCATTCGGCGGCTGCCTACGGCGGCTGAACTTCGGCGGCTGCCTGCGTGGCTCGTCTCCACGCTCTTCAAGGACAGAGGCCCCGGTGATCGCAACGGAGTCCTCCTCTCTCCCCTCTCTCGGACTCAACGTGCCCGAGGCTATGAACGGCTTACGAACTCTGGAAAGAGTGTTGTGCTTGTTCCCACTTGTTTCGATTGACCGTTGTCGCTCTTGGGTATAAATAGAGCTGCCGAAGCGTTGTAAACCATTCCTGTTAGAGCAGCGAATCGATGTTGTCGCTCTGTTCGAGTCCTGTATTGTAACCTCGCCCGTCGGGGCATTGTTCTTTGGCTTCGGCTCACCTCTCGCTATGAAGTAAACAGTTACGTTAGCCTACGGCTTCTGGACTTCTTCACGGCTGCAACAGCGGCTGGCCGCTCGCATCATACACGCTACCACTCGTATGTCGGAGGCCACGGAGATCGGATCGGGTGCCCCCGCCCGGTCGCAACAACTGGTTGGCAGCGGTCGGATGGCAACTTCGTAACACCTGAGGCCAGCGGTGCGAGACCCAACACCACGGACGTCAAGGCGGCTTCGGACTTCGCAGAATTCACGGCGGTCAATGGTGAGTGCGGGACTTGTCTTCACTGAGTTTTACCAGGCTTCTGAGGATAGCTGGTAGGACGTGTGTTTTTGTCGCGTGGGTTATTCGCGCAAAACATTTTTGGAGCAGTGGGAAAGCAGTACTCTAGACCGGCCATGAATTTGAAAGCGTTGAAAAAACCGCAGTTGTTGGAGCTTGCAAAAGAGTTGCGCTTGGATGTTACGGACGCGCTGAGAAAGCCAGAGCTGATACAGGCTATACTCGCTGTCGGGGCTGACGATGAGGAGCTGTCGGAATGCATTGAGCTGATCAATGGCAGGGAGACCGCGAAACGTCAGGCCGCCGAGGCAGAGGCTGAGGCTGAGCGCCAGCGTGAGGAGTTCGAGTGGCAGAAACAAGAACAAGAACAGGAACGCGAGGAAAGAAAGCGGAAAGAGGAACGCGAGGATAGAAGGCGAGAACAGGAGCGACAGCATGAGCTGGAAATGAAGCGTCTAGACGTCCAGGCGTCTCGACCTAGGCGTGAGAGTGACAGCAGCGCGCCAAGCGTGCAGTCTGCGGCGACTGAGCGGCCTACGCTGCGAATGTGTGACCTAATGCGACCCTACAAGGTAGGAGAAGACATCGGTCTTTTTTTGGTCAACTTCGAGCGTACGTGTGAGAGGGCCCAGTTTAGCCGAGACTCATGGCCGCAAAAGCTGCTTACGCTTTTGCCAGGTGAGGCATCCGACGTGATGGCCCGCTTGCCAAAGGAGGAGGCGGAGGACTATGAGAAAGTCAAGTCTAGCCTCCTGCGTAAGTACAGGCTGTCAGCAGAGGCGTTTCGCCAGAAGTTCCGTGAAGCCGAGAAAGCCAGGGGCGAGTCGTACTCTGAGTTCGCCTACAAGCTGAGGGCAAACATGGAAGAGTGGCTCAAAGAGGCAAAGGCCTTCGGAGAGCACGACAAGGTAGTTGAGTGCTTCGGTCTTGAGCAGTTTTACCGCCGTCTACCTGAAAACCTGAGACTCTGGGTGCAAGATAGGCCAGGGGTAAATACTGTGGATAAGGCAGCTCAACTAGCCGACGAGTTCATCGCACGTCGAGGTGCGCAGGGGCCGAAAGACGGCCAAAAAGAGTTCAGGCCGAGGCCTGATAAGTTAGGGCCGAAAGGCAGAGCTCCCTACGAAAAGAGCGGAGCAAAAGTGACCGAATCCGCGAATAATGAAACGGGCTCGGAAAACGAAAAGAGCGCAAACGCAGAGGCACAGCGCCGAAAAAAGGCTTTCGAAGCGCGCAAGCAGTCCGCGTGCTACAATTGTGGCGAGACAGGGCATTTCGCAGTTAGTTGCAAAAAGGGCAAGCTTGTCTTTCACATAGTACACCAGGATGAGGAGAGCAGACAACTTTTAGAGCCCTACGTACGCGAGCTTGCAGTTAACGGCAAACCGTGCCGAGTGCTTCGCGATTCCGCAGCAACAATGGACGTGGTCCACCCGTCCTACGTCGAACCGCACCAATTCACGGGCGATTGCGCGTGGATAAAGCAGGCCGTAGAAGCGCAAAGCGTGTGTCTTCCGATCGCCAGGATAACCATCGATGGTCCCTTCGGAAAGCTCGAAACCGAGGCCGCTGTCTCTCCCAGCCTTCCGGCACAGTATCCGTATCTTTTCTCGAACAGGTCCGATCAGCTGCTGCGCGAAAGGGGACTCGTTTTCGGGGAAGGGATAGTGTTCGCGCTGACGCGCTCGAAGGCTCGCGAACTCGGAGCAAGGGCGGCGGTTGAAAGCAGGAACGATTCGCGAAGAGAGGAGGTGGGGAAGCTTGCTGCGACTAGCGCCGACGTTGCTTCCGAACGCGGCCAGTCGGCCTCCTTGCAGGTTCAGATCGCGGGTGTCGAGCAGCAGCAGCAGCCCGCCGAAACAGATGATTCTCTGGCAGAGCTTTTTGTAGCACCTACGTCGGAAAGTTTAGAGCGGTTGCTGCACGTCGGTAGTACGGCACTGAGCGCGGAGCAAAGAAAAGATCACACGCTGGAAAAGTTACTGGATAATGTAACTGAAGGGGTTGCGAAAAAGAACGTAAGGTTCCAGGCGAGGGAGGAGATACTTTACCGCAAGTATCGAGACCGGAGAGGGGTGGAGTATGACCAATTAGTTGTCCCGCAGGTCTATCGTCAGGATTTGTTGCGTCTCGCACACGGCAACTCGTGGTCAGGGCACCTAGGCATACGAAAAACAAAAGACCGCCTATTGCAGGAGTACTACTGGCCAGGATGCTTTCGCGACGTCGAAAACTTTGTGCGCACTTGCGATGTGTGCCAGAGAGTGGGCAAGCCAGGAGACAAAACCAAAGCGCCCATGAAACTTGTGCCGGTTATCACGGAGCCTTTTCGCCGTCTCGTGATCGACACGGTTGGCCCACTGCCCGTGACGACCTCTGGCTACCGTCACATCTTGACAGTGCTCTGTCCTGCTACTAAGTTCCCCGAGGCCGTGCCCTTGAAGGAGTTGAGCTCAGTGGAAATTGTGAACGCCCTACTGTCAGTGTTCGCCAGGGTTGGCTTCCCGGCGGAAATACAGTCAGACCAGGGTACAGTTTTTACGAGCGCACTAACGACGACGTTTCTCGAGAAGTGCGGAGTAAAACTCATTCATAGTTCCGTGTACCATCCTCAGTCGAACTCTGTCGAGAAGCTTCACTCAGTAATGAAGCGCGTTCTCAGAGCCATGTGCTACGAACGAAAGACTGACTGGGAGCTGTGTTTGCCGGCCGCTATGTTTGCTTTGAGAACGGCTCCTCACGAGACGACCGGGTTCACGCCAGCGGAACTTGTTTACGGGCGCTCGTTACGTTCCCCCCTCCGCATCCTCCGGGAATCGTGGGAAGGTAGGGGCGAAGACCCGATGGTTGTAGAATACGTACTCTCGCTGATGGACCGCTTGCATAGGGCACAGCAGCTAGCGGGCACCGCAATGAGCACAGCCCAGAAAAAGTCAAAACCCTACTACGACAAGGGAGCCAGGGCACGTCAGTTTGAGGTGGGAGACCAGGTAATGATTTTGCGGCCGTCTCAACGCCACAAACTAGAAGTTCAGTGGGAGGGCCCGGCAAAGATCCTTCAAAAATTGTCTGAAACTAACTACGTTGTGAGCGTACCTGGAAAGCGCAAGCTCCAACAAGTATACCACAGCAACCTACTAAAGCCCTACAGGCAGCGGGAAGCGGTGGTGCAGATGCTAGTTAACATACCCGAGGAGATTCCCCCCGAGATTCCGGAATTGGGTCCGCTTACCCATGACGGCACGAGTAGACTCGTTAACGACCTAGTAACGAAGGCGGAGCTGGAGCCTGACCAAAAACGTGAGTTGGAGGCACTGTTGGAAGAGTTCTCGGACCGGTTTTCGGATAAGCCCGGCAGAACTTCCCTCTTAACGCATGACATCGAGCTTACGTCTTCCCAGCCCGTGCGTTCAAAGGCGTATCGAGTGTCGCCGCGACAGCGCGAAATTCTGGAAACTGAAATCCAGAAAATGTTGGCTCTGGATGTGATAGAGGCTTGCGAGAGCGACTATACTTCACCCCTGATACTGGTTGAAGTTCCTGGCAAGGATCCGCGACCATGTGTAGACTATAGGAAGTTAAACCTTATCACCAGAGACCAAACCTACCCGATACCGAACATAGAGGAACGTATCGAGAAAGTAAGCAGCGCTTGCTTCATTTCCACTTTTGACTTAGTGCGGGGATACTGGCAGGTTCCGCTGACGAAGGAAGCTAGCCGTTACGCGGCGTTTATTTCACCCATGGGGACCTTCCGACCAAAGGTTTTGAGTTTTGGGCTGAAAAACGCGCCATACTGTTTTTCAAGTCTCATGGACAAAGTGTTACGGGGGTTCGACGACTTTGCGTTGCCCTATTTAGACGACGTGGCTATCTATTCCGCCTCGTGGCCGGAGCATCTGGAACACCTGCGCTCCGTGCTTTTACGTTTGCGTGAAGCTGGCTTAACGATCAAGGCACCTAAATGTCAAATGGCCCGCGCGGAAGTCACTTACCTTGGTCACGTTATAGGTAGGGGTCATCGCCGACCTTCTGAAGTTAAGGTAGCGGCAATCCGAGACTTCCCGCAGCCCCGAACCAAGACAGACATTAGGTCGTTCTTGGGAATCGCAGGTTACTATCAGAGGTACATTCCGAGGTACTCTGAGCTGGCTAGCCCTCTAACCGACGCGCTTCGTAAAAACGAACCGCTAACAGTCGCGTGGGACGAAACAAAAGAGCAGGCGTTCGCCGACCTGAAAAATGCTCTAACTAGCCACCCTGTACTGAACTCGCCAGACTACACAAAGCCCTTCGTGGTCCAGTGTGATGCTAGTGACCGTGGGATGGGCGTAGTTTTGTGTCAGAAAGCTGACGACAATGAGGAGCACCCAGTATTGTACGCAAGTCGTAAGCTGACGATTCGTGAAGAAGCGTACAGCGCCTCCGAAAAGGAGTGTGCGTGTCTCGTCTGGGCGGTGCAAAAACTGGCCTGCTACCTCGCCGGCTCGAAGTTTATAGTAGAGACCGACCACTGCCCTCTCACGTGGCTGCACACGATGTCCTCAAAGAACGGTCGCCTCCTACGCTGGAGTCTGGCTCTGCAGCAGTATACGTTTGAAGTGCGGTACAAAAAGGGGAAGCTGAATGGCAATGCTGATGGCTTAAGTCGGAGTCCTTAAGGCAAGAAATGGCCTGTAGACGCCTGACTTTCTCAATTTCATTGTTTTTCCTGGAACAGGTTTCGCCCTTTACGATTGCAATTTTTTTGTGTGGGACATTTCCAATCACGCGAAATGTCACCTTTCAGGTTTGTTCACGTGTCTAAAGTACTGCTGGGCAAAAATATAACTAGAGTAGTTAGTTATTCGCGTACTTTTCGCAACTAAAAGCCTGGTAGATCTTCAGTGTGGATTTGTCTTCGCACTTGCCGGCGATGCGGTTGTGTCTTCCTGTGTTGTTCTGTTGCTTGCCTGACCAAGCCAGAGACGTTCTTGGGGAGCCACTACTCGTCCAGTGACCCGCCCGGTGAAGCTCCAGCACGGTGTCGTACAGCCAAGGCCTGGAGTCGAGCGTCTGCCGAACACTTCACTTCGACAGCATCCCTCCGGACAACGGTTGCAGACCCTTATCCATCGGGATCTCGGACCCCCGGCGGAGAAGCTGTTACGAATGGGCCAGCGCCGCAGTACTTCCCCGCATCACTCCTCGGTTGTGCGGCGAAGCCACTCGTGCGCCTTCGAAAACAGGCGCAATCATGTCGGCAACAAGTTGCGACAAAGCCTCGTCAGACGCTTCGCTCTCTGCGCATTCGGCGGCTGCCTACGGCGGCTGAACTTCGGCGGCTGCCTGCGTGGCTCGTCTCCACGCTCTTCAAGGACAGAGGCCCCGGTGATCGCAACGGAGTCCTCCTCTCTCCCCTCTCTCGGACTCAACGTGCCCGAGGCTATGAACGGCTTACGAACTCTGGAAAGAGTGTTGTGCTTGTTCCCACTTGTTTCGATTGACCGTTGTCGCTTTGGGTATAAATAGAGCTGCCCAAGCGTTGTAAACCATTCCTGTTAGAGCAGCGAATCGATGTTGTCGCTCTGCTTCGAGTCCTGTATTGTAACCTCGCCCGTCGGGGCATTGTTCTTTGGCTTCGGCTCACCTCTCGCTATGAAGTAAACAGTTACGTTAGCCTACGGCTTCTGGACTTCTTCACGGCTGCAACAGCGGCTGGCCGCTCGCATCATACACGCTACCACTCGTATGTCGGAGGCCACGGAGATCGGATCGGGTGCCCCCGCCCGGTCGCAACACCCCACAACGGAAAACTAGCCGTCTCGATCCATTGCTAAAGCCTGGAAAATCTCTCTTTGACGTGGCATCGTACCGTACAACTGCTCTGGCAAGCTGTGTTTGCAAGGTCATGGTGAGGATGATCTTTGCGAGGCTGCAATGGCACCTCGAATACTACAATGCATATATGAAAGATATGGCCGGTTTTGGACGAGGGCGCTCTTCTATCGAGTGTGTGGTAGATTTATTAATGTTTTAACCGCCCAAAAAAAAAGCCGCAAACGCCTCTCAGCAGCCCCCTTTCTTGACGTCAAGGGGCCTGTGACAAGGTGCTTCTCGAGGCTGTGCTAGACGCCCTTCAGTACTTTGGACACGGTGGCCCAACTTGCAAATAGATACCCAGCTTCTTGTGGGGAAGATCATTATTTTTTTTAACAGAAGACGGCTCAACATCGCCGCACATCATTCAACCTGGTCTTCTTCAAGGTGGGGTGCTAAGCCCCACTGTTTTCAACTTAGCTATAATCGGACTCGTTGACGCTCTCTGTGTCCATTTCCGCCGAAGACATATGTGTCTGGGCTTCGGGTGTCAATCAACTTCAGCTGCGAGCCCGACTTCAAAAAGCGGCCAATGTGACGAGAGCCTACCTCCGAAATCCATGTCCCGATATCCCCTAGCCATCAATGGAAAGTGGATACCTTACTCCAGAAATCACTAATTTCTTGGCGTGGTCATCGACAGAGACATGTCATGGAACGCACGTGTGTCTTTCTTATGAAGAAACTCACCGCCATCGCCAACATTTTCCGATTTCTCACTGAAAGGAGGTTTTGTACATCGGTAGGAGGAGGGCTGCAGCTGTTCCAGGTACTTTTGCTGGGTGTTTTGCGTTTTAGTTTGCTACTGACGCCTAGTACATGCCCCACTAACCATCTGGTGATCCAGATTGTCCAAGCGCAGGCTCTCTGCACGTGTCTTGGTTTGCCGCGATGTGCGTCAACATTGGGAACAATATACATTGCCCAAGACCATCCTATAGTAATATGTAACCACTGAAACACTACGCCTACACATCAGGCTCCTCACGAGGCTACCATGTCACCAACGTGCGCAGCTCCCTCGAAGTCAATCCCGCTCTTTAGTTGGAGCGATTGTCGCAGAAGTACCGTCGAATTACACGACCGCGGTCACACCGTCCTCCCCGTTGTGGTGCCTGGCAACCGTCGATATTCGTCTCCATGTTTCGATACTTGGAAAAAAAGGTCGACGTGCCACCACTGGCTCTCAGACGGTTTTCCGTGCACGAACAACACAATGACTGGAAGCATATGTTCACAGATCGTTCTGTAAGGTCCCCGAGCTCGGCAGGCCCGGTGCTTATACAATCAGAATAAACCAGATTTGATCCCGTGTGGCCCATACCGCGAGCTCAACGGCTACTGAAATTGCAGCCATCTGTGAAGCTCTTAATACATTATTGAAGCTGCTCCCCAAAAAGGCATATTTTTACTGACTCCAAAGGAGCCCTGGAAAGTTTCCTAGAAGCCCTGCGCTACGGTTCTTTCCACTAACTGTTGACAGAAATTTGAGAATTATTTCACCAGGCTGTCATAAAAGGCCATAATAGTTTATTTCAGTGGCTGCCAAGTCACTGTGGAGTAATCGGCAATGTTTTAGCTGATGGAGCTGCCCGGACAGGCCATGATAGTGAAAGGCCCATCTTGCATCCGATTCAAAGGAGCGATGCCGCTAGGGTGCTTCGTAAGTTCGCGTGTAAGACGTCCGTTAGTCAATGGAATACACCGGACTTTGTGCATCCGCTCCTCCACAACCAGGACCAACTACTCCAGCGCCGTCTTCCGTGTGGGCTGTCTCGATCACAGTATACTTTACTTTGTAGACTATGGCTGTGAGTGGCCTTCACGAAAGCATGGTCCTTCCTCTTTGGGATGGCCAGTAGCGCCAGCTGCGACGCCTGCGAGGTTAAAGAGACAATCGAACATGGGCTCTGTCGTTGCCCGCAGTATTAATCGGAAAGACGCGTTCTGGCCGCCGAGCTCAGCAGATTGGACAATCAAGCGTTCACAGTAGAGACTATTCTAGAACATCAACCCCTACAATCGACTCCGCAGAAAGCAACAAAAGCCCTTCTGCGCTTCATGAAGGACACAGGCTTAGTAAACGACTGTAGTGCCCACAAAGAGACTAAAGTGTGGGCGCGTCCCCGCTCCTATCCCATCCTTTTTGCCTGCCCTCTCTTCATTCCCTGAACACCCCTGCCCCAATGCAGAGTAGCAATTCTGGCGGAAAGCCTGGATAACCTCTCAGCCTTTCCGTTCACTTTTCTTCTCCATTGTGAATATTAAGTAGCTCTCGTCACCCTCCAACTGTCATGCTTAGGCCACAAGTCTGTCTGTATCAGCGACTTCAGGGATTTCATGTGATTATCTATAAATTTGGAGGCCATTAACTGGCCTCCTGAATCCTCATGCTGCGTAAATTTGCATCTTCGCTTTTTTTGAATATTTGCTCTGCCATGGTAGTTTGTTTCCACGAAAAGTTTTTGATTTGGAACACAGTTTTTCTTTTGTTGTGCAGCGCCCTTCCAACTGTTGTTGTTAAAAGGGTGTCCTGTTTTCACGAATCGAGGTGTTACGTGTAGCTTTCGTTGCAAAGTTTGCGAATAAATCTCACTAGTCTCAGTTAGAAAGATTGTTTTATTTCCCGCGAATTTTATAGTTGCGACAAATTAAACATGTGAGAGTATACGTAGTTTGGTTTGCAGTCAGTCGGTGCGCCCAACATGTCAGTGAAGATAATGGTCGAATTATTTAGTCCCTCACGAATGTTTTTCTACTATGATTACACAGGTAGGATCAAATTCAAAACAGGAGCGCCAATTCAGGAAACAAACCCAAGGTTAAGCAACTCACGTCGGTAATAATCGTCACGTCGCGCAAACGACCGCTTTTCACGCGACCATGCGCCCCGTGTAGGGTGGCCCATGTTTTCGTATCGACTCAAGGACGGAACTCAGAAACACGTCAAGGCAATTTTCATAAAATCAGAAAGAAAAAAACGTGGACCATGCGATTTCAATATAGCGCAGAAAAAAGTAACCACGCATCTGAGCACACAATGTTCTCTGTCTTAACGAGCCGCTGTCGTGCTGCCCGCGTGGGACGGGATTGGTGTCAGCGGAATTGTTTTGCTTAGCGATTCGTTTATAATCTACGGCACCCAATGATGGTAGTGACCGCTGTCCCGCGTGTCTCTACGTGTGTACATTTCGGGCGGTATAAACGTGACCAATGTAGCTAACGAAGTTGGATCCCTAAATAACTTGACGGGCAAGAAAATATGAAAGGCGTGGCTACTGAAAAACACTAAGTTTTTCGGTGTACAAAGGTGGGTGTGGCAATTTTTACGAAATAAACGTTTGCATCCCTAATAAGAATTTCAATTGCCACGTGGCGCATTAATAGAATGCATAGCAAGAGCTTATTCACAAATTTTACACCTGTACATTTTGTTGTAGTCTCAAAAACGTTTAGTTAAAACGGGGGTTAAGGTAACCTAAGTCCTTGCATTAATGAAGAAAAAAATAAACGTAGTTTATTCGTCTGAATCTGCTCAGACACTACGGGCAGGAACGCCAGCAATGCCCGTGACCACATCAGAAGCCTATTGTGAACTATCCGCCCACTGGCGCAGCTTACAAACACGCTCCCGGGTGTCGTTTTACGGCCTGCTATACATCCCGGACTTACACCAGAGACAATGTTACTGCTGTAAAGGCCAGGCGAACATTCAGCAACACGTAGAGCTGCTGTGTACAATAGCATGTTCTTCCAAGTTCTATGGCCACTACTATCACCTCCAAGTCGACCCTGCAGGTCAAGCTCTGGTTGAACAGCTGGAATGGTGACCGCTGTTTTGTAGCTGGAAAAAGCCGGCCAGACTTGCAACACTTTAATAAACATTTATGCACAAGCGCTGCATTCTACCCTTATATATATGACGGCCCGCAAGACGAAGGCAATCCAACTGAACGGCCACTGAAGTCACGACATTATTGGGTTGTCACAATAATTTGAATAAATTAGTAGCTGCAGTGTTCATGAGCTTTGTTGTTGGATTTTAGTATTGTCGGCGTATGAGGGGTGCTGACGTGCGAGATGTGAATGCGGGGGTTGCATTCTGGCACAAAACACGTGGAAAACAAAGCTTTTACAACATAACTTGTTCGTGATCGATAAGCCATGCAGTTTTAGAGAAAAGCGGTGTTAGTATGGGGTCCTGTATAGCAAACACCTTTACAGTGGTTCTATTATAGCTTCTGTATATAGCCCACTCCAGACAACTCCTGCATGACTCCCACCCTGTATAGGCCTTACCCTGTATAACCCCCCTTGCGTCACTACCATCTTCCATATGCAATACGTTGTAAAACTCCAATGTTTCATAAGAAAATACGCTCACACGATTCTGCAGCAGGGCTGTGCGTCCCCATCAGCTCGTTTATTTTCAGAAATGTGGTCGAGTGTAACACAACGCTACATTGCCCATTTCTTTTTCTTCTGAGGAATATTGTTCATTGCGCTTGACATAAGAGCCTCAATAAACAATTGCAAGTGGCTCTTAGTTCTTGTCCCGTACCTTTCGGAGCTATCAGTAGCAATTTTTTTGCGCACAAGGTCAAGTGTATGATAGCCTTACTAGCTATCCCCAGTTTACACATTACGAGCCGATAAGGATGCTTATGCGTGACGCTTGTTTGAGGTGTGTCAGTTCATTTACGCTGCCTTGTGCGTTGCTGTAGGTAGGTCAATACTGCATACGGCCACCGTTCGTACACTACGTCACGAACGTAATAACTTCACCAAAACTGTTTTTAGTGCTTATCCACGGTCCTTTCTCCCAGCTTGCATTGATGATGCAGCTTTGGCCATTTTATCGGGCCCCCCTAAAAACACTCTTCGCCACACTAAAATAGGACAAAAATTAGGGCTATATTTTGAAGGGTGATTAGGTCGTCCCATGTACAACATATAATGGGTGTTGCAAAAGCAAATCAGCGGATGGCGCATGACGCGCGTGATAGGGGATTTTTATGCGATAACTCAGATTAGCTTGAAATTTTTTTAACGCGCACCAATGCTATCACCTGAACACGGGAGTTTTCCCCTTGTATTAACTTGCACATCAGCAGCAATCTGGGCCCATAATGCCGGCCTCAGCAGCCAAATGACTCAGCAACAGCAAGCAGCTACTGTGGAGCCAGGGGGTACGTTTGTTTGATCTCAGAAGATGATGTATGCCTTGCTACAACCAGCCATTTTCCCATCACGACGAATCAATATCACTATCAGCTAATACAATCGAAAGCAGAATTCACGGTGCATCCTTTTTACCCCCTCCATTCCCTTCCCAAGACCCTCGTGTGTCCTCTCCATTAATTAAGTTATTACTGCTACTAACTGTTTCCTTTTTTTTTCGGAAAGAGTCCGGCCCGTATGCCCCTCGTATGCCGCTCGGTTATGTCCTTTATCAGACACAGGCCAGCTGAAATTACAAGGGCGTGTAGCCGCAAAGTGTTCAAACCTCCCGAAGCATGAGATATTATTATTATCCGATCAGCTAGGAGGAGCAATGTAGCGATATTGAGGAGGAATCAATCGCATCGGTCCACACGCAACCGCTAATGGAAAAGCGCAGAGTATGGCGGAAGAACATGGGCTTCTTCTAGCAAGCGAAAGAAATATAGTTCAAAGCTAGGCA
This sequence comes from Haemaphysalis longicornis, assembly GCA_013339765.2. Lineage (NCBI taxonomy): Eukaryota > Metazoa > Arthropoda > Arachnida > Ixodida > Ixodidae > Haemaphysalis > Haemaphysalis longicornis. Next base: position 77,944,613 of record CM023450.1, read on the forward strand.
CACATTACCGGTAGTGTTCAGTTCAGCGGAAAGCAAAGAAACTGCTCAAAGCAGCTGTCACGGTGGGAAGGAGGGAAGGAATGGCGCTGGAATCCATCGGCACAAGTACAAGCTGATGATAATATGCGGTGTTCGATGTTAAAACAAGCGATACAAGCCGAGAAACAAATTCAAGACGCGTATACCGTGCATCGATGAAAATAAAGTCGCGAAAACGAGATTTCTAGGTCGAAAACTCGCCGGAAAGCTCATAACGGTTGATGGCATCTAATGAGATAGATATTTAAGTTAGGCATCTTTCGAAGTTCGGCGACTTTTTTTGTGTGTTTTTTTTCCACCTTACAACTTTATACTCTACATTCGAGCAGCAAAGAACAGTGCCGTTGCGCACAAGTAATATTTGCAGCTGCCAGGTTTTTAAAAGATATACAACTTAAGCGGAAGTATGCACCGGATAAAGTTAAAATATAACGGGCGCGTAGGACTATCGGGCCATATAACGTACGATTTTGCTGTTGCGGATAGTACAGCGAGAAGAGACATCCACGTCGGCACTACACTTTTAAACTCTGGGTGGCTCACAAGAGAAAGATACGAGCCCGAGGTTCTTTGCGTGGCTGAGATGCTTTTCTTCTTTATACACTAGGCCGGAACGCCGAGTATGCCGTGTGTGCGCACGCAGTCGTTTGCATAGCGAGCACCCGAACGAAATGATTAAAGTCCCTACACGCAGCAACGACGGAAGAAAGCCTTGCGTATAATTATAAAAAAAACTCCTGAAATGTTATCACGTCGGAGGCACGGTCGGCTTTAAACGGTGTAATAATAAACTGTCGCGTTCCGTAGCGTTGGCGTGAATATAAAGTGGCAATAAACGGAATTGTGCATTCGGGACGACGTTAAATATTCCCAGTTTGTTTAACTTAATATCCGTGGCTTACCACCACTGCTTACCGTATTGTTCAGGTGTAGCCTCGGTGCATCAACCCAAAATTTCAACAAATTAAAGGTGCAAACGTTGAGAATCACAGTAACCACGATTTGTAAAAAAGCATAGACAGGTTTTATAGGAACCATAAACGAACTGTGAATGACATGCAGTTTCATTTAAGCATCTTTTTTTTTTCAGCGTGTTCACTGACCCAGTTTTGGATCCTCTAGACGCCGTCATATCTTGGAAACACAAAAATGCTTGTCCTACCCATGTTTTCTGATCCATTTGACTTACCGGAAGCTGAGAGTGAGCATGAGGAACAGAGCCCAGAGTAGACAGAAAAGGTGCATGACCATATAGCCAGCTTTGAGACTCGGTAGCGAAGAGGGAGCATTGGTAGGCTACCATTAAGGCTAGAAGTTGCCAACGCATGCCTGTCGATAAGGCTCATCTTGCGCGAAACGCCTCCCAGAGGGTGCACATGTGCAGGGTGCTGCAACGTTTTCTTAGACACTAAAGCTTTGGAGCAGGAGCTTTAATATTCGCGAGTCTATGGCAATTTGCGGAACAACGTGGTGTATAGGTATACAATGACTGCAGAAATGGTATAATATGCGCTCACGACAACTACAGCTTTCCTTAGTGGAAAGACCATCAACTTTTCTCTTCAAAGTGACCGCACTCGTTACGTCCCGAGTCGCCTGCTAAGATCAAGCTTCTATTTCTTCCCCCCTTTACGTAGCACCATTGTTTTGGTCTTAAACGTAAAATAACAGTCGCACAATTAGTTTTTGGGCACATTGGTACTCGGCTATGGAACTCATTACAGCGCGAAGGGTGAAGAAGACTTCGAAAGAAGTGGGACACGAGCTAGCACTTATCCCGTGTTTCACCATAGCGTTTACCGTAAGCCGACAATATCGAAGCAAGCTCTAAGAGAACGGAAGCGACAAAATTGGGGGAAATATAGACATCGAACGCAGCTACCTAGCTTGCTAACCTTTTGTGTTTTAGCTTAAGTTTTAAGATGAAACACGACTATAGATATCCACATCAAAAATAAATGTATTCTTTCTCATTCGTATTCTTTCTCGTGTTGTCCTCGCTAGGCCCATAGGGTTGGAATGAGAGCACGCACCCGCCGCTCATTTCAAGAGAAAAGGAATGAGGTTCGACGCGAGCGAGCGTAGCTCCCACTTTCTTTCTATCAGCAGTTTTTTTCTGCCTCGACCACCAATTAAAGATATAGTTTCGTGGAGGCATGAGCCGTTCTCTTACTAAGAAGCAAAACGGTAAATCCCCATCCTAAAGATGAATAAAAGCGGATGGCTGGTAGAGTAGGCAGCGCTGAAGGGTGACGCATGCAGGAAGGCTAAACAGACTTGTTTCGGAAGGTCGTCTGCCGCCATTCATTCTCCATACAGGGACGCGAAAACGAACAACTCACTTCTTTCATCTCTTCGGCTTTGTGCGTTCCAACGAGCTCATCGGGTTACCTGGGATAATGAAACGGGGGCCCCGAGAAGGAAGCGGCAGTGCGACAACAATGATGAAAGAAAAGGGCGGAACCGAAAAATGCATGTTTCAGTTGGGTCTGCACAGTGCAGGAAGTTCCTGTTCATGTTCCGGAGCTTGCGTTCTTCGACGTCGCGCACAAGGGATGCCGCATGTAGCGCGCAAGAGAACGGAGAGTCCGCGAATGTTGGCCAGCCATAGTGTTATACAACTCGACTTTCTGATTTCGCCATGTCTATCGCATCACCTGAAACGTTTGTCATCCGTCATTCGTGTCATAGGCCGCAAACTATTTTTCCAGTACGAATTCCCTAGCCCAACTGCAAACGGTACAGCAAATAAATAAATAAATACAACTAGCGCACGTTTTTATAATACAAAGAAAAGCTCGGATTTAAACCTAGCTAGGAATACTACAGAGCACTCATGCATACACACACACTCACGCGCGCACGCGCGCACGCACCTTTGAAATTTACGTATCATAATATTAAAATCTATCACATCTAAAGCGACTGCCCGACGACTGTCATCAATATTTTACAGAAACAATTGAAAACGCAAATTTCAATACTCTCCCATAAAACGTATAATCAATTTCGGGAAACTACTTCTCGAAAGATATTCGTGCAAATTTGAGTGTATCTTGTCATCCATTGGTACCTTCTCTTGTTTTTCAGTCCCAAAAACTGCTCTTCGAACCTAAGTCCCGAAGCCTTTTAGGTTTTTTCTGACTGACAATCCGACTCATTCCGCCATTAATACTACAAAAAGTGAGAAACACCGGTCCGCAAGCCACATATAGCGAAAGTAGTGTCGCGCGCGACACATCTGGCCCTTCAGTTAAGCAAACTCGCATTGTTTTAGATGCCCCTTTCTCGAAGCTATCTCATCGATGGTCACTCATCGGCCCATAGCACACTGCAACTTTCGGATTATAAGGTACAACAAGATCCGGTGCAAGAAAGCAAGTAGAGCTGGTTACGGAGCTGTTACCTCAGTCAACAAAGCCTTAGAGTCATCCCACTCGCCGACAGATAGCCGGCTGCCTGCAGTGGACGCTACGTTTCCGACTCACGAGCGCTCTTGCTTTCTCTGCTTGTCCGTTAATTACCATTCGAGTTACCGAAACAGATACTGATTTCTTTATCTTCATGATGTTGAATATCGAGTTGCTTGAGCATCAGAGATAGGGCCCCTATTTTATTTAGAATATAAAGTGATGGAGTCTCAACTGTTTGTATTTCGGGGAATTAGTTGGCTATGTTTTATACACAATACACATTCCGGCACGTAGTCGCCGCACTTTTGTTTGAGTCAATAAAGTTGTTCTCTCTCTCTTTCTCTCTCTGAGGTACAGTAATCAAAAACCGTCTTTTGAATAATTCCTGCTATGTTTCTGGTCCCTTAAATTCTTGAGCCCTGTCAACAACGAGAGCTACAAGCCTGGCACCCCGGCTTGTATCCCTTCTTCCCTACGAGACAGAAATACATCTATCTGTACCAGATTGTATTAAAAAAATCATGAACTATTACACTCTCTGAAGATAAATGAGCGGTGAATCCTAATGGAAACAGAATAATGAACGTATGTGCGAGCTCATTTATGGTCTTTACTGGTGCTAATTGTGACGAAACGTGCGCACACACATTTATTGTCTTCATCGGAGGTCATTTATACATATTTTTTTCGTCGGTGGGTAACTATTTCTTGGTCGTGATGATTTAGGCAAAGGGTTTTACACGTCCCGCACACTTGAAAGCTTCCGACGTCCCCGGCGTACGGAAAGGAGTCCGACGACATTTGTAGCGCCCGAGTGCGCTTAGCAGAATCCCGCACAACGAAATCCTGGTCACATTGTTGTCGACCCAAAGCCGACCACACAGCATACAGGGGGGATTAAAAGAAAAAAATGGTCGCCATCCCGCCCTGCGAAAGTGGATGTCCATCGAAGCTGTTGTAAACCACTACACCATGCTGATGGGGAGGGTATGAAATGATCCTCGTGGTCTCGGCGGGCGTGTCGCTTGCATTCGACTCCTCTGGTGGCAAATGCTGGGTCGTGACTAGCCTGACGCATGAGCTCGGCTTCTTGGGCAAGAATTGCTCTATTAGTGACATTAGTCCTGCCTAGCCTTCAAACATAATCTGCAAATATAATCTTTGCCAGGAACACATGGTTGGGAGGCCCCATTGTTCATAGGCGCCTTATCATCCATAATGCGATGCAGGTGCTTCTTTTGTGGTTTTTTTTAATGAACACTGAGCCCTGTGCTGTATGCCCGACTAGCCTGACCCATGCGCTCTGCGTCTTAGGCGAGAGCTGCTGGGTCGTGCCTGCGTTTTTTGTTTACGACACGAAATTTTCCGACCAACGAGAGGCTAACAGCTTCGCTGTAATACGAACAACGGAGAACACAGCCTCCGAAGCACGTGGCACGGTCTGGCTGCACTGTCAATAAACTCCGCGCATGCGTAGTTCTTTCAAAGTGTTTGAGAGTGTGGCCTACTTTTACGGGAAATGCTTGATAAAGAAGCGAAGCCGGTAATGGATAGTTTGGGCCGTTTTTTTATGCTCTGTCACCACTGAGCAACCGGTTATCTACTACATTCGCGAGCCAAGCGCGCAGAAGGCTGATTGCAGCTATCATGGTGCCCTTCAACGATCATCCAACTCAGTGCCGACGCAGCGTGAAAAGGCGCCTCAAAATAAACGACCAGCGTGACTGCTTGATCAAACATTTCCTTTAACAGTAGGCCACACTCTCAAACGCTTTCGAAGAAGTGCGCATGCGCGCAGTTGACTGACTTGGCAGCCAGATGGTGCAGTATGAGTCGGAGGCTCTGCGCTCTGTTGTTCGCATTTCTTTTAATCCCGCTGTACAACTAAACGTAAACTGTCTGTCCAGAAAGTCCCTTTTGAATTTAGCGTATACATGCTCCATTAGAGTTTCCTAGTTAGCGACATGGCACCGGCGTTTTTGTGATGCGTTCACCGCCCCACTACGTTGGCCGTCTTTTCTGGCTTGCCATGGGCGTTTTCCGTTTTCTGCACGTTTTTCAACGGTGGATGCTGCCCGCCGGCGCCTATTGCACTGTCTCATTTGTTCTCGCGGTCGCTGTTCCTAGGCGCGTTGCTCCTCGGTAGTCCGGAAATTAAGCGGGCTCCCTTCAAATTACGATGACAGAAGAGAAGTGAAATTCAAAATGCAGAACGGCAGTCCAGTTAAAGCAGGTGCTCAGCCAAATACAAGCAAGAACAACCACAAACTAACAAACAGATCAACGCGCACACAAGAACCCCTCACGCTTCGAAGACACGTGCAGCCCCTGCAGTTCTTGTTTGCGCGCCAATAATGCACGGAACCTATAGCCATAAACAGCTGCGCTGCAAAAGAGATGACAACTTCACCATTTCCTGTGGTGCCCACCGTTGCAGGCGAAATATTTAGCGTGGTGTGAAAACTTACAATTAAATTCTTTTTGACTAAAAAAATTAACTGGAAGTAGAATTGCTCAAAACTAAAATCCTCCAAAAGGCAATGGCTCTTTACGTAAAACTTGGCTAATCAACATTGATTGATTGATTGATTGATTGATTGATTGATTGATTGATTGGATTGATTGATTGATTGATTGATTGATTGATTGATTGATTGATTGATTGATTGTAGGGTTTAACGCGCTGACGCAACGGAGGCGATGAGGCGCGCCGTAATGGAGGGCGCCGGATTAATTTTGACCACCTGTGGATCTTTAGCGTGCACCAAAATCGCGACCACACGGGCGTTCTTGCTTTTCGCCTCCATCAGAAAACCGGACGCCGCGGCCGGGAATCGTAGCCGCGACCTTGTGCTCAGCAGCGCAACGCCTTAGCCACTGAGCCACCGCGGCGGGTAATCATCATGGGTGTTTTTTAAATGCAGAGCATTTGTATAACTCACGATGTCACCCGTGCGTCGGCGTCTGCAGCAGCCAGCTCCCCCTAACCTATACAAAGAAATAATACAGTTATACCGGCGCCTGGTTTCGATCCCACGACCCTGCGGGCGGAACGCAAAGTACATGGTGCTCTACCCACTGCGCCACAAAAGCGACACAGAATCAAGGCTACGAACGCGCCTTAATCCTTGACTCATTCAAACTCGCCAAGAAGCTGCTGGTACAACGCATTCACTACCTGTGGCGGAACGCGAGGTACATGGTGTCTTCCCCCTGCGCCACAAAACCGGCAGAATCAAAGGCTACGAACGCGCCTTATATCCTTGACTCATTCAAACTACGTGTCAGCGGCGTGCGTTGGCAATCAGCGGCGTGCTAGCGGCGTGATAGCTGCGTGGTGTACACGTGATAGCACCAGCCCCAAACACTAAACGTTAACGCAATACACCCCCCCCTATGCGACGCATTTACTCGAGTCCTCGCGGGAGATGGGGCCCCTTTTTTTTATGAAGTGGCGTTGAAAGACTAATTTCACTAAGAAGACGAAAATAAAAGCTTTTTAGGGCGACGGCCCTGGGGCTCGGGCTGTCGGCATCTCATGTCGTTGTCGTCTCATTCCATCGTGGCATCATGTAGTCACAGCAATAAAACACCAAGACACTCGTTTTCCAACGCGTCGCCCTAAACGGAACGCGCACAAAAGGACCCACCGGGACACTCGTTTTCCAACGCCTCGCGCTGGAAGACTTCGTGCTTCGTAGACGCGAGACTTATGCAAATGTAACCTCTAGCCCGCAATGGTTTCATCTCCGTGGGCAAAACTTCAAGGGCCAAGAATACACTAACCTGCATGCTTCGCGCCTCCCCGCTTTCACGTTTGTGGAGATGGCCCGGTATTTAGATGCGAGCGAACACTCTTCTCCCCCCAATCTGCGGGTGTGCGGCCCAGCCGCTCTCACTCCCCGGTGGGCGGCGCTGCGCGCGCGTGCTGCGCATGTGCAGTACTCTCTCTCTCCGCGGTCTCCTCTCATTCGGGCGGCTGCGCATATAACCGGTGTGCCGCTCTCCGGCGGCCTTTCGGTCGACGGTTGCTCTCCGCTTGCGCTTGAACCCCCCTCAGCGTCGCATCACACCGGGTTCCCGCGAGGGGAGGTGGGCGTAATTTTTTTTCTTTCACTTCAGCCCCATACGAAAAAAACTGCCAACGCCAATATAAACCTGAGGGTTAACTTCTGCGGGAACGCCGTAGGTGAGGAATGTCCTGATTTTCTACGATCAAAATACTTAAAATTCCAAGCACGGGTGGCTACAGCAGCAAGCCTGTTCGGAGAATGGAATTGGACCTCTTTTCAATTTATCCATTTCTTTTCAAGGACATCACAAAAGTGTAGCGGTTTTTTTCGTCCTCCTATCACCGAAACATCCATACACTGCTCCCCTTTTAAGGAGTACCATGGCTGCCTTCCCTGACGTTTATTTATTTTGCGCATTAAAGACGCCAGAGAGCACTAAAGGTAGCAGTTGTAAAATTCAGAATATTACAAAGCAGCGTGGGCTGGTTAAAAGAAAAGTTTAGGGTAATCCGCTGATGACTGCTGTCAGAACCATGCCTACGTAGGTGTCTTCTTATTCCCTTGTTTGCATTGAACCACGCCTTACCAGCCCACAAGAGGTAACTTGTCGGCGGGTGGAAGAGCTGCTTTGTTGTTGAGCCTTTTCCGATAACGAGAGCTGGCTCGGCAGCATACTATCACTCAGTGTCCGGTTCGGGCCTTTGTTCCCAATTTCCGGACCCCCGACGCTGTCTCTTTGATCCTCCTCTGCCTATTAAGTTAAACACACCTTGACAAGCAGCTTTCGAAGGCCCGAGAGCATCGGTTCTGAACGGCGTGGGTCAAGCGTGAAGTGAACAATCCTGGGCACCCTTCCTCCTTGCAGGCATCGTCCTTCACCGAGGACTTTTTGTGAACTTCTGTTGCTGCTATAAAGGCTTTCTTTCCCTAGTGTATCTGATAAAAAGTATTTTTTCTTGTCTATTTCATCTGATGTAGTCATGTTCTTTATGGGCATTCCTGCGTTCCTATCATGGCTTACTTTGGTTCGTTCCGTCTTCAAAATACCCGGAGAAGCACCCGGCGCGGGTCGACAAGGCAGCTCCTAATGATCTGCTTATAAAGAGCAAGCCGAGGGACAGCCGACACTTAAATCTTCTTTGGCCGTGATCCCCACAATTAATCGGTGCGCACGGTATTTTGCATGAGCATGGCCGTCATTAAGCCGTCGTTATGTTTTGCGCTTGGAAGAACGCGATCATCATCCTAATCCATAAGAAAGGCGAGATGAAGCACTTGAAAAATTACAGGCCGATCAGCTTACTGTCAGTCGTCTACAGGTACTTACCAAGGTAATCGCTAACAGAATTTCTGCAACCTTAGATTTCAGTCAACCTAAAGAACAAGCAGGGTTCCGTAAAGGTTATTCAACAATGGACCATATTCACACGATCAATCAGGTGATAGAGAAGTGCGCTGAGTATACTGAACCCCTATATATAGCCTTCATAGATTATGAGAAAGCATTTGACTCGGTCGAAACCCTAGCAGTCATTCAGGCATTACGGAACCAGGGGGCAGATGAGCATTATGTAAGAATACTAGAGGATATCTACAATGGGTCAACAGCTACCATCATCCTCCATAAGGAGAGCAGTAAAATACCTATAAGGAAGGGTGTCAGACAAGGAGACACAATCTCTCCAATGTTATTCACAGCATGTTTACAAGAAGTATTCAGAACGTTGGATTGGGAACAGGTGGGAGTAAGGGTTAATGGAGAATACCTCAGTAACCTCAGATTTTTTTGCGGAGAGTTTGCCTTACGGGCATAACAGTTATATATATACAACATCACATTTGTGTCACGCAGAAACGTAAGCAGAGACCGGTACTGAGGGCCCTAGATCCACCGCTGTAGATCAGGGGGTCTCCCAGGATGGAGCCCTGTGCCTCGGAGGTGTTGCAGGCGAGAGGTTTGCAGGGCAGGGCAGGTCCATAGAAGGTGGCTCGTGTCGGCTTCGGACGCAGGGACCGTACAAAAGGGACCGGTGTCCACAAACGGTGAATGATAGCGGGCAGGTCAAGCGTGGGTCACTACTGGGGATAAGGCCATCCCAACTCGAAGTCTCCGCACCAGCACCTCCTCCCAGCGAGCGAGCCCACTGGGGAGGTCAGTTCCACGCGGTGGAAGTAAAGCACGCGTGGCGCGGCGGAGGCTCTCCTTTTCCACCAACACTTCTTCAAGGGTGGACACTGGAAGAAGTGGTAGCGGCCGCGGAAGGTCTATACGGCGGCTGGCGCGATCCGCCACTATGTGGGCAGGCAGCATGTCCCGGCGAACCCACAAAATACGCACAGGCCATGGGTATGTATCCAGGATCGCGTGAATACGTGCCGACATGCTGGTGCTACGCGCAAGCGCGACGTAGATCACGTATCGCTGTCGTTGAGTCCGTGTAAATTTCCAGTTTCACGCCGGCAGTTACTGTCGATGCAAGTGCTTGGAGACCATCCCGAATAGCAGTAAGTTCTGCCAACAGGCTTGGTAGAGGTCGGAGGGTCTCGTAGGCGCAGCTCTGGTTTAAGATTGGGTGAGAGGGACAAGCCAAGGCTGTGGTTACGAGGGAGTCGTGTGCCCCGCGGTCCACAAAAGCCTGCATGACTCATGGCCGCGTCACAGGCGCCCAGTGACCGACATGAAGTAGGGCTGCATCCGGAGGTTGATGAAGGCCAGAGGTTCGGACATGTAGCCTTGCCAGAGGCTTGTTTTCCGTCACCTGATGGTAGAGCCAGGGCGGCCTTGCGGCGGAAAAGGCTGGCATCGTATTCGGCGGCTGGCCCATGTACGCGGCGAGAGCTGCCGCCTCTGGAACCAGCCCACGTTTCAGCAGGCGTGCGGAACGACGCTGATGAATGAGTTCATCAAGAGTGTTTAGCTGGGCTTCGGCTTGTAGCGGTGGAATTGGTGTTATGCGAGGGAGGCCAGTAATGGTGCGCATGGCGGCCCTGTTGATGGCCTCAAGCCGAGCCTAGTCCGCTTGCGTCATGTGCTGGAACTGTGCCTGATACACAAGCCGTGGCTGTAGTACGGCGCGCACTAGGAGACGGGCAATCGTCCAGGAGGCCCCGCCAGGCTTCTGCGACGTTGCCTTGCTAAGTAACTCGGGGGACGAATTGCAAAGCATGCTTTCCGCACTGTACGAACAGAGTAGAACCGTGGGCCTGAAAATTAATATGCAGAAAACTAAAGTAATGATCAATAACCTCGGGACAGCACAGCGGTTTGAGATAGGTGGCGAGGCAGTGGAAGTGGTAAGCGAATATATCTACTTAGACCAAGTTGTGACCCCAGATCCCAACCATGAGGCAGAGATAATTAGAAGGATAAGAATGGGGTGGGGTGCATATGGCAGACATTCTCAGATAATGAATAGCAGCCTACCATTGTCGCTGAAGAAGAAAGTGTATGACAGCTGCATCTTACCGGTACTCACCTACGGGGCAGAAACCTGGAGGCTCACTAAGAGGGTCCAACTTAAATTGAGAACGACTCAGCGTGCAATGGAGCGGAAAATGATAGGTGTAACATTAAGGGACAAGAAGAGAGCGGAGTGGGTCAGGGAACAAACACGTGTTAAGGACATATTAGTAGAGATTAAGAAAAAGAAATGGACGTGGGCAGGGCATGTAATGCGAAGGCAAGATAACCGCTAGTCATTAAGGGTAACAGAGTGGATCCCTAGAGAAGGCAAGCTTTGCAGGGGGCGGCAGAAAGTTAGATGGGCAGATGAGATCAAGAAGTTTCCGGGGATAAATTAGTCAAAGTTGGCACAGGACCGAGATAATTGGAGAATAATGGGAGAGGCCTTTGCCCTGCAGTGGGCGTAGATAGGATGATGATGATGATGATTATGATGATGATGATGATGATGATGTTTTGCGCAGTGCTTCATGGTGTGCTTTGCTGCAACTGCCGCACACTTCACACAGCTCTCCAGCGTCACCATACCAGCCTGCACCGGCAGCAACAGCATCGACGCCCCCTGACCCCTTCTGTCTTGTGGAATCCCATGTCCTCGGAGAAAAGAAAAAAACAGCAGAGGCACTGAAGTCACTGTTTGTGAAGCCACCCGCTACCCGCGGGCATGCTTTTACTAAAATAACCAGTACGTTTTTGCTCCAGAAGCGGCACTCTTAATCACTGCAACGCCACAACAGGAAACATCTAGATTTCGCCCTTTGTTCACGAGCACGTAGTAGCCATGCAGGGCATTCCAACGTCGTTTTGAACGAAAAAGGAATTATGCTGGTAGGAAACGTACCTTCGGCTCCTATCTGTGATGGCCCTTATTTTTTGAGCACCTCGGAATCAGGAAAATGCGAACGTTGTATAAGTTGAGAGGCTTTCAAGGAACTAGATAGTTCACACTCATTCGTAATCATCCCCAATGGCACGTGTGCTTGGGCTGGAGCTTCTTAACTCAATTCTAGATCTCGAAAACCATAGACATGATAGTGTTTCACCAGGAAACCGGTGAAGAAAGCTTTAAGCTGTATCCGCTGAGTAAAGAACCAAAAACATAACGGGATCGGATGAAGTAGTGGGGGAGCCGACGCAACGTTCGACACCGGTGTGAAGCGGCGCATTTAATTGCGTGCCTGTAAGACCACACAATCAAACAGGGCCATCTTGGCAAAAGAATCACGGTTAAAATTCGATTATACGTATTTCCGCCTTACCATGTTAGCATCCGGCATCTGTCTACCCGAACCAAAACACTAACGACATAATTCGCGTCAGAAGCTCTCCTGGCACGTTCCGAGGCTGTGCAACCCTTCAAAGAGAGCAAAAGAGAAAAGAACTGCACGAAGAACACGAGACTGACGTCCGCTTGCAACACACATTCTGGGAAGACAACCTCAGGCAGAAGTTTCCAAGATACAGTAGCGAGCTTACAGCCGGTCCTCACACTGTCACGGGCTTTTATCACTCTTGTAGCGGGCCTGCCGTTGTCCCAAGCTCGGGTGTTTGGCATTCTGCCGCCCTTTTACAATCTGCGCTCAGATGGACGAGACAGCGCTTGGCCGAAGTCTTGGCAGGTGGTAGAGCGGGAAAGAAGTGTCGACCCGTGTGCTCACACTCACACTTCAAGGAGCGACACCGTGGAAAGGAAAGTTGTGGGGAGGAAAGTTATAAAAGGGTAAGAAAGAGTGACGGAGTGGGCCTAGGAGCCACCGTTGCGGCATGTCCCGTTACCAACTGACAAAACCCATTTTCTCTGCCTTGGGTTTAAAGAGGTTGTGACAAGCTGTTGCTTCAGTTTTGCGGTTATATGAATGGAAGCAGTGTCGCAAACGCACAGGCTTACAAACGTCCCAGACGTTATTGGGTGCTGTTTTATTTTATAGTCATCAGTAGGGCCCAGCCGAAGAGCGTACGAGGAACTGCCACCTTGAGTTGTTCGCCATGTCCAGTTCTTCGGCCTTTTTCGATCGGTAATCATTCCCCTTTGGAGGAGAATATTTTAGAGCTAAGCGTCTACTATGGGAAGCATGTGGAATAACTCTGGCCGTGCGCATAAACCCCAATTACGAAATAGGACTTCTTATGCACATGCTAATACATTGCCTCACTATACTTTCCATTAAACGCAATGTATGTACAATTGATTGATGGGGACAATATTGTAGGATGGACAACACCATGGCTGATTAGTTTTTGTGATTCGTTGGCAGCTCTGCCTTTCAAGCTACCTAAATTTATCTTGTATCTGTCACGGCAACAGTCTTGCACAACCGAAAACATCCATTCACAGGCCGAGCCCAATTGTTACAGTGTCAATGCACACAATGCTCACCTTGCTCTCGAACTGACGTTGCGTGAAACTAACCAGGACTCATCGCGATCGCCGCCTAGCTAAGACGTCAAGCTGATGGGCCAAATCCTGGCCCGCGAAAAACAAACACATATGTGTCGACATTTTGCCCGTGAAGAGGCCAACTGCACTCAAAATTTCGACGTCTTAAAAGCACTATTTCCGTATAGTCTGCTGAAAAAGAAAGCAAGATGCAATATACAACATCTGAAATACGTAGCGGAAGCCGCAAGCGATCAGGAAAAATTGGCGATTTTGAAACCGAAATGGAGAAGAGCGCGGCCATTAAAGTGACGTTGCAGCCGACCAGCGAGAGGCCGGATGGCCAGCAGCTCGGGAGCAAGCCTGCGCGCAAGCTCTACGCGCGATCCGAACAGCACATGGGTGAACCGTTCGCGGCAGAGCTCGACCGGTTCTCCAGCCTCGTGGCTGGCCAGGGAAGAAGCTCCGGCCGGCCGGAGCGTCACAGGCGCGTAATGGCTGTTTACGCGATCCGCCGGCAGGTGCAGCGTAGTCTGCGGCCGAAGCTTTTTTAAACGCCTCTGACTAATTAACGAGGCGTGTCACGGGGCAACAACTCGTGTCCCAGCTGGTTTAATGGTACGTACTACACATTGAAAATAAAGTTGGTCGAGGGGAAAATTTGAGTGCAGTTTGCCCGAGGTAGTGTCGGCACTTCCCAGCTCGACTGGTAGCTGGGTTTCTGCTAGATAAAAAAAGGGCGGGGTTGTATAACCCATTTCTATCGGTAGACCTACAAATAATTACCTCATTTCACTTCAAAAATTATTACTATGGTTCGTTGTCTGAGGAATTAGGCTGCTGAACTTGAGGCAACAGGCTATATCGCAAACAGAGGTGAGAAACACGTACGTGTGCGTACCATACTAGTTTTCGGCTGATGCTAAAATACCCCAGCAGGTCGAAATTAATCGGCAGTCTTCCATGTCGAGTGCGCAATGACAACTTCTTTACGAACAAGGACACTCTTTATTTGGCTCAGATATATTTTTTTTTTTGATAATCGGGAGAAGCGGTGGAGAAATAACTGATCACCATCATCTTCGTGGCGTTCCTCATTTCCGAGCTTAACCGTGGTTGTCAATGGAGCGCAAAGAATGGGCCTGGCCTGGAAGCGGAACCTTCGCTGCTCTTCATCTTTCTTGACCGTACGGGAAGAAGCCGCTCGAAGGGCGTCGCGCCGATCGCAAAACCTCCCAATCATTGAACAGCCTTTAACAATCGTTGGGCTCTGCAGTGCAGTAATAACGCCGCCTATATTAGTATTTTAATCGGGAAACAGGAAACGCTTAGGATGAGGAATTTCGGTATTGGGGGCGGGAGGGGTTCTTTCATCCTATACTCGAAATGGGAGCGTTTTCTGGTCCTAACATGCCTCGCGCACTTCATCATCCCCCATCTGCGCCCGAAGTCACCACCGTGCGATCGATGGGGCTTTCACGTGCTCGTGCGCGAAGGGGTTAAATACGCGATGCCATGGCTTTGCAACGGGTCACGACGGTGTGATCAGAAGATCAGGTGTTTACGAATTCTCCTTAACACCTTTCTTTGTTATGAGCTCCATCCCGCCCATCTTTACGGCCGTAATGCAAAAGGAGTTAACATACCGTTTCTTTAATGCGTGGAGCAGCGAGTAGATACAAAGCTAATTTTTTGCTCAGTAACTCTTTCCGGTAGCGAATTTTCCTTTCGTATATCGTAAAGAATCGGCCCTTGCGGCACGAAATGAAGCCGTTGATACGCTGTACACTGCCTAATGCAATTTAAAATATTGCACTAAGTAATATTTTAAATATTGCGTAATGCAATATTTAAACTTGCGTTAGAGTACAGCATAGTAGGCAGGTTCCCCACTTCGCAGTGGTCGTAGCTTGTGATCGTGGCTGTTGTCTTACAGAGCGACCAATAAAATCTACCTACAATTGTGAAATTTCTCATACTGTGCAAAACCTTGGTAATCGAGACAGTTTTAGTGTGGAAGAAGCGTTCATAAGTATACGCGCGCACGCACACCAGCGTTTATGTCGCGGAGCCGCTTTGAGTTGGATACATCTTACAGCTATTATACAGGGTTATCAAAGTTAAGTCGACAGGTTTCTTTAAAAAGAGGCACTCAGATTTACGCGAACACCACCTCTACAGTGAGGTTATGCGCCCAGGGGGACACATAAATAGCAGGTAAATATTGATGTCGGAGGCTTAATTAACTAAAATTGATTAACTAACTTTTTAGTGGGCACAGTAACCAGTCATGTTTGTATTGGAAACTTAAACGCAATCATGTTTCTTCGCAGTTTCAATTGGCAGAATTCTTCTAGCGCATCTGTAGTCCGAGATATGAAACGGCGAAGTTTAACTGCCGTTCACATGATTACGCATGCAAGACAGTCTGCACCGGCGCAAAGCTCCTCCCTTCTGTGACGTGCCTGCTGTGTATAGTGTTTAGTTCGACAAAGGGGTGAAGTCATAGGCAAAAGTGATAACTGGCACCCATTCATTCTTGGCTTGGCGTTATCGCAATCTGCAGTACTCGGAACCGTTATCGAAACACAGAACAAAAGGGAGGAGCTATGCGCCGGTGTTGACCTCTAGCATGCGTAATCATGCGAGCAGCCATTAAACTTCACAGTTCGATATCTCGGAGTACGGATCCACTGGAAGAATTCTGCCAAATAAAACTGCGTCGAAACACGATTGCGTCTAACT
Organism: Haemaphysalis longicornis; assembly: GCA_013339765.2. NCBI lineage: Eukaryota > Metazoa > Arthropoda > Arachnida > Ixodida > Ixodidae > Haemaphysalis > Haemaphysalis longicornis. The sequence continues at coordinate 77,960,663 of CM023450.1, forward strand.
TTCCAATACAAACATGCCTGGTTACGGTAGCCACTAAAACGTTAATTAATCAATGTTAGTTAATTAGGTCATAATTACCTCCTAAATATGTGTCCCCCTAGGCGTATAACCACACGGTAAGGTGTGGTCTTCGCGTAAATCTAAGCACCTATTTTTTTAAAAACACCTGTCGTCTTGACTTTGATCACCCTCTATAAAATAAATATAAGGCACGGGTGCCGTCAATGCTCAGTGCAAACTAATCCAGAGTGAGCAGAAAAATACGACCACAACAGACGTCAAGTATTAACAAAATCCTTTTCGATGCCCATGAAGGATAAAAAAAGGCCTTGAGGTTAAACGTGAGTTTTCATATTTGCATTTCGCTCGTCGACGTCCACCTTGCGCATTTTTATGCCTCCGCACATCCAGAAAAAAGTTGCGCTTAATCTGTTCTCTGTCCAAATTCATGTCACATCTCATGTTTGATCAAAGGAACTAAAGGTTGCTCTGTCCTTTGTTCTCAATTGCGCCTTCATTTCCCTCTCGATTCTCCCGTCTTCAACACTCGCGCGTTTTCTCCTTCCTCGAAGTAACCGAGTTTCCCGATTTCTCCGAATAAACTACACATTCGATTTGTGTATCAAGTTTGTACCCCACTTTTCCACTACACTTAACTTTTTCTCTCCAGCTTTCCTCGTTTGCCACATATCGGCGCAGTGAGCACAAAAATTATTCGGCTGAGCCAGGCATGGAATGATAACACGAAATATAATGAGCCTTTCTTTAATTGCTTTTTTCCATCCTTTTTTTTACATTTTGCTCATTATGATACACGAATTTCTTGTTCTTGGGCCCACGCTTCCTTTTCTAGGAAAAATACCGTGAGTATGTTTTTCTGAGACCAGGAAGATTGTTTTCCTACTTTGTTACCGGTTTATTAGCAATTTGATCCCACTTTCCGGTACTCGTCTTTTTTAGTGAATAACGAAAAGTAACCACCACAACCATCTTAATCTCTTCATACGAGCAAGAACCGGAATTGAATTTTAGGTTTTCAACGGTAATGCCCTACCGCATTTTTATACCTTTTTCTACCAGTGCATCATAAACAATTGCTTCTATCACTTTGCTTACTACACTTTTATTTTTGCTTCTTGCAAATGGTTTATATTTCCACCCTCACGTTTATAATTCTACATTCTGACCCGTCTCACTGTTCTCCTCCACAAGAAATCTTCTCATGATGAATAAAAACTGAAGTTTGCTCAATCAGATTTTCTTTACCCGCGTGTGCACTGCTCGCGCGCCATCTGTATGTCCGCTATGTACCGAGATTTTCCTTCAATGTTCCTGATATTTTCTTTTTTGCTGAACAATCATTGCATATGAGACGTATCCGCCATCAGCCTTAGCAGCTTGAAAGGCAGTTCTGTTCTTTGTGTATATATACGTTTTGATCAAGCGCTTTTTTTACTTTGGCAAGGCGAATGAATTGACAGACAGACAGACAGACAGACAGACAGACAGACAGACAGACAGACAGACAGACAGAACATAATTGTCTGCCCTGACTACTGATATCTGTATCTCTGTTCTTTCGGTCTGGTTAAGCCTTAAGTAGCTTTCTCCACCTTCCGTTGTGGCTAGCATCCCTAATAATCAATATTTGTGCCGCATGCCTCCTATCCGCGTAATGAAACGCATGGCGCAATTAGGTAATGGACAAGATTGTGACCTGCACTTCCGGGAATGGGCGTGTTATTTTTGCAGCCAGACAGCGGCTCGCCCGATGCTCTTCTATACGCATGACAATTGCAAAGGCAACTCACCGAATGGATAGTGCGCAAAATTTGAGAGAAGCGTTGGAAAGTGAGACACCGTTTTGATGATTTCAAAGTGCCCCCGAAGAGAGAAGTTTCCAAGCATGGTGTTTGAGGTTGAATTTTATGGTCCGACTAACCAAACAACGCTGATCGACTGAGCGACCTCCCAAATAAAAGGCGACCCCTATTCCAACCACGCAAAGGTAAACGCTGCCAATCTGCGTATACACGTACATGCGTGAATAGTGCTCGCTAAAACAAGAAGGGCTGCCAGTGCTCATTTACAAGACGCTGAAGGCGCACAACGTGCAGCCGAATCTGGAACAACCAATGGCCCATTGCCCGCAATAATCAAGAACCTACTCAGCGATAAGGCGCTCGAAGAAAGGAACGCGTGACAGGGCGCCAAGCATGGCAGCCAGGAGGTTACGAAAGGTTAAGCTTTCTGCTTCGTGTCTGTCTCCCACGCTTCACCTGTCCCGTCTGTGCACTCTGCCTAATGAAATGTGACCGCATCTGGGCGAGCCGGGGATACATGTTCAAGATCGAGCTGCTGTGACGAAAGCGAGTCTGCTACGCTTTCAGGCACGCTTGTGGCAGCAGATGTGGGCCTTCATTCCCCGCAGGGTCAAAAGAGAAATAACCGTACTTACAACTCTAGGTGTGCGCCTCCATATTAGTCGATACCTCGAGAGCCATTCCAGGGATCTCTGAAAATACGCAGAGTTGAGGACAATGGCCTCTTTCCAGTGATCGGGAAAATTTTAAAACATAATTCGATTTTAGAGACGGACAAAAAGGTGATTTTATACAGTTCAAAAAATTACGAATCAATGAAAAAAGAGAGTAATAGTATTCTCATGCATGATAGTCCCCAGTGCCCTACTTTGAGCTCCCTGATATTAAGACTATTGGCGATAGAATATATATAGCAAACCTTCATTAGGTTAAGAGCATTGACGAGGAAGAAAGGCAGAATAGCAGCAAATGAGTAAGAACAGGATAAACGAACAAAGAAATAACCTGTAAAAGTAAATGATGTTAAACGGACGCAGAAATATGATGTTATGAAAAATGTTGCAATCTGAAGGTAATCAAAAACTATAAAATGTCCACATTACATTCGAGAAAACAAATTAGAACATATAAGCGATCACCCTAAGGGTTATTCCAGACGTTGAAGAATATATACATTGGCTTATTCGCCTGCACATCGATTGCTCTTCAAATGGGGCTTATTTATGTGCCTCACTTCAAATGAAGTGCAGGTGCGTTGCTTAACTATTAGCCCCTGATTTCTGCCAGCTTTGCTTATACCAGACGTTTGTATGAACATATCCAGATAATGTATGTGTTAAGAAGAAAACAAAACTTTGTCTTTTTTTTTCGACTGAACGCACTTCTGATGGAGTGTAGATCTAATGAAAGTTACCATACGCATGTCATAATGTCTTGGGAAAACTGTCATGCAATAGGATTTATACTAACCTCGTTAGAGCAAGAGGCAAGACTATCCACAGCAACCGTATGCGCTAATACCATTTATATAGCAGCAAGCCGCCGTATTTGCAGCGATCCGCCGACTACTCAGTGTCAGCCAATCAAAACTATGCTCAACGGGAAAATACTAATTCCTGTGAAGACTATTTTGTCCCTCCTTCTGGCTTTGCTTTTGTGATTTCTTTTGATTATTTGTCAGCCCATACACGGGGGCCGATTTTGAATTACAAAAAATGGCGCCAAGTGGCCCTCCCTAGCGCCACATGCTGTTCGCGTAATAAGCTTGATTGGTACCATGCGCGATTAGGTTAGAGCGCAGAGACGGACGTAGCGACCGGAAGGCATGCAGTTGACCGCGTGAAATAAACCTGATCCTCGTTAAAGCAATCCAACATACCTCTATGATTAGCTAATCTTGGGCCCCATTTCATATGCGATAATGCTTTGCCCTCGATGTGTTCCGAATTTTGGATGAGTTGAAAAATGCTGACATTGATATTCATTTTTCCTATACGGTACTACTATACCAGGAATAGAACAAATATTAGAACAGACAGAGCTTACGTACTTCTCAGCGCGGAGTAGCAGGACGGCCACACTTTTTTTTTTGATGAAGCAGCGCATATAATGTGGTGCCGTTTTGGTAGATGACTTTCCGGTAAAAAAGGAAGAGGCAGCTTAGACGAACATCGCACGCAGGGGAGGGGGGGGGGGGGGGAAGGGTTGTTATAGACTTAATTTCTTCCTTTTTCTGCTTGCGGCATTTGCATCGTCTACATGCTACTCAAACTATCGACAGATATTAGCCGCAGTAGGAAAAATAACAAAGGTGTACGCGCGGGGCAGCTTCTGCCGGCGCTGGCATTTCCTGTACCCTGTTTCTGCGCAGTATCGCACGTGGCTTATCAAGCTAATTCTTCGAGTCTCATCACGGCCGTTAGACACCAAATAAAATGCCCGAAAAGGCAGGTGTCGTGCAGGCCTACCCAAGTGGCAACTGTGGCTGGCTGCTGTTCCACAAAAAATTGGGAGTCTAATGATGTGGCGATGGACGTATACAAAGTACGTTCAACGAGCATGTGTGTTTCGGATTGTCGAAAAAACAATGAGTGATTTTCAGAGCTGGGATGTGTGTCTGGATTCACTTGAGGAGGTTAAATATGATTTTTATGCTCATTATTTTTGCAACATCATCAAGGTGAAAGCAGACGATTCATACAGCGGCTCTGTAAAGTTATACTGCCTATCGCACAGTGGTTCAACGGTTTTAAATATACACAGATAATCCCTGAAATTGTTGTTACGTGCACCGAGCCCTAACGTTACCTTCCGCCTCACTCGAGGAAACATAAAGTGCATTTGCAAAGCATGCGGTTGACGTTACTTGATAGCGTAAAAAGCGATTTCTTCCATGTGACGGCAAACAGACAATAATATTTATTTAGAATCGAATCCGCCAATATGGTTTGAAAAAAAAGTAGACTTAATTCATATTAATTGTTAGAGAGCAATAACGGAGAAATAGAGCAACAGTGAGTTAAGCGTGCTCAGTGGGCGGACAGTTGACAGCAATGTAGCCTCTGCTGCGCTGCACCAAGCTTGGGGAACGTCGTTTGCGCTTGAAGATGGTACTAGGAAGTACGCCAGAATTGCAGCACTTAAGCTTATCTTTAGAAATCCTGTCGCCTTAACAAATTACATACATGGACAGCATTGCCTGCCTTCAGTACAGAATTTTTCCTCTGATAAAGAAGACCAAATTCGTTGTCATGAAATGGACACCTTACGCCATTTGTGGCAAGCGGCTGCTGTAGCGGAAGGACTGCCTAACAAACAAATGGTCAGGTGAAGCTGACTTCATACCTAGAATTCTGAGAGGCTTAGTAGGTCAAATATTGTTCTTCTAAACAGAAACTCGCGGGCCATCTCCACTAGCGCGAAACCTGGGAGGTTCGGAACATGCAGTGTATAAGTGTATTCAAAGATTGCAAGTCTCTTTTACCACACGGTGCACGCTGATTGGGCGCCGGAGAACCACCCGTGGGAGGAGCAGTCCCGCGCTTGCTTTGGCGGTGGCGCCTTCTGTTGCGTTGAACCGGATTAGGCAATTAAATGAGATATAGACTGGCCGTAAGTTGTCTTCATGTCACACGCTGCAGCATGCTAGGAGTAGGAAGTATGCTTTGCGGAGAACACCTGGCGTTTGAAACCAATTTCGAGGCGGAAGCTAACGAATTTCTGTTAAGAATGCAATTAATTACTGATTATTCCGGCATTTTCAAATACTTTAGGCCATTTTATTCATTTTGAACCTGTATTATTCATTATAAACTTGTTTTTTGGTCATCGTTTCACAACTTGACTTACCGTGACGACATAAGACGACGACAGCAGACTCCGGCAGCTCGAGCCCGTAAGGTGCTTCACCCCTAAAACCCCACGCAGACTGACTGCGCTTCCTTTGAAAAGGTGCGCAATGGCGAGAAGTCCACCCATAGGATTAAGCAGAATATAGGGCCGCAGTCATTACTGGGTTCCTCGAAAAAATTCCTAATTCAGATGACATAGGCACGTGGGAATCGCCCGCTATAAGAAGTGCCTCACATGGCAGCATAATACTAAAAAAGCGCTAAATTGGGTAGTGCGAATAAATTTCATGTCGGGTAGACGGAACCCGAACGAAACTCGAAGCACTGTAACGAGTGCACCTCCTTGTATAGACTACAACTGACGCAAAGCTAACTTGCAAGTTCTGAGAGGCCTTATTTGTGAAATTTTAACTATGCAAATATACAACTCACGCGTCGTCTGCCTGGCGCCAAAGGAAGGTACTTCAACACGCAAAAACTAAAACTGGGTTGAAGTAACAGTAAGCTTCACAGCTCTAGAGGTTCAATGAACACTCTAAGAAAAAAGGGTGTGGTAGTTTCTCCCTTAAGGAGTGAAACAGGAATGTATCATATATTGCTCCCTAAGAGGTAGAAAGATTCTCCCTTTAAGAGGGAGGAGCGCGTTTCTCCCCTAAGAGTGGAGGAAGATTTCCCCCTTTCGTGAGCTAATGGAGGAGCGTTCCTCCCCCGGCAGCGTCACCCGAGCAAGGCTTGTTATGCGAGAAAGGCCTAGGCGAGCTGATCGGTTTGAAGGATCGAGGAAGTACAAATAAGTAGGTTACTGCGGTTGTGTGCGCTCAAAATGCGCTAAAATAACCAAGACATTACCTACCGAGCCCCAGAACTGCGGTTAGCAAGCCATGTCGCCAATCGCATATGCGCGACTTCTTGCATTCGTCGCGCTGCGCGCTCCGTCTACGCGTTCAGGGCTTACGCGCCGCAGTTAACAGTAGAAGTCATACCGATTGCTTTCAAAATGCCGCCTTTATTTCCGAAAGGCTCGTAACCCCGCCGTTCACCGCACACGAGATAACAAGCATACAATGCGGCCATTTGAGAATAACCAGTTGTTGTTAGTCGCCTTACCTTGCTACAACCCATGCATCAAAACGCAGATCATCTGCATCGTAAATCTCAGCGCAAAGGCAATGCAGGCTACACGAAAAACGTATCCGTACGCTGTCACGTCCGTCCGAGCGAGGAGGGACACTGCTCCCCTCTAGCGTGCTCGAAGGTAAAGCAATCGTCAATGTTTTAAAATGACCGATAGATGACGCAAAAAAAAAGTAGGGGTGGGGAGGGGCAGCTACTAAGCATCACTATCAGTGGGCTTCAAGGCGCTTCCCTTTGTTTCCTTTATGGATAACGTATATTATTACAGCCAACATCACGGAGGCCGCATGTGGGCGGGCACATATTGGGAAGAAACATAGCACAACACAGCGGCATACACTTCATTAAAGGCATTGCCAACGTACAATACACGCAATACACAACATCACAAGCATAATACACGTATACGTATACACCACCACGTATAGTACACTTTTCACAGCCCGCGTGATCCCAACCTACAACTAAACATTGCAACGGCCACAAAGTATTTACAACCCTGATCGCCGAGAGTGCAGGCTGTTTCGATAACCCACGGCAGTGCGTAAGCCTTAGGTGGGTTTTGTTATTTCATAAAATGTATCCCGTGAAATTGCATCCTTTTATTAATTTGAGGATTTGTAAGATGCAGTAAAATACCTCAAAGAAGAAAAAACGTTCCACGAAACAGTACGGCAGGTATGTTTGGGTAATGACACTCATTGCCTCGCCTTCGCTCTTTTAGCGTAGAGCGCCCCTGCTGGTCTGGCAACCATTCAGCCAAGACGTTACCGAATGGGGCCTTTTGTTGTTGGTAACTGATGTGTCAATATGCTGCGGTCCGTCCTCGTTGACGAAAAAAGGGGCAGTTTACTATTGGCGCTGAAAAAGAAAGTGTATGACAGCTGCATCTTACCGGTACTCACCTACGGGGCAGAAACGTGGAGGCTCACTAAGACGGTTCAACTTAAATTGAGAACGACTCAGCGGGCAATGGAGCGGAAAATGATAGGTGTAACATTAAGGGACAAGAAGAGAGCGGAGTGGGTCAGGGAGCAAACTGGTGTTAAAGACATATTAGTAGAAATTAAGAAGAAGAAATGGACGTGGGCAGGGCATGTAATGCGAAGGCAAGATAACCGCTGGTCATTAAGGGTAACAGAGTGGATCCCTAGAGAAGGCAAGCGTTGCAGGGGGCGGCAGAAAGTTAGATGGGCAGATGAGATGAAGAAGTTTGCGGGGATAAATTGGTCACAGTTGGCACAGGACCGAGGCAATTGGAGAATAATGGGAGAGGCCTTTGACCTGCAGTGGGCGTAGATAGGCTGGTGATGATGATGGTGATGATGATGACTATCATCGCGGACCTCTTTTACCCTTGGGCGTCAGTATAAAACGTCCACAAACGCAGTGGTAACGTTGAACAGGGCGCAGGCGAGTCGGACACAGCAAGCATGCAGCGGTGCCCACAAAATGTGCTTCAAACACACGGCTGGCGAGCCGTGCGTTAGCGTGGTGAGCACATGGTAATAATAAAAAAAAGACGGCGAGAAAACAAGCAAGCAACGCACCGCAGGGATGGTGTTGCTCGTAGTCGTCGTATGCGCCCGATCGGCGAAAGCCACAGTGCAACGGTGAACGGTTTCGTTTTCGGCGTCGGCGCGACAGCAGATTGCAGACGACAGGGGAGAATATTTCCTCCCCCGTTTCGGTGTTTCGTAGAGGCCGTACAGAGGGCGCTACGTGTAATTAGCTAAAGGGAGAGTCTCGCTGGTCCGGGGGAGAAAACCCTCCATTCCTCCCTTTTTCTAGCCTTTTTTCTTAGAGTGAACGTCAAGAAATCTACATAACCCGAAACAGGGTCATGATAACAATGTCTCACTTCAGAAGTACTAATGGAAACGTGACTCTAAATAACATTAGACAGCTAAGCGCTGCATTGCATCGACAGAAACTTCCTGGGGCATGTGACATCATCGAGGCTGACTTCGCAGCACCCATTTAGGGTTTATTTTGAGCTTCGAGTGCTACTATCCGCAGCAGCGCCGGCTTCTTCACTTGTGTTCACTCAAGTGGCCCTATTTTTTCGTATTTACGTTTGACTGTCTGCGAAGTTGTTCTGGTGCTTTTCAGAGCAGCGCCAGTACACCACGCTAAACATTCCGCTGATGCCTTCATTATCGTCTGCAGCACCGGGTTGCGTTTCGGTTCACCGAGTAAGCGTTCAAGGACGTCTGTCAGACATGACGTACAGCCATTATAGCTACTTGGGTAACAGCAATTTCTTCTTTATCCAAGATTATTCGAGAATTTAATCACTGTTCGTTACCTATTCCTGTGCCTGGCAATATATTTTAATTCATATCTTCCATGACCGATCTGTTTTGCCCTTACTACATCTAGGAACATTACATAGTTTTCAATATGCTGTTTTATGGAAGCCTGTATTCTGAACAAAACAACAACATAAATGAAGTGCAATGTATGCGCAAACGCATTGGAAATACAAGATCGTTTATTTGAAAGAAACAGCACAATATACAGGGAGATCAAATTTAAGTTGACAGGTTTCTTTTAAATTCGGCGCTTAGATATACGTGAAAACCATCTATAAAGTGAGGTTATGCGTCCAGGGTGACACAGAATGAGGTTTTAACAATTCATGTTGGTTGCTTAATTAACTAAAATTGAATAAAAACCTTTTTATTTGGCTGCGGTGAGCAGGCATGTTTGTATTGAAAAGTTAGACGCAGTTGTGTTTCTACGTGGTTTCATTTGGCAAAATTTTTGTAGCGCACCCGTACTCCGAGGTATCGAACTGGAAAGTTTAATTGCCGTTCGCATGATTATGCATGCATGCAAGACCGCGGGGACCGGCGCAGAGCTCTTCCCTTTTGTTCTGTGTTTCGATAGCGGTTCCAAGTACTGCAGATTGCGATAATGCCAGCCAAGACAGAGTGGAAGGGGGCGGGGGGCAGTTATCACTTTTTCCTATGTCTCCACCACGTTGTCAAAGTAAACACCATACGCAGCAGTCACGTCACAAAGGGTAGGAACTTTGCGCCGGTCCCCTCTGCCTTGCATGCGCAATCATGCGAACGGCAATTAAACTTCTCAGTTCTGAATCTCGGAGTACGGATGCGCTAGACGAATTGTTCAAAATGAAACTGCGTATAAACACGGCTGCGTCTAACTTCTCAATACAAACATGCCTGCTTACTCCAGCCACTAAAAAGATAACTAGTCAATTTTAGTTAATTAAGCCACCGACACCAATAGTTACCACCTCATTCTGTGTCTCCCTGGACGCATAACCTCACTGTAGAGGTGGTCTTAACGTACATCTAAACGCCAAATTAAAAAAAACTGTTGATTTACTTTGAACGCTTGTATATGTAAGAATCACGTCTACTACGCGTATCCCATATAATTACGTTCACGCAGACATAAGAAGCTTCAAATGGACAAGATGTAAGTGAAGTATTCTAGGTGAGTTTGTGTGCGAAAAAAAAAATATACAACACGAGCGAAAGATGCTTTTAAAAACTTCCGTTTCATTTCCGTGCTAGCTCAGAACTCGCGCACCACTGATAAGCATTCTCAGTAGAGTGCAGCCGGTATAAGTCTCGGCCACCACTTCAGAGGCTAACATATTTGACGCTATAACACCCTTCAAACTGACGCGGTGTGCGGAGAAACGGGCATTTTACTGCTCTAGCCCTCCCTGGAATGCATACCGTAAAATAAGCCTAAATAGTTTTGTGCATCGCGTCGCTGCGCTATGAGTTTGGCAGATCAGGTAGAAATGGGCCGAGAGCGCTACACAGTAAGAGGACGGCGACGAGAATGCGATCGGCTCCGAAAACTGCCTGCGCTGCCTTGCTGCTCTTTAACTAAGAAGAGCAGTGACACGCAATTACGCACGAGTTTACATGTGAGTCTTCGAACACACTTTTTCCTTCGCGTTGGCCAGGCATGGTGTCTGGTTAAGTGCTGAATTTGTTTAATGCTTTGCCCAACTAGCTAGTGTCAGTGCGTTCTCTGGAAAAGTCGTGACAGCCGGCAACGCAGATGTTGACGCGTACATTTCAACCCGTTTTTACCTCCATGTTGGCCGGGTATACGTCTGCTCTTTATGCTTTTGCTTGATCGCGGTTGCAGCGAGCGCATGTTAGTGCGTACATTGGAACGGAATGAGTATTGTGCCCGTGCCAGTATATGGCAGGGACGTTTTGCGTTCGAAGAAAATCAAGAAGTGTCCCTAAACAATCGCTTTTTTAATACTTCGCCGGGTAAAATAACACAGAAGTCTTAAACTAAGAAAATCGGTATTGTTACTGACCTTCATGGTAAGGTACTTTACTGTTCTTCACATCATGGGTATTTTTGAACGGTGCACGGAGTTTAATGAATCAATGATTGAAAAGTGCGCATAGTAATTTTTACGAACTCCACAACCGCTGATATTTAAACCAAATTTAACGGATTTTCACCAGCGTGACCTTTACTTATCGACACTGACATCGCGGGAGATGAGTATGAACTATCGACTCAAGCTTATCAAACCAGAAATAGTCTACTGGCTGGAGTAACCAGCTATGTGCAGTACCAGTGCCGGCTCTCGCTCTGCAAATATTTGCGAAAGGATATTCGTATTAGTGTGACGTCTGTTGACCGATTCGCTGGGCACGAACACTTTGCTCACAAGCTACTACTGTAAGGTTAATTTTAGTATGGGTTACGTCGTACTAGAAGCTAAAGGTAGTAATCTGCTGAAGCGAATAAGATAAAAGTAGGAACTGTGAGAATAAGGCATGCAGCCTGGTGCCGCTTTGTAAAATACGACGCCGGTGGATAAACGTGTGCCCTTCTAAAGCAACTTGTGTTTAGAACAATTGAACTACGACAGTGCATACATACATACAAATGATGATAACCAATTTTTAAAGCGAAGCCTTTATGCCACACTGATAGCGTCAATGTGAGATTAAATCGAACTGCAGGTGGGCGCACTTTACACATTGGGCTTCACAAAACGATGACAATGATAAACTAGGGCACATCAAGCTCCGCAAAAAAAAAAAAAAAAAAAAAACGCGTATTGTTATAAGAATCGAAACTGAATCCCTCAATTTATGCAGAGACGTCGATCCATTTGCGCAATTGCGACACAGTCGAAGCAGTTCGGATTTGGACTTTGATTTTGACTCTGGTTGTATGGCAAAAAGCTTCATGGTTGAACCATCCTCCTTTTAAGAAATAAAGGTTTCAATTTCTTTCTATTCTAAATATTTTCAAATATAATATCATCATCATCATATTCATCATCATCATCATCATCAGCCCTCTCAGGTCTACTGCAGGACGAAGGTCTCTCCCATTAGCCTCCAACCACTCCTGTCCTGCGCTGCTCGAGTCGACAGTCTACCTCCGAAATTGGTTTATTTGACCCTTAATCGCATTAATGGCCTTCCTCTTCTTCTAGACTCATCTTTTGGTATCCACTCTGTCCCCTCTATTGTCCATCGGTTGTCGGTTCGTCTCACAAGTCTATTATTTATTTATTTAAAAATACCTTAGAGGCTTCTATTACGGAGCTTGGACTAAGGAGGTACATAAGAAAGAATGCTAGTGGGTGAAACTTCTCCCAACATTACAAAGCAATACACGGAAGTAATAACAATGGTTGCCCAATTGACAAGGAGGGGTTTCAGGCACAACCAGAATTTAACAGTGGCGAAAAAACATCATGAACAAAAACAGAATTGAAGGAGGTTATACAGTGCTATCGAGATAGATGTATCACTAATTGCTCGCGAACATTTGCATGATTGCAATGTGCAACCAATCCGACGAGCGTTCCTAACTAAATGAACGCGGGGGCTGCCGGTCATATACACACATATTGCATCAAATGTACCTGCAGTTTTCTGTGGCCAAACAATGGGGAGATGTATGACAAGCGCCAGCGGTTCACGAGGTTTGAACGGTTATGACTTATTAAACCGCGTGTTTTTCGAAGCCTCAGTGTGACTCCCTGACGGCGGTACACCAGGCTTCACTTGGTCCGTTATCTAGCTGCGCTGTTGATTCCGGCAGTCGGTGAGATCGAACATTAGCGAGCTAGGACGACAAGGGGAGCCCATTAAGTGCTATGCACTTAAAACAGAAGCCCTCTTCACCGACGTCATTAAGTGGTTACGTCGGCACGCTAGTTTGGAAAAGGCACCAATTCTGAAAAGGAAAGGTAGCCATACCGAAATACATAATGCTTAACTTCATACAGATTCGGAAACGTCCACTGCCCTTTGCGGAAAGGCAAATTTTTTAAGGTGTATAGCGGGATTGTCAGGGAAAAAATTTATCGGTATAGTCCGTGTCACTCTTACGGCCGTGCTTAACCCTGTGTTGCTGCAATGACGCCTGCAGCGTCAATATGAACAACCCTTTTTGTCTATCTGAGACTTGTGTGAGCGACACGTGATCGATGGCCATCACCGGCTGCTGATGCGGGTCGAGTTCAGGAAAATGAATAGCTTCCTTTGAACCCTGCAAACGTTTTCAGTGACAGTGTTAATTTATTTGCAACTTGTACAGTTTCTATCGGTTCTATGATTTCTTTTGTTTTAGTCGCAAAATAAGGCGTTTCTAGTCGTAGGCGAGCCTGCAGACCTTCAATCCGTGTATTTCTTATTCGAGCCAAGTGCGATTGTTTGGAGCTATCCACGAAATGGCACCGACATAATATTACACCGCGCGTTACTCCCAGTTTACTCCTGCCTCCCCAAAATGCTGGGAATCGTTCAGGTATTTCTGCACACCTTCGCTCATGGTAAACAGCACTTCAAGACTAGAAATGTGCGTTTAAATGTAAGTAGAGAACCTTGACGACGGTACAGAGGCTTTATCAAAAATATATTTCTAGGTGTAAGACTTCCGACAATAGATATACGCGATCAGTTCACGGCCATGAAACACAGACATTTGTTTAACTAAGATGCTAAAATAACATTTCTGAACAACGAAAGATGAATGCTTGCTATTGCACGCGTCGGTTTTCTTCCCGGAGTGCTAAAAATTGCATATCCGGCATCGGTGCTTGTATTGTGCCATTCCACGTCAGAAAATGGAATTCAGCCTCCTTACTCTGACATTCACGGCCGGACAGGCTAAACACTTAATAAGTTTCAACATTGCTCCCTGTACGATCTAAAGCAATGACAGATTTCCTGCAGTTGTCACGCCTTGACGAAGCTAAGGTGTCCTCAGTCGACGACACCTCAAGCGCGCTGCAAAAAATTGTCTCGAGAGCCCTGTGCCTATAAAGACCGTCAATCGAGCTTCCCACGTTGCAATGGTGTACTAAAGCTATCTTCCCCGTTCGTGTGCTCTTCAAACAAAAAGAGTACAATTGCCGCCCAGAAACAAAACAAAAATGCATTGAACTTGTTAACGCAAAGGAACGTTTGATAGCGTTTAATAGCGTTTGTGTGACTAGCCATGCCGCTTCCTGCTGTATGTTATTTCGGACGGTCGTTTTCGATCACTGATAGTACTCTGTCATTTTGTTCTTTCTCACAAAACTCTTCTGTAAGCTGGTTAATCTGCAAATACCTCGCCACCATACTTCATTCTTCGGATTGCTGATGTTGTGTTAACTGATCACGAAGGAAAACGTGCGTATGCAGCTATATCAGTTGACGGTTTGTATGTTCGGGGAATTTGTTTTGTTTTTGAAATTTCTAGCACAATTTTCGCTGGTAGCGCAAGTTCCTTTTTTTGCGTGCGCGTATGAAAATATACTTGCCATTTCACTTGTTTTGAAACGTCGAGACGCCGGAACCTTTCCGGCATCCGCACCTAACCTATAGACACATCTCACCCGACCCCCGTACTCATGAATGATGAAGAACACGCCTGCAGTTTTTTAGGCGGCGTAGTTATGGCGTCAAATTTAAACGCCAGACACCTACATCGGATATTCCGAGCTGTACGAAAGCTCGTGAAAAGCAGTCAACTGCCTATCAGTTGTCAAACTCCAATTCGAAACTTCATGACGCCGGCAATCTAATTTCCTAGAACGTTCCGCTGGGTCTACCGACAGCAGACCTAGGTAACAGAGGTGACGAAGTCCAGCGGAACGGTATAAAACTCGATACCCGAACGTGTTCCCAAGCTTTCGTTTTTTAAGAAATGTTTTCAGTTGGGAGTCGGCTATCATCTCAAATTTTGGTCGATTGTTAACCGCAACCCAACTATGGGCCAAACACACTGCGGCATCGGCGGTAGCCTCGTTCAAGTATGAAATTGTGACTCGAGGACTTGTCTGCCTTTCTTTTTTCCTAATTATCTATCCTAACAAAATGTACTTTGAACTAAACTCGATGAATTTTTCATTTAACCTTGGCAATCATCTGGTGAAGCAAAGACTCGTTTTGTGCCATGGTTCCTTCAACTGATCTTCGTGCAGAAAATTCTTGGAAAGAAAGTTGTTGCTTTTGGTGTCTGAAATTAGGAATAATATAAAAAAGGTATTAGGAGAAGAGAAAATCCTTTATTAATCACATGCAACAACCATGCAGCAAAGCAAGCGCGCAAAGCTGGCCGTAGAAAATTCAGAGGATTAGTGCGAGGTCCCACAAGTGTTTTAGGTAAATATTCCTACCCATAATTTTCCGCCCGCATATGTTATTTCTGTCGACCAAGCACTCGGATACGGATACTCACAAACGGAGTAATCTTTCATTAAACTTCGTTTCCCGCCTAGCCCTGTTTAAGCCCACATCTTAACGCGATGGGAGACAAACATCATCGTCAGTAGTTTTTTTAAGTGCAGCAGTAAGGCAGTTCTTGCAGCCGGATGGAGGTCATTAATTACGCCGTCTGGGCGCTTCAATAGCGCAACGCAAAGAGCGACGCCGGAACATAAGAGCAGGCCAGCCAGTTCAGCCTTCCGGGCTCGTGTCTGTATGGATATTTTGTCTTGTTACTTGCCTGCCCGCGTTCCATTACTTTGCTTAACACGGGATAATATCTGCGTAGCAGCTGCGCAAATTTTGCACGCGAGAGTTTCTAAAGTAGAACTTGATTACAGTGTGTAGCGTCTGACGTTATTTACGGTGCGCTGGTATTTTCGTAGCAGCCGCCTCGAAATAGACCCTTTTAATCGTCAGGTGAGTGCCCTCGGTGTTATTGCTGTACTCCTCGCGATTGAATCCTGCGCGTTTCAGCACGCTAGTACCGTAATTAGCTGTGCTGCAAGTGGAGCCGGCTGACATAACCTATAATTAGCAGTTTATGACGCCGAGACATTATCTCGTACGCGCCACAAATAGAAGAGAGGCCGACCCCAATTACTCGAGAGCCACTATTTTAAGAACCAATGATAACCATAACAAGCAGTTAGGCCTGGGTCGTGAGCCTTCTCCTTGCATGTGAAGTCGTGTATGTTCGTACACACGATTGCGAGGACGTCGCGAAGAAGAAACCGAAACATAAAAAAATAATAATAATACCGATGAAGCTATAAACCTTCAAACCAATATAAACTTTTACTAAAAATTAATAAAATGTTGCGAAAGTTTTAAAGCCCGAGAATTATAAAATTCAGAATTCCTCTTTATTCCAGCACACATCAGGGCCCAGACAATTCCGCTGTCAATGCTACGCGTTGCATGACGATTCTCTAACACGATGTTCCGGACTTTGTTTTTGAAGGAGAATTTTTAACTAAGAAATTATCCTAGTCCTCAACATCGTTGTTAATTGTACAGTTCCTGAAGGCCTCTGTCAAGCTGCAATTCCACACGACGCGAGGGATGATATTCGGTACAAGCTTCCGACGCTGTCGCACCCTGAACCCAGAAAAATGTACTTCTTTTTTTGCAGGAGTTATGCTGAAACTTAGATGGTTCGTAGGCCTATTCATTTGTGCAGTACGGTCTTAAGACTCATAAATACAGTGTTTCTCACGCTGTTTTTATTTCCACTACGTAACTAAGTATGTTCTACTATGCTGTTCTTGATTTTAAAAATTTTATTCCGGTTACTGGTACATGTTTTTCATTTTTTACTATGCTACTTTTATATAGCTGGCACGTAAAACGGCGCTTCCGTTTTCCGTGAGTATTGTTTTTAAAGGCTAACCCTCAGAGCATCAAGGGTTTTCGCTTCAATTTCCGACTGGCGCGTCTTGGTTCGAAGCTCTGAACTTCTGAAGCATTCCGTTGGCGGATGTCCAACCTCCCGTCTACGCTGCTCAGTGTACGACTGCGCCTTCCAGCTCCATCGGAAAGCGGTAGGATTGTTTGCAGGCTTGACATTCTGCACCGGCTGTGTTACCCGAGTGTCAGCTTGTATTGCTTTCAGCGGGAATTCCGCGTTTATTTTAGTGTCACGTTTTTTTTTCTGTGTTTTTTTTTTGTCTTCTTGCAGTCTACTCATAAATCCTCTACCGTCTCTTTCCTTTTCGAACGAAGTCTTGTCTATTGCATCATCCTCTGATTCCCTTTGTCAATGTGGGGAGAGCACTAAGATTCATTGTGATCTTTTCAAACTTCATATCACCCTCCACATTCTCTTTAGCTGTGCCCCAACCCTTCGGGCTGAAGGAAAATAGGAGACACCCGTCACAAGAAAACGCAATGTAAGGAGGTTTTCCCCTACCCCCCTAACCCCTACAACGAATGGGACCCTTGTTCACAGTCTTTGAAGTGGGAACCAGTGTTTAGAGCTACACAAGGGGAGCAGACAGACATGGACGGCACTTCTTCCCAAAAAGCTTTTTATTGTGAGACATTGGGAAACAATATTTGAGAGACTCGGAAGGTCATTACATTGTTATTTTATTGAGGTCGGTGTCTTCGTTTTTTATTCAGTGATCGTTCCCCTCCAGGCGGGCGTATGTTTATGCTTTGGCTAAATGCTGGTCCTAATTGCTTTGTCCTTTCAAAACTTGAAGTTATGTAATGACTTTACTTCAGAAAGTGTAGCCAGAATTGAGGCGATATGAGTAACTGTCCACTTGTCTGCATCAAGAATGCGGCAGCAGGCTGATATTCCTGTATTGTGAAAAAATTATTAATTTCGACTAGTCAGTCCCCGAAAACAAAAAGGGCAACTTTGTCACACATTTTGAGCCTAGGCTCCCACATAAGTAGTCACAATCAAGTTGCGTTCCTTACCCTAGGCGTGAAATGCTTATTCCTGGTCGTAGAGTCTCTAATTCTAGGCAACTTGCCACGCACAGACACAAAGCGGGTGTTATGAGTTTATTCTGATGAGTAATAATGTATTGCTGGTATGTTATTTTTCATCATCAGGTCAGAAATATAGGAAGCCTGACCTCGTTAATTAACAAATTAAATTAATGAGCTTGTCCTCAATGTTATTGACTCTGCCTGGGCACTATAATTTATGTTGCGCTTTTTATCGCTTCGATAGCTACGTGTGGGTGTTGCTGCACAAGATATTCCGGTATTTCCGTTAACGTTTAAGCAGTTTCCAAGTAAAAGTCTTTCGCCCCAGCCCTTCACTTGGCCAAGATATTGAATGGGAATAGTGCCAAGAATAGGCGGATCCAGCCTGGGGTTTCTGAGAATAGCGGGATTAGGACAGGTAGCCTAAGCTTTAATTTCCGGAAAAAAGGCAAATCCCGCTTTCGGGGTGCGCGACTTCCACGAAGGTTACCGAAAAAGAAGACCGAAAAAGCGAGTTCTCATTGATAACGGGTGGGCGACTTCCACGAAGGTTACCGAAAAAGAAGACCGAAAAAGAGAGATGCTATTTATAAGCAATAAAATAATACAGCAGGGGGCATGGACAGTTTATGTGATCGTCGTTCTATCCGAGGCTGTTCCACTGCAACCATTTTCTGGGACGCTGCTTTATATAATTTTCTCGTCCCGATTACTGTTTCTTCAAAGCCACCTTATCGAGGTGGCTATATGGAAGATTTTACATAGGTGTTCAGGTATTTATTTTTCTTAAAGATAATTTATTAACTATGGTAACAGCTAGGGCCCATTGTAGTTAGCTACTACATGGGTCGACAGGACACAGGATATGTGCAGTGTGCTACTGAAGAAAAAGCGAACAGCACACAAGTTCATGAAAACAAGGTTCCCCCCACCAAAGGGTATTTACGCGGATGTCCATGGCCCAAGGTTCAGTCACCGTAGTTCACGCGTGGGACTCAACATAAAAGCCACAACCATTCCCACACATCAGTTTCCATCTAGTACCATGCGTCGCGGCATGCTAATCCAGGCTGCTAGGCTGAGCCGTGGCCTTCGAACATACTACTCCCCTCCCTGGAAAACGTACAAGTGTTACACCTCAATAAGGGACCATATACCATTGCATGGTGCTATTGGTGACGTTTAAGAATCTGGTCGACCAATTCAGGAGGCTACCTTCCCCAAGCGCAACCAGCTCATGCTACAACTACTTTATTGCCATTGTTCAGGCATGGCAAGCTAAAGACCCCCATGCAGTGGGGCAAGACGCATAAGCGCGCGCGAAACCGACTCAGTTTAGCCAGCCCAGAAAAAGGATCCAAATTTTGTGGCCAGCCGACGGGTAATGTCCAGAGGCGGCCGGGCCACCCCTCGCCACGTAAACGATCACCGCTGAAACACAACACTCCAAATACACGCTCCCCCCGGAGATTGATGCCATGCTTGTGTGTTTGTCGGGCTTGTCTAAGAGACCCTTCGACGTATCCCAGGCCACTTCTCCAGATGCGTGAAAAACAATGCTTAGCACCCGGACTTTGCTCACCCACTCTACGTATCCAGCCAGATAAGCAACAAGAGACCCAGAGCGTAGCGCTCTGCTTTTGCCCTTGTTCAGCCGGGATCTAGAGAGCTCACCTATTAAAAAAGCCGTATAAATGCTCGGTAGCTATCTTCACTCGCCGAGAAAAAGGGACACATCACCCGCATATGCAGAAACCTTAATCTGGCCTTGACCGGGCAGCGGGAAGCCGCAGATGAAAGGGCACGCTGCCGCGCGACGTAAAGGAGGGTCCAGGCATAGGGCAAAGAGCGAGGAGGACCAGGGACAACCCTGCTTTATCCGGTGCGTCAACTGCAAAGCCCTAACTGAGACGGTCATTAACAAGTAGGCGGGCGGTCACGTTCGAGTAATCTAGCCTAAGGCTACCTACGTACTCTGACGGGAAGCCGTAGAGACCCAAGACACCGAGCATATAGCGGTGCTCCACTCTATTGAAGGCTTTCGCCTCCTCGACCGATATGAAGCAACCGGAAATGCCGGTTCTCGACGGGAAAAAAATAGAGCTTGGGTTGGGGCTATTCGGACGAATCTGTAGCCGTTTTTTTTCGAATCTCGCGGAAGTCCTATGTTATCCGCATTCAATATATAATAGCGTGTACACAAGGTACTCATAACACACGTGTGGCTTGCCCGCTATTATGAAAAATTTCTGCTTTGTGTTAATCTTTCTTTTCCCTTGAAGCTATTGCCAATCTCGAGATTCTAGCGCGCCGGCTTCTATTTACTGAGGATTATTTTTAATCACTGCTGCAACAACATAAATATGCATTTTCGCCATTCCTGGATGACTGTACACAACTTAATAAAAATGCACCACTTATATTCATATTCTCTAGCCGGGAGATATACAAAAGAACTTAAACAACAAGGAAACTTTTTCTTTAAACTGTCCTCCCTAACCACAAAAATTATTCCGTATCACACAAGCACTAATAAAATATTGAAAAATAGCGTTTGAAGAACAAACTACAGAACCCAAATGCTGCAAAATATTTTCCGGATTGCTACATTTTGCCACAAAAACAAACTTAATGTCAAAATGACACGGACAAGAAATTGCGTATTTTGTTTTTCCTTCAAAGCGATTCCCCCGGATCAAGGGATCGATATGTAATGTAGTTCAGCTGTTTTCCTGCGCCTATATGTGACAACCGTAACACGTTCTTTCCGCACGCAACTGTCCTTTATTTCATGTTTTGATTTCTTTTCATGAACTCATAGAAAAATGTGCGTCATCGGGGCAACAGCGCATTCTCTGCAATTCGAATGACTGCGAGAGAAAATTGTGTATAACCGGGACTGTTGCACGCTTACTGTTATTTGAAGGACTGCAGATTGTTTGGTTTCCTCTCAGTTGTGATGGTTTCCTTCCCCTTATTTGTGCTATTGCATGCTTACACCGCACGCTGCTTAAAACTAGAATATGTCATATCGCGCTTCTAGTCATACGGATTTTCTTCTTCCCTCCTTCCTTTGAAAGGATAGAAAAAATTAAAAAATGAGTAATATGTTCTAGTCCTCACACCTCTTGATTTTTGCTCTGATTTAAATCACAGTGGCGCACAGTATTTCATGTTTTTGCAATATTGCTGAACTGTAAAAAAATTCTGCAGAAATTCACATTGTTATCTATAATGCGTAGCATCCTTATGCCGCCTTTCTTGAGTTTGAGATTTTTCATGCCATTTCTTTTTTCTTATGTCCTGTCAGACCAATTATCTCTAATTACGCTATTATAACGACTACAGGTGGAACTTAACTTTGGCGAAATCCTCAATATTGTGGAAATGCCATACGTTATACGTTTTGCCATTTTCCGTAATTTTTTAGCAGTTTTCCTTATTGTTTAGTTTTCGAAAATTTCGTCCGGCAAATTATCTTCATTTACGTTATTACAATGATATATTTGAAACTTTCCGAAATTTCGCTTTACTTGTGGAGATGCAGGGCGTTACACGGTTCTCCGTTTTCCGTAATTATTTTATGTTTCTCTTACTTTTTAGTTTCTCAAAATCTCGTTCCACCAATTGTGTCTATTTACGCTATTACAACGAATTACAGGTGCAACTTTAGAGAAATCTGCATTATTTTAGAAATGCCATGCGGTATGCGGTTTGACGTTTTCCGGTATTTTTTATTTTTTTTTGTTATTTTTAGTTTCCCGAAATTTCGCTCGACCAATTATCTCTATTTACGTTATCCTAACAATTACATTTGAAACTCTCGCGAAATCTGCATTATTGTGGAAATGACAGGGCGTTACACGGTTCGCCATTATCTGGATGTTTTTCTTTTTTTTAGTTTTTGAAATTTGGTTAAACCAATCGTCCTTATTTACGCAATCATAACGATTACAGGTGAAACTTTTGAAAAATCTGCATTATTTTGGAAATGCCATGCAATATACGTTTCGCCATTTTCCGTAATTTTGTTATATTTTTATTATTTTTCAGTTTTTCAATATTTCGCTCGACCAGTTATCTCAATTTACGTCATTCTAAAGACTAAAATTGGAACTTTCGCGAAATCTGCAATATTGTGGAAATACAGGGCGTTACACGCTCCTGGCTGTGGGGCGTACTCGGCAAAGAATCACCATCACCATCACACAAGCCTATCTACGCCCACTACGCAAAGAATGCTACGCATTAAAAACGAGAAATAAACGTAAGCTGGTCCCCATCAATCGCCGCAGGTGGGTTTCACCACACCGCTCCTGAACGTTCAATCAGCGTGTTCAAATGTGCGAATTTGGTGAATGACAAGGCCCAGCATGTGATTACAGTAAAAAATATAATCAGCGCTGGGGCAACAGTGTGAATTTCACCTGCGGTGATTTCATAGAGGGTACGCGGAATAATGAGGGGTGAAGCGAAGGGAGCGGTGGCGCTACAACGCCTGGTTTCACATTGTGTCTCGGGGAGCCAAAAAGCCACTCCTGCTTTTGCTGCTATTGCCCGTGCCATTAAATATTTTCATAGAATCTTGGTTCGGAGATGTTTTCTTCTCTTTTACCTCCGTGATCGTATCTCCCTTACTCTTTCTGTTTTTCCTGATTCCTCCAAGAGCGCGTTTCGTGTAGTGATGCATTAACGCCCACGGCTTCGTTGTTTTGTAATAGCGCCAAAACGATCGTGCTGCTTACGAATGAAGCCCAGAGGTATAAAAATAAATGCGCGCCAACGTAGCAAATGACTTCCGCGCGATATAGCATTTCTTGCCGGTGCCACCGTGCACACCCTGGAGCAAACTTGCTTTCACATGCTTCTGTAACTCTATAAGTGTGGAACTGAAGCCAGCACGGGTAACCGTGCTCGCCCTTTCATTCACGCTTATTTTCATTTCTCCTGGCGCGTTCCACTTTTACAGCAAAGCTGTTAGCCTCTCGTTGGTAGGAAAATTTCGTGTCGTAAAGAAAAAAGCCGGCCAGGACCCAGCAGTTCTCGCCCAAGACGCCGAGCGCATGCGTCAGGCTATAGGCAGGCGTGCAGAATAAAGCTCAGTATTCATGTAAAGGAAAAAAACCACAAAGCAGGCAATGAAACTGCACGATGGATGATAAGGCGCCGGTGATCAATGGGAACCCACCCCCTCAATGTGTGCTGGTAAAGATTAGGTTTGCAGCTGCTCTCGAAAACAGGGGAGGCGCTTTGACGTCATTCGATGGCTAGCGCATGCGTGAGGCTAGGCAGGACCCAGCAGTTGTACCCCAAGACGCCGAGCACAGGCGTCAGGAACCAGCATTTGCCTCCAGAGAAGCCGAGTGCAAGCGACAAGCCCGCCGAGACAACGAGGGACATTTCATACCCTCCACCATCAGCAGGTGTTGTTTACAACAGCTTCGCTGGACATCCACTATCTCAGGGCGGGATGGCGTACATTTTTTTTTTCAATTGAAACTCGTCCTTACTATGTAAGCTAAAGCAAAAATATGGCTAGTGCGATCTAATCAGGAATGGTAGCCTCCGCCATGAATTATTGTGGGTCCGCCACACGGTTATTACATCACTCTTCCAAGGCTTTGGAAGCAACATGCCCGCGAATAGGAAACACGTGTGCTTTTATGACCCCCTTTGGAATGCCATGTATGGGAAGGCGTACCGAGGAAAAGCGAAACAAGAACAAAAGTATTTGAGTATTTGATTTTTTATTTCTTGGCAAAACCAAGGGGAGGCTGAGACTAAAGGCTTACGTGGCCTGACAGGGGCCTCAGGCACCCGATTTACAGCGTACATAATAACACGTCTGTTCACAAATTTAAGCATAATAGCACAAAGTGAAGTGCAGCATATTTTAGGAGCCATAAAATATCCTAAAAACTGGCGGCTACGGAATATTTCATTTAAAGACACGGAATAGCTAACACAGCCATTTACCTAGGTGTGATTAAACTAAAGTGAGGCAAACAATCGTCTGGAACGGGCAACTTTAACGAATACCAAAAACTGTGCTTATAGCACGAGGTTTATTAAAAAGTTAAATTCTAAAAAAGTATGTTCCGGGTAGGACCTTTTTGGACTGACCGCATGCGGACCCATTCGCAGCCATTCAAGAGCTTCGGAAACCACTGTTGCTGAACCCATTCGTAAATTCTATACTATTACACAAAGAACTCCTCGAAGGCCACAACGTGCGCATAACAATGGACTGGATTATGTGCCACGAGGAAACTAGCCCAGGAATTCTAGTCTGCCCTCGGGGCGCCACAGAAGTATTCAAACTTGCAGCCTCCTCTAACTTAACTTTCGGCTTTCTGACGTATGCCCCTCCAGCCTTCTTCTTCTCCAACTGAAGATGAACAAAAAAACAGTGTTTTCAAGAGGCCATCTTGCCGGATATCTTGACAAATTTCAGAAGGTTATCCGGATATCTTTGCAACTTTATCTCTGCGCCAGATCAAAGAAGTAAAAAACTGTGCGCTGATACAGAGTATACATTGTGAACTACACCTGTAAATTGGCTAAATACCCAAACACGCACCCACGATGCCCCCACTGAAGCACTGAAGTCAAAGCTGATCTCTCCGATTTAGTATGGACGCATCCACAATTTGCCAAACATCGCCTAGAAATCCGTAAAATATTCATCCAGACTCCTCACACCATAAAGCATACGCAGACTTCGACAAATCTTTATTGCAGAAAATTGACCCGTTTCCGGGTAGGTAGTGTCTGGCGCGAGTAGTGTAGCTGGAGTCGACACCGGTGGAGACTTCTAAGCGCCATCAGCAAGAACGCCCATTTTGAATACGGTCCTTCAACAATAATCTCTTCCTTCCATCCCCTCTCCCCAAGGTGCTTACACTCCTTGTATTAAAAATTCACTCACTCTCTCATTCCCAAACAAAGCTTGAAGCTACTCGCCGATCCAACAACGCGTTCCACCGTACACATGCAACTCCTTCAAATTCGCCGACCGCAATCTTTAAACGTTTTTAAGGGCAACGTAGCAGAAGAAACACGAAACACAAAAAGAAAATACATAGAACGACCCACAGCGTCGTCCTGTGTCTTTTCTTCCTTTCGTGTTGCTTCTACTACGCTGCACTCCAAAATGTTTAACCAGTTCCAACTTGCCCAATGTAGGTAGATCTTTTTGACCATAGTCCTCGTCTCTCGTCTTTTGTAAGTTTTTATTTGGTTTTTGATGACATTCTGCTGTGCACACGATTTCTAAAGATCAAACGCCGGAAACGTCGGAAAAAAGATGTAGAACAGCAGTCTCAACCACCGAAATTTCAACCTCGTTAGGCGCTGCCTAAAGGTTTTCATGGTTCGCCGGGTACTTTCGTGTCTCATGATTGGTTTTCTTTCGCTTAGTGCACTTCGCAACAGATGCGGCCTCCTGGCCTCTGGTTTTATGCATTTCTTCTTTCTTCCCGTCTCCCGTTATATAGCACACACCCCCTATCCCCACTTTTTTCTTTGCTTCCTGCGCTGCTTTTATGCTGAAAAAAGTTGCCCTATTACACACCGCCACACCGTCCTTGACGGTGCGGTGCGTTCTGTATAAATAATTTTTTTTCGCCGGAGTTCTACACCAGGAAGTGTGCGTGCCTAGCACCGAAACAAACATTCTTTTCTTTTCGCTTTGCCCGTCTGTGCGCGCATGCAGGAACACGAGCACTTACGAATATATCTGCTTGAGCATGCTGGCAACGTTGCGGCACGACGAACGCCTCGGAGCCCGACTTCGATGCTGGAAGCGGTGCAGCATGCCTACAGTTTTAGTTCTTGGCTTTAATTTTTTTGGTGCACCTTCTACTGCTGCACTCACCTTATCGGCGTGTCAGTTTCTTTCAACGTTGCGCGCACGCCGCTCATGCCTCCGGAAGAAGTTTTTCCTTTCAGGGAAAGGGGAATTCCAGGAAAGGGGGGTGAAGGAGATTAAATTTCCTTTCATTGTAGTAAAAAATGTCGCAACATGCACGAGGTTTGAAGGTGGGAGCAACGTTACATGTTGCTGAAGTAATTGGATTGTATTGGTAAAACGTTTATTTGAGCTTACAGTAAAAGTAAGAGCGCATGTTTGCAGTATTGCTTTCGTTTCTTCATTCGAAGCTATTGCAAGAACGAGACGTAGCCAAGCAGTCGAGAAGCACGAGTAATCCCTTCCGAATGTCCATCTGGATCCAACTACGTTCCGGCCATTCCGCCATTCCTGTTTTTGCATACAACCGAGGAGGGGAAAAGAATTGAGCCCTACGTGCTCTGCAACAGCTGTATTTACGGGGAGGGATTTCTATGCCGAGAATATAAATTTCCTCGGGAGCTTAAGTCTGCTTACGTGCTGTGCAGGCGAAATCTTAGGGATTATCGATTTCTTTCATGCTACATCGAGTTTGCGTTTCTTTGTTTGCTTTCATTACCTCGTATTTTGACGCGAATTACTTGGCCGCTATTCACACGGCAGCCTCATCTACTCCCGTTCTATTATGTGCCGTCCCATTCACCTGTCACGCGATATGCACGTGTCTAATCTGATGCACTATCACACGCGTTCACCTGTCACGCACATTTCACGCAGCGCGCACCTGTCATGATGAAATGAAGGAAGGGTTGCTCAATACAATTCACTTTTCGTGCTGTTGTTGTTGATGATGATTAGTTGCTCTCACTTTGAATCGGAACGTCGGTCCCAACGTCGGTATGTCGGCCCGTCGGGACGTCGGTTGCGATGTCGGACGTCGCACTGCTTGTGCGTCATCTGGTGGGACCTTTAGTTTTTAATGTGCATAAAACAGCTCCAGCCAACATATTTTGATTACGTCTTTTCTTTCTCTCCACCTGTTTTGGCAGTTTTTGTCTGGTTGTTTGTTTCATTTGCAATTCTAAAAATCAATCCCACTTGTATCCAAAATCAAACAAACAGTGGTAGCGTCGGTTATGTAACTTTGTTTTGATCATAATTTGCATAAA
Organism: Haemaphysalis longicornis; assembly: GCA_013339765.2. Lineage (NCBI taxonomy): Eukaryota > Metazoa > Arthropoda > Arachnida > Ixodida > Ixodidae > Haemaphysalis > Haemaphysalis longicornis. The sequence continues at coordinate 77,987,666 of CM023450.1, forward strand.
ATTAGTCTCAGAAGGAATTCCTTTACGCTCATTAACATGGAGATTAAGGAGCCTTCACAACAGTTTTATTAGTTTGGAACAGTCTTGCATACATAAACATCATGCCCAAACATTCGTTCTCCTTTTTCAAAAGATGATAATCTTCCTTGGGCTACCTAAATCTAGAAATGTCTGTCTGTCTGTCTGTCTGTCTGTCTGTCTGTCTGTCTGTCTGTCTGCCTGTCTGTCTGTCTGTCATTTGTTTCAAGCATTTCTTGCCCGGTCGACAAATACCGCGTTTTCTGCATGCTTCGCCGCTAATGAACTGTTGAATTGGCTCATGAATTTAGCGCAGGAATTTCTAAATATATCTGTAAACAATATTTTAGCAGTTTTTGTGAGTACTTCCCAGGTAATGACAAATTCTATGGGTTTGGGGGCCCTAAATATATTCAGGAATTCCCTGAGTCTTTCACAGTGAGAAGCGCTTGCGTATTGCCAATGGTTTTGTCTATGAACCAGTAAACTGATCATCCGGAAATAATGGTCAACTGAAGAAAGCAGAGAGGGGAACATGCTGCGCGTGTCAAAGTAAGGGTCTTAGCAACGCTTCTTCAGTTTCTCCTGTTATTGCTAAAAATCCCTGCTGGCTAGAGAATCACCAACGTCGTAGCATACTGATGCTAAAGGTAATCTGATCTGCCTTGTCCTTCCAGAAACGACAGACAATGAAATATTGAGATACCCTGTCACATCACTCCAAACTTTAAGGACTTGGCCGAATTTGCGCTTTCATTTTAACGATACAGGTAAGAAATTCGTCGCCCAGTCCCAAGAGGAAAAAGCAGGTCAAGTTTTTACTGAAGACCAGGTAATGGCAACCTGCAGTTAACGGCAGCGGAGTTACTACTAAAGAACAAAAGCACTCAGCAGTATTGCTAACCTAAGCGAGATAACATCGAAGCGGTGTTATACGCGGCCTAGCAGAGTATACAGAATCAAGTAGCGGGTCTAAATCTCCAAACTATCATCTTCCACAACCATTGGACAGAGCAGGTAAAAACCACATCAGCAGTGATTGCAGAACGAGTGAATATAGATTCATTGTGCGTTAGTTGTCGAGACCGCACGAAAGTGGCCGCATAAGAACAACCAGATGGGACAGGGAAAATAACCAATCTTTGCGAACTAGTACGTCAATGCCGGGTTAGCGGGCGTGCCTGGTATAGCGAACTTGGGTGGAGAAGTACCGGCAGCGCTAAATGCGAGGTGGTAAATCACTCAATGTAGCGTCAAGAATGAACGCAGCGTGAAACGACCGAACACACGTGAGCTTGCTATCAGATGGAGGAAAGGCACACGCAAAGCTAGTGAGTTTATTACCGGTATAGAGGAAAACGTTAAGGCCCAATTAGACCGGATCAACGTCAACATAATTCTATTAATAAAATGTATATGGCCATTAAAGAGCTCGAGAATTCAATACCCGTCGGCCTGTATTGCAAAAAAACTAGTAAACCTTATTTGAAGGCCTACATTTCAATAATAAGCCTCAGGAACCAGAATACACATCGCAAGGGACGTATGGATAGTGATGGGATAGACAATGGCCTATGACGTAGTACAGCGAGGGACATGGTCCCGAGGAACTTGCTTATCATATGTCACCTATTTGGACGTGAGGCTAAAAACAAGAGGGATAAGACTCAGCTAGGACCTCGGACGGATAAAGAGTCATCCCTAGAAACTCATTTGTCACAAGTCATCTAGTGCTTGTATAGGTAACCAGGAACAGCATAAAAAAATAAAAACGCAGCGTCAAACACGACTTTGGAAATGTTATGAAATGATATCTTGAGTGCATTAAAAGTGCGGATAATACCAAAAATAAAGGTGTAAACCACAATAAAAATTATGATGGAAATAGGACACGAATCAGGGACTGATTAAACTTTCGTAGCTAAGAAATAATGCAGCACTGGCGCTTATATGCTTAATGGACCCCATTGAGAAAGCGAACGCCTATAAAGCATTTTTCGGATGGAAATTAATTCCGCTTACGCATATTTCACACCATCATCGTCACTCATTTTTTTGCACTTCTAGCCGACATCCGTACACCACGTACTGTCAAAGTGGCAATTGTTTTCAACGACGCGGTAGCGCACTTGGACTTAATAAATCTTGTCAACCGTATTCTTATTGACTCCGAATTACTTTCATAATATTTTTCTTGTTCCTTGGAGGCCTATACAGAAAAAAGTAGACCCTGTTTTTTCAAGACAAGGTCACGAGGCATCATGACTCAAAACACTAAAGCTACTTTTTATTTTTGAACAGGTAAGTTGAAAATTTTTAAGTACTCCTTCTAATAGCCTAAGTTTTCAAGGCAAATATTTTACCACTGGGCAGAGTTACGTTTTAGTCCTGTGATTTCATTAACTGAAATGATCGATATCACCGACAGAACTAAAAAGTTTATCAACAAAATGCATTGAGCCGGCGCTGTTTTCCCTGCATTTATTACAACGCTATAATCATCCATGCCGAAGGATGGAAAGCAACATTATTCCAACAGATTCAGTCCAGGCTGCCTTCCTTTGAAGCTGTGTCCAACTTAATCACAAACTTGACTCTCTCAGATTCAAGGAAGCCGATGTCTTGTTCTTACTAATACTGAGTGGATATCGCCAGAAATGGAATTGGCCAAGAAGCAGACGCGTAAGGAAGGGGCCGGCTTTCAAAGTCATCTGCCCTAGCACAATGTCTAAAGCGTTACAAAGGTGTCTGGGAGTGGAGGAAGGGTGTAGTCGTGTTTGGGAAAGATTTGTCATCCCGCAAAAAAAGCCAAAAAGGCGAACTGGCGGGGCGAGACATTTCGGTTCTATTAATCAAACGTTATTAATTAAACCTGTCTGTCTACTATTGCGAGCGTTCTCTTTCCGTTGCATTTGGTAATACACCGGCCTGCGATGGAATTCTTCCACGTCTGGCATAGTGCCGTGGCCGAACCATGCACCGGAGTCTGTGCGACGGCGTAGGGCGTGTAGCCGTCGGTATGTGCATAGACCGTGGTCCCAACCGCAGAAGGCGAATAAACGGAGTTGAGCCGCGCCGAAGCATACACAGAGCGTCTGTGCATACAGCGGTGTCTGTTCAAGCTCTCTTAGTGGTTTCATTCAGTTTTCGATTAATGGAAGCGTTTTTTATTCATAGAATTTCCTATATTATTTTGTCCTTTTTTTATTGTTTGGCCGAAACATTATTGCGGAAATAAGGTAACCATTCTTTGTTTCATTTGTGCGTTCATTTTTTCACGGCTTATTCAAGCCCTGTGCAGTGGCCAAACTTTGGACGTCTTTGCACTAGCGCTTTTGTTATTTTTTTTTGTGGCAATCAATTGTTATTATTTCTATGGTTCCTACCGAAATGAAATATTATTTGCCATCCTACCCCCAGCTATGAGTTAACTTGCGCTTGATTAACTTTTTTTCTTTTTTTTCTTCAAAAGTGAGTGCTTCGACAAAGTCTAGGGAGAACGACGTAATCAAGACAATATGGCAACTGATTCATTATTTCGCACTGCTATTTTCTACGCGCCTTCTAATTTCATACAAGTTATGTTTTGGTCTTTAGGCCACCCCTGCCCGTGCTGCAAAAAATTATCCAATTTTATTAGAGGCTTCTGATGAATGTGCGCTGTGTGAGATGTGTCACCTGACCCGAAATTATTTGTGCTTGTTTTTTTTTTGTATAACATTTTTTTAATATTTTATGCTCGGCTAAACTAGCTTGGAAATAATGAAGAAATTCCGATAGGCGGAACCAAAATCTGTCTTGTAATACAAGCACGCTATTCTTTCTTTTTTTGTTTCAGGGCAGACACTTTATCTGCTCGCCAAACTTAGAACCTGGATTTGTTTTAGGTTGGCTGGTAAGTTACTGTTCCCCGGAAACAAAAAAACAATTCAATGTTTTTTTTTTGTTCGTCCTTTAGGTCCGATGCGTAAACGTTATTCGCTTGTATAAATGGGGCAGCAGGTACGTTTAGTTCTCTAATTAATGAAAATAAAATAACAGATACAAAAAAAAATTTCAGAGGGTTGAGGAGAAAAATTTTTACGGAGGGTCGAGAACGTCGCGCCGCATATGGACCTAGCAAAACTCCTCGTGATCGAGGAAGGGCTATGTCTGGCGGGCGCTGAGTAGAGAATGGCTACAGAAAAAAGCCAGTGCAGCCCACCAAGAGGCAGAAGCGGCCAGAGGAGAAAGAAAGCTCCCGAGAGCGGCCGAACTTCGTATGCTCGAAGAACAACGCGATGCACTAGACCGCGAGTTTAAGCTCGCGGTGATGCGAGGTACCGTGCGTGTAAACTGGCTGGAGATTACGCTGTAACTACCGACAGACTTTTCACCGGAAGTGTTTATTCTTCTTCCAAAACTGGTTTACCCGCCGACGCTACACAGGTAATGAGGTGAGCCGTAGCGGAGGGCTGCGGATTGTATTGACCACCTGGGGATCTTTAACGTGCGCCGAAATCTCAAACGGCTGGGCGTTTCCGCTTTTCACCTCCGTCGGAAAAGTGGCCTTCGCCGCAGGGAATCAAACCCAGGGAATCGAACCCTAGCCATTGATCCACACCGGGGGGTGAACCATGAACTCTACGAAACAAAAAACGCGCAGGCACATCGAGAACCCGTCCTCCTACAACGGGAGATCGTGTCGATACAGCTAAGTCATTACAGGCAAAACGTCGCTTAATACCTCCAGTGCACGCCTGCGCTTTCAGTCTGCCGGAATTCTGAGACCTCCACTTGAAGTGTGTTTCTGCTCGTGTTTGTAAACCTGGCGAGCACGTCAACACTGCGAAATTTCTGCTTTCCTGTGCCCGAGGTTTCATTTATTCAGCACGAGAAGCAACTTCTTCGAAGGGACATCGCAGATAAACTTATGCAACCTCAAATCGATACGGCCCACATGTCCCCGAAATCAATTCTAGAATTCATATTTCGTAAACCGGAGGAATCATGACAACCACCTCGGACAAAAAAAAAAACGAACTAAAAGTGGAACGAAGCCAGCGAAGCGGACGAGCTTGTTTGGTCAAGTCAACAGAGTATAAAAAGCGCTGTTATTCTTTACGGTATTTGGTGGCCTTTACTTTATTATTGTTCCAATTTACCCGCCGCGGTGGCTCAGTGGCTAAGGCGTTGCGCTGCTGAGCACGAGGTCGCGGGTTCGATTCCCGGCCGCGGCGGCCGCTTTTCTGATGGAGGCGAAAAGCAAAAACGCCCGTGTGTACGAGATTTCAGCGCACGATAAAGATCCCCAGGTGGTCAAAATTAATCCGGAGCCCTCCACTACGGCGCGCCTCATCGCCTGCGTTGCGTCGGGGCGTTAAAACCCCACAATCAATCAATTATTGTTCCAATTTCTTTTAACAGCGTAGCTGTTGTTACCGGCCGTAAGTTCGGGGTTCCTTCCCGCCAAAAACTCCGAGCGAGGAACGTTATCGCGTTGGCGCCGCGCAGCTGTCGCATTACCGACTTTACAAGGGAAAGACATGTGATAGCGGCCACCGCAACCCTCGAGAGGAGCGTGCGCATGCGCCAGTATCGTCGGAGAACCCTTCGCGGGGAGCTCGCATCCTCGTGCGCGTGCCCTCAGTATCGTACAAGTGACCTCGCGCGCAGTCTTCGCAGTTCTCGGCATGGCCCGGCGGCGCGCAGTTCGCATGGCCTAGGAAGAAGCCGCGAACCGAAAGGCAGGACGTGCTACTGAAACTATCTGGCCGTCAATGTTCACCTACAACAGCTTCGCGACTAAAGTCTTGCGCATGAGGGCAAGCTTCCTTAGATTTTTTTTTCGTGGGCTTAATCTTTCCGCATGCACTCACTGTGGCTGCCTTCAGTCGACCATTATTTTACAAAACGCTGCGGAAAACTGAGCGCGCTATTCCTTGTGCGCATGTTCTACTCTGCAGCTCTGTAACTTTAGTAAGGCCCGTTTCTTAGTCACCGCCTAAAAATAACAGGTCCATCCGTTTTGTACACAGGTATTCTGCCGTAATTATGTTTGTCCACGCGTGTGTCGCGTGTGTGTTTATACCTCTCCCGCGTCGTGTACCACGGCGAGTGCGCGACCAGTGTGCACATAGCTTATGCGAGGCTTTGTTTTGTCTTTCTGCGTCCATTTTATTTTTACTGATGTAAGACAGTGGTTTCGTGTAATATCGGTTTCATTCAAGCCGCTGCCTCATCCAACGACGCAGCATTCACCAGAAACGCCGCGAACTGCCGCACTCACTGCCAGCGCTGCGACATGTGGCAGCTCCTGTTCCTCTCGGGGCCAAGAAACAGGCCGGTGATTGGATATTAACATTTGGGCATTCACACCATCGTAAGAAGTACTAAGGTTTAGTCGCAGCTGTTCATGTTTCAATTTTTGTAGGAACAATAGCCCAGACCGCACTCCCGGGTACTAAAAACTCCAACCCGTTAAGGTTTTTTTCTTTTTTTGTGAACAAGGAGTTTCGTGAAGTGCGTTAGAAAAGTACATAAGTTAAAACACTACCGCAAGTGTCCCAAAGTCAGTGACTCTACTGGTACCCTCGGTTCAGCCACTGAATTTGGTGAATTTCCCTTTCAGTCACTGATTTTCCCTTCCAATTTGCCATTCAAGACACCAGCGCGCCGACAGCGAGACTGTTGCGAATAATTCGCATGCTATGTACGTTTGGTTCAACCAATCGACGACGGACGCCCGTATTGATGTCTCTGAACAAAACGAACTTGCCGCTGCGCCCTCTGCGTAACAAACAACACGTCAAGCAGTCCCAGTGTATTCGCTATACACACGGTTGCGGCCACCTAGCGACAGGGCGAACACTGCGCTGCTTGCTCCCGACTCACCGTACATAACGTGACCGCTCGGACGTCCCAAGAGGCTGCCACCATAGCAGACACCCGAAAGCAAAGTGCCGCTGGGATGGGCTCTCTCGTAACACAGCTGAAGCTCCACTGTGTCGTCGGTCCTGGCACGCGTGCACGCGACCGCGTCTCTGTTTTGTAACACCATCCGCACGGAGGAGGCTGCATCGTTTGTTTCTAGTGGGCGACTTGGCAGCCAGCATTATGAATCGGGCCACGCCGATTTCTTCTAGGAGCGGCAGTAGTCTCGGGAATCATTCAACTCGGCAGGCAAGCGAGGCAGGCTGGTGGCACGGGCTGTTGCTCCTTTTCTGAACAGCTCCTCACGGAGACACGACCGTCGATATGGCTCTCCAACTCTTTCCTGGCCCGGTCTTCTTCTTTGCCTTCTCTGTCCCCGCCACAGACGACGCACTTTCTCCACCTTTATCGGTGCAGTTTTTTTTGGTACTCGGTTTTTTCGAATGGGAAGCCATTGCTGCCTAAACTGATGCGGCTGTCAGCCAATCGGATTCTGCCTCATAGACAAGCTGTAAAGAGGCGCTGCTTGTGTAGGTTGACCTAAATAAGTTACTGCAGCGATGATGTTGGCTCGCTCTCCCTGACATTGCTATTACATTGTGGACTTTGCTAAGGATGCTATGCTATGGCGGTGTACTGATACGTTGGGCTACTCCGCGCCAATGACGTGAGTTTCATTTCCGGTGAAAAGGGTTAACAGTGACATAAAAAAGGGTGGAGGATTACTAATAGATTCAATAGCAAAATAAAAACACAATTTCGGAGCCATCACGTCCGTCGTTGAAAGTACCAAACCAACACATCATACAGTAACCTTTAACGCTGTCAATGTTTTTCTGGTGTGTCTGTGCCTCTAGTTACCTTATTTTCTCGTGCTATGTGCGAGTTTATATATATTTCACGCACACACACACACACACACACATATATATATATTATATATATATATATATATATATGATATATATATATATATATATATATATATATATATATAATAAAGCTAGTAGAGACAGAGACTTCACTAAACCAAATCTTCACTAAATGGCTTCACTAAATCAAATCTTACAAACAAGTCTGGACATTGTGATCTGGGTAGAAGGCTGCAGTACCATTGTTAGTTTTGATATCCTCAACTTGTAATCAATTTGAGTACGCGAGCGTGTGTGATGATGCTTTCGTGTCCTCTTTCTTTGTATTGTTGTTTTCTAATATTCGTTGCTGACCGCCTCGGCATTCCCTGAACTGGTACCATGCGCCGGCCAGATGCATACTACCTGATGCCGCGTCATACGCGTGCACCTGCCTGTTTTCTTTCTTCTCATGACTTGTTTGACCTTGTTCTTTTTTTTCCGCTCTTTGTATACCAATGTGCACTCATTTCCTGTCGAAACTGCCTGTCCAACTGCGTCTGGGCGCGACCCTTGCCTCGCACCAACAGAAGCCAAGTGTCTCAAGTGTCTCAGCCCAATTTTGTCGCGTACACTCGGCTACTCGGGCACGATCTTGACCGATGTTTGCTGCACGACGGCACTTAATGCGTGGTTCTCTGGGACGTTTGTCGTAAGACCGCTGATCCTAGAAAGTCGTATAGCTAGCCTGTAATGGTCCGTTTTCTTCCTTGTTGTATCTGCCATTGTACCTGACGTCACGGCATCGATGATGACGATGACCGCGTTGAGAAACGCTTAGAAGCTGCATGTTTACGCTGAATGCACATGAATATTTACATGACGGTGCAATGAACGCCGTATGTACGTTAAATTGAACGTCGCTAGCTAGTCTGCGCAGCGCGGCGCACCGTCTGAGAAAGGCCCTGGCTCAACGACGACTAAATCTGCGGATCCTAGCCGATACTACTCTCGGCATAGCTTAAGGAACATAACACCTGGAAAAACAAAGAATCCGGCAACGAGGCATTACATGTTGCGTTTCTCTATAGTTGCAGAAGCCCTACCTACTGAGCACATGCCAATCGGCACTTAACTTTGGTGTTATTAGTTATATAAACTTCGCGCGTAAGTTTGGGGAGCAAGTCTAGCGTTTGGCGCCTCTAATGAAGCGGCTACCGCGAATAAAGCGCTAAAACAAAACTAAACCGCCATTGAAAAAATCCTCAACCGTCCCTTTCTCCGACGACAATGTAAAACACGCAAACCGGGATGGCTGACACCCAAAGCGCAACGACAATTGAGGGGGAGATTTATCCAACGCTCATTTAGAGTAGACCTATTTTTAATGTACCGCTATTTAAACTACCTGTTTTTGTAATTTTTGCATTTAAAATTTAATTACTTATTGCAATTTGTACTTTAATACTAGATCGTTAGTAAGAAAAGGAAAATAAAGATTTAGATTTTAATTTAATTTGAATAATAATGTTGTTTCTAATAATGTTACCCTCGTTTCTTTTTTTTTGCGTTGCAGTCTTGTTTTATTTTTATTTTTTAAGCTAACAAGTGCGTGGCCGCATAAACACCTACCCTTCCGCCGACCGAATCCCCTGTAGCCTACCTATAGACCTGCAAACGTGAATTCAGGTCATTATCACCGTCACGGTTCCTTAATGTGTGCATTACTAAATTGCGTTTACGTACACACATCGCACGTTCAAATCGGTTATTTTAAGCCTTGGTTGATACGGACCCTGCAACACCTTTTCCCGATATTTTTTTCAAATCTTAAATACTTGCAGAATGTGGTCACCCAACACACCCAGTACTTAGATTAGTGGTCGCTAAGTACCTCAGCCAGAAATTACTGCTCTATGCCCATCAGATAACTTGGAAACTCGCTCAAAAGGTTTTTCTTTCTTCCCAGTCTTGACGTTCTTCGACGGCCCGAATTACGTCACTGAGGCCATGCAGCGGCTGTTGACCCGTTTTCCATCAGTTGCAGCAATGAACGTTTTTCGATAGCAATTTTAAAAATAAAGCCACAAATACAAAGGAGAAACGGAAGGCGTATCGGGTACGACGAGCAAATCACGCAGTACATCTCTGTGCTGGCGATAACTGTAGCTTTCGCAGGGCTTCCAGACGCGAAGGAAAGAGTGAACGCGTTTGTCAAAAGTGTTGCAGGGTCCCTTTAAATAAACGAAAGGCGGAAACCTCGGTAGCCGGCTTGCTCCCCCACCTTCCAGGAACCGATACAGCAGCCTCCTTGTCCCCGTAGGGCGACATTCCGAAACATGTGCATACACCCGCACTTTTATAGATTTTGGCCTTTCGCAACACCGTGGACGGCCAACGATCCTATGTTCGGGCTCCGGACGCTGTCACCGAGGGTGAGTTAATCCGGTATGAAGCGTTAAAACTTCGCCATTGCCTGTATACATTACATCGCCTATCTAGGGCGGTGCCGGGGAGACCGGTGTCAACGTGGTTGGCGGCTGGCTGTGCGCTCATTTGTGACGTGACCTCTGAAAATTTTGTAATTCAATTGTTTACAGGGTGTTCCTCCGGCAGGCCAGCGGGGAAAAGTTGCCTCATTCTTTTAACAATGAAGCTGTTGAGCAAATAGATTGTGTATGGTGTCCGAAGTTATATATAATACCAAGAAAATTCCGAGCGTTCAGGCATGCGTGCCTCGAGCGCACGTTCCTCAAGCTAGGCATACCCACTTGGGAAGATTAGCCAATAGTGGCCAAAAAAATAATAACTCCCCTCGTTTGCGGCGTTCCTCGAACGCACGTTCGTCAAGCCAAGCATACCCCCTTGTGGATTGACCAACATTGGCCACAAAAAACTCCGGCGTTCGCCGCATCGTGGCAACACTTGCTGGGAACGAGAAAGACACGACATAGCGTACGCCCCTCGTTTGTTCGTCCCCGTGTCGTCGTGCGCATGCGCTCTAAACCGTAGAAGAGCCGCGACTTGAATGTCGAAGCTGTTGTAGGTGATCAATGACTCCATATGGCGCGGCCGCGGATTATTCGCACGGCCGATGAACAGGCCGCGCTTCGAGAGGCTCGGCGTGCAATAAGTCGCGCTTGCAGAGTGGCGTACGAGAACGTCGACCAAAATGACGAGCCCGCTCTGGCCTTTCTCAACATAAGGTCACTGAAATGCCATGCCGGCGACGTCAACCACGAAGTGACAACCATGCTAAAACTCACCTTTATGTCCGTCAATGATCACTTACAACCGCTTCGCCATTCAAGTCTTGCGCGTGAGTGCAAGCTTCTTTTCTTGGCACGTTTCTTCCTTATTTTTTTTATTAGGGGCATGTGAGCGGCTTTGTCGCGTTAGTTATCTTCACTTCCACCTCATATCTGCGGTTAGAGGCAGAGCTTGCTGACCAGCCAACGACTTCATGACCACAGCAGCCTGGTCGCATGGGCCCGTCTGCCAGCTAGAGCGGAAATAGTGCATTGTAAACACATTCCCCCATCTTTGAGTACTGGCGACAACCCGTAAATGGCCGAACGCATCACCTGTACTCGCATCAGCGTCTTCCTCCTGTTCTTCTGACGGGTGCGAGGGGAGAGGGGGGGAGGGGTACATGTTAGTATTGCCCTTTTACATGAGCGTTGGTGTTAGTACAGGATGTATTCTGAGGAACCATGACGTGTTTTTTTTTCGCCCTTCTTTCCTTTTTGCTGCGTTCAAGACAGATACAAAGTTTAGGCAACATTCCTTAAAAGTAAACAAGAGGCGAGAGAGGGCGTAAAAAATACCGCTTCCTGAATTACCGTTTTTAACCAATTGAGCACGTTTCCGGCGTTCATCACCACCATTATCAGGCAAACGTCACTGCGAGCCGCTATTTCGTGCGTTGCGATCTATATGCGGCTCGGCTTTACCATTCTTTCGTTCGAGCCTGTCTTCATTCTTGCACGTCCGCAAGCAACTTTCCCTCGTTCTGCTCAGTGAGCCGCTAACGTGGGCCAGCTCCAAGAATACACAGGGGACGAGGCCTCGCATTTCTTCCGAATTCCCCTGCCGCCGATGAAGTTATGCCGAAAAATTGTCATTCCGGAACTGCCTTTGATCCATGCCAGTTGATAAAACAGCCAGCGGCCGATGATGTTTCTTCATTCGCAGCTTGCAGAAGTTTAGAACGGTTAGCATCACTCTAAGAAGAACGGGGATATCTGAAGGGCACTCGCAAGGGACAGAAGATACCCAGGATCTATTCGAGAAGTCCCTGCCGACTCACTCCCGCAAGATAACCGGGTGTCATGTCTCCCCTGTCGGTTGGGTGCGATTACATCACAACCGATACCACTAGCCTGGTTGCTGGAGAAAAACAAATACACTCTTCTAACGAGAGGTTTATAGGTTACGTAAGGAGCAGTTGATACTGTCGAAAGGCGTACAAGCAAGCGCTTGGCCTCCCTCCTCATACCGCCACTAGTAAGCTGGAAGCGCTCGGGGTGCACAACAAGGTGCGGAGATATTGATGCCCACCTTGTCAGCCAACTAGAGCGGCTCAGGCAAACGTCGACTGGTCGCACGGTGCTGAGGCAACTAGGCTACCAGATAGCGACTGCCAGCCACCCTCGACCGGACACTGTGCCACAGGACATCCGTACGCTGATCAGGGTTGCTCCGCTCCCGCGAAACATGCACCCTGAGCATCACGTACAGCGCAGACAAGCGCGAGTACAATTCTACTAAGGAAGTACTCTGCCCACCCCCATGTGCGATTCACGGACGCGGCCCACTACGCACCCATCCAGCCCAGCAGTAAGCGTCATCGACGGCTCAGGCGATGTCGTTTGCACTGCGACCGTACAAACCAAAAACATCGTTGAAGCCGAAGAAACGGCCATCGCACTGGCGATGACGTCTGCAACTTCGAATAAACCACTTCACGTAATTACGGACTGCCAACAGGCATGCGGGAAACTACGGCAACGGTCGCATCTCAACATCGCCCTCCGATTACTAAAAAGCACAAGGTACCCTGAACCCTACCATACTGATATGGACACCAGGTCACGCAGGGCTCGACGGAAACGAGCGAGCACACGCTACAGCCCGAGCATGCACCCTCCAGGCACCGCCCAGTCGCTCCGTGACCCAGAGCCTGTCCAGCAGCAGTTCCGTGCACTTCTGCAACACCACCGCCTTGCCAGATGTGCCTACCCACCACCGCACCAGAAGTTTACCCGAGAAGAGGCTGTAGCCTGGCGGCAACTACAGACCAACACATACCCCCACTTAGCTTCCTGCACATCATACACCCCACAATATATACACCAACATGCCCACACTGCAGTGAACATGCAACACTGTACCACACCACGTGGGCTTGCCAAAACACACCAGCAGCCCCCATTATTCGCACCCCCACCCTCGAACAGTGGGAGGCCGCGCTGTGCAGTTCGGACCTGAGGACCAGCGACAGTTGGTGGACCGGGCCCCGCAGGACCGCAGCCGCCGCAGGGGCCCTGGACTGAGGGCTTCTCCCGCTTTCAAGCGCAAATCTGTTGAATAAATGTTTTTTACCACCACCACCACCTACTGTCGAAAAAAAATTCGGCAGCGAAGGGTGGCTTCACCATTCATGGGGCATACGCAGTACGAAAGGGCAGAACGGGGCTTTACGAAGGAAGTACGTCTGGTTCGTCTTTATTTGCAGTTTCAACCAAACTCGACCAGACGCAAGCCAACGTCACCTCGCAGCTAACGACGTCGGTACCTGTCAGCCTCCCTAGTCGAGCCCCAACTACTCTAAACCAAAACACTGACTGGCGTCACCCCTCTAACGATCTAGCGGACGTGAGCTGTCTATGCGAGTACGAAGCCCCTGCTGTACAAGATTCTTTGGGCATTGAAGAACAACAGCGGAACTTTGATAAACAAGGAAGTTTAGTTGGAACAAGGGCCACACACGCCATATTTTTGGCTGTCTCTGGATGAAATGTCGCTTTTGTATAGTTCGCGCCGACTGATTGACACGCGTAGTTATTTCGTTTAAAAAAATTCTCTGGCTGTTATTCTGTCATTTTCTGCCGCTCCTTGGTCTCGTTAACTACCATAGTTACAGCGCTTTGAGTCAGCAGCTGCGTCAAACGCGGTAATAGCGTGAAAAGAAGCTCAGTGCGCACATTTGTTCATTCAGGTACGCCAATTTAAACGATTTGTTCAAAGTCGTTATCTTCCTGTTCGCGAAGCAATATCCGGACTGTCACGGATTTCTGAAATGCAAAAGAACAAAATTACTTTTCGTCTTTTCTAGCGGGTTTCTTGTGCTTCTTTGTTGTTTTTTTTCAACATGAGCGATGGGCTCAGCAATGTCGTCGTTTTCACCGTTTTAGCCTCTGCCGGCGTCAATTCGCCTTCCTTCGTATTCAACCTGTAGGAAAAGCAGCTGTGAAAGGAAGACGAGATGCAACGATTGTGGAAGTAAACAACGTGTTAGCCGAAGAACAATGTCCCCTGGGGCTGATTGGGTGAACTCGTATATACTTTTGCGCTGCATCTGCGAGGGGACTGTTTCTTCATTTAGTTTTATTAATATGTGTGTTCTTTATTTGTGGCTGGAACCTGCTTTCCATGCACAGTAAATCCTTTACCTTGCCTCCGCGCATTTTTTTCTGGAATGCTGGAGAAAATGAAACAGGAAGTGAAAACTAATCAGACCCTCGACATTTCCGCAGACCGGAGGAAAAGGCCGGGATGTTAGATGATGCTGTCTGGAATCATCTCGCCCTGCTTGCTGTTGTCGTCGCACCTAAATACTATGCTTTTATTATGGTCCCGTTTTACCTGCTGTGAACTGGCAAGTCTTAGAGCGTTCCATGTAGCGTTACAGGTAAGTTCTGCAGCGTTTCGTGCAAAGGCTGTGCCAAAGAAACAAAACAAATACAGTTGGCGACATCCATTGAAAAATGTGGAGTTCACGGTGCAAACGTTGTCATTCTAAGATTGAGAAAAAAACATTTATTTTTTACAGTAGAAAAACGTTCGATTGCAGCGTTTTCTTTATTACTTGCCCTTCACCAGTAGGGAATCAATCTGTTGCTGTGAATTATTTCTTGCGCAAAGTGAAAATAGCTTTTATCGTTATTCGTTTTCCGCTAAATCTACTCCAACCTTGAAACGATAAACTTTTTCCGCCTCTTCCGATGTAATAATGGAGAGTGCGCTATGTCTGTGATGCGGTGAGCACTTAAAATACTAAGCGGCCTTAGCGTTGTGAACGACTTTTCGATAACGAAAGTGCCCGACCATCAATTCAGTGAACCACTGCTGACGCCAATCACTTTAGTAAACTCAAGGTCTCCAGTGCGCCTCTTATGCAGAATAAAGAACGTATTCAAAATTGCCGTAGGATGTTACTGATAAGCGCACTGGTTTCTCCGTGTATATTTTTAGCAATAAATTTTAGTAGGAAGTAGGGCTTATCCCTGTCGTTCTACTCCGTCTATCGTCAAAACTTCGTGCTTTACAAGCGAGGTTTCTACTGGATTTCACGGGAACACAGGAACACAATCACGTGCGGGTTGTGAACGTGTTTCAAACGCGATTTCTGCTGTCTTTCAGTTATATCCTGGTGCTGGACGCCCTGACAAGTAACGTAAGTAGAGCAAGTATAACACGCTCCTTCGATGAGTGCAGTGCATTACACATGATAAATTATTACTGTGAAATAAAGTCAAGAATAACTGAGGCATTAAAAAAGCAAATTACTTCATTTAATGGGGTGTACTCAGTATATGAAAGAGTGCAATGACGGAAGCCACGCTCGGCCACAAAGCAAGCTTGTTTCAAACAGGGCATTATAAATGCCGTGATACAGATGTTTTTGTTTCGACCCATCTTGTCTTCAGTGGCTTGTTGGCGGAGGGTTCTTGTCTCCACCAGCAGGTGAACCATTTCTTATATTCACGTAATCATGGCGATTTTTTTCCTTTCACTGTGCCAAATGTTGCCCAACGTCCGTTATATATGCTTTAATTCCAATTATTCGCAACTTGTTTTTGAGTCGGCATATTGCTTGTTTTACAATGTAACTCCACTCCTGTAATGACCCCGTAACGAGAGAAACAGTATCGTGAAATAAATAAATAAATAAATAAATAAATAAATAAATAAATAAATAAATAAATAAATAAATAAATAAATAAATAAATAAATAAATAATGTAAACTATTAGCATTAGATTTGCGGCGGGGCTGAAAGTTGTGGAGCTGTAAATGCGTTGTGGGCTATTGAACATACAAGTGGAATAAAAACGAAATGAACGTTGGCTGAGAGCGGCGATAGTTCGTTTCGCGTGCCTCCACCGTCCTTGCCATTATTTATTTATTTATTTATTTATTTATTTATTTATTTATTAGTCTCCATACCAACTGGGCCGTCATTTATTGCTCTTACGACATGAACACGATTGTAATCATGGGAGAATCTATGGGCTACCGGAAACACTCTTCGTTACATCCACTCTAACACACTCCTTTACACCAGCAGCTGTTGCGCAACTCGTGTCCGATTGCATGAACGCCTGTTCATTCTTTCAACATTTCTTGGCACAGACGCCGACACCGGTGGATAACGCGCCCGCTCCGCGTCTACGTGTACCACGCATGTAGAGCGGCGCACCTGTCGGAAGCTCGTATGGAAGTGTCCCCGTATATAAAGCACCGTGCTCACTTCCACGCGTGCTTCCATATCCGGGCGGAAATGAAATGACGCCTTGGATCGCATTACCAGAACTCTTCTGCGTTGAGTGTGGAAAGATGAGGGTGACGGTAAGTCGGGATTTACCGGAATGAAGGCCTAAAGGAATGCCTGGACACAAAAAAACGGAAAGGTAAAAGTGACGGGACGAAGTAAACAGGAGCCAAGAAGGAAGGGGATGCTTGACTGCTTCTAACTCTCTTTCAAGTGGCAAATACATGCAAAGGAAATAGTTGGGCAAATAATGTGGAGATAAAAAGAGTTTAGCTACAGACGGGTCGTCACCCGAAAAGAATGGCCCAAAAAAGAAAGAAATTCGGAGCCTGACTGTAAAGGAGCTTCAAGATTAAAGAAAGGAGAAATTAAAGTAATAAATAAAAGAGTGCTCATGTATGAAGGGTGAAAAGACAGAGAAGACTTTGTCAGGCGCAGTGAGCAGTAACACTAATGATTGCGTCACGTGTGAATGAACAACAACCTAGAACGAAGCGGGGAAAGTTGTGCCGCATAAACAGCAGAAAGGAAATTAGGTGAGGAATTGGCATGAAATCGGTGTAAGTGGCATTGGGATTACCCCGTGTATTATGCGTGCGGCATTCGGTGAAGTATAGCTTTGGGAGAAATAAACAAACTATCATGGCTGAACAGAACCAGCTGTAAGATGGCTGAGTCCCATGCGCTTCTGCCGAAGATGCCGGATGAACACTAAAAACCCGTGACAAAGTTGGGAACAACATTGCGTGTAAAATGTTTTTGCGTAAAAACTACGGTGATGATCACTGCGAGAATTTCTGCCATTGTTTTTTACCGGTTGGAGTTCCGCCTAAACGTTTGTTTGGAGTGATTGCAAGGTACGCTTATTGAGGATTCCAAGTGAAAGCCCTGCTTGTGTACTTCCTCAAAGGCGCTATATATGTCAGAGCACTCAGCAGCAGTGAAAGAACTAACGAAAAGCTTGAAGTGCGCAAGTAAAAAAAAAAACGTCACATTCAAAAAACGTTTTAAACCCCCCTGGCCCTTTCCCCAAACCTCACAGTTGCTGGCATATTCAGTTTTTTTTCTGAGTTCTTCAAACCAGACTTTGAGGTAAAAAGAAAGAAAGTGACCAACAAACCATGTAGTATGGCAGTCGTCTGCGTTTCGGGGCCCCGCAATGCAACGCAAACCCTCTATAGTGAAAATATAATGCAAACGTTGGATGGTTTATCATAATACGTCAAATCCGTATAGCAAGAAATCAAAATAAAGCCCCCGAGAAGAACCCTGGCGAACGCTCCCGTATGAAGCAATCTGCGGCTGTCAGTAATAATAAAAAGGCGATGTGGCGCTTTCGAGATTTTCCAGGAGAGAGGGGACGTTTTAGCGACGCGTATTTTTTCTATAACGGCTTCCACTATGAAAGTATGTACACCGCCCACCTTGTACAATGCTTGTGTCAAAGCTGGCGCGTGCTAGCTCACAAGCCCCATGTTGGTGTAACCGACGCCACATTAGAACTGATGTGGTGCGCGGTAAGAGCAAGAAAAGAATATTTCATAAAGGGGCGTCCAAAAACGGAATGAGAACCGGGAACAACGTAGAACAAAAAAGAGCTTCGACGGAGGAGAAATTTTTCGCACGAGTACGAACCTAGAGGCGGCGGACAATGTCAGGTCGCGGTGAGTAGCTGCCCAGAGCACTTCCCCAGGACGACCTCCCTGTCTTTCATTTAACCCAGTTGGTTTATCTCTCTCTCTCTCTCTCTCTCTCTCTCTCTCTCTCTCTCTCTCTCTCTCTCTCTCTCTCTCTCTCTCCTCTCTCTCTCGCTCTCCATTTGTTGCTCTTCAGTGTTGGCTTTCTTGCATTCAGAGTTTGCTTTCTGCAAAGCAAGCTTTACAGGCCCTGGTAAACTAGGTGTTTTCGAACGTTCCTTCAATTCCAAACGCCAGCTAAACTCGCGGTTCTGTCATGTAGGTGAGAGCATTTCCAACTAGATTTCCGCTACGGGAAAGCTAAACGCTTGCAGCTAATCGCCGTCCAGGATGTCACGTATCACGGAAGAACTAGGAGAAAACCGCTCAAGGTCTGAATCGGAGGCGTGCGGGCTGGTTTTATCGGTACGCTGCAACTAGTGTGTTAATAGCTTCTCCCGCAACTGATCACGCTCACATTACGCACAGATCACGAAGAGGTCGTGAATGTCGGAAATATGCTATAAAAGACAAAAAGCGTGTTCATTGCACATTGCTGTTCATTCTGTTTGTGCTCTCATCTCACACTTTCAGGTAAGCATTGCAGCGCCTCTTTTCGCTTTACCCAAACACATAAAGCTTTACCAGAAGTTTCGGCCATTATAGCTTCCACAATAGTGTTACTTTCCGTCATAACGTTAGGTTTAATTCTAAAACGGTAATAAAAATAACGTGAGATTGAATCTACCTTACAACAATTTTTACGTTTCGGCATTTAGAGACATTGTTTCCGTTCTCTCAGATAATACACAATAATTAGGTGTATATGCACTCCTGATTCATTGATGATTTGGCTTTAATGGCGCAAGGACAACAAGAACAAAGAGCGCCAAAGACAAGGTTCTTTGATTTTAATTTAGATGTACATTTGAATACTAAATTATCACAGTAAAATCTAAAGTGAGGCGACTTAAAATCCATGAAGATGGCTGGTGTATAGGGCCAGGTTGATTATGCATGGTATGAAAGGAGGTGTAAAAACTTGACGTCTTATAAAAACTGCAAAACACGCTTAAGAGAAAAGCATTTGGTCGTCACCCAAGAAGTGTGATGGGTGTAGCAGGATGTGTTGTCTGTACAGTTAA
This sequence comes from Haemaphysalis longicornis, assembly GCA_013339765.2. Classification (NCBI taxonomy): domain Eukaryota; kingdom Metazoa; phylum Arthropoda; class Arachnida; order Ixodida; family Ixodidae; genus Haemaphysalis; species Haemaphysalis longicornis. The sequence continues at coordinate 78,007,043 of CM023450.1, forward strand.
GGAAAATGTTCGCGTCCCGTGGTATCCGAGTGCCTTCGCATTGAAGAGTATGTGAACTACAGATAGGGCCTCCCCACCGGTTGCAGTGGGGTCTTGAAGATCCCGTGAGCAGACACGAGTGCGTTGCATAGGTTTTCTCTATCTGTAGCCTAGCCAAGGCGACTTCTGTGTGTCTGTTGTTTGAGTCAGTCATGTATCATCCCACGTGTGGCTTTATTTCATGTAGTTAGTTGTCCGTCTGTTCACTCCAGTGTGTTTGCCATGTTCTACGCATGTGTTGTCTTATGTATGGCTTCAGGTCTGTATAGGGTATAGGTCTGTATACACCACTTCTGTCGACTGTATAGTTCCGCGCTACAAGATGTGCGTGCGGCGGCTCTGCGCCGAAGCTACACAGCGGGTGGGCTGAAGGTGACAACTTGTCCTGACTCCATGACACGACGCAGCGGACGCAGCACGCAGGGCCGCCGTGTGACATTCTCGGTAGTGCTCCTGAGTACTGTTACCAATACAGATAATCTAAAAAAAGAAAAAAAAACTATTAAAACAACTCAACATGGAAATACTCCAGACACATAAGTAAAGCTAAAAAACTTGCAATTTGGAAGGCCGCAAAGAAGGCATGCGAAAAATGATTCCCGCTCCATCGTCGCACTCAGGTGAAATATTTCATTCCTGCCCATTGGGCAGCTGGGTAGAGACGCGAATAGCACTAGAGCGCCCTCGAATTTTGGAAAGCATTTCTTTGATCCTATCTATTTTCTTTACCCATCGCAGCGCGAAGCGGTGTGAAGCTTGTTTCAGCCTTTCTTTTTTTTACCTTTCAATTGCGCTGCTGTGCATCACCTTGGCAGTAAACGTATCCTCCTTTCTCAGCCCATCATTCAAGTGTGGAAGAAGCTGTTGTACTTGACTAGCCTTGGCTTATTTTACTAAGACTGCTTTGTTTGTGGATGCGCCTAACAACCTGCTCTCATATTTGTTATGGTATTTTACCCTTTCTGAGGATGCACACCTCTACGTGCGCTCTCATGGCCACTAAGAAGGAGAAAGCTTGTACCTTCAGAATAAAACTTGATGCGGCGTGTGTCTAGGATCTTTTGAGCAGCCGTTGTTCAGCGCCTTGTTCTGCGTTGCGTGCGAAAATATTGCTTTGAAACTCGTAATATTTAGTACCTGCAGGAAAGGAGGTCTACAATGAAGGTCGAAGTGAGGAACACAAGCTCAAAGCCTGCAGGTTACCGGACAGATTACTTCTACAAAAGTGCCCGCAACCAACGGAATAGGTTGCGCTCAAAGAAAAGTTATTTTGGGAGATAGATTACTTCGCACACTCAAAAATTGGGAGAGAAAAACTTCAAAAGGGCAAAAAGAACTACTCCCGTGAAAACAAGTTGTTTTGTGTGTGTGCGTGCAATGAACTTCAAGAAGAGTAGGGCAGAAGCATGCAGAACTTCAGAATGGACATTCGATGGGAGGCATCGTTGTTTGTTTGCTCTGGTTCGAGTTTTTTTCCGGCAGTGCTTCGGAGTTTAACACTGGCATTCGAAACGTCTAGTTTTGTAAAAGCGCCTTTATTTTTAATTCAGTTGACTATGTTGACTTTTTTCACTTCGTTTTGCTTTTCTTTTTTTACAGTGCATGGTTGTTTCTATTTTTTACATTTTCAATTTCATTAGTCAATACATCAGGAGAAAGCACTACGGCCATTTTTCTTTAACGATTGGGGAACAATAAAACGAGCAGTAGCAAGGGAGAAAACTCTATTGTTCGAAGTCTAGTCCGCCTACAGCTGAAGCGCCACAGCCGTCCGCGAAAAAAACCGAAAATTGTCTGTCTCCCGCGGGGCTGTGCCCGGGGAAAAACCTCTGCGTTCACTGAAACGGCTCGAAATGAGAAGCAATGCCAAGGTTTCAGTGGTCTTTTTTGGTTTTCATCTTCAACTTATTCACGGTCTGTCACGTCTTTCACATGGTCCGCTTTCACTTAAACGTTCCGCTTGAAATTAAGTGAAAGGAAGAGATTCTTCTTTTACAAAACAGCTAGAAGTGATACTGAGAGCACTTAGACGAAAAAAGTACCTAAAGAAGGAATAGAAGTGAGAACCTCGGGACGTCACCTCCAAGTGTGGTCCTTTATTATTTAATGCAAACGCCGCGCGCCTGCGTCAAAGTACATTGCCCAGTCGAAACGAAATGGGAGCGCAAAAATCACGCTACGGGCATTGCCGCCTAAGTCAGATACCGATGGCCGAACTAAATGGGGACTCGGCCACTTTGGAAATGGATGAATAAACATTGGGTGATTAAAAGTAAAAGAAATAGAACTGAAATAAGAGAGTTGATGTTGCCTTGCGACATCGTGAAAGTGGATATCCAGCAAAGCTGTTGCGAAACCACTACATCTGCGGATAGAACTATCCCGCGCTGTATTACTTCTCAGTTCTCCCAGTGAAAATCGCTGGGTTGCCAAACCCAATCCCAAACCCAATCTGTACCGTGCAGTTTGTTGATTGGGTCATTGTGGCGTGCGAGCCCAAATTTACCCGAAACAACAGGCCGCGACTCGTGTTCCTTTCCGAGCTTCATACGCAATGAAGTATCAGACGATAACCAACAGCATGTCTCCATTTGGTCTCATCCATGCAAAATGCTTATGCATGAGGGCGTCGATGTCTCTTGTCTCAGCCACGAAAATTGCTTTTGGATGGAGACGTCTATGGTGGTACTATTCCGACCCTGCTGTTTTATGCCACAGATATCCGCATAGTCGTCAGCATTTGTCTTTGGCTCCAGCATCCCCATCAGCCAAGTGTAGGTTGGTCAGATGAGAGCTTGATTCGTATGAAACAAAAATTCGCAGAGAGAGCGTTGGCCTTAGCACATACACGTACACAGCTAGAAGGTGTTGCCCTTCTTAGGCCTACCGTTAGGTAGGCCCTAAAATAGTTCAAGGATGTGCAAAACAGCATTCAGATCCTTATAAGTCAGGATGCGAAAACTTGTTACCATCGGCAGACGTAAAAGCTCAACGGAAGGCTTCAAGTCAGAGCGTTGGGTATGTGCTACTCCGAGGGTATGCAACATTTGTAGTCACAAAAAAGCCCGGCTAAACAAAAGGTATGCCGTCACAAAAAAGCCCGACCAAACAGATGATAACAGCTTCGCGATAAATTTAACTTAAAATACCGAGAGCAGCGGACGTTGCCCGTTGCTTTTCGAAGCGAAGAGCGTATGAAGTAGGAAGCAGTATATAGAAAAAAGAACCCGCACCATCTACAGTAACGTGAAACCTGGAGAGGGGCGAAGCATGCGGCATATAAGTGTATTCAAAGATTGTAAGTCTCCCTCTTGCAACACGGCGTGCGCAGATTTGGTGCCGGAGAAGCGCAGGTGGGAGGAGCAATCACGCCCTTGCTTAGGTGGTGGCGCCCTCCCTTGCGTTGAACCGGATTTAAGAAATTTTGGGGTAGTGGTAGTGATCAACGCGAGCGCAGTGCAATTCCCGCGCCTTGCCCTAGAAAAGATGCCCCGGTACCAGGGAAGTATGCCTTATCTTGCTTCGACCGACCACCCGACTCGGTCAGGCCTAGCGTCGAGAAGCGGTGGGTATTTGAGTGTAACACAAATTATAACCCGTCTGCAGGCACCTTCTCATTCTGCTTGACGATTCCTGAAACGTACAGGGAGCTTTCTGGAAATCTTCAAATCATGTTGGTTTATTTTGAACCTATTTTATCATTATACACTTTCAATTTAGTGAAGCGTTACGTCGTAGCACGAGGCGTTGGGAAACGAGTGTCCCTGTGTTTCATAGTACAGGGGCTACAAGAAAAGATGACGACGGCAGGAAACGCCGACAGCCCGAGCCCCTAAGGGGCTCCCCCGCTAAAAGGCTCACACCAGGCAATGTTCCGTTTCAAGTTACGTACTAGACCACTACTTCCGGTGCGATGCAAAAACGTTCAATACACGTGTTGATATGCTCCACCTCAACTCTAAACCGGCCTAAAATATGCCGAGCAACTTAGATTTGCAAAAGGAAAATGCATAATTCAGCAAACGAAATATATTACAAGAAACTGTCTCTTGGAGGGGGGGGGGGGGGGGGGGGGGGAGACGGGGGGGCATTGGCAATGCTGGTGCTCTAACCCTGGAAGTTTGTTCTAAAGCGCACGGTTGTATCCCTAGGCTACTGAGGCAGAAAAGCGGAGAGCTTTTCGCAGTTTCATATAAGACTAGAAGCAGCGTTCCATGCTCAGCCGTATATTGCGCTCGGATCGCACAGGAAATGCCGAGCTTGTAACCACAGGGGAACGGAATCTCGCTCACACGCACCCAGTCAGAGTGTCCAAGACGAAAACGTTTTCCTGCGCACCCCACACCAGCTGTGCCACCGATACTGCTATTTATCCTCGTGCATCACTTCTCTGCGAGAAGCGAACCTTTCAGGTGAGTGTTTGAAGCTAGGAGGGTGACGAAGGGGAGGGTGTAGACTTATGACCAACACCAGAGGAAGGAGGTCTGGACAAGGGGCCATCAACAGGTACAAGGGCCTGCACATATCACTCGACCGAAGCATACATACAACGAAGCCAGTCTTCTAAGGCGAAACCTATTAAAAGACGTTCGCAGTTGCGTCTCAAAAACTTGCATTCTCAGAAGGCTCCAATTGGCTTCCATCTTTGTCACATTCCACTACGTAGTACAGTTGATCTCAAAGAGAAGAAAGTGAAGGAGGGTGCAAGCTGGGCTAGTTGGAATTTAGACATTCCTGGATAAAACCAGCGCGAATTCAGACGAAGACGAAGGAAGTAACCACAAGGACAGCCGCTGGATCCAAGAAGAAAGTACAGGCGCAATGTACAGGCCGCCCTCACGGACCGCTAAAAACAACAGTGTGAGCTGCATCTGACGATGTGAGCAAAGGCGGAATGCAGAAGCTGCCCTTCCAACAATGTAGGGCCTATGCGATAAAGAATGTACGGATAAAATAGGCGGGTGGATGCACGCTATTTTCGACAACCCCGTTTCGTGCACCCCCAGCCTGTTTATTTCTCTCTTTCTCGCTGTCTCTCTCCCTCTCATTTGGCCCTGTGTATCGTAGGCAAAGTATCTCGTAGTTTTCAAGGTACTGTGACGATTTTTTTTCTTCCGTCGTCTCGTTACTAGCTGCTTCTCGGTTCCCTGCTCATTAGAGAAGCTCCGTGCAAGTTGTCGCGCTATGCAAAAGTGGGTTCCGGAGCGACACCGCTGCTAACTACTTTGTTTCTGCAGAAGCAACTAAATCCGGCATGCCACCCACTCGGCTCCCGGACGAACCTCCATCAGTGCCACTCTCAGTTTCGTTACTGTGAACTAGAAGAACAGAGTGCTTCAAACGCCCCATAGGGCCCATGTATTAAAGTGAAGCACAGAGGGGGGCGAACCGTTTATAGGCGCTGCGAGCGTTACTCCTCCAGCATGGCGCAACAGGTACATTACTCGGCTCCTACGTAAAAGACCCGGGTTAAAAGCCAACGGAGTGAGGCTCTTGGCTCTTATCTTTCTTTTTTCAGGTGGTTTAAACATTTACAGCTGCAACTTAACCAGTGCCTCTTAATTAATTACGTACAGGAGATAACATTAGCTGCCCCTACATATCGCTTACATTTAAATATCGCTTGCATTTTTAGATGAGGTGTTCGTTTTCGTATCGTGAAAGACCTTAACTGAGTTTACACTATTTTTTTACGGGGAGAAGGGGCGACATATGTTGCAATTATTAATTAGTCTTTTAAAACTTTTGCAGGTGCTGCTGCTCAAATGACATGAAACATTGCGCGACGGTCGAACTTTTCGGGTTCTTTCTTCGTGATGATAGAGGCAACCGTGTTGCTTAGTATTTCTTGTTTAATATCTAAGAGAAGCCTGTTTTCGTCTATGGTACAGATATTTTGGGTTTTTGTTTAGATATATCAGCGTGAGATGATAATTAATCCTTCTCTGTCCGAGGTGAGAACCGGAATATCAATTCAATTGCTAAAAAAAAACCACATCATTGCAACAACATGTTAGCTTTAACAAAATAGAGCAATTCTGATTGCCAATATTGTGCAAAATTTAACCTTAAAGTCAGGAGGTTGTGGTTTGATAATGGAAGTTATTTTAAGATGTTCATTTATTGGTGCAAAACCCTGCGTATTGAAACAACTTTGCTGTAAACGTACATACACATCAATATGTTTACTAATGCTTGAGTCAAGTGAGGTAGCTGTTTATTTAGACAATTTAACTGCAGTTAGCTCTTAGTTAAAAATAATTTCACCACACAAACAATAATTGTGTACTTTTCTTTGTTGTTATTGCTGAGAATGTGCATTTTGCGTTAGCGAGGAAGCACGTACATTGTCGTCCCTTGCAGACAAGTTCATAGCTGTATCCCGCTGAAGCACAATACATGCAAACTCGTTTGGGCGTAACATGACCTGTTCCATTTAATTTATTACAGCATGTACTTCAAAAATATTCTACACAGATGATTATTTAAAGGAATGATGAACTTTATTTCTTTTTTGTTCATTTCTTAGTTGCAGGTGGTTTCGTGTTACATGTTGCAGCAGAAGCTTGCGATAATGCGTCGAACAGTTATTCGCAGCGCTGGAACCGTCAGTTGTGACATTACCGATCCCTGCCCAATTTTTTTTTTATATACGAAGGTAATGCGCTACAGAAACGCGACCAACTTGAACCCGTCATTTTTAAGTCTGTTACTGGGCATAACCTTCAGGCATAAGAATGTGACATAATAAATGCAGATTGGTATTTTGTATTTGAAACTGATGCTGAAATAGATTAGGACAACTTTCGACAAACTTTTGCAACCGTTTATGCGAAATACTTTTCAAGGTCAATAAACCATTAGGAAAAATAAAAAAGAAACTCTTGAATATGTGAGCCTTATATGCAGGATAAACGAAAAAAAATTCGATGTATCATTCGTTTCTGCGTACGCGTTCAGAGTAAACGCTGAAGAAATCTAAGAAAACGCGCAATCAACTGAATGCTTGAACTGAGACGAACTCAAATAACGTATTACGAGTACTTTTTCACCGATAGCACTCTAAAGTGCCCTGACGCGACGTGGAAACTGATAAACCGTATTATGGGTCGAGATAAAAGCAACTCGACCCACAAAATATTAAGAGTGCACTCTCGTCAGCTCACTAACACAGCGGTTGCAAACTATTGTAACCATCATCATCATCATCGTCGTCGTCGTCATCTTCTCCCTGTCTACACCCACTGCACGGCAAAGGCCTCTCCTATAGATCTCAGTTTATCTCGATCCTGTGCAAAATTCGAGAAATGTATCCCCGCAAATTTCTTCATCTCATCTGCCCACCTAACTTTCTGCTACCCTCTACCGGGCTTCTCTTCTCTAGGGATTCACTCTGTTATCTTTAATAGCCAACGACTATCTTCCCTTCACAATACATGACCTGCCCACGCCCGTTTCTTCTTCGTAATTTCTACTAATTAGTCCTTAACACGTGTTTGTTCCCGGACCGACTTCGCTCACTTCTTGTCCCATAACGTTAAACCTATTCTCTTCCGTTACATTTCTCGCTGAGTCGTCCTCAATTTAAGTTGAACCCTTTAAATGAGCCTCCAAGTTTTTTCCTCGTAGGTGAGAACCGGTAAGGTGCAGCTGTTATACACTTTCATCTGCAGGGGCAATGGTAGGGTGCCATTCATTGTCTGAGAATGTCTTCTGAATGCACTCCACCCTATTCTTATCCTTCTAATTATCTCTGCCTTATGGTTGAAATCAGGGGTCACTATTTAGCCTAAGCAGATATATTCGCTCACCACTTACACTGCCTCGCCACCTATCTCATACCACTGTGCTCCCCCATGGCTATTGAGCATTACTATAGTTTTCTGCATATTTTTTTCAGCCCCCGATTCTACTTTGCTTGTCCAGTGCGGTGATCATGCTTTGCAATTCGTCCCCCGAGCTACGCACCAAGGTAACGTCATCAGCAGATCTGAGGTTACTGAGGTATTCTCCATTAACCCTTACTCCCACCTGTTTCTAATCCGATGTTCTGCATACCTCTTGTAAACATGCTGTGAATGGACATAAGAGAGATTGTCTCCTTTTATGACGCCTTTCCTTACAGGTATTTTACTGCTCTACTTATGGACGATTATGGTAGCTGTGGACCCATTGTTCTAACGGAATGCTCGTCTACGCCCTGATTCAGCAATGCCCCCATGACTGCTGAGGTTTCGACCTAGTCAATTGCTATCTCGTAATCTCTGGAAGCTATATATAGGAGTTGAGTATACTACGCCAAATTTCTCTATCACCTGATTGATCGTGTGAGCATGGTCTATTCTTTAATATTCTTTACGAACCCGCCGTGGTGGCTCAGTGGCTAAGGCGTTGCGCTGCTGAGCACGAGGTTGCGGGTTCGATTCCCGGCCACGGCGCCCGCTTTTCTGATGGAGGCGAAAAGCAAAAACGCCCGTGTGTACGAGATTTCGGCGCACGTTAAAGGTCCCCAGGTTGGTCAAAATAATTCCGGAGCCCTCCACTACGGCGTGCCTCGTCGCCTGCGTTGCGTGGGCGCGTTAAACCCCGCAATGAATCAATATTCTTTGGTGACACGGCTGAAACAAAAATGCATGTTTGGTGCCTAAGATGAGCAGTTATTTTTATGTCAGTGATACCGTGGGGAAACATCGCAAGGCATCGCTACAAAAGAGCTTCTGTAAACCAGCCGGTATGCTTCTCACTTTGCTCGGCAAACATGCGAAACCCCTCCAGAAAACACGATCGATATTAGTTTCAGCAGCCTCCACCTTTGTCCCCTCACGATTTTCATTGATTCAGTCGTCTGACCTGCTATTGAAAAGAGGTTTTCAGTGTCCAAAGGTATGTTTTGTCATTTAAGTTCGTGAGGAAACGGTAACTCACATGGAGAGCGCCTTTTTTTTCATTTCTGCACGATCACCAACCAAATTCTTGCGTGTATTCTTGTTTATCTACTGTCTAGACACGAAATTCGACCCGAAAGAAATATGGGGAAACGCTGGCATTGCTAGCGGTGCAACTCAATCGTAATGGTTTTGTTTTTGAATATCTCGAGAACAAAACGCGAAATTTTATTTTTTGATGTCGGCAGCCCTCAGCGGGGTCTCTGACAATAAGTTGTCGGTGGAAGGAGGCAAAGGGAAGGTCAGTGACCTTCAAAGCGAACTGGTGTTGGGATGAATCTGACTGAAGCCATTCTTAAATGTCTGAGGACATGTAGCGGCTTCTTTCTCCAGGCAGTATTTTATGCCGGAGCTATATTCCTGAATGGTAACAAATGGGCAGGAACGCCACGAGGACTAAGATAACGTTTGTGGTATTCAGCAGAATGGTATTACAAATTAGCACGAAGTGCTTCACCGGTGCTCTGTGCGCCCATGCTACGCCGCCTACACCTGGGGGTCGGGTATTGCGAGAACATTTTACGTGTGGTGGTGAAGCCAGCCCAACAGGACCCTTCATGTATATCTATTATGAGAAGCGCCCGACTGACTGACTGACTGACTGACCGACCTACCGACCGACATACCGACGGACCTACTGACCGACCGACCGACCGACGACTGACTGACTGACTGACTGACTGACTGACTGACTGACTGACTGACTGACTGACTGACTGACTGACTCATCAACGCCCAGCCAAAACTGGTGGACCTAGAGAGTTGAAAATTCCGGGGTAGATTCGTGTTATGCCGTAGGGACTCACTAAGGGGGGATTTCCTGAACTGGTACTCCTAAGCATGAAAAATGGGAATTCGTGTTATCGTAAATTTGTCACTATCTCGCTCACTCGGTCACGCATCCACGTGATTTTTGCTTATGTGTGTAGCCCTTACGAATATATAATCTAAAAAGGAGTTTGGCAATTTTCCCCTGAGCAACACTATCGGGCCAATTCTGCATTTCGGAACAAAATGGGTGTTCTGAAAGATTCTCCGATAAATGTTTCACTGATAGGTTTATGAAATTCGTTTTTGCCAATAAATGTTACTAATGCAAAGCACAAGATCAACTTAAGGATTTTGCCCTGCGACCCTGGTAAAAGGGGCGAAAAGAATTTTTTTTAAATGACACGCCTGACGGCCGACAAGTCCTAATGAGTGATATAAACGCCTAGCCAAACTGCTCATTCCGACGGTTACAAATATCATGAGCACGTTCTGATTACAGTGTAAAAGCTGAATATTGCTGATATTTTCAAAAAATTACTCCAGGGAGAGAGTCAAGAGCACTGAAAATAGTTTTTTCATATTTTTTTATCGCAGGCTAGTTCAGCAATTCAACTGTTTTTTTTTGTATAGGTAACTTATGCAGTTATCAAAAACACTGTTTTAGGACATTCTTCTATAACACCCACGTAATATGGACAATCATGAGTTCGATGCAAAATTATCGTGGTTTTAAAAAATTATTCAATAACTATAAAACAGCTCCGTTGTATATCTAGTCCATTTTTTTCTTAGGCCGAGGCTGCCCATATATTTGTCCAAAAACTTAAACTTTGCAAGATTTGTCCTAGCACGCGTATAATATAAAGACGTGAGGCGGGATTTTAAGAAGTGCGGAGTACGCTTAGGACCGCACAATGTCGGTCCGCGTCCGTGCGCATAGCATTACAATCGCACAAAAATCACGCAGGCACCGGCAGGATTCGGGCCTGTGGTCTTGTAGGCCAGACAGAGTTAGTGTCAAAAGTCGTCGTTATAACCCACTTGCGCACTGACGCGTGAGTTAGTACCCGAGAGTCAAAACGGCTTACTCCCTCGCCTGTAACGGTGCGGAGTACCTTAGGACCTCCCAATGTCCGTCCGCGTCCATCCGTTGCGCACACACCACCATCAAGCAAAAATAAAGCGAAATTCTATTTGTGCCATGAGTTGCACCTTGACTATTCCCTAACTGAAAACTGCAACTCATGGCTCAAATCGAATGACGGTCGGGTGCGCAAATCAGATGTCACTCGGGGGTGCAAACTTGGATGTCATTTCGAGTCCCCGTACTTCGCACCTTCGCCATCATCCACGGAGTGGAGATGATGCCATTTTTAACTTACCCCTCTCTGGATGCGGAATTAGATTGAATTTTCCCCGCGTTCGCATCTCCTTCTGTTGGGAGTGTCGCCTGCCTGTACCAGCCCATGTTATTTATCATAAAACTATGACTGATGAGTAGTCTTCATACATACTGATAAAAACAACTCCCATGGTAAGTAGTCCGTTCCACCACCGCACCATCTTGGTGCAATTTCTTTGAGGAGAGTTCCATTCCATTACCACAATACCAACGCCTCCCGGTAGGAGCCCATATGCATTGACAGCATGCGTGAGTTCCTAAGTTGTACGACTTCACGGTCAACCGCCTAATTATGGCAACAATTAATTGACAGTGCTTTGCGCTTTAGTATTTGCACTTTCTGGTTCCGTGCGCAACACGCTTACTGTCTGTTGACCGTTGAGAATTCTGGATAGTTATGCTCTTCCATTTCCAGTTTGTCATTTTTAAGCAAGCCAGTGTCCGGCTATACTATCGTTTTGCTCTTTCTCTCGCGTTCTGTGAAACAGTTAGAGTTTGGTTTTTGGCTTTTCGTCGTCGAAAGGGAGTCAACTCTTCCTGCAGCCGCTCGCCAACCGCGGTACCTACACTGGACGGGATTGCCGTACGCGTGCGCCTTCGTCCTGTAGCAGTGGCGGTAAGCTGCTCACAATCTACGTAAGTCACTCGTTCTAAAAACAAGTTCCGACTTGTAAGCCCCGTAGCCATCAATTTGCTATATTTACGATTGGGATGTAATCACTCGAGGCCTTATGTTGGTAATTATGTGACAAATCTTACAAACTGCGTACGAGTTAAGTGGTTTCGCAGAAACAAAAAACAGCATATCTGATAATGTTTTCGAAATACTTGCAATACACACAAGCATGAACTCGCGCGCGTGTGTGTTATTGGCCATGTGTGTGCCTGCTATTTCGCATAACCAAGCCCTACTGACCCCAACTTTTTTAAGACACGTCTTCTTATTTCAAAACAAGGAGAAACGATCAGAGCTTCCCGTTGCCAGGTAAGAATCGACGTAAAGCGAATCAACCGTGGCATACCTGAGTTGAAATGATCGACCTAATGTGTAGCATTTTTTAGTGTTATTGTGCCATGGCGTAGTCGCTGATTTTTCAAACCGTAAGCAGTGGCGAGTGCGTCGAAAAATACGATACGTAAAAAAAACGCTCAACGACTAATTCTGTCTGGTGAACACGTGACTCCCACCGCAAAGAACGTGATCAACGCATGAACGCGGGGTATTCCAGGGAGCTCTCGCCAGCCCCATCTCCAACCAGTCCCTATGGCGGAAAACGGGACGCCTGAATTATCTGATGTTTCACTTGTGCCTCCCCTCCCCCCCTTCTAGTTAGTTGCCTTCCCGGTCCCCCGGTGGCGTATTCTCAAACCATATCCCGTAGGGGCCCAGGCCGACCACACCCCCTTCAAACGGCGCCGTCACAGCGTGACGTCACTTTCTCTTCGTGCGCGACTTCATGCAACGTGGTTTTTTTTTTTTTTTTTTTCTCGTTTTGGGCGGCGGCCGATGGTTTCGCTCCGTGCGCCAGGCTGGGGCTGAGGCGCTGGGGAGCTGACGCACATTTAGTAGAAGTTAAAGGCCCAACCACATGCAGCGTACTTTCGGCGTTTTCTCGCGTGGCGACGCGAGCTGACGCGCGAGCAACGCTGATGTCTACGCTCGCCAGATATCCGTCGACGCAGCGCGAGAAAGCAGCGGAAAGCTGGCAGCTGCGGTCGGGTTTCACGTCCTTCTCGTGCTTTGGGGTCATTCCTTTCAGCAGAAGAGAATCAATTTCTTTTTAACTTGCGGTTATCGGCTGCCTTGAGACAAATTGCAAGCTATTTCTGTTCGAAAGCGCTCATTCATTTGTGGCTTGTTTGGTTTTCATCGGGGAGATCAGGTATTTGCGATAGCTTTTTTTTTTAGTTGAATAAGGGAGCTCTGGCTACGTCGCTTGTAGTATTAGCATGATGGGGCTTGGCTGCAAGATTGGTGCGTGACGACCAAGCCTTATCAACGCCAGAATGCTAGCGGCGCATGCCATTCCATTCGTTGCTACCGTGGCTTGCGTAGGGAAGACCGAGGTTCTGCGATAGCTTATTTTGACTCAAATAAGGCGGCTGTGGTTGCATCGCTTGTCGTAATAGCATAACTGCCCTCGGATCCAAGATGGGTGCGTAAGAAACAAGCGTTACCACGGCTCAGATATCTCAAACATGACCAAAGGAAATCACTCGACAATATTCGTTGGCAGCCTCTGTTAGGGTACCAAATTCTTGGGACCCTCGTCTTCTCCTGGCGTGGTCGAGCGGTTGCGCGCTTGTGTGCTGGCGTTTTGTTTTGAAAGTACATGGTTCGAATCTTGGCGAAACCTCGTTTTTTTTTTTTTGCAATGACGGTTTCACCGGCTTTTCCTTTTCAAGCTAAAAAAAGGGGTCCAGAGTGCCTTGCCTTTTAACCTACAAGTGACGTTCGACGGTACCCTCAGTATCAAGGCAGCCACGAAATTTGATTTGCTCACACTTTGAATACCCATGAAGCTGCAGTCGGTACATAACATCAAGGTTAAATCAAGTAGCAAGTAAAGTTTTGCTAAGTGCGTCTTCGTTCATCATCCTATCTTATTTTGTTCAGATTTGACGGTAATGACACAATTATAAAAACGGATCAACACACTCGCTGATGTTAACAGCAGATGAGCGACCGACGTACGCGTGTGCTTTCGACCGATTGGGAGCAAACGTTCTGCGCTTCAGTACGGAATCCAAAAGACCAGCCAAGATAAAAAAAAAACATTTTCGTCTTCACTGTAATGATCGAAGGTGTTCGCTTTCAGGAACGTAAACAATGACCACCTGTACGTGAAAAAGCGTCCGCCTGCGCGCGCACTTAGAGCAATGCGCCCAGCGCTAGCTTAACTTGTAACAGGATGGAAGACGAGCGTCTGCAGGCTCGCAAGAGAGGGCGGAGAGTCAGAAGCGAGAACAGGTATGCAAAGGTATACTTCGTGTTTGAAGCTTCCCAGCGAGTACGTCATGCTCGCGCAAGGAGCGAAACCATCGACCGTCGCGAAGCAGCGCGACCGCAAAAGACCAAAACAAATTTTTTTTCTTTACTTTAATGAGAATGCTTTCCGGAACGTATAGGTACGAAAAGGTGAAAGTCCTAACCACATGGACGCGAAATCACGCGTCGCGCGAGGGTCGTTCGGCGGCAACACGCAGACACGGGCTCTTTCAATTGCGATTAAAGTGAATCGCGATCGAGTTTTCGAACGCGCTCGACGCACTCCCGCTGCTACACGGTACGTTTCAATCGCGATCGAGAAGTTGCACTGGTTGCATTCGTGTACGCCAGATGACGCCAGATGGCCCGGAGACCGGAGCCCTCCTTCTCGCGATTCGCTGGGGAGAACGAAATGGCCGCGGCCTCAACATCATCACCGATTCGCAAGCGGCTGTGCGAATGCTAGCGGCAGGAAGAATACCACTTGCACTTAGAAAGGTACTTCCGGAATCCCTCGAGAAAGTTCACAACATTACGTGGACCCCCGGACACGAGGGACTGCCGGGTAACGAGGCGGCGAACAGGCGAGCGTGCGACTTCACTCACCACCTCCCTGTGACTGACGCCTTACGATACCCAAGCACCACTACGTACGGGGAATACCTACAAAATACCAGAAAAGAGCGGGCTACATATCCAATCCCGCATCGCGAACTAACAGCAAGTGAAGCCCAGATGCTACGTAAGATTCAAACAAACACCTTCATACATAAATCTCGCTGGGCGAAGATTTTCCAACAACGGCACCCTGACTACACGGAAGACTGCAGGCTATGCGGAGAGACTGCTACCCTCTTCCATGCCACGTGGGCCTGCCCACACCTCTGGGCAGGGGCCGAACACCAAAAGAACCCGCCACTGACTTCCCGTGAATCATGGGAGGCCGCCCTCGCCAGCCCCGACTTACAGATCCAAAAGGACCTAATCAGCCGGGCGAAGACGGGAGCAGAAGCCACTGGAGCCCTGAACAAAGGGTTCCACCTATGATTCTCCCACCCTTTTCTCCTCTTCCCCTTTCCTCCATCTTTCCTTCAATAAAGTTTATTCAGTCAGTCAGTCAGTCCGCTGCTTTCTCGCGCTGCGTCGACGCCGATATCTAACGAGCGTAGACGTTCGGCGTTGCTCGCGCGTCAGCTCGCGTTGCCACGCGAGAAAACGCCGACAGTACGCTGCATGTGATTGGGCCTTTAACTTCTACTAAATGTGTGTCAGCTCCCCAGCGCCGCAGCCCCAGCTTCGCGCACGGAGCGAAGCCATCGGCCGTCGCCCAAAACGAGACAAAAAAAAAAAAAACAACAATCCACGTTGCATGAAGTCACACTCAAAGAGAAAGTGACGTCACGCTGTGACGTCGCTGTTTGAAGGGGGTGCGGTGGGCCTGGTTCCCTACGGTATTTGGTGTGGGAATACGCCCCCCGGTGCGACACGCGGGAGGCCAACGCTGTCTGGTGTAATATAAAGCCCAGTGCTTCACCCCCAATGATGCCAACAGCAGCAGCTTCCTCTAAAAACTGCCAAAAGAGCCAAAAAAGGCTTCGCTTTAAAAAGAGGAAAGGAATCGTCCAATACATGCCAACAATTTGTGACTCACTAAACGTAGTTTTATCTACGTATTATCGTTCTTTACCGGCGGACCGAGCGCCGAAAAAAGGCAAATTCCTAGAATGCTGGCCACCAGTTGGGCGTGTTTTTATTGAGATAAACCGGTGATAATACAGAATGTTGCAGGGGTGTACAGGTAATGTGCCGCGAGTTTATGCATCAGCTGTATGCGAACGAGGTTGTGGAAAAAACAAAGTGACAGGATAATGTTTACATGCAATAATTGTGCTATGCCTTCAACCGAATTAACTTTATTGAAGCAAGTAACGATTGGTCATTTGGTTGGGCATGTTTAAGATTAGTATTTAGCGGAAAAAGTGAGGACGGGGAATCGAAAAAAAATACACTCGCGCACTACTTGCAACTGGTACTTATTCAGCACAAGCACCTCGTACGTGTAATACCACGCTACGCATACAGACTTAGTCTTTTACAACCCCAACTTTTCTGTTTGGTAAAGGTATTCCTCCATAAAAGATAGAAAACTGCCTTTCGCTTTTTCTTCTAGTTCGATAACTTATCATCGGCAGCAAGGGATCATGTGGCCTTCCCTATGATGACGTGATTTTTTTTCAGACAACGATGAAATCTCGTTTGAAGGTAGGGGCCATAAAAGAAACAGATAAAACCCTTCCTTAGGTACAAGTTGCAGTACTATTCGGTGAAACCTCTCTTTTATGAGTGGCGACAGGAGGAAAAGCCCGTCTTCTGAGGATGTCATACAGAAATAAAGGTGTGCGTCTGTATAAAAAAGAACACGCTGAGACCATTTGTCTGAACAAAGCGCAGATTAAGGCACCACTGAGCAGCGTAGCTTTGCATTTCTCAAGCACTCAGTGTCCCCTGTTTGACACATTCTAAACGTTCTAGATCGCAATTTTTCTCAAACACTAACTAATTTGATCAGACTTCCTTGCATCCCAAAAGCACGCAAAAAATGGAGAACATCGCATCCTAACCACCCCTTACCACCCCATCCTAAAGGTAGTTGAGAGAAGTGCAAAAGCTTGGACCAATTCAAGGAAAGTTTGTCCAAAATACCGTGAAACCGTCAAAGATCCGAATCGCAAACGAAGGACGAACCCATGCGATCAATTTTTTGAGCACTACGTAAACGTATCTATGAACTAAGGTATACTATTCTACTCCTTTTGTATGATCGATGCGTGTATTGCCTTATCTGGAGCCGCTCCTTTTTCGCTATTCTCAAGTAACCGTTTTGACAGAATGAAAGCCCGGTTTCATGCACGCACCGTGTGTGCAGAATACATTCCAGCTTTTTGGTCGACCAACTGTTCTATGAGGAAATTCATTAGTTTTTTGACAGGCAGCCATCAGTACGACTAAGAAAGCTTTCGCTTTAACGGCTTAATTTGCGCCCTTGCACGTGTGGTACGGAACTAAAGGGGAGAATAATGGTTCAGTAAAAGAGTGCTCAGACTTTCCTGTCCGCAGCAAGCACTGTCACAAGAACTCCGAGCAGTTGTGGGAGGGCATATAGGAAGACAGGCGCGAAAACCGAGATGGAAAATACAAAAATGAAAAAGTAGTTTTTCGCCCATTCTGAAACAAACTGAATAACAAGAGAGAGACCCCCGATCTTTGCAGCTTGGACATGTAGAAGACCATTCACACACACAAAAAAATAGAACCAGGTCCATTGAAGAAATACCCACCACAACACGCGATCCAACGAAAATGATTCCGCGGCCTTCGCATAGGCGATGAAAAATTGAGCTGTCGCTCACTCATACAGCGCAAAGGGATGGATGTCCTCCGCCTGAAGCACTGGAGCGCGATTTCGGAACGACGCGGACTATAATAGCACCGCAAGCCAGAAATATAAAATAAAACAAGGAAGGAGAATCCGAACATTTGCGCGTAGCCTTCAAAACAAAGCTTTTCGGTGACGGCTGCAGCAGTGTATTGCTCGAGCCAACCAAGAAAAGGAAACCGAAGATCATCGAAGGATACACTGAAAGGGGTGAAAATGGCGCTCTTTTTTGGACACAACTTCAAAAACAACGGCTTTATTTAGAGTAAATAAAGACGTTCAACACTAACCTGAAAGTATATTGAGGAGCAGGAGACCTGCACAACTGCTCAGCTGACAGCGTCGAGTAACAGCCGACATGACAATGACGAAGTGCGCCGGTCTAGAAGGAATACAAATAATAAGCTTAAGAAAACTAACACCGACGTGATACAATGGGGCTGGCATCCAGCGACAGCGCTGTGACATCTGCGCGTCGGGTCCGCCAAGCCGCCAAGCACGCATGAGAACACGTAAACACGCTGGCTTACTTGAACAGTAGTGGTGGCGGCAAGAGGGGAGACGGAACACGATGTGAGGACGAAAAGCAGCGGCCAGCGATAAAGCAGCACGCTAAGCGAGAGGAATGCGGTGCAGTGGCGCCCGGACGGATCCCTCTCGGCGTTTGGCTTCTCGCCCTGGCTGCAGAAGTTTCAAGCGCGAACAGCCCGTGAGCCACAGACAAAGTCGCGCTGGCTTTGGGAAACAAACAGTGACAAACTGTGGGGTCTTTGTTGTATATCTCCCAAAGCCGTCTTTAGCGTTAGGAGTTTCTGCTGAAAGTATTTTGTTTTCATTGATTTTGTCGTTCTTTCATCATAAAACAACTACAAAAATAGCTTTTGAGGGCTCAGGAATCGCCAGCGGTCGTCTCTGTTGTTATGGACTGTATGTTTTCTAGCGGGGCTGCCTACCACCCGCCCTTTCTATTGTGATTGAAACGGGCTTAGCTGGACTAACAAGTTGTAGAAAAATTAAAACCGCTCCACGCAATGTGAAAGCTGTCGCAAGTGCAGGGCAGTGATTCGCCATAATGGGCTCTAGCAGCGTTATCCACTCACTGCTACCACCCAATGCAATTTAAATTTCCCGCCTTCGCAGTGCTCGCGCGCCCCCTGCCTGAAACTGCGCCAGCGGGAGTTCTGTTCTTTTCATGCTTGTTTTACCTCCCGCACGTGCCGCCGTTGCACTGCCACTTATTTTGCGCCTACTTTCGTAAGATCCAACCCAACCAACCAACTAAACGAACCCGGGCGCTGCCGTTTAAGTACGTATATTTTGCCTCAAATGTACCTAGTTTTTTTGCGCTAAACAAGCGCCAGCGGTTCACCAGCTTCGACGCTTACGACTGTATAAACCGCCTGTCTTTCGATGCCGCTAGATCACGCTGTAACGAGAGCCGCTACGACGGAACGCCGTGTCGCTCTACTGGGGCCAGCGAGCAAGCTACGACGACAAGCCGAGCCGCTACAGTGCTCTGCACCTAAAACAGGCGGAGAAAAGCGTTTATTCGAACGGGATCTAGGCGTACTGGAGGGAACGGGTTAAAGGGTGTGGTAAGAATAAATGGACTGTAGAATTTTACGAGGGTCTTGGTGTTGTCGGGAGTATTCTGGGATTAGGAGGAGGAGGCTTGTGGATATCGCGAAACAGTAAGAAAAATAACGACCAATGATACAGGTGTTATTCTATACGCAGGCACAATCTACTCTCCAGGGCCGCCTCGGGGTCCCGGGCCAGTTCGAGACAACGGAACAGTTCGAGCTACCGGGCTAGTTCGAAGTCCCGGAACGAGTCAACCGGACGTCGAGGGATCGCCGAGAAAAAGGTGGGCTGGACCAACAGGTCTCTCGTCGCTCGAACCAGCGACACCGCATTCCCACCCCTCCCCGCCTCCCAACACCTTAACTCACAATCGAGTCTGCAAAAGGACAGTAGCGAAGTGGCAGAGCTTAAGAGGATCATAGAGCGCCAAAACGCTCAGATCCAGGAGCAGAATGCCCAAATACGGGCGCTTATGAGCAAGATTGAAACGCTGGCGAGTAACGGCAGCTCGGTAAATGCAAGACCCCAAAACAACACCACGGCGACAAACAACGCCGGAGGCTTGCGCAAGGTGGCGCGGAGGGATCCCCCCTCGCCCCCCTAGGGCGGACGGCGGGAGCGGCTGGGTCCACGCAACGTGCATCCAGCAATCAAGAGGCGATGGACGCCGAAGAGGGTCCCGCGAGCGCAGAGGAAGCGGCGGCCGCAGAGACCGCGACCACGGCAACGACACAGATCCCACGAGGAGGAGAGCTTACGGCCATTTTGTCCGCAATAACCCAAATTAACGAAAGGCTAGGCAAAATGGACGCCCGACTCGGAGCTGTCGAGAGTCAGCTTCACACGCTCTCGGTAAAGCACGAGCGTCTAGCGCTAAAAGTAGCCACAAAGTCGGTGAGGAACCGTTTCGCATCCCTGAAAAAGGAGCGGGCCGAAGGAATAAAAGTAGCCACAAACCGTTTGCGTCCCTGAAAAAGGAACGGGCCGAGAAAATCAAAGATGCGATCGCGAAAAGGCGCGGTCGACTCGAGACATCCGAGGAGGATGACGCAGAGGCCAAGTAAGAAGCACAGGAAGAAGACCGGGGAAGACACCACCGTAATTTACCAATGGAACTGCCGCGGAATTCGCAACAAAGAAGCGGAACTACTTTTACACATTGACGGGCAAGAAAACAAGCCAGATGTAATAGCTCTACAGGAAACAAACGGGAAACCACGACTCCCGGGGTACGTCACTTACACAGACCCCACGGAGAACGGAACGGCGGTGCTCGTCCGCAGCAACGTGGCGGCAACACAACACGTCACGGCGCAGGGCGGGTGCGAGCACACGCTGGTCGAAATTCATGCAAGAGAAATTGGCAACTCGGGCAATCTATTCGTCATGAGCGCGTACTGCCGTCCGTCACAACGGCAGTACGAGTTTGACCGCATCGTGAGCCAGGCGAAAGGGTTGGCGGGGACGAGGCCACTCCTGATCCTCGGCGACTTTAACGCCCCTCACACAACGTGGGGCTATAAGTTCCAGTCCAAGAGAGGAAAATCGTTGGCCAAGGCAATGGAGGATCACGAGATGGCCCTCCTGAACGAGCCGGACGTACCCACCAGAAGAGGCAACAGTGCCGCGAGGGACACTACGCCAGACCTGTCGTGGTTATCGGGCACGCTAGACGTCACCTGGAGGAGCGAAGAAGCGGACCTGGGGTCTGACCACAGTGTGATCCGCATCACGATCCGAGGCTCCCGATATCGGGCTGTGCTGGGGACGGCGCGGATCACGGATTGGGACAAGATGAGGAAGTATACCCAAGAACAAGACGCGGCGGCCGAGGAAGAGCCGGCACAAGCCGAAAGAAAACAAACCTACACCGAATGGGCGAGGGACCAGAAGAGGTCCTCCAGAAATTCACCCAGGAAATCGCAACGACGGCGCAGGTACCGTACGTGGACGCCAGACTTACCCACATGTGGGCGGCTCGGCACTCGTTAACGCGGCGGTGGAAGCGTCAGAGACATAACAGAAAGCTGGCCAAACGCATTGCGGTCTTGAACAAACAGTTCGCCGAGCACGCGGCCAAGCTATGCAGGGAAAATTGGCTGAAGACTTGCGACGGCCTGCAGGGCAAGCTCTCGGCGCGGAAGACGTGGTGTCTCTTGAGGCATTTAATCGACCCGCTGAGTACCAAAACTGCGACCAATCGCAACCTTACCAAAGTATTGAACACGTACAAGGGAGACGGCTGCAGGCTCCTGGAAGACCTGAAGGCGAGGTACCTAAACGAAGAGAAGGGCCAGTACCCGGTGCCCCAGACGTACGAAGGACCCGACAACGACGAGCTGGACAGGCCGTTTACCATGACGGAATTTTGGACAGCGATAGACGAAAGCAATAAGAGAAGTGCCCCCGGCAGGGACGCCATAACTTACAAACTGCTCGGTAACATGAGCGGTGCAGCGGCCCGCGGCCTCCTAGAGCACATCAACGAAACCTGGGACAGCTCGCGGTTGCCGGAGGAATGGAAGGAAGCCGAGGTCCACTTCATTCCAAAGCCCGGCAAAGCCCTCACGATAGACAACATGCGGCCCATCTCCCTCACGTCCTGCGCGGGGAAAGTTATGGAGCGCATGGTTCTTCGCCGGCTGCAGAAGCACCTCGAAGAAACAGATCAGATGCCCGAGACGATGTACGGCTTCAGACATCATCTCAGCACCCAGGACGTGATGGTCCAACTCCACGAGCTGGTCGTCAAGCAGGCAACGAGGCACGCGCCGCGCGGGATACTCGCCCTCGACCTGAAAGGAGCGTTTGACAACGTGTCCCACGCAAGCGTGTTGCAGAATCTGAACAAGACCAGGTGCGGCCGCAAGACATTCGGCTACATAAAAGATTTTCTGTCAAACCGAACGGCGACCATCAGGATAGGGGACGAGAAGTCGGACCCTGTCGAGCTCGGCGATAGGGGCACCCCTCAGGGGTCGGTCTTGTCGCCCCTGCTCTTCAATCTGGCCCTCCTGCCCCTGCCCGATCTACTCAAGCAGACATTACGGTGTGGACGGCCCGAGCCGGGTCCGATGCCTGGGTGGAGGAAGCCTTGCAGCGGGCGGCAACGACCGTGCACGAGTACGCCAAGTCGTGCGGACTGAGCTGCGCTCCCCAGGAGCCGCTGCCGAACGTGACCATCACCATCGACGGAACGGCCATCAAGCCAACTCAGCAGATTCGGATTCTCGGCCTACTACTTCAGAGCGACGGGAAGGCACACGCCGCCGTCAAAAAGATCAAGACTACATCCGAACAGATACTCAGTATGATTCGGAGGGTATCTAACAGAAACCGAGGCCTGAAAGAGGACGATGCCATGCGCCTGGTACGCGCGTTCGTCGTGTCGCGGGTTACCTACTCCGCCCCGTATCTCCAGCTGACGAAGGCGAATAGGGACACCCTAAACACGATGCTTCGCAAGGCAACGAAGCAAGCACTCGGCATTCCCATATACTCGTCCACGCAAAGACTGCTAGACATGGGCGTCCACAACACGGTGGAGGAGCTCATCGAAGCCCACCTTTCGAATCAGAGAATCCGGCTCAGTCACACGGAGCACGGACGAGCCGTCCTACGCAAGATAGGTTGGCAGATCGAGCCAGTACCCATCAAGGCAGCCCTTCCGGAAGACTGGAAGATGAGCATTCTGACCAAACCCCTTCCCCGGAACATGACGCCAGGCAAGGACGACGAGAGGCGCACCGCGCGGGCAAAAGCAATGGCCCGGAAGCTGGAAGAGAACCCCAGGGTCCTCTACGCGGACGCCTCGCTCCGAAAACACAGCGACCGTGCAGCGGCGGTAGTTACGTTCAGAGAACGGCTGATCGTCAGCGCGTCCCTGAAGACAACAGACCCCGCAGTTGCCGAGGAAGTGGCCGTGGCCCTGGCACTCGCACAGCCATGCGTGCACACCGTGGTCACCGACTCAATGACAGCGTACGGAAGCTTCCGCAGGGGGTAATCTCTTCCGCGGCCCGAGCCATTCTGTCCAAGTGCAAGCCACCGGGAAGAGCCATAGAGCTCGTGTGGGTCCCGGCTCACTCGCGGGTAGCAGGCAACACCATCGCCGACTACCATGCCCGAGAAATGTCAATCCGGGCCGAGAACGAGCCGGAAGAGCTACCGCACCCGGTTACCAGCTTTCGGGACATTACCCGGATGTACCGAGAGGAGAGGCGCAGACTGCCGGAACCGCACCCCAAACTGACTAGGCAGCAACAGACGATCCTGCGTCGAGCGCAGGCGGGATCGCTTGCGCATCCCGTACTGATGAACCGCATGTACCCTGCGGAACACGATACGCTCTGTCCGTTTTGCAAAAGAGAGAGGGGCACCCTGCCACACATCTTGGCAGAGTGTACAGAACTCAAGACCCCCCCTCCTTCCCTTCCCCACAACACCCCCAATCCCCAACCCCTTGAGCGATGGGAGACCTTGTTGACCAGCCCCGCCCTGCCGACTCAGCTCGCACTGACAGACAGGGGCCAGGAGCTGCTGGGAACATATGGGTCCCGTAACTAGGGAACCACCCCGTCTGGTGCCAGCGCGCACCCCCGATTTCTTGGGCTCAGTAAAAGTTGATTCCTCCTCCTACTCTTAGATCTGACCTTAAGCTCCAACAAATACACGGGACAGAAAATACATGAACAACCGAAAAACCCTAGCAAAATATTAAAGAAAATCTAGTCACTACAAAAATATTGCCCACTGCTACTCACACCCCTCTAACTCTAAGGAGCCTTATGGTGGGAATACTTTAATTACAACCTTAACATTAGTTTTATGGGGAAATATTTGTGTATTTTACAGGCACACGACACAGCCCTAACATGTCTCTAGTCCGTATCAGGTCGACACGAGAAAGGAATTTCAACTCTAATTCACTTCGATTCGTTTGTGTAAAGCTTTGGTGTTCTAACAGGGATAACGTCGTAGGAGCGACAAGGATGGTTTTTAATGCGAAGACATTATATGCCCAATGAGTTTAAAAATACGGCGTCCTTGTCAACCATCCACTGCGGGTGGTATCAAGAAGAAAAAAAACCTGGCCGCGCATCTGCTCACTTTGTTGCCTATTTTGTTGAAAGACGATAGCCGTATAGCACCCCTGCAAAGTAAACGCCTCCCTTCTCATTTATGGTCGCGACTCAAGCTGCTGCTCTCCCGTCTCGCTCCTTCCAAGATGAGCACGGTAGAGGTTTGCCCAAGTGATTTAAAATTTATCGCGTTTCAGTGTTGCACGCTGGGAGTGTCTATGCTAGCAACGCCTTAAGACGGAGAGGAGCGCGCGTCGAGACTATAGAGATCCTAATAGAACCAACGTTTTTAGGACTCCACGCCTTTACTCCACGTGCGTTAGAACGCGCCACATTTTGTTGCTGTTTCCGTTTTACTTCTCGTTCCTGTGAAGAAAAACCCCTTTAAACTCTTAAAAAGCATCCCATTTTATTACAAATTACGAACAGGGAGCAGTGGGAGGCCGCGCTGCTCAGCACAGACCCTATGACCCAGGTCTCACTAGCCCAAGTGGCCGAAGACGCCGCAGAGATCTACATGAATGCTGCCGTCGCCGGAAGGACACTGAAGTCGACCTGAAAAGGTCCCACCCGTGGCGACAATAAAGTTTAATCTGATCTGATCTGACGTTAGCACGCCGCCAGGTGGCTAACTGGGGCACCTTGTGTACTTTTTTGGAAGTATGTTCTAAGCATCCGTACCTTTGTGATAAGTAAACACTGCAAATACCACATATGTATTGATATTTTTGCGTCAGCCATGCGTTATCTTTTGTTTTGACTCAACAATGTTGGCAAGCATGAACATTGCCACCAGACCTAGATGTTAGAAATAGCTGTAGGTGTATAAGCATATCATTGAACCTCTGCCTTTACTTTGGCCCCAAAACTAGGGGTCTCTACCTTTCAGGCTCTCTTAAAGTGCCTGCGTACACAGATGACGTCACTACTTTTATCCGGGACACAAATAGCCTCACGGCTGTTTGAGGCGACTTCGAGTCTTAAGGCCGCCTTTCAGGTGCCGAGTTAAATGTCGCAAAAAGTGCTGTCCTCTTTTTGGGAAACGCAACACTCTCCCCATTCATGACTTAAAAATAGTTCGGGACCTGAAGATGCTCCTCGTAAAAATCACCGAAGATGGTGTTTCACAAGACATGTGGCCCGAGCTAGTTGATTGTATTCAAAAGAATGCTGCTCGGGCTCGGGCTTTCAATGTCTTGCTTTCGGAGAAGTCGCATCGGGTTAAATGCGTTTTTCTTGCTAAATTCTTTCTTGTCTCCGCGGTTATGCTGCGTCCCAATCCTGTTACGCACAAAGAGTCTGGCGACATTTTTTCGTTATTTGAGGATGGAAGCACTGAGTGTTTAGCGATACATGCCTTGCGCCTCCCACGCCGCTCCGGGGGTTATGGTTTCCCTTGCATCGACCTCATGAGCCAGTTCTTGCCCCTTAGAGTCGTCTCTTCACTTCTCAGTGACGTAGAAGTCCAGGGCAGACCTTCGATCCTTTACTTTCTCGGTCGTCCTGGACGGTCCCTTCTAGCCCCATTGCAGCTATCCCGTTGAGACTCTTCAAGGCAATCATTAGTTTAGCTAAAGAAATTCGCCTAGTTGATGCTGATGTTGATATTGTTAATGAACAACCTGCCAGCCTGTGTGAAAAAATAGTTACTCGAGGTCGGACAGGCGAGTGGATCTACCAGACTTCCCCTGGTTTCGTTTGACTTCAGGTAGGCTGCCCGAGCGGCAAAAACATCCAGTGGCAAAAAGCTTGGCGAATTCTTCCCACAAAGGACAGATTACTTCACTGTGGAGTAACAGAGAACTCTTCCTGCCCCAACTGCGGTCAATTGGAATCCAGAGTACATACTCTGTCAAGCTGCACTCTAGCGCGTTGCTTTTGATTTGATTGATTGTAGGGTTTAACGCACCGACGCAACGAAGACGATTAGGCGCGCAGTAGTGGAGGGCTCCGGATTAATTTTGACCACCTGGGGATCTTTAACGTGCGCTGAAATCTAGTGCACACGGGCGTTTTGGCTTTTCGCCTCCATCAGAAAAGCGGCCGCCGCGGCCGGGAATCGAACCCACGACTTCGTGCTTAGCAGAGCAACGCCGCAACCACTGAGCCAGCACGGCGGGTGCGTTGCTTTTGGCGCATTGTACACCGTGCGGCTCCAAGTTAGGGGCTTGCACGGTATCAACAGAGAAAACAGTGCGCTGGTTCTGCCGTAGGCAAACTATTCGCAGTAATTGGCGATTATGTAAGGTGGCGCAATCGCTGCAGGGCCGTTGCACAAAACAGCAGGCTACATATGCAGTGACCATTGCTTTGCTTTTTGAGACAAAACCTCGTGACCTTTCCCGTAGGCGAGTTGGCCGTGTTGGGTGAGGAAGAGTTTCTGCGACATTGGTCTACCCGGTTCATAGAGGTGTCGAACAAAAGGGTTATTATTCATGCCAGTTTTCCAGACCTGTGTCCTTAGGGGTTTTCGTTGTTACAATTTATTATTTTGTTGTTAGAATATTGTTTGTTATTGCGACACTCCACTGGTTGTGATATTAACACCACCCTTGTACCATATATTGCTGCATTCTTGAAGAGAATGTTTTTGTACCCATGTTTCCCTCGAGTGTTACCCTTTTGGTTGTAAGCAACTCTAAATTGTTTGTATGCTGATCTTTGTTTTCAATCAACTTGAAAGTGTGTTTCTGTAACTGCCAGCCTTCGGGCTTTGTTACTTTTGAGCGGTTTTAATTGTTTGCACTTGTTTAATTGTTTCTGTTACGTTGTATCGTTTGTACACAGTTTGTTTGATAACAAATTTATCGTTTCTAGACAGATAGACAGACAGACAGACAGACAGACAGACCAACAGACCGACAGACAGGCAGGCAGACAGACAGGCAGGCAGGCAGGCAGGCAGGCGGGCAGGCAGGCAGGCAGGCAGGCAGGCAGGCAGGCAGGCAGCAGCACGCAGGCAGGCAGGCAGGCAGGCAGGCAGGCAGGCAGGCAGGCAGACAGAGCAAAATTTCTGCTTTCAAGTAGCCCAAGAAAGACTGTCGTCTTTAAAAAACACAACCACTGCAGTGTCTCAGTTGCCCGGCTTGAAACCCGGCTGTGGCCGCCGCTTTTCAGATGGAGACAAAGCGAGAAGACGCCCTCATGCCGACATTTTGGTGCACGTTATGGATCTCCAAGTTGTCAAAATTAATCGAGAGCCTTCCACTATGGCGTGCCTCATAGCCTCGACGCTTTAAATCTCCAAAATTTCAAAAAAACAAAAGAATTTGAATCTGCGGGATGTAAGAAAACGTCAGAATGCTCTATTTACCGTCTAATTTGTGATAGAGACTCCGGTAAACAAAATAAATAATGGTGTTGAGAAGAAAATTGTTACATTTGGGCCTAGGTGTAAGTCGAACACGGCCGCCGAGGGTGCAAAACGAGCACGCTACCCGTTCGCAGCGGTGACTTTTTTTATGGCCTTTTTCTTAACACAAAACAGGTCAGGGGTACATTAAATACGGTCGACTAAGCTTCCGTTCACTAAAAAACGTAATCATCATTTGTGGACAGTTTCTTATAATGGGTAACCGTTTGTAATTCCTACCCCATGGCGGCTTCAAGTTCTAGCTGACCGAAACTGTGCCTAGTGCATGCGTGCTTCACTGAACAATTGATGGTGCAGCTAATGGGAAGATGGTGCACGTGACTACACGTGAGAAGAGCGAGTGCACTTCATAACGGCTCATGAGACTTTTAATTATTTTGCATCGAATGTTCAAGCGGATGTGTAGCGAATTTTCAATTTGTCGTTGATTGCACGAAAAAATCCGGCGAGAGACGATGGCACGTTTATGACTTAAAATACCTTGCGTTAGTCTAGGCTGCTGAGAAATTCAGACCATACTTGTATGGCCGGCACTTTAAAGTCGTGCTTAGATCGCCGCCCAATGTGCCAACCTCCGGCCATTTGGCCCGCGCGAAGACGTATACGCCCGATTTTCAGAATGATTCTGGTGGCCTAAAACGCAACTAAACGTAAACGCACATATAGCCGCATCAGAAATGCCATTTTCGAAAGCTGCGTTCATCAGCCAGCAAGCCTACCATGTAGGGCATTTTGCCACCAAATTCACCTTTTGAACTGGTCGGGTTGGGTCACATCGGTCCATTCCAGAAACTACACAAGCTGGCACCAGTTACATACTTGCTAGGGTGGACTACTTCACCAAGCGAGTCGAAGCCCAGGCGGTTTCATACAACGCCAACTTCTACTCCGACATGGGCCCCCAGTAGAATACTCCCGGATTGTGGAAGTGGTTTTAATCCCATGAGTTCCTGCGAGCACTCCGATATTTCGGCATCAAACACGCGACTACATCAGGGATCCACCACCAGTGCAACGGGCTTAGAACGGGTTAACCGTGCTTTGACTGACATCCTGGCTTCCTATGTCAACCAATCGCACAAAAACTGAGACCGGTTCGTCCAGATCCTGCGTTCGCCATCAAAAGCGCTCGATAGGACGTTACTTAGAAAAAAATTGCCCGCGTATCTGCTCCTTTCGTTGCAAATGCCGTCAAAAGACGATAGTCTTTATCGGCTTTTGCGAAGTAAATGCCTCCCTTTGCTTTCCCGCTCACCTCTCATGTTGTTCCTCTTGCGTCGCGCTCCTCCCAAGGTAAAGACGCCAAAGGTTTGCTTAAATCATTTTAAATTTCCCGCGTTCCACTGCTCCAAACCGGGTGTCTCTGTGCGAACGCTGCCGTACGGCGAAGACGCGCGTTAATCGAGGCGCCCTACTTCAACGTTTATAGAACCGCGTTTCCCTACTCCACGTGCGTTGCAAGCAGAACGTGGAACCTATCTAGTGGAACCTTGCGTAAATGTTGCCGGTTTATTTCTTAAAATGGCGCCAGAAGCTATAGTGGCGCGGGTGACAGCAGGCGACGGCGGAGTGAATTCTTTTTCTGCAGTTGATGAAGTATTTAATTTCGCAAAAGTCGATCATGTTTGATTTTTTTATAAAAGAACACTGCAAATATCACTTCTGCATTGATTTGTTGTCTCATATTTGCGTAATGTCTTGTACTTCTTCAACAATGTTGACAACTATGAACATTACACCGGACATAGACGGGTAGATTTAGCTGTGACTATATAAGACTATTGCGCAGGCATTGTTTTGCTTTGGCCGGGTGGCTGAATTTTTGTTTTGGCCGGGTGGCTGAATCGAGTCATTCTGCTTCCGGTTGCCGATAGGAGCGGACGCAGAATGGTGGGCTCCGAGCGAGCTGCGTCAGCGGCCAACGCAGGCCGTGGTAACTCGTTTTATGCCGTTCCCAAGGACTACAGGATTATTCTGCCGCAAATACCTTCAGGAGAAGAAATGAACCGCACAGTTGTGCTGCATTGTGACACCAAGGGACGACCGTACAGAATTGAAGATTTTCGGCAGCCGCTCAAGGACTTAGGAGTCATTCAGGAGGTGAGTGGCATTGGCGCGTTCCAAATGTCACACGTGTGGCTTGTGAAGTTTCGCACGGACGACGCGAAGAAGAAGATTGTGGACGCAGGGCACCTAGACGTGAAAAAGCGGGTGTGTCTGGTGGTTGACCCCAACAGACAGGAAATTCGCGTGAAACTTCATTGGGTGTCATTTGATGTGACGAATGACACTATCCGACGTATATTCGGCGCGTACGGCGAAGTGAAGGACGTGACCAGTGAACGCTGGAGAGTAGAGGACTTTGAAAACGCCGACTCGACGACTCGGTTCGTACGTTTGGTTCTTCGAGAGGGCGTGACCTTGGACTGCCTCCCACACCAGCTACGGCTGGGCAAAGGTACGGCTCTTGTGGTCGTGCCTGGAAGAGCGCCCATGTGCCTACGCTGTAACACCGCGGGACACATTCGCAGGGAATGCCGGGTCCCGAAATGCGGCGAGTGTCACGGTTTCGGACATGAGCAAGCTGAATGTACGCGTTCGTACGCGGGCGCAGCAAGACGCGGCACCGACGACGAACACACCGAGTTGGTGATGGACGAAGAAGAAGCAGAGAACGCTGCCTCAGCTTTTTCGAACGAGGTCAAGGAGGACGCCGACGTGAAAGCACCAACGCAGTCTGTCGTAAGCGAAGTGGCAGAAACAGACGCAAAGGAGCTACCGGCGGACGCCACATCCACAGGTGATAACGCGTCCAGTGAGACGCAGCAAGAACCAACTGCAAACGCAACCCAAGACAGCAACGCGGAAAATATGGAACACCAAGAAGGCTCGTCAAAGCGACGAAGGGAGCAAACTACGGATATGACAGATGAGCAACGGCTGCGACACCTAGAGCAAAAGTGGAAAGTCGTCGTCGGGAAGAAGAGAAATGTGAACAAACAACGGTCGTCGTCGCTTTCACGTGACGGAAAGTGATCTGGTTCAGTGTCATTGACTCACATGCAGTAATTAGAAAGGTAAGCGCAGTGCTCTTTGCCTGGTTTCGCTAATCAATTATGCCAGTAAAAGTAGCTAAACCGTTGCGATTTGCTACGCTTAATGTGAGAGGGCTGGCGACGAAAAAGAGGCAAAACCAGTTATATCGATTAGCCACGGAGAAGGACATCGATGTCTTTGCTGTTCAAGAGACTAAAATTGACCGCGAAGACCAGACAGAGAGCATGGCGCGACGGTTCGAAAATCAGTATAACGTTTGTGTCAGCCACGCTGTTGGAAATTCGGCAGGGTGTCTTCTTTTTATTCGAAAGAGTATTGGCGCTGTGATAGAAAGTGTTACTGCATGTGTCAATGGAAGATTTATTGTGTGTGACTTTACACTGTCAAATCAGGAATGGAGAGTTATATGTTTATATGCGTCAACTAAAGTTCAAGCGCGAAAGGAGGATTTCCAATCGGTGGGAAACTATTGCAAATCGGATCGTTTCCTAGTGTTATTGGGAGACTTCAACTGTGTTTGTTCTTCGCGCGATAAAACGAGTGCAACGCCGTTTCGGGATGCCAGTACAGTTATTTTGAGTGATGTAATTAATGAAAGTGGTCTAGAAGATGTTGGAGCGACTTTTAACAATGGGCCCGTGTTCTTTACACACTTCCAAGGTACTAGCCACGCTAGACTGGACAGAGCGTATCTATCCTTAGAATGGATTCCAGATTGTCGAGAATACGAAGTTTGTCCGGTGACTTTCAGTGATCACTGCTTGGTTTTGTTTTGCATTGGCAGGAAAACAAAAAATAAGAATGCCTTTAGTTGGGAAGGGTGGAAACTCAATGGGAAGCTTTTAGAAGATGACGTGTTCGTAGCTAATACGCTTACGTTGCTAGAAAGTTTGAAAAATGAGGGCAGCTGCCATTGTGAAGGATGGGAACTCTTCAAACAGAGTGTAAAAATCAAAGCAATTGAAAGATCGAGCCTACTAAAACATGAGGCGACAAAGCAAGAAAGCCTTATTGCGGGCAAACTTAGAAGCCTTGTTAGCCGAAGAATGCATGAAACCTGGCGAGTACAAAAATGACATACGAACAGTAAAGCAAAAACTTGAAGCGATAGACACAGAGCGTTACCATGGCGCGCTTGTAAGGGCAAGGGCTGAAAAGATAACTGCGGGCGAGATGCCGTCCAAACGAGCCTTAGGCCTTGAAAAATGGCATGCGCGGCGCAATGACATCGTGGAAATAGAAAATAATGGAACAATTACTCGTGATACAAACATTATAAAAACTGTCTTTTTTCAGTACTATAGTGAGCTCTTCGCAAAACATGAAGTTAACTATGAAATATTTAAGCGAGATTTTCTAACGTTAATGCCCAGATTAGATGAAGAAACAAAAGAATACTTGGAAATCCCAATTTCTCTTGATGAAGTCGTTAAAGCTATAGAGAATTTAAATCCCGGAAAATCCCCTGGACCGGATGGCTTAACGGCTGCTTTTTATAAGAAATTTAAGAATGAAATTGCGCCGGTGTTGCAAATGATTTTTAATGAGGCATACGATCTCGGCGTACTACCCCCATCCTTCTCTACGTCACACACTGTACTGATCCCCAAAACGGATGATGCCGTCAAACTCAGAGATGTGAAATCTTATCGGCCTATATGCTTAACAAATGTAGACTATAAAATTTTAATGAAAGTATTAGCTAGTAGGCTCCAAACAGTAATGCAAGATATTGTAGGTTCACACCAGACTTGTGGTATCAGAGGGCGGACTATATTCACGAATGTACATAAGGCGCGTTGTATTCTGGAGTGTTGTGATGCCACACAATCTGGGGTCGCAATGCTCCAGATTGACTTGGAGAAGGCTTTCGATCGTGTGCCGCACGATATCTTATTTCAAATTTTAGAGTACATTAATGTCGGCAAAGTTATTCGAAATGGAGTGCGTATGGCGTACAGTAAATGCACAACCCGTCTTATAGTTAATA
Organism: Haemaphysalis longicornis; assembly: GCA_013339765.2. Taxonomy (NCBI): domain Eukaryota; kingdom Metazoa; phylum Arthropoda; class Arachnida; order Ixodida; family Ixodidae; genus Haemaphysalis; species Haemaphysalis longicornis. The sequence goes on from CM023450.1 coordinate 78,039,710, forward strand.
AGGCAGTTGGAAAAAGAGTTCAGGTGCAGCGATCGGTGAGGCAAGGATGCCCGATATCCCCACTCCTTTTCTGCATATATATTGAGACGTTTTGCTTAAGTGTCATTAAAAGCAGTAACATTCAAGGTTTTCGGTTGCAAATGACGGAAGTTCGACTACTAGCGTACGCAGATGACATTGCAGTATTCTGCGCTACTAAAGAAAGCATTCTAGAGGTAGTAAAAACCGTGAAACACTTTTGCTTAGCTAGCGGTAGTGCAGTAAACTGGTCTAAATGCTCAGGCTTTTGGCATGGCGAATGGCAGTCCACGCCAAGCGTTTTCGCCAACATCCAGTGGGTCACGAGTCCTGTTAAGCACCTGGGGGTGCCACTAGACAGTTATCAAGACAGTGACCCTTACTGGACCAAGCAACTCAAGGAACTTCGAGAAAAGACAGAGAAGTGGAAAGGGTGGGGTTTATCAATGTTTGCGAGAGCCACAGTTTGCAATTTGTTTTTTATAAGCAAGCTGTGGTATGTAATGCAAGTTTTGCATTGTTCAAGGGCTAATATTCAGAAACTTCATCGCGTGTTCGCCGTGTTTATCTGGAGTTCATCATGGGAAAGAACGAACAGAACGAACCTCTTTCGGAAAGTGCGTGAAGGCGGACTTGGTTTATCGCACTTATTTTTAAGGCAAGTGGTCAATAGATTTCTGTTTCTTCGTGATGTTGAAGACGCGTTTCTTAGGACGGTTTGTCAGCTGCGACTTGGAAGACTTTTGCCTGAATTTGTTGTGAGCTCTGAGTACATGAGGGGAACTGTACGTGGATTTTTTAAGGAGGTGGTGTGGTCATACCGTTTTCTTTCTGTGCGTTTTTCTTTAGAGTACTTAAGCGGGGTGAGTCGGAAGAAACTGTACAAAGATATCGTCGAGAGTGTATTGCCAGTGCCAATATACCGCAGCAAGTGTAATCTAAGGCCTGAGAGAGATGTACTTAAGCGAGTGAAAAGAATGACGGTCCCAGGTGGAGTGAAATCTTTCTTTTTTAAACTCCATACTGGAACACTGGAAGTAAAGACCTGGATGGAGGAAAAGGGATGGTTTGTGCCATGGGGTGTGCACTGTTTTCTGTGTCGAAAGCCAGAAACAATTGAGCACGTGTTCTTGGACTGTTGGGGAGCGGTGTTCTTTTGGGACATCCTACAGCGAACACTCAAAAAAGATTTGCCTGTCGGGTGCTTACGGTATTAGGTTTTTGAATGTTGAAAATGAGGACGGTGTGCCGCTTGACACAATTATGCTGTATGGACTACATAGCATCTGGAGAAACAGGATGGCGGTACGCTACTCCGACCCAGATGCCAGGCTCATCAGACACTACTTCAAAGAGTCAATAGGTTCTTTTGTGCAGATACAAAACTTCAGCCCTCTAAACCAGAGTGGCTACCCACAATTGAAGCATTGTTGGTAATGAAAGAGTATTGAAATCACCCCGCTTGCCCAAGAAGGGCTGCAGTTCTAGTGTTTGTATTGAGTATTGAGTGTACAGATTATCAGTTACGTGTGTCTTTGTTTTGTCATCCTGTCAAAGAAGGCAATAAAGAAAAAAAAAAGAAAAAAAAGGGTGGCTGAATCGAGTCACAGACAGACAGACGGACATACAGACAGACATACAGACAGACCAAAACTTCTGGGTTTAAGTAGCCCAAGAAAGACTATCGTCTTTAAAAATTTTTTCTTGTTTATGGGCGCGCAATCCGTCCCTTCCCCTTGACGCGGAGCTTGGTTTGCTCCTACGGGCTTATGGCCACGCGATCACGATGGATGTTGCAGGCCAACTCTCCCGTGCGGTGCCTTGATGCCCTAAGCAACCTCACGAAGGAACATTTGCGGGAAGCTGAACGCACGTGCTTACACTCGCGGAGTGCAAGTCCTGGAGACTCGGCGACTTAGTGTCGGTAAGTCGCAAGCTTCCTTTCCGTGGTCGCGCCTACAAAACTGTTCCCACGTTTCAAGGCCCGTACCGTGTAGCTTAGTTCGTCGGCTGGGCCCCCGGTTCGTATCTGCCTGAAGATGTTCCCGCCGACAATGCCCATGCAGTGCATCATGTGTTTCCCGAGCACGGGTCCAACGTGAAACTTTATGTTCCTGAGCCTTGCCGTAAGCTGTGACCATATGCGCCAACCGTTCCATAGGTCTTCTCTTCGTCTCCTGACGACCCACGGGTGGAGGATGGAAAGTGTTGCGTATCACGAAGACGATTATAATAACGCAGTGTCTAGAGTGCCGTCCGACGGCACTCTAGCTGATCGCTGCAGGCTTGGCTAGAGGGTGCCGTCCGACGACATTCGAATATTATAAACTAGCTAGCACAGGCCAAAACGTCGTCGTTGTAGTGTAGAGGATCCGTATTAGCTTCTTGATCCCAAGGACAGTGGTGCGGAGCCAGCTCTTGCTTCGGTTTTCTTTTCATCTTTAAATAGAACTGTAATTTTCATGGCTTAGGTTAGTTTTGGTGTTTTAAATGATTTCTTTATGGTGCATTATGTCATAGTTATTTAGTTTAGTTAGGTTGCCAAGCTTTAGGTTATCTAGAGCGATGTAGTGACAGACGCGGCAATATTGTTGCAAAACGCCGGGGGACGTCGATATAGTGGAGTGCTTATAATACCGTCGGACGGCACTCTAGACACAGCCTTATAATAAACCTGGTCAGAGGACAATCCACATAGGGCTGTGAGCCAGGTACACAGGGAGATGAACTGAAGAAAAGGAAGACGAAGGAGGAGTCAGGGAGGCTGACTGGTTGGGACGTGTGATTAAACTAGTGCTCTATCCTCGTTAAGTTATGTGTCCTCGTTAATAGTTTCCGTGGCATTTTGGGCCACAAAGCGGGAGGTGGTGGCAGATTTGGCGTGGGTTTGACGTTATTACCGCCGTCCTGGGAAAACCCCATCCACAGCGGCCGACGTGCCGGGAGAAAAGCCGCCCGCATCTTCCCACGGGGGGAACTCGAGTAAATGCGTCGCATCTACTGGAGTCAAGCAAAGCGTCACGTCAAGCGAAAGCCAAGGAAAGACGCCCTTGACTGAATTCCGAACGCGCGCTCCGCCGCCTATATACGTTGAGGGGACTGCGTAAGCCGGTCCCAGTCGACGACGTTGGCGTACTTGTGTAGCGGCGTGGACTCTAGGTGTTTGAGCCAAGCGCGGATGTTGCTTCGCCGGAGAACGGCACACCGGTTATATGCGCAGCGCGCCCGAAGGAGAGGAAACCGCGGAAGAGAGAGTACTGCACATGCGCCGGCCCCAGCGCGTCTGCCGCGGCTATGACGCAACGTGCCGTGGCTATGACGCAACACTATCCAACACAATCCACTTTAATCCAATCCAATAAATCCAAATCCAATCCAAGCCAAGCCAAGCCTAGCCAAGCCAATCCAATCAAATCCAATCCAATGCCCCTCGCGAGAGAGTGTTCGCTATCGCCTCGACTCGACGCGCATGCGCTGTGAGGACTACGGACGTCAACGCGGGTGACATCGTGAGTTACTGAAATGCTCTGCATTTAAAATGCTACGGCAGATTATTAACGAAGACATATCACTTAACGGAGACACAGCACTTGTTTAATCACACGCCAGAACCAGTCAGTCTCGCAGACTCCTCATTCGCCTTCATCTTCTTCAGTGCCTTTGCCAGATTAACCTCACCAGTGCCATTATAGACTAATCTCTCGCTGTTGGCGTTTGCACATACAAAGTATGTTGCTATTTCTAGCTGGTTTTTAATCACACACCAGTGCGTCTCACAAAACTCTTAGTACCACATGTGAAATGCAATGTCATTGCTCCAAGCGCAACGTAAATAACTGTACGTTGGAAGATGCGTTGGGAGAGGTAGCATTTGCTTTGATCAAGCAAGCCTCTCGGCCTTCCACTCTGATGCTGTACTTTCTCTCTCTCTCTCTGTCATTCATTTTCAATGTATATAGCCAAAAAAGGAGGACAATCTCGGCCCTCCTTAATGCGTTTGTGAACTTCAGATTCGATATTAATCCTCAATCTCAATCCCCACTGACTTCAATTCGGGAGAAACCCGATGATGCGGGAAGTGGCTTAGGTTCTTCTATGTTTAAAACCTCAAAGTTTGCTGTAGTGAGTCAAAATATGTCAGAATCGCCCTCGCACACTCAATTGCCCTTGCACGGAGGATAGGTTGACAAGAGGACATAGCACGTGACGTGGTGAGTTGGGTTTTAGAAAACCGCTCCCTATAACGGCTCCCCGTTAGTCGCTCTCGCATTGCCCTTGAAGACAAGCACAAGTACCCAGGAAAAGGACAGGGAAACTGCGATACGCCCGGGCGCCATCACAGCTGGTGGCACGCAACAAAGGCCGCGTAAACTCTGGGCCAAACAGCGGTACAAAGAGCGAGTGGCGACGCTGGGTCCAAATGGGTGGTCCATTGACCGTCGTGCGGTGGCTCGGTAAAAGAGATCGACAAAGGCGCCCGTGCACGGGAGCTGGTGGTAACCGCCTCTCGGCGAAAGCTCCTTTGTGCCCTGGCTAAGAAGATGAGCTGCACTAGAAAGAACGTTTCCGTTTGTGCCGCCCGTATACGGAAACCGTGTGTACTACGGTTGCTGCTGCTGTCCCTGGTGATTCTTGGCAAAACGCGGTAAAGTTTGCTTCCCTTGGACATTCGATGGCAGGAAAACGCATTTTATGGTTCCGACATTTTTGCCAGCACTGCCTAAAAGGAACTGGAGGGCTGCTACTACTCCACGCACTCCATAAAAGCTTGAAATAACAGAAAAAATCACTACATAGCCATAGCATCAGTTTTTGAATTATTTGTTCATTTGCGGCGAAGACCACATGGAAGAGACACGAGTAAAGAAAAAATATCGCTACCAGGACGCTGTCTCATGGTGGCGTGCAAGCTGGTCGAAAAGGACGCCCCCGGTCCAGTGCAGGCTACTCATCGAAGGAACTGAAGTAGCACATTTGGCCCGAGCACGACAACGACACCAACACAGGAAATAATTGAAATTCCCAGATTGGACACAGGAGGGCTCAAGTTGTGAACCGTTTCCGTCGCACAATAAGGTCCACATTTGTGAGTGAAAACACTGACAACGAGAGCCGTGATACACATCGCCATTTTGCTGAGTAAGCCCCAAAGTGGATGTGCAAGCAGTTCGCAGAAAATTGCGATATCGACAGCGAAGTATATAAGGCATAGATGTTTTAACCATTCTAAATTACACGTCCGACATTTTATCTGACCCCACGGTGGTTGTTAATCGCACGATTTCAGCTTTTTAGCTTTTCCCAAGTTCAAGAAGACCTGGCCCGCTTGGCCGAAGGCACCGCACCCCTGCCCCAAAGGGGCCTGCTGCCCGACGGACGACGGAGAAGACGTCGCCGGGCTAATCGCCCCAGCTGTGGCCAAATAAAGTTGTTCTGTCTGTCTGCCTGTGTGCCATAAGTACTTTTTTTCGCTCTAAGATGGGCAGATTCCTGATTTTTACTACGAGTAGCAATATTTTTGGCATTTCATACTTGCCCCAGCTGGTAGAAAGACCTCAGCGAATGACTGTCGTTTATAAAGCTTTGGAGCAATTAATCACGTACCTTGCTTTTAATCGGCGTCGTTATCGAGTGACGTCCAGGCACAAAGACCAGTCACGAAATCGGTCTCCGCAGGGCCACCTGATCCGCGATCTATATGGGTGTGAGTTACGCCCTTATTAATTGGTCCTGCCCGTTTTCGCGCTTTTCCTGTTCTTTGCGCAGCCTTTTTGGGTGCGCTGATGTGATGCGATAAGCTGGTTTCTAAGGCTAGAAATCGGAACAGCTTTCTGCTCATCTACATAATTTCCGTTGGTCGAAGATAATGCATGCCACTTGAGCAAACACTTTTTTGGACAAGAACTAATTTTTTAAGGCGCTTTCTTAATGGTTCTCCGCAAAAGCGCAGCAGCAGCCTCTCTTCTCCCGCATGAGCCACCGCTTCGTTACCCATTTATAGAAAAATGGTTGAGGCTCGCACGCAGTAATCTACTATGAGAGCAAACATCAAATGGGTGGCTTAGAGCCCGGAAACACCATTCGTGTGGTATTTCTTCCTATACAATTTTTAGGCTACCGTGTAGTAGCTTTAGAAACATCGTAATTTCAGAAACCAAAAAAAACTATGACGGTTAATTTTTGGAAGAGAGGTATACATGCCGGTACGGGAAAGAAAGGCAGAGATCCCAAGGCAAGCATGGCTCCCGTCATTTTAAATGCAAACAGTGCGGAAACACGATGGCTAAACTCTAGGCTAGTGAGGGTCCAATTGCAATTGAAAGGTTTATTCAACACCCTGTATTGTAAATTGGCAACACTGGCCATACAAAAAGACAACGCCGGCTTTCACTAGACGAAGTGGACACACACACAAAATTAAAAATATATCAAGAGAAAGTGATGAAGAAAAGACAGTGCAGAAAGAGCACAGAGCTTAAACCGGGAAGCTTCCTGTTAGCTGCTCTACACATAGGGAAGAAGAGAGAGGGTACTTTAAAGTGGTGCTGGTGTTTCTACTAAAAGCACGAAAAGTCGTTCTTGCAGAAACATCCACGATTGCGAAAAAGAACACAACCTACAATTTCGGTACTGAGAGGTGCTAATATTCTTTACCGTCTGAAATATTAACTTCATTCATTATGTAATCTTCACTGCACTCTGGTCATGCCTCCACATTTTCTTTTTCCTTTAACACGCTGGCAGTAGCTGAATCAGGGCCAGAAATTGTATACAGCGATAGTTTTTCCAGCTTATAAAATGACAGAAGCACTAAAATTAGTACGTATACAGAATGAGGGCCAACCATTTCTCGACAGTCCAACAGAATGGTATGAAATCACTCTAAGTACCTGAAGGTAACAATTGTTTTAGAGGTGACAAAATACCGGCGAGCAGTTTAGATAGAACCAGAGTCCCTCAACGTTTTGAAGGACTCTGATATAACTAACCCACCAAACTAAATTTTTGAGAAAGGTACCTTGGATGCGCTTTACTTCGTCATTCTTAACCTTTCAGACGCTATGCACACAACTGTGTACATTTCAATCCTGCGGTTTTTTACAAAAAGAAATACCAAAACTGAATGTTTTCGCTATTTTAGCATAATTTTTGTATCCTTCGTCTAACAATGAAGATTTTGGGGCATCTGGCGGCTAGTAAGATTAATACAACCGTAAACAAACAAAATGGCGGTGCACGCGACGGCTTCAGCGGGAGAGCTTTTTCAACTCTTTCTTCTCGTTTTCTAAAAAGTTTTGCGGTCCTAAAAATTATAGAAACAATGCATATCACCCAAATATATGCGTACGCGGGAATATTCAGTGCAAGCTGACGATTCTGACATCTGTGACGCTATGTACACAACTCTTTACATGACTGTAAAACAAACCTAAGATTGTGTTGGGGTCAGTAACCTGCAATTTCATCTTATTTTCTGAGATGCACAGCCCAGATACAAAAAAAAAATTTCGGGGGAACTAACGAGCGGCATCTGAAAGGGCTAAATCCGCCCGAAAGCAGCCACCGTCCCCGGCAGAGCTGACGACACGTCAATTACACCAGAACCGCACTTACTGCCCGTTAATTAAAAGCGCCCCTTCTCTGACAATGAAAACTGAACGAAAAGTATCTGCAGACGTAACCTGGAATGCGCGGAGCAGCTCTAAGAGGAGCATCAAGGGGGAAGATGGACGGGACACTCAGCGAACTTGTGAAAGCCAGGGGACAGCATCTAGCGATGACGACACAGCGGCATGGGAAGGACGCAGGTTAGCAGTACACATTGCGAGGGAGGAAACTTGTATTGACACGAATAGCCCAGCGAAAAAGCAACACATCAAGTGGCTCCACATGAAATCTCTTTCTTTGTTTGTGTCGCACATGTTGCCGGTGCCAGCGTTGTTCTCTGAACTGCTATTATTTTGCTTTTTTTGTTTTCAGGAAAACGTGCTTGCGACGGCCGCTGTGACATATGCGTCCAGCTGGGCCCTGCTGGTTGCATAAGAATACTTAGTTGTCAAGACATCCGAAAGAAATACCAGGTCTGTACATATACCGGACCTGTACAGGTACGGGGCCAAATATTAAGCCCTTTCCTTTTTTCAGCAGAGTGTTTGTGTTCTGTCAAGATTTCGTCATTAAGAGAAGGGATAGATTTTATTATCCAGGCCTCCGTAGCGCAATTCTTTCTCCGTTTTATTACTCAAATCAAATTTAGCAGCATGCAACCAGTAGCAGAACAAGCGACAAAGCCAAGTACCCGCATCAAACTTTGAACAATGATGTGCGAACTGAGCTATTAATTGTCTTTTAGTGGGAAACGTTCAAAGGGACAAGCTCGAGCTGTGCCGAGGTCTACCAGTTAGCTTACCTAGGGTTCTAACAGCGATGCTGTTTAAGCTGATTTTTGGGTCGGCGAACCTGGGCAGGAAAACCTCGCCGAGTGTTGACGTTATCGCACACGCAGGCACCCTTGGCCGTAGCTCTGTTTCGCCGCGTTCGGGTGGGACTCGTATCGACACCCGTTGTCGAAACGCGTCGCGGGGTAGCTCGATCTAGCGCGTGGTGGCTCGATCTATCTTCCAAGAGAAGCATTAATGCCAAAGTGAAAGAAGCCAAAAAGCCGAAAACAGATAGCGTTAATCAATTTCTTATTTAGGGTCCCTCACGCCAGACCACACAAGCCCAACAGTGACCACCTAAAGAGAACGCTCTTCCCCCTTACGCCCTCGGCTACTCTTGGAGCTTTACCGAAAAGCCAGGGTGAACGCGTACATTGTACATACTTTAAACATGCCCAGTGTTCATTCCTCTTGGAGGGGAGGGGGGGGGGGGGGGGGCTAGGATGGCACCACGCAGACAACTTGACCGAGCCTCGAAGCATGTCAATTCCTTGAGTGAAGTATATGTCGCAGTGTTGTGCTGCTTCTTCCCAATCTGTGCCTGCTAACATGCGGCCTCTGCAATGTTGCCTATATACAAATTAGCCATAGCGGCAATACCTTCATGTAAGCGCCCACTGGGAGTGAAGCTTAGTAGCTGCCACAACCCCCCGCCACCTTTTTCTTAACGTCATCTATCGGTCATTTTTAAATATTTATGATTGCGTTACTTCGGGCTCGCGAGATGGTGAGCAGTTTCATCTCCTCGCTCGGACGGATGCGGCGGGTCCGTTTTTCGTGCTCCCCTGCACCGTGTTTGCGCTTGGATGCACGATTGCAGACGATCGACGTTTTATTACATACGGGATGGCGTCCCAACCCCGGGCTCCGTCACCTCCGTCATGCATGTGGTAGCGTGGTGGTAAGCGGCCAGCAAAAGTTGCTGCCTTGGAGATGAGGACCAGAAGCCGAAGGAAAACATAACTGGTTTACTGCATGGCGAGAAATGAACCGAAGCTATACAGGAACAATGCCCCTACGGGCGAGGTTACCGTACAAGACTTCAGGAGAGTGACAGCATTGATTCGCTGCTCCCACCCGCCAAGGTGGCTCAGCTGCTAAGGCGTTGCGCTGCTGAGCACGCGGTCGCGGGTTCGATTCCCGGTCGCGGCAGCCGCTTTTCTAATGGGGGCGAAAAGCAAAAACGCCCGTGCGTACGAGATTTCGGCGCACGTTAAAGATCCCCAGGTGGTCAAAATTAATCCGGAGCCCTCCACTACGGTGCGCCTCGTCGCCTGCGTTGCGTCGGCGTGTTAAACCCTACAATCAATCGATTCGCTGCTCCAAAAGGAATACACTTCTGCGCTTGGGGCCCCGAATTCCTACCCAAAGCGATAACGATCCACAAGATCTCCCCCTGCTTTTTTGAAATGGCGCGAACAAGCTACAGACACACACAAGACTTTTTCCAGAGTTCGTGAGGGATTGGTAGTAGTGGCGTACGCTGATTCTGAGAGAGGGAAGAAAACAGTTCTCTGCGGCATCCGCGTCCTTCGGACAAGTCTCAATTCCCCACGTCCTGCGCCACCGAAGTTTGCATCACGCCGACAGTGAGGCGCCCTTGCGCCGGGCGTTCTGTGGCATGTTGGGATCTGTTGGCTGCCGCTGCAAGCTTGAGTCACCGACCTACATGCTCCAACGCGGAAGGCGCACGTAAGTAGTAGGCTCTGCCACAAAGCACAAGAGCGGTGCACGAAGTTTGCAGCACAGCGGCGGGCTCAATCGTAACAGCTTCTCCGCCGGGGGTCCGAGATCCCACTGGACAGGGTTTTCAACCGTTGTCCTGAGGAATGCTCTCGAAGAGAATTGCTCGACAGACGCTCGAATCTAGGTCTGGGCTCTACAACGTCCTACCAGAGCTTCACCGGACCGGTCACAGGAAGAATAGTTGCTCCTCAGGAACGTCCCTGGCTTGGTCAGGCAAGCAACAGAACAACAGATGAAGACACAACCGCATCGCCGGGCAAGTATGAAGAGAAATCCACACTGATGCTCTACGGGGCTTTTAGTTGCGATAAAATGCGCGACTAGCTACCTATAATAGTGATATTTTAGCCCAGAAGTCCAAGCACACAAACTTGAAAAGGTGACATTTCGCGTGATTGGAAATGCCCCAACGAAAAAAAAATTGTAATCGTAAAGGGCGAAACCTGCTTCCGCTAAAAAACAATGCACCCGTTCTTTGGAGGCTGTGGCGACCGCTTGAGAGGACACCGGTTATTCTTTTCGACAGAGAGCGAGCGCGCGGAGGAGCGAGCGAGATTTTCCAGCGTTCGATCGAGAGGCGTGCAGTCCTTTTTGGAGGCGGAGTTCTCTTGGCGCGATACGAGCTCACAGCTTTGCCATTCGGCGGGCCGGCACTGAAACACGCGCCGCTAGCACACGCAGAAGATTTCCTTTCTCCTCATTGTTCGCCTTTTACCGAACGCCTTCGGCAGGCGAACATGGAAACGCGTTTACGTTCTCTCCTCTACTGGTCGGTCCCCGACTTCGGCTCAGCCACAAGCGACACCGGAATCTCATCTCGCTCAGCCGATGTTGGCCTATCATCGGGAGCATAAACTGGGAGTGACAAGGGCACGAAGTGATCTTAGGCACCTCGTAGCTTCCAACTGACCCTATCTCGTCGTCCTCTCCTTTTCAGCAACACCCGCCGTAAGCAAACGCCGAAGGGTGTTCTCGTTCTCCTTTCCCACTGTCAGGACTACACTACATCCAAGCTGCCCTGTCTCAAAAGAAGGCTCAGCCACCCGCGACACCTGAATCTCGATGAGCTTGGCTTGCCGTCGCTCGGTGTCGGTAACCTGAGGTGGCGGAAGCAGGGAATCGGCTTGCTCAGGGTCGAGATCGTATTACTCCCAAATGAACCGTGGAAACCATTCGCTGCCTCGACTGCAGGCTTTGCCACAACGTCGCTCTTTCTTGAACTGCCGTCCGAAGAAACACCCCCCGTTTCAGCGGACTCGTGGGGCTCTCGGTAACGTCATCTTTTACGTGTTCCTCCAAAACGACCCTATCTCACGAAATGTTCATGTTCAGGTCGGTAGAGAGAGAGACAAACATTTATTTTAGTAATGAGCAGGAGGATGTTCAGGTCGGTAGCCGTTCCCAAAATCTCCCCCGAATTTGAACCGTTCGAACACTCTGCCGCGATGTTCGAAACCAACACCAACCCATTATCGAACTCAGTGGCCGTGTACTGCCCTCTGTCAACAGTCCACGCGAATGCGTCTAGGCTATCTCTCTCAGCCACCTTGTCGCGCTCATGGGCCGCAACGGTCGCCGCCAAATTGCGCTCCCGAGCATCTGCTACTGACAACGCTGGCACGGTGTTTTCCTCAAAAACGAGGCCTTTTCGAGCAACAATTCTAACTCGGGCTTTTTTTTCTATTTCACCTTTCCTGCTCTAGTTGAATCTCGTGCTCTAGTTTCTTGTTTTCCCGTTGTAGGTTTTCTCGCTCGACCTCCTTTCATTCCCGTTCGAGTCGCTCCAGATCGAGGTCGTACGCTTGCGTCTTTTCCTCGCGTTTGCGTTTCTGCTCTCGCATTATTTCCTCTTGTTCCCGTAGGAACTTCCCATGTTCTCGCTTCTGCCGCTCCTCCTGAAGCTCTTTTTTCCCTTCAAACTCAAACTTTTCTCGCTGTTGCTCAGCCTCTGCAGCCTGCCGTTTAGCGGTGTCCATCTCATTGATCCGCTCAATGCATTCCGACGGCTCGTCATCGTCAGCCTTAACAGCAAGTATAGCCTGTATCAGCTACGGGTTTCTCAGCGCGTCCGAAACATTCAAGCGCAACTCTTTTGCAAGCTCCAACAATTGCGGTCTGTTCAACGCCTTCAAATTCATGGCTGGTCTAGAGAACTGCTTTCCGACTGCACCAAAATTGTTTTCCGCGATTAACCCACGCGAAAAAAACATACGCCCTACCAGCTATCCTCAGAAGCATGGTAAAACTCAGTGAAGAAAAGTCCCGCACTCACCATTGACCGCCATGTATTCCGCGAAGTCCGAAGCCGCCTTGACGTCAGCAATCTTGGATCTCGCACCACTGGCTACAGTTGTTACGGAGTTGCCATCCGACCGCTGCCAACCAGTGATTACATACGGGAAGGCGTCCCAGCACCAGGCTATGTCGCCTCCGTCATAGCGTGTGGTGGCGTAGTGGTGAGCGGCCAGCAAATGTTGCTGCCTTGGAGATGGCAACCAGATGCTGATGGCAAACTTAACTGGTATATTGCATGGCCACAGGTGAGCCGAAGCAATACAGGAACAAAGCCCTTACGGGCGAGGTTACAGTACAGGACGCGAGAAGAGTGACACCATTGATTCGCTGCGCCAAAACGAATACACGTCTGCGCTTGAGCCCCGTATTTATACCCAAAGCGCTTACGGTCAACACGTTCTCCCCCTGCCTTTTGCACATGGCGTGAACAAGGTACAGACACACACAACACTCTTCCCAGAGTTCATGACGGGTTGGTAGTAGCGGCACACACTAAGTCTCAGAGAGGGGAGAGAGGAGTTCTCTGCGGTGTCAGCGTTCTTCGGACAAGTCTCAACTGGCAGCGTTCGCCGCCGCCGAAGCTTGAATTACACCGGCAGCGAGGCGCCCTTACGCCGGCCGTCCTGCGGCTAGTTAGGGTCTGTTGGCTGTCGCTGAAAGCTTGAGTCACCGTTATAGAGGCGCCCACACGGAAGACGCATTTAGTGGTAGGCTCTGCCACAAAGCAACAGATCTGCACGAAGCTTGCAGGACAGCGGTGCGCTGAATTGTAACAGTTTTGATGCATCGGTTTTAGCAAGGTGAAGCGACTAACAACAACTAGCCGCTCTCAAACGGCCGCTTTGGATGTTTGTGATCTCCTGTGTCGGTGGACGGCGGGGTTACATCCTGTGGAAAATGAAAGCTTCATTCTTGATGCAATCGTTGTGAATTCTGCTTTGTGAACGGCGGCGGGTCCGCGCTGAAAGAGAAGGCGGAGCTCCTCCTCCCGGGACGAATGGAAGCCGCGCATAGGGATGGAGTCAGGTCTTGCTAACCGCAGTTATAGATTCCGGTGGGTGATGTCTTGGTTATGTTAATGCATTTTAAGCGCATATAACCACAGTAGCATACCTATATGTAGTCCCTCGGTCCCCAAAGCGATCAGCTCGTTTTCGCCTTCTCGAATAACAAGCCTTGCTCCGGTAGCGCTGTCATACTGCTTTAGGGGAGGAATGCTTCTTCATTAGCTCTCGAAAAGGAGAAATCTTCCTCCACTCCCCGGGGGGAGGAACGCGCTCCTACCTCTTGAAGGCAGAATATTTTTACGTCTTAGGGAGCAATACATGATACATTCCTGTTTCAACCTTAAGGGAGAAATGAACAGAACATTTTTCTCTTACAGTGTACAAGCTGCTATGCTCCATGACGGGTCAAGCCACTCTCATGTCTGCGTAGGCGCGCGGCACGTGCTATTTCCGTGAGGGATTGTGCTCTACATTCCACGGGTAATACAAACACAAACTCACTGCTCTGCCAGCACATTGAATTACTAGCACACTAGCGTAGCTTTCGCGGTGCGTAGTGCGAGTGGGTGCGAGTTTTTGTAGTAACATCCCTATTCTGTTTGTTTGGTGGCATGTCCAGCCACAGGCAGTTATGCGTTAAGCGCCCGCCGTGGTTGTCCCCATGTGCATTCGTGTGCCTTAGTAGCGCGGTGCACCTACAGGTAAAACAGCCAAAAGCATTTCCCCGCCCTGACACTAGGCATTCGTGTGGGACTAAAACGCTGGGAAGTTGATCCGGCTTGTACGTGAAATCGCCTCTATGGAATTGAGAGGCTCCAAAAATGCATTTTGGCTCCCCCCTCCAGCGAAAGCATTCATGCACCGAGCGGGAAAAAACATACTCAGCACCGCAATTTCTACTGCCCCCATTTTTCTACAGAACGTCCTATATGTGGGCTCTGCCGAACATTTTGTCTCCAAATGGATCAGACATACAATACACATCTATGTCTTATTTGAAAGAACTGGCATTTCAAAATTTCTGAAGCCATGTTAGCATGTCTGGAATCCGGAAACCATCGATGGGTTTCAGCTTTCAAAGCCACCTATGCCGCCTCTAAAGTGTGCAACGACGAAGACCCGTTGTTTTGCCCTCCTACCAGCCACCCGCCCGCTCTGTATCGACAAACACATGGCTTCGTGTCCTTGTTTTGAAAGCAACGAATTCCGGCATATACGCCTTAACGGTTGCGGGTGATCAATAATAATGGTTTTTGCCCATTAAAGCATATTTAAGGAGCATTGCAGTTTAGAAATAGAGACAGAAATCGAGGAGCACCCCAGCACGAAATTCCCCAGGCGCTGGACTCGCGCACAACGTTCATGCGTTCACACGCTTGTTACGGCTACCTTTAAGTCCTAGCGTGTCATTAGCGTTGCAAACTAATGTGAATTAAGCGCCAAAGTTAATCTTGATTTAAGAGGAGGCATAGGTAATCTAAGAATTACCCTCTCTTTTGTCTAAATGCTTTGCAGGTAGCAAGACATCGCCGTGATGGCCCTTTTATGATCTATCCCCTCAGAAGGTGCATCCATTACTTGCATTAAATTTTCTTAACTGTGTCCTTTTGTATGCAGATGACATTACCATCTGGTCGAAGACAGGATCCCTAGGCGAGATAGAGGAGAGCCTTCAAACTGCAGCCAACACGGGAAATCAGTACGCCAAGTCTTGCGGCCACCAATGTGCTCCACAAAAATCGGAGCTCCTCCTTGTTTGTACAAGAAAGAAACTTCCCCAGAGGCCACCCATCCTCCCGTCCTCGCGTCCTCGCATATCAAGATCCTTGGTATGACCTTTCAAGCACAGGGAGGACTCTTCTCTCTCGTCTGGGGCTCACATCCCCTCTTCAGCGTCAAACATCTCAAATGAGAAATCTCGACCACAATATCGGGAAACAGCTGTACGTTTCACTGCTGCCTAGAAACATGCCCCCCGTGCATCACACTGGGCGCAGGGAAGCAAGAGCCAAGGCCATCCACACATACTACGGGAGGGAACCAACCACAGTATACACGGACGCGCCTTCCAATCCTGGCATAAGAGCAATGCCAGCCGTGGTTGTCGAGCCCAATAATCACGTCAGCAGCCTAACCCTACCCGGATATGACCCCTTACAAACGGAAGAAGCGGCCTTCGGTCTCGCCGTAACGCAAACTAAAGCTAGCGTAATCATCACAGATTCGCAGCAAGCGTGCCGTAACTCCTCGTACTGGCGAACTCACCGGACAACCCACCAAATCTTCTGCCAGCGTCCACCAGACAGATCCATCATGATTATATGGCCACCCGCCCACGAAACCGCCCACCTGTTGGCCCGAGAGTTATCCCGCCGGGCCCCGGGAAGCGAGCAGGAAAGGCCAACCCCGCTGATCATGTATGACGAGATAACACAGCACTATAAGATTGGACGTATCACCTACTCAGCACCGCATAAATATCTAACGAAAGAGGAAGAACGGCCGCCCCTTGAAATCCCGACGAATACTTTTCCCCATCCTACTAAATGCCATATTTTGCACCCCACCGTATATCCCCCGGCTATGCCGCTTCTGCGAAGCCGCTGGGACGCCCTTTAATGGTAGGGGCGGCGCGCACGCCCCACTACATTCGACAAATCCCTCCATTTATTGTCACGACCTTTGGGAGAGAGCTCTGACCAGCTCCGACCTCAATTACCAGCGCCTGCTGGTGTTGAGGGCTGTTGAGGCTGGAAAAGCTCAACGGGTCTTGGACTGAGGACTCCTCCCCATTGCTTTTCGCAATAAACACGTTTACCTCGCTATCTTCTCTCTCTCTTCTTCATTTTGATCTACTTACCTCTACCTGTTTTTGGTAACGTATCTCGGTATGGAATCTATTCAACAAACGTGCTGTCCGGGTACCCTACGGGGGGCTTAGTATTACTCCTTTGTTTAATTACGAATTCAAGGAAACCTGTGAGAACCTTCGGATATTGTTAAATCTTGCTTTTTTATCTTTTTTTAGGTTTATACTTTCAAAACCCTACACCTCTATAAAGGACAGGTGGATATGAAGCCGTGTAAAGCGTTTTTATGAGACTTCAACGGTCTCCAACTCATCAACTGCCACAGAACATAACAAATGCTAGGAGGTAGTTGTCACCCTTTATCAACTGACATGCCGCCACAAAGATAAGGCAAAGGAAAGGAAAAAAGAGAGGAAAGTTGGAGCGACACCGTTTTTTCTAACCTTTAGGTCATAACAGTAACTTAGTCTAAGGCACCACCATAACTATCTACCGCAAAGGCAAATCTCCTGCCCGCCTGTAATTTCGCTCTCCGCTCTCTATTCAATCAGTTCTGCTGGTCGCAACGCGAGCGCGTACACTGCACTTGTCCCAGGAACAACGAATGACGTGTGATAAGATAAAACGTACCACGTGGTTTGTTTCTCCTTTTTAAATAGTTGAACTTTGAAACATTATTAATAGATTTTATTGAAACACGGACTACCGTCTCTCCAGCACCCAGAAAATACGCTAACGGAAGGCAAAAAACAACAAAAACAAAATGGCACGACCTCTGCTGTCAGGATCAGGCACAGTGGGTGGATGAACCGGGAATGCGAAACAAATTGCGCCTAAAGGTCGTCTGTCATCATCTATCTTCCACGCTTTCACATGAAAACAAACATCGTGTCCTGTGTTCGCTTCTTCCTCTACACGTCGCGTTATCGAAGAGAAGTAATCGACGCGGCGACAGCGCAGGGAGCTTAAAAATAATAAAAGAGGAAGGGGGGGAATAATAAAAATTCATTTTTCTGTCGCGTCAACATATTGTACGCGGTTATCGTTAAAACGCTCGTTTTCTTTAACGTCATGCAGAAGGTGTCTCCCCTAACCAAATGGGGAAGAAAGGCGTTGTGTACTGGCATATTGCTGGTCGAACTCCTTTTTATCGGTTTCCGTCTTATCTTTGGCTAGTGTGGCCTCAAAAGCCTGGCGTCCGGTATTTTTCTTGAAATGCAAAATTATACTTCCTCTCTGATCGGCGCCTCCTAATAAGAAGTAGTAAGAAAGGATATGAAAGAATAAGAATACAAAATAGGTCGCACAATAAAGTACGGAGTGCGGAGTTGAGTGCTAATTATTATGGTGGTCCCCCTGGGGGGCTCTTTGAAGCATCGGTGGAAATCTTGAGCCATGGCTTGTTTTATCATGAACCACGGTGAATATCATCGATAAATGTGACTTCCTGTTACGGGCAAACACTTTTCTTCACGTATGAACTTCACCACGGGTTGTCGTATTCAACAATACCCCCTTCCGCTTCCTAAGGAATAACCCGCTGCTCTCGCTACTCAGGCGCGAACGACGAGAAGGATACAAACGAGCTTCCCAACTGACCTTCGCGAATTAGTGGACAATTCATTTTAGTAGAATTAAAACACCATTTTAGCTTCACGGTGGATAAAGGAATTCTGATTCCCGCACTAAAGCGACACAAGGGTATGTTATCCACTCCTTGGGTTATTGAGGGACGGAATCAAGAGGAGGGTGGTTGTCGGCGCTTTGCGTTTGTACTACCATTTCCGTCCCTTTTCGCCACATTGTGTTTTATTATCTTTTTTGAAGGCGAAAGATAAATATTGTTTTGTTTTTTCCCCTCCGTCATGAAAATGTTTGCCGCCGTCAGGAATCAGTCGCACAAACATGCGATCAGTAACTTATCGCTTAAGCCGCTGAATCCCCGCGGCGTTAAGGCATTAATCATTTCATATAAACTTCTGGTTGTCGTATTTCGGCTTTCCCGTCAGTTTGTTGAAGCCCGACCTATGATCTCATCATATCGCACGATAGATAGGTGCAGGGTTAGAATGGCTAGAAAGGCACACCCTCAATTATAGGGACTCGATTAGGAGTGAAAGACATTCCGGAGTTTCTGTCAACTTCCACAAGAGTTCTCCTCCATATATCGCTTGAATCAAAATATGTTGCTTGCATGCAGAAGCTGAAGAACTGCCCCCGTGTTTGTATGCAGATACATTTAGTTGTTATATTTCAAAAGCAAATAATGAGCGCTAAAGGAAGTCAAAGAAACGGAAACTTTTGCTTAGAGAGCCAACTTACAGTTTCTGCATGTTGCTTGCTGGCTTTCAGTGCGATATTGTTCTTTACATTAAATCCTCTACACCACAGTACGAAGTACGAAACGTGAAGTGGGCTTTATATATTTATTATTCCAAGTCAAAAGAGCAATTTATAAAATATGATTATTCTATGTGGTTTCGACTTTGTTTTTCTGCTTCCTCGGGTTGCACTCGCAATAATTGCGAGCTTCGGGCTGAGTGATTGCCGGCACACCTTGCAAGGCTAGGTACATCTTAAACTAACAACAACAATACTCGCGCTAAATGCGAGCTTGTAGCCAACACAATGTCAGCCCAGCCTTTAACTTTCGCTTGGGAAGTTTTGAGGTGGTACTGCCACCGGATATAGAGCGATGGTAAACTAATCATGAACACATACGGACCTTCGAAAGCAATAGGTTTAAGTACTTCCTTTCACACACACACACAAAATCCGTCGTTACTGTGTGTGGAGTGACAACTGAAGAGGTTGCGATAAATTGGGGGTGAAGCACAACCCTGTTGTTTGAGGTTCGGACCGCAGAATGTAAGTTTGGCGTATTGAAGAGCAGTAACTGTTAAAGTTAGCAAGCAGCTCTCGTGCCGTCGTCTGCGTCAACTGATGCACCGTCGTTTTTTCGCGCTCGTGGCTGGAAAGAAGAGACAAGGCTGTGCGTCACGGGTTAATTAGAAGGTTTAAATATAAGGGACTCTTGTTGAGAGTTCCAGCTTAGTTGATATTTCTATATTCGTGCTTCGCCAGAACAAAGCCCAATGTTGGCATATGGTCCAGCGTGCATCCAACACACTGTGTTGAGGAATTGTTATTTTTATCCACTGTAGGAAACACAAGCGCAACATTTCTCACCATCACCTAAATTTTTGTCAAACAACATTCCGGCTTTGCATGCAGACTTCCCCAGACGGTTAAAATTTACTTCCCAGGTTCATATGGACCTAATCAAAGTACGTTGATCAATTTTGGTGAGATTCTGGCGTGATCGGCACAGCTTATTTGCATTTCAAACCCTTGGACGCTCCCCTTCATTTTGACGCCACTATTGGTGCAAGAAGAAGCATGATTATACTCTTTAAAATTGGCAGTGCGTCAGAAATCCTATCATGTTTTGCCCTCTCCAGTGCTAGCCCAGGACTGGACCGCTGACGTCCCCAAGCAGTAAGTCTGAAACGATACCCCTATCAGCTTCCAAAGATGTCACGACGCTAACAAACACCAGAAAACAATAGTGAATGAGCCATATCTTTATAATAGGATACCAGAGGAAAAAACGTCGATTCGGCATCAAATAAACCGATAAGTAATAGGCTAACGAATCTATACACAAAGGCTTTATGACACGTCGCTGTGCGATGCTGAGATAGGTTTTGATTCATTTAGATGGCTGCTGTTGTAGGGAGGGATCGTTGACCCAAGGCAACCATCCCATTCCCCCGAGAGAGATATTTCCGGTGCATTGGGTTGCTCCTTGGCAATGATGCCTATAAACTGTTGGATATCTTGCTTCTGCGGATGGTGCATGACTTTCACGAGGATCTTTTCTATTGCTGCAAGTTGTTGATCTCAGAAGAAAGTTCTGAAATATGGGAAAACATTTTTCGAGTTGTTCTACATGCGCTAAACTTTCTTGTGCCTTTTGTGTGAGAACCTTATCTTGCAGAAGCCAAGGCGGTATTTGGCGTTGCTTTACTGGCGTCACTAGTTCATTGACGATTTAGCTCACTCAGACTTTACCATTACAAAAAAATTACGCCCACCTCCCCTCGCGGGAACCCTGGTGTGATGCGACGCTGAAGGGGGTTCCATTGTGCGTTTCCGTTGGGTCGATTAATCAAATTGCATGAGCAATCATCGGGTAATGCGAGAGAGAGAGAGAGAGAGAGAGAGAGAGAGAGAGAGAGAGCAAGCGTAGCACGGACGACCGTCGACTGAGAGACCGGCCGGAGCGCGGCACTCCGCTTACATGCGCAGTGCGCCCGAAGGAGAGGAGACCGCGGAGAGAGAGGGCGCTGCACATGCGCACAGCGCGCTTGCGCCGCGCGCAGCGCCGTTCACCGGCGGGGTGAGAGAGCGCGCCGCACTGCCCGCGCCACAGATGTTGGGGGAGAGGGCGCGCTATCACGGCGAGAGGAGGAGGGGCGCAGCGGTGCGGACACAACGGACGCACGCAGGAAGGACAGGGCCGCCGACAAGAGATGCTCTCAGCGTCGCATCTAAAAAAGAAGCATTTGTGTTTCAACCTTGCGTATCAACGCGAAGTAAATACAGGCAAACGTGCATTCAACTTGTAGCACTGGTCGCGTGATGTGTGGATGGAAAAAAAAAGAAAAACCTTCGATATATTTGAATCAAGATGAAACTGTACACAACCTAGAATAAAGAGTGTTTTTTGTTCATTCCATACTTGTCGGGCTGGTTTTACAAAAGGAAATTGTGATCAGCGAATTAATGTTAAAGCTACCGCATCTGGGTCTGAAATTTGCGCCGAAAAGGAGCTGGATATCTACTCACGCGCACGCACACGCACACGCAGAAATAAGAGCCTACCAAGCGTCACACGCTGAATCAGTACTCCCTGCTATAAATGACAACTTGCTCAACTATTTTCTTGAAGAATATTCTTAGTTTGGCTCATTCGGAAGATTGTTGCCACCTTTCAAGCCCTAATACTTTCTCGGAGGAAGATCCCTTTCAAGGTCAAACTTTTCCGCTGCGACGGCTGATGTTTCCGACGCGCGAGAATTTCCCCAAGGATCAGACGCGTTGCGCCGGGGGCTGCAGTACACGCTTAGGCCGCCATGCCTTCATTTAGAAGGGTTTCATGGGGTTCTCGCATTACGAGAAGGAAATTATATTTTCGATGGTAACAAGAACGAGGGCTGAATTCACATTTAGGTTTTCTAAAACAGTTCGTTGCGGGTTATCAATTTATCCTGCTTTGCTTCATTGATGTGCGTCTGCGTCAGTTTGGTTTTTACTCAATCAGTAAATGTTTCTTGTTTGAGTTGTTGGCTGTGTGTCACTGTGGCTAGTTTAAGGCTTGCGGGGGACGTGTTTTAATGTTTTGGCGCTTTCATCATCGTTCACAAAGGCCGATTATCGCGCATAGCAAGTATAAAATTTAGTGTAATGCTGCTCTGGTTGAACTCCATTTCTAAACTTGTAAGATTTCGCTGATACCCTTATTTAGGAACATCATTTTAGTGTTCATAATTTTGTTAAACATTTACGGCTTTACGAATTAGCTCAGAAAAATTATAATCATTTCTTTGCCAAATTTAATGAAACATTTTTCGCGAAAACAGGGGAGTGATATGTGTAACCATTTTAATTTATTAGGCCTCAAAAGCGGTGCTTTTATCTTATACACTCTTGATACTACACAAGAGAATATTTCTTCAGCAGAGTACCATTGCTAAATGCCTCCGCAAATTTTCTAGATTCTTTAGGTTCTTGTCCTTCTTAGTTTTTAATTTTCATCGCTGCAGACTGTTTGTTTAGACTTTCAAACTCCCTCTGTTTTTTGTTCGCAGCACTGCTGAACATTTTGCGTGGACAGCTAAGCAGGCAGCGAGCGGATTACATCAACAGAAGTAATCACAAAGCAACTTCTACGGTGTCTATGACAAGAGTTTGTGTGATACTTATTTTGTACTTTCATCCGAGCTTTTTTTTTTCTTTTGGGTTCCCCTGTTCCGGCCTACCGAACTACGTTGAACCCGCAACAGGGTAACCGGTGGCTAAGATCAATTCGACGGAAGCTGTCGCATCTAAGATGGTAATGTCAAATGTGACCGTCCCCTGACACGATTTTGTGCTCTCTGTTTTATTCTTTAGCCCGCATAGGTGTCACCTGGTTTGCAAGTTCCAGTGCCTCTTTTCTCCCCTTCCCAACGCTGGACATCCTTCCTCCTTAGAGCCCATCAGAAGCGAGACAATTTGTGTCGCGACGCTACGCAGAGCGAAAGCCTGGGCCGCACCAACACATTTTCTACTCTCGTTAAAGAAAACTCACGTTAAAAAAACTTGGTGTGCCCCTCGCTCAAGGACGCCTCTACGACAGTCACTTGTGGACCTCGCTGGCGCATGCCAGTGTCCGAATAGTGGCGTACCAGAACTGCGAAGGCAAACATACGGAGCGGCTGAGCTGTTTACTCTGTAAACACAACCCCAACGGTATCGGACTGCATGGCAGCTCACTGAAAAGCCCGTGTTGGTTACACAGGTGACGTTGTCTACTTTACCTGAGAGCTCTTTGTACCCGTTCGTTCCCACTGCCTCTCCGTCATCCGCCCTTCTTATTACCTGTTTATTGCTAATTACGTTTAAAATCGGTTATTTATGTTTTCTTTATGTCTTTTAACCGCGGATGATGCGAGAGCTTTGGATAGGTCAGGCTTTTTGGGATAGCGCTTTTAGAACAGCTCTCCAAGAGCAAGGTGGACCTCTGAAAAAACTCTGAAAAATTTAATTGTTAACTTCGAGTCAAGATGATCACAATTATTTCGAGTTGCTTTTACTAAATAGTCCGGTTAAGGTTCGCAGTTTTCATTTGGATTGAAGATATGCTCGCAGAAGAACATAGAGACACGAAGGAGGTACCCTGAATAATAAGTCATCAGTGGCTAAGGCGTTGCGCTGCTGAGCACGAGATCGCGGGTTCGATTCCCGGACGCGGCGGCCGCTTTTCTGATGGAGGCGAAAAGCAAAAACGCCCGTGTGTACGTCGTTTCGGCGCACGTTAAAGATCCCCAGGTGGTCAAAATTAATCCGGAGCCCTCCACTACGGCGCGCCTCATCGCCTGCGTTGCGTCGGCGCGTTAAACCCTACAAGCAATCAATCAAGCCTGGCAGCGAGTTTGGCTTGCTACTGCGTATAGTCAAGAGAGGGAAGACATGGGCGAAACAGGTGAAGCCACAACATGCATTACTCCGTATGAATGAATAAATGAATGTATGAATGAGTAATTAATTGCTCATTTTTAATCAATTATTATTTATTAAGTAACCCTTCGCTTATTGATATTGCTACGCTGCAAAAGGGCAAATGAGACGAATCATCGCAGATGTGAGCGATGTATTTACACGACGTTGCCGCAAAGCGATGCGATCTATACACAAGCCACCATGATCGCGCGAGGCACGAGTCCGTACCATCCGCTGCCGTCCCTCCCACGTAACTATTATCAAAAGTAAGTAAGAAGTTTATCAGTCAAGCCCGAAATTATGACGAAGCTGTTAATGATAATAAGACGGCTTCCCTCGCATCGTGCCGCAAGGAATAGTTCTGTCAGCCCATCTGTAGCAAATAGTTCTAAAATAAAGAAAACAGAGAAAAGCATTGGCATCCCTACAACAGAAGACACACACGTTTGCTCGGCTTCACCAAGGTCGGTGTAGGGAGAGGGGGTGGGGGCGGTCACTCTTGTCCTGCTGGTGCTATGTAGGAACACTCTTACGAACGAAAAAAATATACCGGCAATAGATTGACACTATGACCTAAACGCCCCGAACGCGGCCAAAATTCGAACACCTTCATTATACGGAATCCGGGCTTGAGTACTGTACGGGGTTTTACACAAGCACGTCTAGGCAAGCCTGCGATAGTGAAACCATCTTAAGGGAATGTTTCGCACTACAATAGAGGTACAGTACGTAATGCTGCACAGTATATTCAGGTGTGGAGGCCACGTTCCTCGTTCCATTTGGAGGACACGTTCCGTTGGAGGACACGTTCGTTCTGTCCATCGCAACACACTGCCACTTCCCACGCCACTTAGTGCTTGGAATTTTTTCGCTTTAAATAGATAGTCATTGAATAATGTCATCCGTTATACTGGGCCCACCCTCTCCCAACGCATTAGCAGTATAGTGTGCAGCCTCACTGACTGCTCACGTACAGGTGAGTCCGCGCTGAACTTCATTGAAAGAGAGAAGGAACGGCGCACAGGATATTCCAAAAAGAGCTGGTAATTAAACTCTTGCCGAAGTGACTTCTGCTTAATAGACCAAAGTAACACTATATAAAACAAAAGCACACAAACTACCTGAAATTAATTGTAACCATAGTATAATTTAATGCAACCCGTAACTTGCTTTTTAACACTCGCTTCTACGAGTGAAAACATGATTTCAGTTGTTGTAACCAAATGGTGTTTACTGGCCAGCGGAAACATGAAAGGAAGCTAGCTTCAACTCTCCCCACGTCGCATCTCTCGCGGAACGCGTCTTCACTCTTGTATTTCTTTATGTTTTCCCTGACACGAGACAGTAAATTACGTTCGCACGACAAAAAAAAAACATAAAAAAGATCTAAGCACACCTTTTCAGGAGGGCTTCTGGGAAGGAACGTTCACAAGGTTACACAAGACTGATGTAGTACTGTCACAACTTTCAAAGCAGTGCGACACATCGACGAAAAATGATAGACTGACAAGTACGCACATCGCCGGGCCACAAATAAAAAAAAAAATCAAAGAAAAAAAGTGCTGCTTGCCAGGTACTGTACCCACGCAAAGCGACAAATGGAGCGTACAAAAGTTACGCCTGTAGAAAAGGGGAAGCAAACAGCCATTCAGAAACAAAAGAAATCGGGTAGTCAGAAAAAAAAAACACTCCAATTTCGGAGTTACGTCTCCGCCTAAAGCCGTATCTGTTCGCTTACACTTGACCTTCCCTTTCAAACCTTCGATTTGTGCGAGTGCGTTTAACGTGGTCTCTTTTCTAAGCACGAGCACACGCATTTTATTTATTCATATCTCTTATCTTTTCTCTTGGTGTTTCTTTTGGTTTGGTTTCCCAGTATGATTCCTCAACCACTAATATTTATCACTTTTTATTCGACATAACTCTACAAAATGAAATAGTCGTGAGGGTAGCATTGTCTTTTAAAGAGGTCAGTGTAAATAGGACACCCAGAAAAAAATAACACTGTCAAAAGAACGGGATCTTCAGTCAGGCCTCGTTTTCAAAGGAATGGAGTCACCCTATCCTGATGCAACTGGTAGAAAACTAAGAAGCAGGTGTCTGCTGCAGGGATGGGTCCGCTGGGATAAACTTCGGCATTCTTCAAATGGACTCGAAAAGAGAAAAGCTTTTAAAGATTTCACCCTGCCATAGTTTTGTATTGAGGCCGTCTAACCTTACATGTTTCACTGAAGTGCCCCCTTAAATTTATCCACGGCGTGTTTTCAAAAGAAACCCAGGAATATATTTCTGCTGCTGCTGTACACCAATAAAAAAAGACAGGGACGAAAGGCGTGTCCGCTTATAGAAACAGCTAGATGAACAGAAGTCTATGGGTATTACTCTTTTACAGTGCTGCTGCTAATGGCATGCTGTTGCCTTATCGGAAGGTTCCGGGCATGTATATCATGGTTGAGAGCATCGCCAGCGCCGTCGGTGTCGGTGTGGTAACGAGGTGAACGTGCGCTACTATAGGGTGTATGCACTGTGCTTTCGACTGCGAGGCTGCGCTACCTGAGCGACGGCGCCGACTCCATAGGTGCGGTTGCACTCCCTCGCGCGGGCAGCGCGTTTCCCAACGCAAAGTGTAATTTGCGGCGTGGTGTTTGCAAGAACGTTCGTGTGGACGGTGTTTTTTTCTGTGCGATTCATGGGTTTGCCAATGCGCTGTCCTAAGAAGTATCCCAGCATTGTTTTCGCTTCTAAATTCCGCGTTGCGCTGCTCACGCTTCCTACAAATGCAGACCCGAAGCAGGCCGTGCGAAGAAAGGAAGCGCCGCCGGGTATTTTTTTTTTTTTCCGCTGTTTTGAAGCGAATGCTAGGGCAATGCTTTAAGATCGTCCGACTTCGCGCAACGAATGCAACAATCCAACGACTTGACAGGCGCGGACACCGGCGCGCCGTTTCGCACTATCTTGGTGTCATCCCCGTACGCTGATTTTCTTATTTCTTGCGTTGCGTCAAACGACCACGGCTTCAAGTTGGGAAAATTTCTCCACTCAATACTGCGACGATATTTGATGTGGTGGTGGCGTTGTGAGGCGATGCGCTGGTTTTACTGTGCCACCCGGGCATGCTGCGCGCTTCCATGAGGAGTATGAGATGATGAGGTGCTATGTTGGCACTGCTCTGATCAGTTAAACGCAATGAAGGTCGTCCATTTGAGCTCCTAATGGAAGCTGAACAATTACGCACAGGGTCTGGGTGGAAACGATCGCGAGGTAAGTACGTGACGAAATTAGGTATGGGGGCGACGAAGATTCCACCGATGATTTTCAGGTGTTTTCCTTCGGTGTAGACAAAGCGGAGATTATAAGCAGGACAAGATCACGCATTGGCTACTTCAAAACAGCTAGAGGCAAGTGGCAGCAAACAAGAGTGCTCTAGTTTTTCACTGCATACGTCTTCGTCTCTGCGGCTGTTTTTGTAGTAGACAAACTGTGTCCCCAGCGTCAAGGTTTAGTGTGTATCTCAGAACTAGCTGGTCATTAGAGAAGAATCGAACGCAAAAAAAAAGAGTTTGTATGCCCACATAGCCTACCCTGGAAGGGGACATTGCATTTTACGTGCTTTCACCTCAAAAAACACACTCAAAATAGCCTGTGTTGAGGCTCGGTGCCATCTCATTCGTCTCACTCATCCATAAACTACGAACTACGCCGGCTACCTTATTTGTGAGCAATTTGATCAACTACGTAATGTTTCAAGCATGTGACCAGTGTGCGTGAGTTGAAGCATGTCGACGCGCAGTCTCCCTGGAAAACCCATGGGAAATGAAACGGGCGCAACCGATTTGGTACTGATTAGCCATATCATCGAAACATATTTGCGATTTGTCTCGCGACGAGTCAGGACCGTCTAAAGCACTCCCATAGCATTCGCTTCGAAAACCAGCGAAGAAAAGAAAATAATACCCGGCGCAGCTTGCGTTCGTCGTGCGGCCTGCTTGGTGTCGTGTTGGGTAGGAAGCGTGAGCAGCGCATTGGGAGGAATTTAGAGCGAAAACAATGCTGGCTACTCCTTACGACAAGCGTTGGCAAACCCACAATCACGCTGAAAAAACACCGTCCCCCACGAATTTTCCTCTTAACACCACGCTGCAAATCCACGTTCGCGTAGGGAAACGCCGCTGCCGACGCGGCGGAGTGCAACCGCACGTATGGAATCGGCGCCCCCGCGCATGTAGCAGTCGCGGTGCGGTCGAAAGGCCGGTGCGTACACCCTATAGATAGATGTTGGAAGTGCCGTTGTTATAGTGACGCAGACATAAAATCACCACACGACTGCAAAAGGAGGCATCACTTGAATGCTAAGAATACGTGTGTTGTCTTGGTGTCTTTTCTCGACTATTTTCAGAGGTGGTCATTTTCTGGACCCCGGACAAACAACAACGACGACGCTTTTTCGCAGATAGGGGCACTTAAGGTTGTGGCTTGAGACATTTCTTTACGGTTGGTTTTCAGTACATTTGATGGTTTATGAAATGATGCCCTGAAGAAGCAGCGCAGTGCTAATGCGGATTTAAAGTTCCCCGTCCTGTTTTATGGTCCATGTAGACCGTAATGTAAGTACGCAAACGTCTTCTCCATGCAGTGGCGCTCGCTTTAACTTAAGGTGACCTCTTTCTTCCTTTGAGAAATTTCTTTGATCAATATTGTTTCCTACCCAAGGGCATGACAGTCAACCGAGTCCTCACTTGATTTCCCTTTCACGCCTTCTTGTTATATTTTGGTCGCTCTATCTTTGCTCTTTCTCTCTCTCTCACTCGTCTGCTCTGCTCCTCGCTTCCTGCTCGTCTGCTCTGTCTGCTCCTGCTCTCATCTGCTCTCTCCTCTCCTCTCTCTTCTCTCGTCTCTCTCTTCTCTCTCTGCTCTCTCGTCTCTCTCTCCTCTCTCCTCATATCTTCTTTCTCTCTACACCGCGTTGTCCTCAGGCGAAATAAAGTCTAGTCAAGAAAATGTCTACATATATTGAAGCAAGAGCCGTTGCGGAAGCACGACATGGCGGTTAATCTGGACTGCATGGATTCCATGGAGGTACGCATCTTGAAGCCCCAAATCTCTTCTTAGAAAAAAGAGCAAACGATCAGTCCCTTCCAGTAGCGGGTGAGAAACGACGAAATGTACGCTCCCTCTTCGCGATTTTAGTATAAATAGGAAGTCTTAAGTAGTTCGCGTTTCTAGGCAGAAAAAAAAAAACTGCATTATTTTTATCGCCTGTTTTATTAAGCCAGAACGACCGCAAAAAGTCGCAGTGAACGTTGTCCAAGACTAGGTAGACTTTCCCGCCCAACGTGCTACTCATTATTGCCTTATCTTTCGGAATAAGGGCGACCACATACTTTGTTATGGGGTGGTTGAGTGATCTAAAATTGATTTTAATAGCCTCCAGAATATTCTTTGTCCGCAGTCATATGTCTTACGTGCGCAAACAAATTAACTGCATTCGGAAAACCGCGCTCATTGGGACTTTAAGAATTGAAAACGCCAAGCAACCCAATGCGGTTGTTTTCCGCTCCCATGCCTGCATATGCATAAATGTCTATCGCTGCGGTAAATATCGGTACAAACGTCCAGAAATGACCTGAATCAAAAGTGTTCAGAAGAATAAGACAAAACTTGACTTCGAAAAAGAGGGCTACGAGTGCAGGAAAAACCAGCCACATTGTGACCAGTGATGACACGTTTTGAAGCGAAGCTTTATTGTCCTCACTGGTGCGGTTTGTATGGCAATACGCCCTGCAGGAAAGCCAACTTTCTCTAACCATGATGATGAATGATCATGGTTGAAGTGAAAAAAAAAAAAACACGCTTTCCCGTGGCCCGAATAAAACCTGGGTCCCTCGCTTTCAGAAGCCGTCGTAAATCCGATTCCTGCTTTTCGACATGGTCAACACGAACACCAAGCGGCAGGTGCCGATTCGCGCCGTACACCCCAAACCCAAACGTTAGTCCTACGGAGTGCACACCCGAGAGTTGCTGTGGGTATTCTACAAAATTGGTGCGTACCTCCAAAGTAGCGCACACTCGCTGAGCGCGATTGGCCAACCAAAGAATCCATCACGAGAAATCTTCGCGTTCAACCATCGTCCTCGTTAGACGGACGGGTGCATGACTTCTTATTAGACTCCCAGGGGCCCCTGTTTCCCCCCTACCCATTGTGTTACTACGGCTTGTCTGTGGCTTTATTATTTTCTCTTCAGTCCCTGATTTCGTTTTTTTACTGCTTCTTCGGTAAAAAGTTGTTCATTTGAACATCGCTCGATTTTACTTTCGCCGTCAGCCTCTATTTGCCAGTTTTTCCTAATTTCAGCCCCTACTTTCAGAATCCTTGGAGGAACGACGTTGTCGGCTTTTATCATGGCCGACCGCTGCCGTGATTGTCGTTCGATTATTTCTGTCCTCGTGATTACGTTCTTTCATTTTTGCCACTTCCATGTCCCTCCTTTCAGGTCTCCAGGTCCAATAGCTCCTGACAGTCAATATTACCGCTAAGCGAAATCTCAGCGAGGAGGACAAAAGCGTAGAGAGAGGGAGCATCGAAACGACTAGACGGGGACCCCCCTGCGGCCTGTCATACGTACCTCAATTTTGCATACCTTCACTACTTTATACCCAACATGAACACCGCAGGCGCATCCGCGGGTGAAATATGATGCATTTTTTTCTTCTTGCATGGCATCGATTTCCGGCATTTTTGTTTTAGAGCAGCAGCTGTGAATAGATTTTCCGATAAAGTACTTTTAAAAAGCGGCACGTTTCCTCGGCGAGTGTCTGTCACAATGTGTGCACGGAAGGGCGCCCATCGCCATATGTGCGTTATTCTGTGTATAACACCGCGTGTCCGTTTCCGGTACCGCGGTGCATGCGCTGTCAAGCGCTTACATTACAAATAAAATTATTTACACACTTCGGAAGTTGTTAGGTAGAACCAAGCCCCTCTATTCTGCAGGTGGCAATCATAACTTTTTAAAGGTGGATTACCAGCAAAACTGCGAAAAATACACTGGACACGCAAGGTTTGAGAATGTGCACGCACTTATTTCGTCACCATTTGGTGATGGCGGCTGTTGCTTTGGGGTTACTTAAAGAAGCTTGGAAGGTGATGAACTTTTATTGTAGCAGACAAGCATGAAGCTGTCCGTTTCGCTACTGTAGGAGCCGATGTATTGAAAACAAACGGGAATTCCCGTAGCGTTTAGAAATTCCCTGCGAACTCATTACGACACGTATATGAATCTCGGCGTGACGATAGAGTTCTCTTAACGGATAATTGCCATCTAATTGTTTTTAAAAAAGTTTTATAAAAGAAGAGTTACAGAAATTTTCTGCTGGGCATTCGCGGTCACTTTGGTTTGGCCGCCAGACCCACAGCAAATGTGCAGAACGCTACAGCCACGTTAAACTTCGCTCCAAAGCTCGAACTGCGTGCATAAAACAGTACTGTTATACCCGCGAGCATCACCCATCGTCGTTGTTGTCAATACTGAAGAGAGAAATGCCTGCCGTTCTATGGCATCAGTTCGAATGTTGGGAGTGGTGAGGCTGCACCGGGATATGTGGCAGGGGTGTGCGCTTGAGACGCGCTGGCACGCTACACCATTAGTCGGCGTTTGAAAATACGTTCCTACTCATGTCGCATTGCGAAAATACCAGAATACAGAATACACTCTCTTACGAACCACAATACAACAAACGAGTGCCTCCAGTGTGCAGCAGAAGCTTGTGCCGCGAGACGAGATGGAAAACGACCAACTGCGAACAAATGGCTGTAAAGCTGCATCTTTTCGGAATCCATAAGGCCTCGCAAGAATACAAAAAGATTGAAAACGAAAGACCAGGTTTGCAGTCATTTTGCGTTCCACCCAGCAAAAGCCCGTTTGAGTATTTACTTATTGCCTGATCAGCTTCAGAAATGAATTGGACTATCTTTTCCTCCTCAATTCGCGCCTCTACTGATGCTCAGTAAGAGGAACAGAAGTATTTTACGTCATTTGGTTTCAATCTCGCCTTCTTCTGTCTCTCGTGTCCGTCACCGTCTTCATTATACGCTCGTCACTTGCCTGTTTTCTACCTAATGGTAACTCATTTGGTTATATCTGCGCACAAATTTTGGCCCTGTACGAATCTCCTTTCTCAACTTTCGTTTTCTTCTGGGTGTGCAGTCTTCAGTCGCAAATTAATCCAACAAGTCAACATTTTTGTCCGAGCCAGAGGGTGTAAAGAAAAAGATATTGCCATTTCCCTCGACTTGTTCGCAATTTTTGGGTTCTTTTAGGGCGTTGTTATTCCCTCTCTTGAGTCCTCCTCCTTTCTGCAAGTGAGAATAAAGGATGACAATGCTACTAGAGTTACAGCGGCTTGTTCTCCCATTAAAAAAGTTCATTATTGCCAGTTCGCTGTGGTCTTTTTTACGACAAATACGTACTTGCCAACACAAAGGATTCAATCTTCTGGGGCAAGAAAGAAGCTGGGACTGGATTGCGTTTTCTGTGTTCTCTCTTAACCGTATTTCTAAGTGCTTCGCAACCCGATTTTCACTACTTCCATTTTTTTGTGTATTTCAGTTCTGGAGTCTCTTCCCTTCATTTCGAGCTTCGGGTTTCTAATCTGTGTCGCCTGTGTTCCTGTCTTCCGACAATTCATTAACGCTTTCAATTTCCCCTCGAATTCTACCGGGTCCCTAGAGTCTCTACTGCAGGCTCTAGGGCTGGCAAAAGAAAAGTAAATAGGGGATTTAAATTAAGTGTCGTCGTCACTTTCTTTATTGTTTGAGATGCAGAATCATGCAAAAACCTTACTAACCAGAACGTAATGGGAAGTGTGTATCTAATTTGCAAATAGAAGTGTCCGACCGACAGACCCAACCGGCTGACCGACCGACTGGCTGACTCACTGATCAACTAAAACCACTAAATTGCTGGTTGCCTAGAGACTTCGAATTTAGGGGTTACGTTTCTGTCATGGAGCAGAGGCTCACGAAGGCTGGATGTTAACATGGGAGCTGTTTAAGCGTGAGGTTGGTTCCGGTGGCGTCAGCAAAAAACAAAAAAAAAAAAAACAAGGAAAAGACGAACGCGGTGCTTCCTGGCGAGGTGGGAGAGCGCGAAGGCAGCGCCCGTCAGCAAAGAGCGGAGGGCACGCGCAAGCCCCCCGGCCGAGCCTCCCAGCAGCGTGGAGAGCTAGCCTCAAAGCCGGGCTTAACTCTACTTGGGGAACCCGTGGCATAAAAGAAGGTCCATTGGCGCCAGAAGAGAGATAGGGGGGCTAAGCCAGCGGGTTGCCGCGTGCTTAAAAAAAAAAGATTATAGCAAAACCTAACAAAACTTAGCAAAGGCTGGCAAATCCTAGCATAGCTTAGCAAAACCTAAGAACCTAGGTCGACCCCGATGTCCGCTGTTTTCTCCAGCCTCGCTGCACTCGTGCAACTGCTCGGATTTTTTCGGTTATTATACATGTAAGAAAGATAAATAGGAAATTTTGTTTTTACAAATTTCTGATTATCTCGCTCTCCGCGGGTATATCAACCCAGTACAAATGTTGAAAAACCGCAAGCAACCCCTATAAGCAAAACTGAATTTGGCAGGTATATAGGTTTTTCTTGCGCTCCAATGTGTTTCAGTGTTCAGCCAGGCAAGTATAGCCAATTGGTCTTGGCTGTAAACGTTTGCCCGTCTGTAAGACTGCGACACTGCATGTTTTCGCCGGCAGTTCCAGAGATGGGGAGCCTGTGAAGGGCGACCGCTTTGGGGTCATTCCGCGGTCAAGAGGACGACTGGTTGGACCACGGTCGTTTGTCGTGGTGGCTCTGTCTTGCCGACACATTAATGCACATAGGACAGGGCACGCGAAGATGTTTCAGTTGGCGACCCGGACTGCGTTCCGGGAATCTCGGGCCAGTTGATTCTGATGCCTTCCGCGTGTTTGCTGCACGTAGTTTATTTGTTGTGCTTTACTTACGCTTGTTATTGGTGTTTTCCTTTTCTCTTACGGTGGGAGAGAGTCACCAGCGCTTCTAAGCACGGATTTGTCAATTGCAGCCAATCAGATCGTCCAAATGCCTTTACTCTGTCCAAATGCCTGAAAGCTTCTTTCACGATTTTGTACTGACGAACAAGCGAAAAGTGAGCGCGATGTTTGCCATTACACCGCAATAGTAATCGCGGCATAATGTGATAGAAACGACGTGACCAAAAGGGATAAAACTAGAGTTTTCATATTTCGAGAGTATGTTCCTATTATGGCGCAGCAGATTTATAAACTTTCATTTTAACAGCGAAGCGGTTTAGTAAATCGTAATTTTTTGGGTCCCGAGGTTACAAATACCAAGAGATTGCCGAGCGCGCGCACGTGAGCGGGGTCCTCGCGGGGACCGCCCGGCAGTTAACAAAACGAAGAAAAATGCCCACCGCTCGTGTGCGCGAAGAGCGCCCAACGTCCCGTGCGCACGTTCGTCTGGCCAAGAATACCCACTAAGGTAGACTGTACAAGATCGCAAAAAAAAAAAAAAAATAAGACTCTTAAGCGTTCGCCGTAATCGTGGCAACACTTGCTCGGAACTAGAAAGAAACGTCATAGCGTACGCCCCTCCAAGGTGATGTCCGATGATTATCACTCCCACAAAAATGAAAGAGGCTCACACTCTTGTAGCAACAATGACGGAGTAAAGTTCGCTGCGGCCGCGAAGAAGCAAATTGGCTGCTGTCGGGGACTTAAACTTTCGTGATGGTCGTGAAGGTTGAGTACAGCTTCGCTACCTTCGGGTCTTAAGCGTTAGTGGGAGCTGCTTTCATTTTTAGTTACTCTTTTAAAAAGGTTAAGTAATTGCCCATTTGATTGGGAGCTACAAGCATTTGCGAAACAATTAGTGTTGGCGCAAAACGTATTTTGTCGACTTTCGTCTGGAGAAGCTTCACATGACTGAGCATTTGGTTTCGGTTCCGGGAGAGGAAGGGGGAGATATACTGATTCACTGTGAACTGCTACAGTGTTTCAGAAATACTTGATTGTGTCGCAAGCCTGTTCGTATATCAAACTAGTTTGTGCTCGTACATGTAGCACGTAACAATATTTACAAAATAATTTACGGGCTTGTCCCAAATAATACCTAAACTGGCAAGTCTGGAATTGGTGGAAAAATAGGTGGTTTACGCTTTACTCAAGTGTTGTAACCCTTTGTGACATTGGCGCGCTCGGGCATTGCCGAATACTACCGATAGCACCTTATACGACGAACTTAAATTAGTTGCGAAATTACGCGGTTTACGCTTTTCGAGGGTATGCTCCTATTATGGCATAAAAACTTAATAGAAGTTCGTAAGTTATAAAAGCGCATCGCCACGTATAGCACCTTGCTGCTATACGTGGCGATGTTAAGGAGTACATTAAGGAGTACCTTGTTAAGGAGTATGTTTCTTCTCCAGAATAAAACGACGTCTATTGCGAAGGCATTGGTTATTGTACACGAACTACCTCACTTGATATATGTGAGAGAATAAAGTCTCTGGTATGGTAATAGTGAGTTCGATAGTAAGGCCTCCAAATAGCGCATTTCCCAGAGGGCTGGTTGAAACTGCCTGCACATCGAAGTAAGGAAAGGGCAGCAGTGCATCCCCAGACTTCGAGCAGTAAAAAATTTTGCGGATTCGCATTTTCAGGTCTGCACGCCTCGTGACACATGCAAGCAGAGCTCCACATTGTACCGCATCCAGTCGAGCTGCTTGCGTCCAACCAATGCGGGGGTATCTTAGCGGCCACCTCGAAGTACACCATCAGGGGTAACCAGGTGTCTTCGGACAACAAGTACCTAAAGGCCCGAGCGACGTATCTTGGTGAAGTGCGCCCGCTAACAGCAGTGTAGAACACATCGTGGAGGATCATGGCTCTCTGGATGGGCGCGAACTAATGGTGATTTTTTGCGAAGCTGCACGATGAGAAGTGAAGTGTCCTATAGACCGCAGAATACGTGGAAGTATCCGATGCCGTCACCGTTAAGTAATATCCAGTCCGTGGGCGACGTCGCGGGAATCTCCAACGTTCATGGAAGGGGATGTCAGCCAGGATACGAAACTAGGTTGTTCCTTGTCGCCTCTCTGGATCGTAAACGTCACGGGTAGAGCGTGGTGGGACGGGTTGGAAGACCGGGACAAATCCTGGAAGCTTTCCTGCTTCAGCGTCAGAGAGGTCGACTTCTCTCGCTGCGCGCTGAATAGAGGGTAGGTGGGTTCTTGGAGCCAGCTGGACAGATTTTTGCTAGTTCCAAGGACGGGTGTAGAGACAAGAGGACATCCTCAGCGGTCGCCATCTTGTACAAGAAGTTCTTGAGGAAGTTGGGGATTTGTCTAGAGAATATAGCCGGTGTAAGCACTTGCTAGAACATGTGCGTAACTAAATACGATTTCCAGACGGCTGAGCTCAGGTAAATTGGAACTTGTTGAAGACTTAGGGCTTCCGCTATTGGCCTACGTTCTCGATAGGAAGCCATCAACTAAGCACTCGAAAGTGGATCAAGTCCTGAAGGCCCCACGTCGGGAAAAGAAAGCCCAGAATCTTGTGAGCATAGTAGGAAGACAGCGCCAGAGTGATCCAGGAGTCATTATCTTCCGGCAGGACGACTGAGACATTGAACCACATGGATTCTAAATGACGGGCATGAGACTCGACACAACTACTACCCTTTTGGTCGATGTAGCCGAGAGCGAAGGGGCAGACGCGGTTGAGAGCCCCCACCTTCACATCCTTTGGCCGCCACGTTGTTGTTTTCAGTGGGTACAACCACCACGTGGAGGTTCTTGCAAGGGCAATTCATGCCAAGCGCTTGTTCCGAAGCGTCAAAGATTTGATCGTCCAGCACTGTGGCGCTGTCAAGCCCAGGTGACCATTCGGCGACCCACCCCGCAGTGACGTTTGTCAGGTTGGCCACAACTAGCCCCAGCTGATCACGGGAAATGGTGGTTCTTTAAAAGGTGAAACTAACCCGGTCACCAATGGAATCAACGTCCTCGCAGCAGATCACCTCCGCTGAAGAGATGGCTACGACTGATTTCGGTCTGACCACGAGCACGCCAAAAGTGGCTCTCTGAGTCAACACGTGGGGAAGCAAGGAAACAGCTTGCGTCCGCTCCCCACCGTGGCGAACGTGCACGCGGCCACGTTCATAAGAGCGCCGGTTGCATGCGGATAGTTATCGATGGCCAGCAAAAGGTCATCTTCATCTTATCTCATTATCGCGCTAAAGCGTATTGTGAGGTTGTCGCTGTTTCCGGCCACGAGGTTACTATAAGTGAGCCTGAAATCGACGAGCTGAGCATCTTCGCTCGTGGAAGAACTCACCACGACGTCTCTTCCATCGTCGTCGCTGATCGGCCCTCTTGATCACCGCGTTCGGCGAATGCATTGTCCCCAAGGGTCACGTCGCGTGTGCACTCCATCATGGGTCACCTCTCCTTGGAAAAAGCGGTGATGTAAGCCTGGCTCAATGTACAGGTCGTAGTAGTGAATGGGATTAACGAGCAAATATTGACCCAACAGCGGCATACTGCTTTGTAACCTGCCCTCGATAGGCTTAGTATGAGCGGGAAAAGCCAGAAAGACGATGGCGAAGAGAGCCAGTAATGCAGAGATGGCGCACAGAACGCGTTTGACAGGGAACCATACCTGGCCACCGAACGTATTCTGCTTGTAGCGAACCAAACTCGTTTGCGAGCTAGAGACCAAGCACTCCGTCGTGAGAGAGAGAGAAACATCTTTAATGAACAAGTGAGGTCAGCCAGGCGGGGCGCCCGACTTGCTACACCAAATGGGGGGTGAAGGTGTGATGAAGATTAATGAAAACTCTCACTTACACATGAATACTCAAATACACAGACGCACACAAAAAGCACACATACAATCAGGCGATATAGTCATTTGTCTGAGAGTTCATAGCTCACTGACAAGTCCAGTGCTCCGGAGGAACGTTAGGAGCACTGTTGTTGCGCGACTTGCCATGCCGGTTGTAAGCCAGGGCCCAAGGAGGAGACTCGAAGAGATCTGGGCGGACGCGGGCAGGCCCAGAGAAAGCTTTGCCGTGGTACGCTCAAGTTCGTAGCGAGGACATGCGCAGAGAACGTGTTTCACGTCCTCGCGAACTGTACAGGTAGGGCACAGAGGTGAGGAAACTCGACGTCGTTTAAAAAGGAAATGCTTAGTGTACGCCACATTCAGTCGTATTCGATGCAGGACAACTTCATCTCGCTTGCACAGACCGCTTGGCATCCGAAAATCGACACCCTGGGTCTATTGTGTGCAACGGATCGTAGGTATTATTTGGGTTTGTCCACAGGAATCGCTGAGAACTCTTGGCAAGCGATGACGCCAGAGTCGCTCCGTCTCGCCTTGTGAAAGGCACTGGCGTAATAATTGGGCTGGAATGCGCTGATGAAGCAGCTCTGTCGGCTTCGTCGTGCCAGCCACACCGCAGTGAGATGGAAGTCACTGCAGAACAACGACGTGGTGGTTGTTTATTGCCTGCGTGTGCAGGCCATTAATTTCTTGAGCAAGCTGCTCTTGCGGCAGCACTCGAGGGGGGCTGCTCGAGAGTCGGTGAAGATTGCCCATGCCTGAACTGGAGCAGTTAAAATGTGTTCCAATGCAGCACGTAGGGCCGTGACTTCAGTAACCATCGACGAAGTTTTGTGACCTAGTCGTGTTGCCACTTGTCGGGAAGGGTTGATTTTCTTGTGATTTAACCGGAGTGGTACCATCGCTCTTCTTCTTCACCCTTCAGGTTGGTTTGTCACGTTGGCATGCCCAAAGCGATAATACAATCCCATGTGGCCAATGTTATGAGGGCAAAAGTTGTAAAGGTCATGGCGGTGGTGATAATGATGATGATGGTTTCATCAGACTCCCACTATTATAAGGAAAAGATTGGCCCCGGTCCGCTATCAAATGCCGATCAAACTAACCAAAAATTCGCTTTTTAAACGGGTTACCAATGGAAATTTCAAGCTGCACTAAACGCCTTCTAATGGTCCGCTTAGACCATTACGCCTATTAGATTGCACTACCAAAAAAAAATTCGGTGCACGATCATTGCATGCAGGTGTCGTCTCCAGCTCTAAGGCTAAGTTCGTGTATAGCAGACCATGGCATTGCTTCTACCATAGGAGATTATGAATTTCCTGCTCTAAGAATAAAATGTCGGTTCTAAAGCACCTCACGGGATGCCCATCATCATCATGACAAGCTCCCCCCGAACGCATATTTGCCATTGGGCAGTTAATAAAACGAACCAGAACAAAGGCGAAAAGGTGAGAGACCTATCCATGTAATTTATTCCCGCCTCCAGTTCTAGCAAACACTAGACACAGCGATTTTACGTAAACCCAATCATTTAATAATTACAATTTCAAAACTGTAGGTATACCAGAACCACTAACTGAAAATGTGGGCTTGGCCTTCGTGCCAGAAAAGACTGTGCAAATAAAAAATGATTGAACCATATTACTCGTCCATGCGGACATGGGATTCTCTTCCATAGGGTCCCATGCGGCTAAAAGTACCCACTCTGCGATGATCTGATGGAGAAAAATCGTTGAACATGGGGGAACACGAGCAATTTGGCTCATTTGCATCGCTAAGAAGCGGCAAATGGACCTTGCCTTCAGACTTCTCTTTCCGCACCTATCGCCTTTCCCCTTATTGGCGCTGTGCCTCTTCCTCCTCTCACGCCGTCGCTGGTCTCGGAGCGTGATTGACAAACTTGGCCGCCTGGACACGTCCCCACAAGCGCAATGTGCTTGTTCGTTCGGAACCCTATTTCTGCTCTCTTGGGCCAGTAATAAATGGGGTTCTCTGCTCGGCATAGGCATAGGGGTAGAGACGGGAGTTTCGAGCCCCAATGGTTGTAATTTCTTTCACAATCACCGGCCATTCTTTTGTTGTTTTTTGACTGGAACACGTTTCTTTGGTCAATTCTACGCGTTCTTGTCGAGAATAAATATTGTGTGGTATTTTTTCAGTCGGTTCAGCCTACCAAACCCTTAGCAGTTGGTCGACTCTTAGTACGACGAAAAAAAGAGGCGAACGTGGGGTGCGTCTAGGCGGCCATGTTTGTCAAATACACGGTCGTGGAGGCCGTGCACATGCCACGCATGAAACATGCGTCGTGACCCCCCCACTAGGCAGGCGCGCGAGTGCTGGCATTCTCGTTCGTTCTAACCCGTTCGTTCACTCTTGTGGACGCTTCAGAATACAAGCACAGATTTGTTATTGCCAACCTTGCAATATTACTACTACTAATAATAATACTTGCGTACTAATAACTGTCGTACATCTGTTTCAGTGGCTTGGTTGGTGCGTTAAGAAGGTAAAGGATTTTTTTTTTACTCTTGGCGTTGTTTTTCAATTTTATTGGCAACATCACTAAAAGCAGTTACCCCTACATTTTTGATCAAAGCAATTTACCGTTCTTATCTTATAACACGCACGCTGGCGGTCTGTGTTTGAAATATTAAACGTCATGGTGTTCAATGTGACTTTCGTCGTATGCAGGCACGGATATTATCTACAAGTGCTCTTGTAGGCGGCCGCTTCGTGCAAGAAGCTCAAGCATGACGACGGATCGAGCTCACTGCACCCTACACATTGCAATCCATGCCATCTCGATAGTCTAAAATTTTATATCCTGAGATAGAGAGCTTTAGTACCCGCTTCGTTGCTTTTGTGCTCTTCCCATCACTCCATTATTCACGATTTATGGCAAGCGTCTTGTACCGAGCACATAAAGCTTTCCTTCCGTGGGTTTAACTCCAGCAGCAAAGCTAAGTGGGGGTTTCCATTCCATATATCCATTTATAACGATTACAGGTGGAACTTTTGCTAAACCTGCATTGCTGCAGTAAGGCAGGGCGTTAGGACGTTTCGCAATTTTCGGTATTTTTTAATATATTTTTGTTACTTTTTAGTTTTTCAAAATTTCTCGCGAGTAAATTATCTTCTTTTACGCTAGTATAGTGATTGCAGGTGGAACCTCGGCGATATCTGCATTTTTCTGGAAATGCGGGGCGTTACACGGTCCTGACTGTGGAGGTATTCGGAAAAGAATGATACGCATTAACACCAACATAAAAACCGATACCGGATCCAAAGACATGTCTTACCATGATTGAAAACGCACCCTATATCAGTCGCAGTTCCCAAGAATTGAAGGAACATCAGATTTGGACAATTATAAACATTAAAAAAACGCTATCACCAAATTAGAAGTGACCCTAATGTCTTAACAAATTCATGTATAAAAAACATTAATACATGTTAGCCAGATAATACAATTAAGCCTCGATGGAACGAATCTAATGTAACGAATTCCTGGCTTTAACAGAATTTTTCAATTTCCCATGGCCACCGCTATAGAAGCCCATGTGTTTGCGACCTGTATGTAACGAAGGCGTTGCGGTGGGTAACCTTGGTGCAACGAATTCGCTAAGCTGATCAGTCATTGTTTTTCGCACGTTTACTGAAAATTGGCCGGACAAATGTAAGGATTTACCAAATACTAGCGCTACTTTAACAACAATGCGGCTGTGAAAACGTCTAGAATTGCCAAAAAATAAAATTTCTCATGATGACGATGATAAAAGGCGCGGATAGCGCCATCTCACGAATAACACAGCACCGACTTTAGGTTTTCTTGTGCAGCGTGACACCGGGTGGCAA
The DNA here is from genome assembly GCA_013339765.2 of Haemaphysalis longicornis. Taxonomy (NCBI): domain Eukaryota; kingdom Metazoa; phylum Arthropoda; class Arachnida; order Ixodida; family Ixodidae; genus Haemaphysalis; species Haemaphysalis longicornis. The sequence continues at coordinate 78,081,032 of CM023450.1, forward strand.
TAGTAACTACACTTCAATTTTACTTTTTTTTTCCGGCACCGCAAACTACCGTGCGTTGTCACGAGTTGAGTTTTGAGGCATTAGGCCTGCCTATAGGCGTGTAGTGACGCGTCTTCACTGCAATCTGGGGTGCCGTTTCGTGGGTGATTTGTTCTTCTGCCAGAAAAAGAAACGTTTTCTCTTTTCAAGACAAGCTCACATTTGTAAAGGTCATTTCCTTCCGGTAGAGTTTCCCAGCTAGCACACTCTCAACCATATTGAGTTGTAAAAAGAGCATAAAATTTCCAGAAAAGCACACTTTCAGACAACTTTGGTCCTTGAAACGCGTTTGGAACAAAAAATTTACACCATCTTCCCGCGAGGGGAACCAAGGGGTAGATGCAACGCATCGGGGGTTGCCATTGCGTTTCTGTTATGTTGGCGATGTCAGCGTGTGGATTGCTGTTGTTGTGTATCCTATTTACGCAGCATGTTCACCCCCGATGCGTCGCATCTACCCCATGGTTCCCCTCGCTGGAAGATGGTTGTAAATTTTTACGGTTGCGCCGACCATCACGATAGCGGGCCTGTTGAGTGGAGGGGCGTTTATATGCAGCGGAATGAGAGAGAGCAGCGCATAGCAGCGCATAGCAGCGCATAGCAGCGCATGCGCATGTGTTAACCGAGCGCAAGCGCGAGCGCAAGCTGCGCGCTAACGCACAGCTGGCACGGCGACGGGAGTGAGCAGACCGCGCTGACGCACAGATGGCGCTGCGGTGAGAGCGGCGGAGCGCACAGCTGCCGCACCGAGGATGCGGACTACGCCGCGACAACGACGCGGGACAAGGCGAGTTAAAGAGATGCGTTGCATCTAAGAGCGTCAAGGCGAAATGTGATTACCTAAACTACATTTGTGAATACGGGGGGTAAGTGACCTCGCTTCTTCGGGGCGCCGTGTAATGCCTTAGATTCTGCGGAAGCAGCAGGCTCTAATCACGCAGTTTTTCATTGTGAACTAAATATTGAAGGATGAGTTTACCTTGACTGATGTCTGGCATTCTCGTTTCGTTTCTGCTTCATTCCCGCGAGCCTCGACGCGAACACGGCACGTAACGAAAACCTGCATGTACCGAAAAATTGCAAGCTATTGTCAACTTTGTTATATCCATGTTTAACTGCATACACAAAACCAAAAACTCGCACGAACTATGGTAACCAGAAATTGAGCTACCACATACCCGAATTTTTTAAACAATCAGGTGCAATTCTAACCATAATCCAAGATACTTAAATACGAACAAGCATTCAAACAGAAATTAGCCATTAACGTCCTAGAATTGCCGTAAATTTTTTATTGTAATTGTTTGTTTCCTTCTGAAAACTGATAGCTGATTCTTTGTTCTCTCTGTGAAATCTTGTATTGTAATTGGGCCTTTATGAAAATTGATAGTTGTCTTTTTTTTCTTTTACATGTGAAATCTTGAAGTTTATATATTATTTTCTGAGAACTGAGAGCTGATTTTTTTCTTACTGTAGAATATTTTCTTGTTATCTCTGTTTCCTTCTAAAAAATGCAAGCGCATTTTCTGTTTGAACAGTTGCGTACATTTTTATGGTATTTTGTATGGTCTCACAGAACATGCCGTTTCTCGTAGAGTTGTGTCAAAGGACGTCAACTTCTCAGGCTTTTTTTCTCTCGACAACTGCACTAGCCATTCCTGTACCTGTTTTCGCAATAAGAAACTTTCAAACTTTCCAACCTCTTTCCTGTTCCCATTTTCGGCTACCCCCTCTATTCCCAACTTAGACCAACATTCTCAACCAATACAGAGCTTCCTGTCATCCCCTCCTCCACCCCCAAACCGTTCCTTAACGCCCAAGAAGCCCGCAAATGGCGAAAACTTTAAACGCATCCCGTGAACTACGCCAGAAAGGGTTTCTTAATTTTATTTAAATATCTTTTCATGCCTCATGAAAGGCACGTATGTTGTATCGAAGCGATGAGGCAATGGTTTCTGCGAAGTCACAGCTTTGCCAAATAATCGCGAATCTGGCGCGTCTTTTCCACAGACTGGTATCTGCTGGCCATTACGAGTTCTCGCCGGTGATGAACTTTATCTTGGAGGGTGTAATGTTAGGACCCTATGAACGTAAAATATTTCAAGATACGTCAGTGAGTTGCTTTATAAAAGCTGTTCTGAAGTGAATTGCTTTTCTTTAAGAGCAGGCCGAAAATAATGTCAGAATTTTGTGGACGTGGAAGAGGCTAATGGGCTGCCAGTGTTAGCTTTCATCTTTCGTTCATTGTCCTCTGGCAACGGGAATTGAAAATGGGCCCATCTCCCCGCGAGGGGGACTCGAGTAAATGCGTCGCATAGGGGATGGGTGTATTGCGTTAACGTTTAGTGTTTGGGGGGGTTGGTGCTATCACGTGTACACCACGCAGCTATCACGCCGCTAGCACGCAGCTGAGTCGCCAACGCACGCCGCTGACGACGTAGTTTGAATGAGTCAATAATATAAGGCGCGTTCGTAGCCTTTGATTGTGTGTCGGTGTTGTGGCGCAGTGGGAAGAGCACCATGTACCTCGCGTTCCGCCCACAGGTAGTGAATGCGTTGTATCAGCAGCTTCTTGACGTAGTTTGAATGAGTCAAGGATATAAGGTGCGTTCGTAGCCTTTCATTCTGTGTCGGCTTTGGGGCGCAGTGGGTAGAGCACCATGTACCTTGCCTTCCGCCCGCAGGGTCGTGGGATCGAAACCAGGCGCCGGTAACTGTTATTTCTTTTTATAGTGTAGGGGGAGGCTGGCTGCTGCGGACACCGACGCACGGGTGACATCGTGAGTTATACAAATGCTCTGCATTTAAAAAATCTGCATACAACGATATCTCGTTGTTCCTGATGGTGGTTCTAAAGGAATTAGCTACGTAAGTTAATCGTCTTCCAATCGTCGTAGACACGTGTCCTAGGACTGAAGGTAACATCAAAAAGCAGTAATACCTTCCTACCTTGACCTTACAAGGTACACAGTTGTTGCACTTGCGTCCTTAGATATTTATACATTGCTACTGATATATTTTTTGTGCATAGCGGGTAGCCGTTCTCTCAAAGGTGTGTTTCTACGCCAGTCAGTGCGTGATTTTGCGCATAATGGGCGTGCTATGAGATTCCCAACACCGATTTGATGGGCGGCGTGAAATTCTTCCTAGAAACGTTGCATCATGAAGGCAATCTTCACCAAGCTTACTTTTTTATGTTATTAGCCGCGGTTACAATGACTCCTGAGCTCTGACGGGGAAGGACGCAGTCAGCTTCAAGTGCATTGCAAGAAAAATAGAAGCGTCTGGAACCCTCATGCGTGTCTGCGAGGCATTCTTAGACGTATTCTTGCCGTTAACCAGGGCGTCGGTTATGTTTAACAAAAAGGCCTGCCCACGCCGATGCCTCCGAGCCAGAGTGGCGCTATCGCAGAGTTCAAATAACGTTAAGTGACACTTTCGATAGGCGTTCTTCTGTCGCAAATTACTGGTCTCGTCAGATGAATAAAAAGTTAAAAGCAAATGGCATGTGCCAGTGCAATTGCATTGCTTTGTCATTCTTGAAACCTCCCTTGGCCTTAATAAATTCAAGCTTTTGTCTATCCTTTTACGTTGAGAGTTTGATAAAAGCGATTGAGATGAAGCCTAGGCTCTAAATTTCGGAGAAGCACTTAGTTTAAGCTCTTTTGCATTGTGTTACCACTCTCTATTATTTCCGGACAACCTTACCTGACTTTATTAAACATGAACCTGATAAATTTTGGAATTATTTAAGGGAAAACAAACAGCCCGTGTCTGAGCTGTCAGTTGATGGCGTATGTATTTCTGATCATGCGTCGATTGCAGAGCACTTCAATAACTATTTTCATAGCGTTTTCTCTAGTTCAAATTATGTCTACCGAATTTTGCAGTTTTTGCCGCCACTGATGTATCCTTCATTTCCTATGCTGGAATTGTTTCTATGCTCCTAAACCTAAAACGAAAAACCTGTTGTGGCCCTGATGATATCCCGAATGCATTTTTGAGGCGGTATGCAGAATCCCTGGGAAAGTTTCTTGTTGTTTTGTTCCGTGCTTCACTTATGTCTGGTATGCTGCCTGATGACTGGAGGGCAGCCCGAGTTGTCCCAGTTTTTAAGAAAGGTGACCGATCCCTGCCCCAAAACTACCGGCCTATCTCGTTGACATCGTCTTGTTGTAAATTGATTGAGCATATTATAGCTAACCATATACTAGATTACTTAAAAGAACATGCAGTATTAACACCTTGGCAGCATGGCTTCAGGAAAGGATATTCAACAGTAACGCAGCTAGTGACTATAACTCATTCATTCGCTTCGGTAGTTGATAATAACGGTCAAATTGATTCAATTTTTCTAGATTTTAGCAAAGCATTCGACAAGGTTCCCCATGACAAACTAATTTCAAAATTAAGAGCAGTAGGCCTATCGGAAATGATAATCAGCTGGATCTCTAGCTACTTGAGCAACCGCATACAGCGCATGTCTGTTGGTGCACAACAATCGGGCTGTCTTCCAGTAACTTCAGGTGTACCCCAAGGAAGTGTATTAGGACCCTTGCTTTTTCTACTATATATCAATGATATTGTGTCTGTCGTGGTTCCTGGAGTTAGCATTCGATTATTCGCGGATGATTGCGTTTTGTTCAAGAGTATCTGCTGTACCAACGATCCTGATGGGCTTCAAACAAGCCTTAATAACATCAATGACTGGTGCAGAGAGTGGGGCATGGTGCTTAATAACGAAAAATCTGTTCTTCTTCGCATAACTCGTAAAAAAACTCCCATTCCTTTCACATACACGCTAAGGTCTTCCCTTTTGTAACAGGTCACTAACCATAAGTATTTAGGTGTAACATTTACCGACAATCTATCCTGGAATTCACATATCGACAACATTTGCTCGTCTGCTCTGCGAAAACTCTGCTTCCTGAGGCACAAACTATCTAAAACACCTTCAAACGTAAAATTACTTGGTTATCTCTCACTTATCCGCCCTAAACTTGAATATGCCTGTATCGTATGGGATCCATTCACCGATTCTAACATAAAAAAAACTTGAAAGGATTCAAAGGAAAGCCGTTAGATTTATTTTCTCGAAATTCTCCCCACTAGACTCTCCCTCTGACCTTATGGCAGCTAACGATATTCCACCCCTTCAGATAAGAAGGAAAACATTCCGCCTGGATTTTCTCTCTCAACTTGTTAACAACCAATTGGCCATTGACGTCACACTATATCTGTCCCCTTTAATGACTCGACAAACGCGCCATCACCACCCTCACTCCCTAACACCGTATTTTGCCAGAACAGACACATATAAATTCTCTTTCTTCCCTCGTACCATAGCCGAATGGAATTCCCTTACAGAACCCGTGTATCGTTCCAAGTGATGTTTGTTGTTTTGTTTCTTTGTATTCATGTTCGCATTGTTGTTCCTGCTTTAATACTATGTAACCACCCACCCTGCATGGACCTTCAATGGTCCGCAGTATTTAATAAATAAATAAATAAATAAATATTCAGTTCAAGTGAGGAAAAGGACCTCACGAACCTTCTTTATTTCTGCATGTTAATTAGGCTCACATTGCTTCATCATATTTATTGGAAACCCCACAGCCGATAGTGGTCATGATGCTACAAATAGGGAAGCGACAGCTGGGATGACATCGCAAGCTATATACTTTGGCCCTGTTGATAAGGTGGCGCGCATGGCTTTCATCCCAAATTCTACGAGGCCCATGCGTTCCATCTCACGTGAAATAACCACTACACAGTATGGTTCATGGCTCCCCGCATTTTATAGATCACCCTACTTTCTTCCGTTATATACGCAGCGCTTATAGATGCTTCATGACAGCTCCTGGGTGCTTTAGTTCTGCTTTGTTCATCCGCACAAACGTCGAAAGCTCCGTCATAAACTCTCCGAGGGAAGGTGCAACAATTGGTCTGGTTTGTTTTTTATTTAGAAAAAGTTTCTTTTACAAAAACATGTTTTGCTTCGTTTTTTATGAATAGAACGATGCCAACTATACGTCTATTAAGAGTGTTGTTCCCGAAAAAGTGTTTTAAGGTTACTTTATGCCTCAATATTTTAAAAACTACAATTTGTCAATTGGTGCCGCTCCACCAAGCAATATTTGTTAAGGTATATCATACTTCCACGTATCCACAGTTTCAAATCACGCCTTGCTGTCAAAGCGAAAACTCACGAGGTTTTGAGGAAGAGATGAGGCTGCTTAGGAAGACGAGGAAAGGACGCGCGATTCTTACACGCCACCGTGACGGTTGGCAGTGTGCCAAAACCCAAGTACAAATTATCTCCCAATAAAAGCGGTAGAAAGTGCCCTGGTGTACTGGATAAAGCAGTGTCGACCAAATGTTATCCTATCGGCCGCCTTCTACCGTCCTCTCGGCACAGAGACACGACAATTGCGCGGCCTAGGGCAGCTGTTGGCAGCGTCGCCTGCCACCAAGACTCTTTGTGCCCAAAGCGAGAAAGATGAGCCGCTCAACAAAGAGAACTTTCGTCCGTGCCGTCGAGAAAACACCGCTTGCTGGAGGAGCAGTCGCTGCTTTTGCTTCCACCAGGCGCCGCACAAAACTTTCCCTTTGTCGAGCTCGATGCCCTCCTCTTGGAGCTCAGTGCGTGGAAGCGGGATCGTTAATGGCACTCCCGTGGATGCGACAAAAGCTTCGTCCTAACCGGCCCCCGAGAAACAGGTTCATTACAATCACAAAAAAAGTCGCAGCAGCAGCAGCAGCTTAGGGAAGCGGCTGTTGCCTCGGGTGGCGCGCCGAGAGGGCCACCACAAAGTGGATTTCTCCTTTGTTATGAACGATTGCCACGAAAGTGGGAGAAAAATTATAGGAAAGTAAAGAACAGGAACCAATACGCCTTTCCACAAGGTTCCAAACCGTCGGAACTCCATAGAAATAAACCATATGCGTTACAAAAGTAACCGCTCGTCCACTTCATCGTGTTGGTCGTAGTAAGTCTGCATTGCTTCTCTTCGATTGCATGTTTCTCGCGTTAAGTGGCGATCAAGAATGCCAGTGTGTAGTCACCCTATCTGCGAGGTGCGTCATTTCTTGCCCGTTCTCTTCTGAGCGTGCCGACCCTGACATGAAATCTGTGCTACTTAGTCATCGCTGCAATGAAGTACATCCTGACTGTTAGAAAACAAACATCTCACCGGCGATTTTTCCTTCCCAGACGACACATTTTCGAGAGAGCCATCGGTTTGTTTGACGATGCCAAATGTATTGCGTTCGATACACATCGTGCCGTAACGTTCGGGGTCTTCCCAGCTCGCAATCACCTGGCTTTACTTTGTGTCTCTGCTTTATATACCACTTAAAGAAACAAACATTTTCTCGGGCAGTACTCCCGAGCAGCATTGATACAGCTGCACGCATCATTACTGGCATATATTTTTCTTATATTTGATCCAATGAATTACGAATAGTATGTGAGAAACGAGCGGCTTTCCCTCTCTGCGCGTCTATTCGCAACTCTTGCAACAAATATTTTGTTAAGAAACTGATCATTTGTCGTACCTCTGTTCAATAACACAGATAATCGTAAAATTTACGACGGTGCACTTTTTGCCAATTTTCTAAAAGCCAACAATTCCTAATTGCTTTGCTAGGTCTTAAGTTGGTACCAGCTTCTTGTTTTACCAAGTTATCACTTCCTTCGAAGACGTAGTACGATATACTAAGGCAAAGTTCTCTTCATTTATTTTCATGCAGTGGGCGCGCGCTCGATCACTTTCGAACGCCGTAAATTTCTTCGTTGGGCCAATGCGGTTAACCAACACGATGTTCCGTCCTGATAGGGGGGGGGGGGGGGGGAGTCGAGGAGGTATTCTTTCTTCTATTACGTTGTGATTCCAAAACACGGGTGGGTTGGCTGCAAATGACGCCAGGAGTGCGGCGGCGGGTGCAAAATACCTGTAATGCAATGGCTATCACTGAGGTCCAGTTGCTCTGGTCGCACGGAGGAAGTTTCTCTCCCCCATTGCTGGGTGCCCAGTGACGTCAGGAATGACGAAAGCATCGACGCGTCCTCCTCCTTTCACTTAGGCTTACGACCACGGCGCACCCAGTGTCTGTGGGGGAAAACATTGATCGCAGTTCGCCGGTTGACTCGGCCACGAAGAGCGGCGACGCAGTAGTCGTTGCTTCCCAGCAGTGCCGCTCCACCGCTGTACACCCATCTCTTGCCTCGTTTGCCGCCAGATCGCTGCTGGGGCTTTCTCGTCGTCGCACAGGCTTCTTGAACGCCACCTCCCATTTTCATCTGGGTTTCCGGGAGCAGTTGCGGAGTTTCATTGGACAACATTCTCCTCGTCACCTCGAGACAGTGCCTTTCCTACCAGGCTTCTAATTCACCAATTCCGCCTTGCCATGGGTAAAATTGCAGGTACAAAATCTCGTGTGAGGGGCCAAATCTCCGAGTGGAGAAATACAAGTTTTCTGCCGTGAATCGTACCAGTGCGCATTATTTATGCCGGTGCTTAATACTGTACATCCTGCTAGCCCCTTGATGACTTTTCGACGTTCCTGAGCTAAGGATGACATTCGATGCCGACAGCTTGCTTTTCAATGTGTGCAAAGAAGGGGTGCTTTGAAATGCAAGTAACGTTTGTTGCCTCCGTCAGCTCGCGTGTGTGCAGCCATTGTTTTATAGTGCCCGCGCAAGAAAAAAAATTGGCCTAGGAGGCCACGTGATCGCCTGGCCATAAAGTGTTCGTTTTAAATAAGGTTACTTACACGGAGGTCTCTCAGAGCACAGTCGATCTAATTTCACGGGTCGTATCTAGCCAGAGCGCGTTCACCAGCTCCCGTTCACCCCGGGGAAGAACCACGCTTTGGATGGTAAACCTGTTTCACAGTAAGAAGTAATGCATCGATATTTCACATCATGAGATTCGCATCGATTCGAAATTGCGCTACTAGATAAGTTGTTAATTGAAATCTTGAAGCTATTGTAGTTGTTTCCCAATACTGATATAACCAGGATTGACGGCGATGCCTTTAAAAAGCTGCAAACATGAAATTTTTGTCTAACTAACGAATACTGGAGCCGATGAAAGACCAAAAGGAGCGTAAACTGTGCGTAAAGCGTCATCACAAGAACTCTAGAAGAGAGACGCGGATGCGGAGATTAAGCATTAATTGTGACAGTGATTGAGATGCAGTCGTCGCTAAAGGTTTCCAAGGAGGTTACAAGAAGGTTGAAAGCTCGCGAAAAGAAGCTAGAAGTTCTGGTCATAATCTTGCAAATGTTTTCTTGCTGACACAAGCGCTCAAGTACGAGCTCGAACCAAGCCAACGGCGCAAAGGCAGAAACGGCAATCGTTCGTAACTACGGGGTCATCGTTATAATACCTTAGCATCGGAAAGTTGCCTGTGGCCCAAACAGCCTCGGGTTCACGGTTATGGTAATGGTATTTTGAACATTTTCCCTTCTTATATGACCACCAGTTCTCTGCCATTGACGTGAACATAAGAAGAGCCTCATCGCCGGCCACGGGAGCGCTGTGTCCAGCTCATTCGTAAGAGTCACACTTATTTCGAAATGATGAGAAAAATAACCACGTTACCATCGTTATGTGTATTTTATATAGCTTCACTAGTCACCCAGCTTCACAGAATGAGATGGCCCCTAACTTCTTTCTTGATATTGTGTTAACTTCATTCCTTCATATTCGCGACATTGTTAGTCGTCGTTAGACGGTCGATGTGGCTTCCTTTTCTAGAAAATTTCAAGGTGGACGCAAATTCTGCGTGAACACTTTATCCGTGCTTGCCGTCAAGATTGTTATAGTCGTCATGGTGGCTTGTCAGTATTGAGAATACCAGTATTTTTAAACGGTTTAAGATGGAGTCATCGACGTCAGTGCGAGTGTTGCGCGCAACATCGTGATCGGTGTTCAGTGCTGCTTTATGGCCAGTGGGCGAGTGTGAAGAGTACATAATGCTGCTCCGTCCGCCACGGGTTTCGTTCCTTTCGGTGGGCATCGACAAAACGTACCGCCATGTATGCGCTGTTACAATGCAGCACGCCGCCACCCTGTGCACGCGCGCTACTAGTTTGGAGTAGTGCGGCGAGGTTTCGTGGGCTTGACGGGAAAGCCCAGCTTCCTCAAACAAGCTACGACACGCAGTAGCGCGCCCGCCGTTAGGGCTTTTTCTGGGTATTCCGCACGCCCGCGGCAATTGCAGAACGAACTGTTCTAGCCGGATCGTGTTTTGACGTGAATCCGCAAGCAGACGCCGCCTGCACAAATCTCTTCTCCCCTTTGTTAGACTCAACGTGCGCCGGCTATCACAATACGGGGACAGGGTGTTCTTGTGTGTCTGCCCTTTGTTCGAAACGTGCGCGAAATGCTGAAGGTAGCGGAACTATTGCCGTTTCTGTGTATAAATTCCGCCCTCTCGGTGGATCCTATCAGTCGGTGGATCCTATCAGAACTATAAGCGCCGCTCTGCCCGTCGGCTCCATGCTGTTCTTCTATCGTCGCTGTTCACCTCTCTCTGTGCAGTAAAACCAGTTGAGTTTTGCTCTCGGCCCTTTGTCGCCAACACCAACACTCCCCGCTCGTCTACCATGCTACCACTACATGACGCAGGAGACGGAGGTCGGTAGGGTATGCCTTCGCCAATTGTAACATCGCCAAAAGAAGGCTTTGCATTGAAACACTAGGATCTACGGAGCTTTATCATCCTTCACATTATCCTTGGCGAGCTACAGGTTGCGTGTGTACGCAAAGGGGCTGCTTATTTAACTTTAACAATAGGACTTCTCAAAAGTAACGCTACACAGCTTTCTTTCTCTCGAAAGGACAGTTGTGCCCATATCCCTCTAAGACGACGGAGGGAGCAAATGTCGAAGTGGCAGAAAACTTACAGCAGATATCGACCTCTACATGCTATTGACCCTTACTGCAAGTTTCGTTTCGCACCCGGCCTAAACAAAGAGTATGAAGGAGTACTGCATTGTCTGTGCCTTAAAGTGGCTTACACGCGAAACTTCAAGTGCAAAATAGGGTGGGAGGTATTATTACTGTGCCCCACGTGCGCTTTGCGCAAGATCACCGAGCACTTGCTGCAGATCTGACCGTGATATGCCGCTGCGTGAGCAACAGCGACTATCTGCCTGTCTCGAGTACGATGTAGAGCCAAGCTTCAATTGGGTTACTTTCTGGGACCCTGGGACATCACTGATGATTCATCTTTAGGGACGAGAATTTTTCGGCGTTTCTTGTGGGCTCTGGACAAGATAAAAATTTGTAATTCTTCAACTGTGCGCGTGATTACATCCGTACTCTTTTGTATCGCCATGCACATATTTTTTCCTCCCGGCCACTCATGCCCCCTCCAAGAATAAAGCTACTCCTTCTCATATTTTTACTTTCACTCCGAATCAGTATACCTCTAACCAGCCAAGGAAGTTTTCGTGTCTGCGTCAGCAGAAAACTCCCAGGCTACTACTGGCTACCCAAAAAAATCCCAGGCTATTACTGTCTACACAAAGAAACATCCCAGGCTTGGCTACTGGCTACATCCAAGCTACACAAACAAACAGATGGCACCGCCAGTGATCGAACCTGGGCCCGAAGAGAAGCGGCGCGAGAGCCCGTCGGCTTGCCGACTAGGCTACGCCCACACGTGGAGACAAGTAGAGATACGATGGTATTCAGCGACTGGGGAGGGGAGGGCGCTTTTTGGAGGCGACACATGAAACAAGAGTGAGCGAATACAGTGAGAGAGGTGACGCCATAGTCACGTGTGCCGCCCCCCTCCTCACCCTTCGAAAGATGCTCCTCTCCGTTTTCTTTCCGCCGACGCACGGCCGGGCTAGAGCGGCGGCGTCCGCCACTCTTGCCCGGCCGTGGCTGACGCTGCTGCGTTCGGGACTCCACACCGGCGAATCCCACACTCTAAGAAAAAAGGGTAGAAAAAGGTAGGAAATGGAGGTTTTTCTCCCCCGGACCAGCGAGCTTCTCCCTTTAGCTAGTTACACGTAGCGCCCTCTGTACGGCCTCTACGAAACACCGAAACGGGGGAGGAAATATTCTCCCCTGTCGTCTGCAATCTGCTGTCGGCGTCGACGCCGATAACGAAACCGTTCATCGTTGCACTGTGGCTTTCGCCGATCGGGCGCATACGACGACTATGAGCAACACCTTCCCTGCGGTGTGCTGCTTGCTTCTTTCTCGCTGTCCTTTTTTTTATTATTACCATGTGCCCGCCACGCTAACGCACGGCTCGCCAGCCGTGTGTTTGAAGCACATTCTGTGGGCACCGCTGCATGCTTGCTGTGTGCGACTCGCCTGCGCCCTGTTCAACGTTACCAACTGCATTTGTGGACGTTTTATACTGACGCCCTAAGGGTAAAAGAGGTCAGCGATGATAGCAAACTGCCCCTTTTTTCGTCAACGAGCACGGACCGTAGCATATTGACGCGTCAGTTACCAACAACAAAAGGCCTGAATGGTTGCCAGACCACTGGTGCTGCTCTACGCTAAAAGAGCGAAGGCGAGGCAATGAGTGTCATTACCCAAACAACCTGCCGTACTGTTTCGTGAAACCGTTTTTTCTTCTTTGAGCTATTTTAATGCTTCTTACAAAACCTTAAAATTAATAAAAGTTTGCAATTGCACGGGTTACATTTGATGAAATAACAAAACAATAAAGCTTACGCACTGCCGTGGGTTATCGAAACAAGCAACGATCTCACTGTTCCTACCTGCATTCTCGGCGATCAGGGTTATAAACACTTTGTCGTCGTTTCAATGGTTAGTTGTGGCTTGTGATCATACGGACATGTGAAAAGTGTACTATATGTTGTGGTGTATACGTGTATTGTACGTTGGCAGTGCCTTTAATGAAGTGTATGTCGCTGTGTTGTGCTATGTTTCTTCCCAATATGTGCCCGCCCACATGCGGCCTCCGTGATGTTGGCTATAATAATATACGTTATGCATAAAGGAAACCAAGGAAATGCCTTCATGTAAGTGCCCACTGATGGTGATGCTTAGTAGCTGCTCCTCCCCACCCCTACTTTCTTTTTGCGTCATCTATCGGTCATTTTAAAACGTTTACGATTGCTTTACTTCGAGCACGCTAGAGGGCGAGCCTTGTCATCTCCTCGCTCGGACGGATGCGACAGCGACGGATACGTTTTTCGTGTTGCCTGCATTCCCTTTGCGCTGAGATTTACGATTGCAGACGATCCGCGTTTTGATGCATCGGTTGTAGCAAGGTAAGGCGACTAACAACAACTGGTTGTTCTCAAACGGCCGCATTCGATGGTTGTGATCTCGTGTGCGGTGAACGGCGGGGTTACGAGCCTTTCGGAAATAAAGGCGGCATTTTGAAGCAATCGGTATGACTTCTGCTGTGTTTACGGCGGCGCGTTCGCTCTGAACGCGTTGGCGGGGCGCGCAGCGAGACGAAAGTCGCACAAATACGATTGGCGACATCGCTTGCTAACCGCAATTCTGGTGCTCGGTAGGTAATGCGAATTTTAAGCGCACACAACCACAGTACCTACCTATTTGTACTTCCTCGATCCTCAAACCGATCAGCTCGCTCAAGCCTTTCTCGCATGACAAGCCTTGCTTGGGTGACGCTGCCAGGGGAGGAACGCTCCTCCATTAGCTCACGAAAGGAGGAAATCCTCCACTCCTAGGGGTACAAACGCGCTCCTCCCTCTTAAAGGGAGAATCTTTCTACCTGTTAGGGAGCAATATATGATACATTAGCGGTAGTACCCGGCGGTGCCCGGGTGGGCCATTATATCATTATATTAAGGACAGCATTGGTATTTGTTAGTCGCCATATTAGGCTGCTTTATTGGGAAGTGGTACACACTCGGGAGCGCCTGCCTGCTGTCAGTACATAGGCTCCTACTGCAGGCGCGTCGTGGTAATGTGAAACGACTGGTACTCGTGTTTTACTCCAATTCTCGCTAAACAAATTGCACTAAGATGGCGCGTTTGAGCGAATGAGACACTGAGTGAAAAAGGTTTTATTGAACCGGCGAAGTGGGAGTGGTTCCCAATTTCAGAAAGCCATGTGATGAGTGGGCAGCCTTCGCTCTGGAGGAAGTATTGTCTGGACATCCAGATCACTGTCATCACCAGGTACTCCCACAGCTCAAGGTTTGGAAAAGTGGATGGAAAAAGGAGGAGCTTGGTTTGCTTGCACTCTTAATATGATATGAGGAAGAGTGCCAGGTTGCAAACACAACTTGAATTCGGGAGGAGATTGCGCTGGGAACACATGATGGAGGCAGGCTGGGTGAGGGGTATTCTTCGTCGTAGGAAGTGCTATCTCAGAAGATATGAACGATGCTCATCGGTACAGTTTTATCATAAGTAACATGGGCTCCCTACGGGAGGGGCGAGGTTGCAGGAGGTCCCAGCAGATGCCGAGGGCTAACCTTTGCGCTTTTTACTGGTACATCTTCTCTTTTACATATATTATATATGACACCTGCTCCTACGGGATACGCGTTGTTGCCGAAGGTGTCAACAGATGGCGACGCTAAGCAAACGCGGGAAAACTCAACTGAATTTTACGTCCAAAAGGATGCAGACTAAAAAATCTCGCTGGCCTTCTTATCCGCATGTTAGGACAAAAGCCTGAAAGTGGGTTTTGGGCAATTAAATGGGCAGCATTTTCAAGAAAAAACGAATTGGAGATATCAACTGGCTGGGTGGTCATTTACGAAACTGTAAATACACTGTGTTTTTTCCAAAATCCCGCTTGCCTCTATTGGGAGGGTGTCATTGAAACATGTTGTATAACAGTGTTGAGATACGTGAGTAAGTTGCCTACCTCAACAAAAACCAGCTCGATATCTCAGATGGCGGGCGGTAAAAAAATTAATATCTGAAAAACTATTTTACCGCTGTTCACCCTCTCCATGGTAGAATTTTTAAAATCTTAAGGAATATTGACCTCCAACACCGTAATCAGAATGTGCCCTTGCAATCTGTAGCCGTTTGAAAGAGCAGTTTGGCTAGACGTGTACATAACCTGTCAGGCCTTTTTGGCTCATCAGCCGTGTCATTTGTAAAAAACAATTTGACCCTTTTAAAGGCGTCGCAGATCGAAATCCTTAAAAACGGTTCTGTGCATTCGTATGAGTAACATATTCTAGCAAAAATCAGTTGGATTACTGAATCGGTAAAATATTTATTTGAGAATCTTTAGGAACACCGTTTTAGTTCCGGAATGCGGAATCACCTCGCTGATGTAGGTTAGGGCGAAATCCAAAAACTACTTTTTAGGTATTCTTAAGGGCTACATATATCAGCAAAAAGCGCTTCGATATGTGGATGGGTGATCGAGAAAATCACGAATTCGCGAAAGCACAATTTCGCCCTTTTCTTCGGTTAGGAGGGCAATTTCTGAAAAACCCGCCTTAGTGAGCACCTACTCAATGACGCAAATAAACTCGTGAAATTTCAAGTCTCTAGGTCTAACAGTTTTGGCTGGGCATTGATGCGTCAGTCAGTCAGTCAGTCAGTCAGTCAGTCAGTCAGTCCAGTCCAGTCATTCAGTCAGTCAGTCATTCGAGGCACTTCTTTTTATAGGTATAGATTCCTGTTTCACCATTAAGGGAGAAACTACCACACCCTTTTTTATTAGAGTGCAGGTAACGGGCTGTCAGAGTCTCTGCTTTGACTCTTTATAAAGCCAGTGTGTGGATTCAAGTAACGCTGCGTGGGTAATCATTGTCGGCGTCGTTTACAGCTTCGCAGACCAACCGCATTCACAGCGAGGATTGGAGCCAAGTTTTTTAACAGCGAAGTTTAGCAAATCGTAATTTTTTGTGTCCGCAGTTAAAAATACCAAGAAATTGCCGAGCGCGCGCACGTGAGCGCCGGCCTCGCGGCGACCTCCCGGAGGTTAACAAAACCAAGAAAGAGCCTATCCCTCGTGCGAGCATGTTTCGCGGCGGCCGGCCAGCGTCCCCGGCGCATGTTTTTCAGGCCAAGCATACCTACTTCGGGAGATTGGCCAAGATTAGCAACAAGTTAAAGCCGTTCCACTCAGCGTGAAATACGTAGGAAGTGCAGAGCAGTGATTCGCTGTAATGGGCTGTAGCACCGCTGTCCGATCACTGCTACCACCCAATGCAATTCACATTTCCCGCCTTCGCAGTGCTCGCGCGCCCCCTGTATGCAAAAAGCGCCAGCGGGAGTTCTGTTCTTTTTGTGCTTGATTTCCCTCGCGCGCTTGCCGGCGTTGCAATGCCGCTTTTTATCGCTTACTATCGTAAGAACGAACCCAACGAGCGCTCCTAATTAAATGAACGCGGGCGCTGCAAGTTAATTATATATATATTTTTGCCTCAAATGTACCTGAAGTCTTATTTGCGCTAAACTACGGGGAGATGCATGACAAGCGCCAGCGGTTCAGAAGTTTCGAACGGTTAGGACTATTTAAACCGGTTTTAATTCGAAACCTCGGCGGGACGCCCTATACGACGGTACGCCTTGCTTTACTTGGGTCCGTTATCTCGCTGCACCTCCTCATTCCGGCAGTCGCTTAACCTCGAGCGTTACAGCGAGCTACGACAAGGCGAGCCCCTTATTGCTCTGCACTTAACAATATTGTTCCTATGCGACTTGAGGTTTTGAGCAGTTTTGTCACGGGCAGTTTCGTGCAACGTCACGATAGGGCATGGAAACGTGTTTTTGAGCCTGAATTGAAGATAAGGTTTCCGGTGATAATATTGGAGAATCCTGTATCGGTAGCCTTTTCCTGATACGTATCACATGCAGAGCATCAGCAAAAAAAATTAATACAGCAAAAAAAAAAAACAGCATCTTAAGTCAGAGGTATGCCTGGCTGTGCTCAAGAAAATAGATTTGCTTCCTGCGGCGACAGGGCTAGAGCTCGCAAAAAGGGAGTAGCAACATATGCATAAAACATGAGCGCTTCTTTCTGCCAGCTATAGTAAGAAAATAACCTTCTGTCCGAGTTAAAAAAGAAAAGCCGAAACGTTAGTAGCAAAACGAGGTGTCTCAGTTAAGCCCAGCTGCCATGACCCCACACCTAAACGAGGTGAACAGCATCGGCATCCTACGACCCCATTTATAACGAGGAGAAAGTGGAGAAGAGCGGGAGATGCATCTAAAAAAGTACCTCCTCAAAAGGAAAAACGAAACAAAAATCGGTCACGCAGGGAGTATACGCCTGATTAGGCGAGGGCGTTTTGCGATTCTCACGTCCGCTGAGGCGTTATGCCCTGACGTTGTTTCCCTGCATTTTGTCGCTACATGTGTACGTTCTTGCAATGCTCCGTTTTTATTTCTCGATGTCGAGGAACGCACGTTTGAGGGCCTCCTTTTTGGTATGTGCGGTTATTGACAGAGTATATGGCTAGGTAGAGAGGAGAAAGAAGGCAAGTAAATTAAAGGCAAAAATACTGAGATGTCCTTAGAGATAAAAGTGTGGCCATTGATATACTGTTGAAAAAAGACGGACGCTCGGCGAACTGGCATAAAATAGCGATAATTTCTTGGTTGTGCTAATTGCAGAAGCGGCAGTCAGGGTATTAGAAAAGTACCTTCTCACTAAAAAAGAATGAAAATTGAGAACTGAAAAGAATTCTGTGACGAGCCGTTTAAATCAGCAAAGCATTTCTAAACTACAACATCTGGCGCCAATATATGTTCCCGTCGAAAACAAAAACATTAGGCATATTTGAGGGAAGACATCAATTCATAAATGATATTTGCATTGTCCTTTTTTTAAATATATTTGGGGCTTTAGTTTTGCTATAGCAAAAAAAAAAACTTTTGAAAGAATGTCATGGTCGAAAAATACAAAGAGCGCTCGCAGCTCTCCCTTGTGGCAGTGTGCCAAGTTTAAAAGTAACAAAATCTTCCAGTAAATGGCGCGACTAGTGGAACACGTCAACATTTAATTGTCGTAAACTGGAATCGATTTGCAGGCTTTGAGAATTTATATGGAGCTTAGCCTTGATACGCTGATGTTCGCTTTTAACATCAGCGTTCGCAACGTTAAGTCAGTGAAGCTTTTTTTTTTACTAACTAAAGTTTGTATTGTATTGTATTGTATTTGTATTGTCTTTGTATTTTTCGACCATGACATTCTTTCAAAAGTCGCTCACCTCCCCGTCACTTCAAAATACCCTTTCCTTCAGTCATCTGCTCGCCTCAGACGCCTAATATTTTGATATAAATTGGCGTATACTACACCTCAAAATAAGTCTTCCCAGCAATGCATTTGTGTTTAGAAGGGAAGCAGAATTTGAGCAGACCAGTGTATGTTTGGTCATTGTAAGCTGCTTTTCCCGCATCGTTATAGCGTAGTGGAGCCTACTTATAAAAGGAAAAAAAAGCGGAAAAGAGCTCAATGCGGCGGAAGCTGAGCACCGATGACGAACTGGCAACGGACACCAAGTGTAACAGCAATTCCAGTCGACACTCCGAGACACCAGGCGGAAGAAGCAAGATGCTGGCGAGGCTACAATTCCACTGAACGGTTCGCCGGCGTGAAAACGCGGTCTGAGCAGGAGTTCCATGTCAACCAAGGATCCATTATTATCTCCGCTAGCCATCTAAATTCGCTGAGTGGAATGGCACTGAATTTTGATGTACGGGATTAATTATTTGCAGTGTCTTAAAGGTCGTGCAGTTAGCCGTAATGAGGAGGCAACAACCTTACCAACGCAAATACGTCGATGGGCCAGTACTATGAAGTCCTACGACTCGACTCATCAGTTTTTCGGTGCAAACTAGGCTTTGGGATCAGAATGCTGGATTCAACTTCCGAGCCCACACCGTTGAAAAGGGTGTACGGAGTCACGCTTTTCTGCTCATGTTATGTGGCCCGTCCACATATCAGTCTGGTAAAGAAATCAGGTGCTCTAACGCTCCGAACGGTGGCCAGTCCTAGAAAGCGCCTTCCGGCTTTAAAACCACTCCAACCCACTGCCACCCGAGCTCTTGCAACTACTTTTAGGACTGCATGGGTATTATTTACAGGTAGGCTATCACAAGATGCACATGTATACTGCGTGAGTGCTATACTAACATGCACTATGGGTCTTCAAAGTCGTTGGACACATATTCTTCATAATAATATAAAACTACTACTTCATGAATCAACAATGTCCCAAAATAACTACTCTTTGGTTGTGTGGGGCGCAGCTATACACAAGCATTCACAAAAGTCATTTTCTCCGGAATAAAAAGGATGTGAACAGCTTACAGCCAGCCAAGGACCTGTACCACCTTAGAACTTTTTCTTGCGACGACTGTGCCGAATGCACCTTCGGACTATCTTATATGATTCACGTCATGCTGGAAAATGGGAGTCAAACAAATACTTTCGTGCTGCCTGAATTATGCGGGCTGAAAAATTCTGTACCCGAACACACTGCATACAGCAATTTTAATTGCACACCACCAATGCACTATGACCTGCAAATATTGCGACATAACCTTCAAGCTTCCTCAATTGCATGCCTGCGAAGGGCCAAAATTTCGCAATTCTTACTTGAATACCACTGTTTTTAGTTGATACCTGATTATCAAAATAAGGACACGTGACATCACTACACATACAGTTCTTTTTTCGTCACTTTACCATTTTCTCTTGCCAAAATTACCTGCTTCAATATAGAATGAATGCCCCATTGGTGTTCTGATGGGCTAATGTCCTTCCTAGACTTTGTGATGTTATCGCTTCAGTGTTTTCTTTTTGAATATCAGAATTAGTTTATGCTGCACAGTCGTCCACAGGCTTAGCCGAAGCCTTACATTTGACTTTAGCGTGGAATATTTCAAAAGTTACCAAAACAAACTGTTCAAACGAATGTGGAGGACTTAAGAGCCCCTTCAAACTTGAAAGAAATGCAGCAGTTGTGACGAAATTACCTTAACCCAAAGGAGCAGGACACAATAAGTGGGTAAAGCGTTGATCCAGCTAAGCCCCTGGACGATTGTACATTTCAATGCTTCGCAACTATTATTATTATTATATCTTCTCAATTTTTGGGATCGACGAATAGCGGCCTCCTTCATCATCAGTGACATTGGTATTCCCATGTTCTTGCCGATGCTGCGGTCAAGCTACGATAAGCCGGCAGCACACCAAGCTTCTAGTCCTTTCTCCTGATGTCCTATGCTCTCTGAGTGGGCAGTAAGCCATTATTTATATTGGTAGTAGTGTAAATTCAGGCTGAATGTAGGAAACTGAGTGTTTTGAATCATAGATAAAGTGGAGGCGTTAATCAAGATTATTGTACCTGTACCATCAAAACAATTAACGGCTGTGGTCATATGTGGATCCATGTTCAGCAGGACTGCGTAGTTACGCGTCATTTCAGTCCTGCCATGTTGATGAGGCAGTTGACAGTCATTTTGTTTGCTGCTGTCTTACACGGACTAACCTCAAAAACAAAAGGCAAACTGTGTTCAGTTTTATTGGCTTTCTAGTAGGTATGAAAAGAACTAATAAGAATATTCTGGGACACTAGGCACGCCAGTGGAGATATGGGACACAAACTTACATAGCTTAAGGCCCCCTCCACGACACTACTTAAAAGGACATTGAAGGCAACTAGCAAGTTGGGCTCAGAAGAAAGTTCAACTGCCCCGTAGTCCTTTCAGGGTTTATTCGGCGGCGAAAGATGCTTTAGTCGCCATGAAATTTCCAAATTGGAAAACTAATTTGATCCCCCATTTCGTGACCGCGGTGTGGTCTAGCAGGAAAACTAAAACCTACCAAGCGAATCATCGCGGCCGCAGGAGCCGCAGTTCGCGCTCTGGTCGCATACGACAAAACAACTTGCCCTCCCTGCGCGTCTTGGGGCTGCCGCACTATGTGCGCCAACTTTGGTGCCACGCGTGATTGATTGGGGGGTCTAACACGCCGCCGCTACACAGGCGATGAGGCCTGCCGTAGCGGAGGGCTCGGAAATTAGTTTTCACTACCTGGGGATCTTTAACGTGCGCCAAAATCTCGAACACACGGTCGTTTCCCTTTTCGCCTCCATCAGAAAAGCGGCCGCCGCGGCCCGTAATAGAACCCGCGTCCTTTGGCTCAGCAGCACAACGCCCTAGCCTCTGAGCCACCGCTGCGGGTATGTGCCGCACGTGACGTGCATTGGTGATGAAACTATGTGAATGTTCCGTGCGGCCTTTTGCTCTATATACAAAACGTGTAGCGGACAGCGCAACCGCAGCGAGAACGAAGTCAGGGGCGCTGTTATGCTTTGCAGTCATTATGGATAGTCTTATTTTAGTCGCTTCGGTGCACTCCGCATGGTACGTGGCGCCACCTGTTAGTTTTACTTGTAACCGCACCTAATGCCTAGTGGGAAAACGACCCTAGGTACTCAGGTGTATGAGCCCCTTAATGGCAGTACGTGAGCATTTGCCTGCTATTAGGGAGTTTTAGTACAGCGTTTGTTGCCTTTGCGTACGGTAAACGCTAAATTTTTGCGTCACGCTACGTTAACACCGCGAGAGGAGTTTTATTACAGCGTCTCATCAGTTTTGCGTAGCAACACGCTAATGCTTACGGCGCCATCTGTCGACTCTTTTGCGAACTGAATCGCCGGCTGATCTGCCAGCGGAGTGCCGGAGTGCTTAGACATTTTACGACTATCCCAACAAGTGTAAACAAACGCTTTCCCGTTAGTATTGAATGCAACACGGCCATAACACGACATGAATATTATCTTACCTGAGTACGTTCCATAAAGAAAGCGTTGAAGACCCGTGGCACTTCTTTTGCCCAAGCGCAGAGAACGCCCTGAACCGAATGCCCGGGTTTGACGCATACATTTTATTCAACTTCAAAACAATCCAGAGATGCATTTCGAAAAAAACACAACGTCACAACTTGCGTTGCAAGTCTGAACCGCAATTGACAGGGAATCGATTGCTCCTCCTGACCCTCACCTCGCGCGCGGTTTGCGGGGACGAACAGCAAGTCACTTAACTCTGGCGCGCAAGCCGAGAACGCTTTTTACCAGGCACGCTACACATACCCGATGCGAGGTAGAGCCTTACGTAGCTCGAGAAAGATAATCCAGAGCATGGGAAGCACTATCCACCCGAAGAAGCACAACGTCGCATTTCATCGCGGAGCGAACGCGTCCACAACACGTACACACACAGTTTCGGTAGCTGGCTTGGCTGCAAGCTTCGTTCAGACAGTCAGCGATATTACGATGATACAGAGCTGCGCGAGGGCAACGTGCTAACCACTCGACGTATATACAAACACAGGAGCAAAGAACTTGGTCCATCGGAAGCAAATTACTGTCAACAGAAGAGCGGAACCGTGGATGGTTGTCGCGCTAATTGCCGCCATGTTGGAAACGCAAGCGGCCTCACGTACGCACGCTATTTTGCTGAAATAGCGTCCGCTAAACTCAGAAGCGGCCTAACGTACGGCGCATGCGCAGTGGGAACGACGCAAAAAATAGCGTTCGCTAACTGTTTGCGTACGGCTGCGTACGTTATTCTAAAACTCTCTATTAGTACGCAGGCGTGCGTGTGGACTTTTATCCGAAAACTCGAAAAGACATTAAAATTTACGGCTCGACCGATGGGCCTTCGTACACATACAATAGGAGGTAACAGGCATGCAGTGGCAGTCCCAAGGGGGGGGGGGGGAGGGGGGGTGAAGGGGGCGATCCTCCCTCCCCCCCCCCCCCCAAAGAGGTCCCCAGCTTCTTTTTTTTTAAGCATCCCACTTGTGCGAGGTCGCAAATGTGTTGAGACCGTCAGAAATGCGGGCTCGAGCCAACCGTTGTACCGCCTAAGGGGGGCCAAAAACCACTGTGCCGCCAAGGGATTTGTGCGCAAGCG
This sequence comes from Haemaphysalis longicornis, assembly GCA_013339765.2. NCBI lineage: Eukaryota > Metazoa > Arthropoda > Arachnida > Ixodida > Ixodidae > Haemaphysalis > Haemaphysalis longicornis. Next base: position 78,103,951 of record CM023450.1, read on the forward strand.
GGTTACTTCGCAATACGCGGACACACCGGCATGTCTATCGCCTCCTCCGCAGAACAGGTGCAAGGAGGAGAGCGGTTCCTCATTCGCCCCCCCCCCCCCCCCCCCCCCCCCCCCCAAAAAAAAAAAAAAAAAAATCGCCCCCTTCAAAACCAATTTCTGGGACCGCTACTGCAGGCATGCGACTACGCCGAACCTGCAATAACCATCGCAACCGCCGCAACCGCCGCGGCTTGGCAGCTTGGGAATGTGCGCACGGCTTGAATCACACCTGCACATATTGCCATAAAGGCGCCGATGCAAACGCATCGCAGTGCAAACAGAGTCACCATGCCCAGTCTCCTACGCCACGGCTCTCACTGCCCAGGCTCCCGTCGCACCCTCTAGACCTGCCGCGCCGCCTCTTCCATACCTCCCGTTGCACCCAGCTGAACGCTGGCCACAACAAGCTGTCCCTATTACTTCCCAACAGCCGTTTCGTCGTAACTCTTCGCTCCTTCCGCAACCCTACTATCGTCCCCAAGTACGCAAGACCGATCTATGGCGAACTCCTGAAAACCAGACGCTCTGCTATCACTGTGGCGAACCAGGACACATCTATCGCTGGTGCCCCTAACGGGAAATCGGGCTGCCTGGATTCCCACACAACGCCGTACGTCCCCAATTCGGAGAAAGACCCATCGCTATTTCTGACTACATCGCGGAGCGTCGAGCTACCGCACCGCTTCGTCGATCGCGTTCGTCGTCCCCAGCATTCCCAGGTTCGCCCAGCCGCCGCACTTCTGGAGACCCACCCACCCGGCGGTCTCCAACGCCACCACGGGGAAACTCGATGACGCAACTTTGGGACGCAAGGTTACTAATAGTCGAAGCTCTGAAGGCCTCCCTGTACCTCTGGCAGTTGGGGAACCGGCAGCCCAAAACTTCGAAGTCGACGCAGACGAAAGTGCTGAACTTCTAATTTTTCTCGACGGGCACGAAATGACCGCATTAGTCGACACCGGGGCGGACTACTCCATAATTAGTCGGCAACTCTCTGACAGGCTCAGAAAGGTCAATACTCTGTGGGACGGACCTCAGATTCGATCTGCCTGGGCCACCTAATGACTCTCGGGAAATATACCGCGAGGGTTCCGATTGGCGACTCGGATTTCGTCGGCATGTCCGTCGTCCTCCCACAGTGCTGCAGAGACCTTATTATAAATATGGACTTCTTGCGCGAGGTTGATGCGGTAATCGACATTCGCGAAGGCTTTGTGAGCTTTTCTACGAACGAGAACCCACCCGAACTTACTGGCAACCGACCCACACACCTGCGAATTGTCGACGACGATGTTAGCCTACCACCAAGGACATGCGTGCTTGCTTTCGTTAGGTGTGATGGCCTATTATGTGGCCATGGTGATCGCCGAGGTCATGAGTCCCCTTCTTCTAGACAGTGGGATCGCCCCCTTCAGGGGACTCGTGACGCTAGCGTGCGGCGAAGCGGATATCATGCGGACAAAATTTACAAATGAACATCGACCAGTAGCCAAGAGAATGGCGGTTGCCGTCTCCGAAGACATCGCCGATGCAACGGACTGCTTCGTTCGGCAGAGTGAAGCTTCAACCGTGGTGCCAGATGAGCTCAGAATCGACGTGGACTGCAATCACCCTCCGACAGAGCAACGCCAGCTTTCTGAGCTCTTAAACACTTTCCGGGACTGCTTCTCGTCGACATCGGGTGTACGCCAAACCAACGCCGCCTGTATAAACATTGCCTAACGCGTGAGCGAAAAATGGCCAAACAGCCACTCTCCTGTTGCTCTCTCCTACCCTTCCCCGCTCCGTAGCCTTCCGGCGTGCTTTCGTGTCCACCAGCCAGCGCCGCTTCTCGGAATCTATGCAAAATAGTGGAAAGTTTGTTTAGCCTTCCCGAGGCGGCGCTCCTACGCCTTCTTGTTTTTCACCATGCCTGTCTGTCTTGGTCTGTCACTGATAAAACTTGCTTTGTCCCGAAGCAAAATCCCTTGCGCTGCCGCAGGCTGATGCCGGCTTTGCGCGCTTATCTACTCGGATCACAGGCCCTGAAATTTTCTGAGTGAGGCATCCCACCTCTATCCCCTCCGCATTTAGGTATTGTTTTGACCCTGCTGTTCGCACTCCGCATCGGTACGCACTTCTAAAATTGAGGAGCTGTACTGTAGAAGCGCCCGGACAGCGTGGCGGGATCCCAGCTGCTTATCCTTTTGTTTCCTATAATTTTCCGATGTTTACAAGCACGTGATATTATTGGAAAGTAATCGTAGAAGTGAGCGCCTGAACAAAAAACCGTGCACGCAATTTTTTTCTTCTCTAAATACTCCAGAAAGAAAATATCAGTAAAATAATGGCTGCCCCATCCGAAAATATCGTTTTTCTGTTAGCTATATGTCTAACCGACAATCTGTATGTTCTTACACTATTTCAGTCCGCCTCCGTCTTTATCTTTGGAAAAATGCAGCAAGTATGAAGCCAGTGACACGTTGAACGAGATCCCCAGTGCGCCACAGAACTAGCGCCCCGTCGCGGCTAAGGTGTAAGCGAAACGGCCCTTGAAGCCCGAAAGGCAAGCTGACAGACATACGTCGTAGAAGTGGGTGCAGCATTCGCGACTCACGAGCAGTGACGTAAGGCGAGATGTCCGCCGGCACGCGCCCCATAGCGGATCAGTGCCTGAACTAAGCGTCTCTACCCTTCCCATTGAAAAGCGCGCGACGCGTCAGGCAATGTTAATACAGGCGGCGTTGGCCAAACCCTGTTGGTCAAACACCCCATAATTACTGCCGCAAATGAAAGACCGGTTCTTCGGAACCGATACCGAGTGTCCGCAAAACAGCGGGATGCGATAAGGGGGCAGGTCGACCAGATGCTTGATGACGTCATTCTGCCATCGACAAGCCCCTGGGCGCCACCCGTAGTCATAATAAAAAAACAGGATACCAGCTATGTCGTGAAGCCGCCGATGCACACGCGGCAATATACAATTATTTACAACTTATAAATGCTAACTTTCAAAGAAAGATTTACGTGCTTTTTTGAGAGCTTGTGTGCGCGTTCTCGTTCTGTTGTTTAGCGCGCGACACATCCGCTGAGTCGCCGTTTACGTAATCTCTGCTCGATGACTGATAGCTTCATTTTTTTATTATTTACAAGATTATTTTGAAGGTACTGCCCCATAGACTGGTACATTCGTTTTCTGGGGATGTCAGTCTATATATTTAGATCAACTTCAGTTTAGGTATTCAGTGTTATTGAATGATTTATTGATTGAGTGATCGTAGGGTTTAACGCGCCAACGCAAACGCAGGCGATGAGGTTCGCCGTAGTGGAGGGCTCCGGATTAATTTTGACCACCTGGGGATCTTTAGCGTGCGCCGAAATCTCGTACACACGGGCGTTTTTGCTTTTCGCCTCCATCAGAAGAGCGGCCGCCGCGGCCGGGAATAGAATCCGCGACCTCGTGTTCATGGTATTCAGTGTGCATTTAATGGTTACAAGGTGGTTTAGAGAATTCATTGTGCATTTACTTACTCTTGCGTTTACTTCATCTTCGGTTGTTATATTAGTTTTCTCTTCCAGCACGAGATATCCCTCGTGCTCGGTAAATAACCTGCCATTATTTTAAAACCATCGGTATCTGAAGGAAATAGGCACTAGAGAAACACAAAAGCAAAAAAAGAAACGCACATCAATCTTCCTAAACGTTAGGCTGCTCTCCGCCTAGGATCGGGCTCGTCACATATGCCCTCAGGAAAACTTTCCCGAGAATTCTCTAAGAGCATAGTCAAATAGAGAACCCCGCAGGGAAATTCGTCTCATTTTGTTCATTCACTCGGTGCTGAGTGCCGATGTTTTGGAGAGCAACCAGGTAAGTTCTCCCTTTATATTAAGCGAAGTGTATGGTAAACCACGGATTTTCGTAAACAGCCACACCACGCATCATCTCATACATTATCGCTTTGTGTGCCAAGATTGCAGTCATTGAAGAACAGCCAGTTGGAAAAGAAAGTGAGGCCTCCCGGTCTCGCGTGCAGACCGAAAGTACCCGGAACCAATTTTCCGCCATGGGAGTGTACACGCTGAAAAATGGGCGCTCTAAGGTGAAAAAAAAAACAAAAAAAAAACATCGCGCACAACTTTTCCCACCATTTTGGTTTAACGAGGTAAGGCGCTGTTTAATTAAAGCAGTTTAATTCCTTTTCTCGGCCACTTCCCACGTTAGCCAAGTGGCACGTATCTGCTATAACTCTTCCACGTCAGCGGGAAGGCAACGCACGTGCCCTGTTTGCCGCATACGCCAATTTCGGTGCACGGGATTCCTGTTTAACGAGACGGGGCGGGAACGCGGCAGTTTACTGAAACAAGAAGATTACTGATTATTCCAGGAGGGAGAAGATAGGGCGACACATTGCGCTTCTGCCTAGCTGGTTCACGTCAGAGCATACTTGCACTTTCGCACAGTGCCACGTGAACTTATGAGATTCCCGAAGTATGAAATTCAAGACCGACAGCTACTATGCAAATCAGTCGGGTATTTCTGTCAGCCTGAAGTCAGCAACGTATACGTTGAAAATCGACTTTATTTTGTCTTCAGCCTACCACCTGCATCAACGTTAATACTCATTGATGTCAGGTACCTGGAGTATTCCACGCTCGAAACTCGATTTCTTGCTTTAGACATCCCGTCAACGTCACCGCAAAACCAACCTCCCAACCGAGCATACCAAACCTCTGCGGTATAAACATATTCTTGTGCTTCAAAAATCGCTTTCGTTTCTTCAGGGCGCTATCGTAACGTAGGTTTATTCTGTACCTCATGTCGCCCCCGTGCGGCCGAATCTCGAGTTGGGATTTTTCATACCGTGGCCTGCGCCATTTGCTGCCGGCGGCGCGCCGCCGGTAGCCGATCGCGGAGGCCACGTTCATACCCATTCCCCACTGTTCACCCTCGTTCTCTCGCAGCACACCGCGAATTCAGGCTTCATTAATTCTGCCGCAACTCTTGACTTTTTCCTGGCGTTCGTATTTCCTACACACACCCTCGGTTTCGAGGAAGGCTGCGTAAGACACTCTCGTTCTTATGGACCCCTATTTAATCTGTTTTTTGTTAAATTTCACATCCCGACATATAATAGTTAAGGCATGAATGGAACCAGTCATGTTAACCATCCACAACATTTCCCCGAGACAAGCTCCTTCTTAGAAAAAATTTGCATCAATAGAGCAAAACGTTTACGACTGGCTTAAACAGAGTACCCCCCCGAAAGATAATATAATCCCAATAGAAGATTTGGTCAAACATGTTTTAATGTTTTCAACCAGTGCCCATCCAAATGCTGAAACCGGCGGTAGGTGGTTGCCACCTGGACTACAAGAGGCCCCCACTGGCAGACACCCAACCAACCACACCCGAAGATTCTTTAATAAGCGTTTATTGCATCTAAAACTTATTTGGTGGCTCAAAAATTTTCGAAGAACGAGATTATGAAGTTTGAAGTTGGAAGTTTATTAGGACGTTTATTAGGAAAGAAGAAAAAGAGACCATAAATGGCTACTTCGAAACATCAATCATTTTTAGTGGTAATTAACTATTTTGATAACTTTGAGGGGGGAGTTATTTCTGCTCGGCAGCTTCGTTTATTCAGGGCAGTACCGTGTCCCTTAATTGAACCGACGACTGTGCACGTTTAGTTAGGTAGCTTTATTTTTTACAGCATTCCTTGCCACTCAAATATATTTCTAGTTTTCGTTTTTTCAAAAAGGGAGATCCCATGTGCCTGATTAGGAAAATGAGAACATCGTTAATTATGGTTGAGTGAGGGCTATTTCCACAAGGTAATTGTAAAAAAGTGTACCAAGCAACAGCGCATGAAAACCAAATGTGCAGGCTCGTGCACCCAGTCTATTATATCCGATGTCGTCTTCCCTGTGGTGCAATTTTCGAACCTCGAAATTAAACTAAAATATGCGAAGGCGCGGATTTTGTTTTGCACTGCAAAATATCCACGTCTACGTTTGGGTGCCCCGGTGTTTTCGCGATGCAAAACAGATCGTCTGTGCATCATGTGGAAAGAACATTTAAAAAATGTTCCGAAATTCGGAGAATTGTTGACTGATTAGAAAGCATGCATTCCTACACCTCTTGCGATCATTTCTTGTTTTATTGGGCGATCGGGCTAATTTCGGGCTGTATCGGGCTACTTTGGGATAATTTGATATTTTCTTTTATTTTTTTTACAACGAGGCTGGATATGGCTAGGGTTCCGCGTATTTTCCTGGCGCGTCAACAGAACACACAGTTTCTCTTTGCGCTCGTCGTAATTAGGTCCGTGGATAGTTTCCTCCGGCTCCACCAAGGTGGCGGTAGTCGTCCACGCTGGAGCACAATTCCAAGGCTCGACGTATCTTTGGGGTGCGAGGCGTTCCTTAGCGTGGTGCGTTCGTATGCTTACGTTAAGGAATGCCTTGCGCTACAAAGCGTTTGTTTGTTTACTTGCTTGCTTGCTTGCTAACTTGATTTAATCTACTTGGGTCCACATTTGGTTTAACTAGAAATGCTCAAATATTCGCCGCTGTGCGAACACTGTCGGTCATGCCTGCGTTCGCGCCACCATCTCCTTGTCGCCATTTCAAGCGGAGCAGCACCTGGTTTAGTTTTCTATCGCTCTCTCGTGTTGGTGAGTACGTCCCGTGTATCTACTTTCCGCTAGGTGACGGGCACGTCGAAACATCTCGCGTGTACGGTTTCGTCCAGCTCCTTAGTGAAGCGGTCGCCGTCTGCGCAAATGCAACTAAAACCAGATAGACTAAGCAATGAATGTGCGCACGTACTTTCTGTCATGATGACCACCGATCATAGCTATAAATAAGTCCAGCCCTTTGTTCGAAATTCCATGACGCTCTAGGTTCTCCGGCTATCTACCTTAACGGAGAGCAATGGCTCACCTTTTTTTTTTTGTTTTCACTAATGACCTACCTACATTTACACTATTATAAGAAAGAAAACTTTTTGCTTCGCCACATGCATTTTTGGCACATACACGGCATTACGCGGTTGTTGCTCTCACTTTTTTTCCGGCGTGCTCTGAATACTGCGATAGCTATCAGATAACTGTGAATTCGTCTTGGGGATCGGAGAATCACCCGTTCCACCAAAAATGCGGCGGGCAAAGGCTACTGCGTGTTACCTAGTAGAGGAACTCCTTCCAGATCCCTGAGTCGACACTCTCTCTTCTAACTACCTGACACCACCGCAAAGATTATAAGACAGCGTGAACATCTTTTAAGCAAAAATGGCCGGAATGCTTGTACCTAAGGCAATGTAATGGCCTAGGGGGTCTGTATAATGACTAATGCTGCAATGCCTGGCAGTCGGATGACTCCGGAAGGAAACTCTGGTCAGCAAGATCATTATCACGTAAATTTCGAGTGAAGACTATACCCAACGCATGAATAGACGAACAGCTGTAGCTTCTTTGATATTACGCCGCTTATGAACTCCGCCACCTTGACGTACTAAGGAAAAGAACCATGTTATTTTTTGTAAAACATTCTTAAGCAGTTACAGATATGGTAAGCAAAAAATAAGAATTGAGTATGTTAACAGTTACCTAGTGGGGAAAGATACTTTATCGACTGTGGGTTTAATGATATATATATTATATAAATAAATAATATATATATATATATATTATATATATATATATATATATATATATATATATATATATTATATATATATATATAGGACAGAAATAAGGGTTGGCAGTCGAGGTTTTCTTGACTGCCAACCCTTATTTCTGTTTTATTTTGACGAGTCCCTCATTTCCTATTCTGATTCGCTACATGCATAGCGAGGGCCTCTGTTCTGGTAGTCTTGGTGCCATAGGAACGTTAAGAGGGTTCAACGCTGGTCGACCACTCTCGGCATGTCGTAGACACTCGAGTCACGGCCCGCGGGTTAAAAAAGAAAGTCACCTTCACCCCGAGTTGTCCGAGTGGCGCTGGCTACCAGCCCCAAGCACAGGAAACAAAAATACCTTAACATAAATACCCCAGAAAGTGGAGCGGAAAACTACTGAAATTTTAATCTTAGCATTACAAAAACATGCATGCATAGATTGCCCTATTTATGCGTGCACACCTTCCTACTTTAGAAGAGAGCACGGGCTTCTTGATCTTGTTGCCAATACTTTGTTTTTCAAATAGCTTTACATGATGGCCCTCCTACGTAAGCGTCGCAAACAGCTGCGCCTTCCCTCAGCAAGGCCGTAGGCTGCCATTTTCCAACGACATGCATCGTCCCGAGTAGAAGACTACGACAAAAACATGCACTTTTTTATTAAGTATAGGACTTCCACCGGTAAAAAAAAGCACAACAAAATGTTTTGGAGAGGCGTGAGCGTCGTACTATCAACGTTCCGAAAAATGGGAGTGCAAGATGAGGTCGGTGCTGTAGTTAAATTGAAAAAAAATGTTAAATGTATTAAGTGTTAAATAAACGCGTGACGACACTCCTCGAGGCTTCCAGTGTCGGGCTCCAGTTCGCTCATTTCGACGCGGCAGCACGCAACAAGCACTCATGGGCAAAAATCTTTAGCTTTGGCGCTTTTTGCCGGCTCTGCACTTGCGTAAAACGCGGAAGAAGTCGTGGCTCTGGGGCTGCATTGCCCCAGGTGTATGAGTTCAAGGGACAAGAGAAAAAAGAAAGATAGTTTAGGTGTCAGAAACTTTGGACGCCGAAGGAGAATGCATAAAAGCATGCGCTCACGCTGCCAAGGTTTTGAAGAGCATGAATGAAGTCAAGGCAAAGCAATCAGAAGACACGGGGCACGACGATGGGGGCAAAGTGGAAGATAACTTCTAACTAGGTTAAAATTTCATCGAAGAGACGGTCGCTGCCTGTTCTACTACCTCTATTTTCCCAACTTTTACAAAAGTCGTGTTCTTGAATTTAGCAAACAACAATAGTATATGAGAACAAGCGCGCATATCGCTCCCTGCTACCAGGTCAGAAGCAAGCAAAAACCAAAAAGGAACATAGAAGTGCAGTAGTGCGGGAAGGAAAGCATGAAGGCACAGAAACGATCGAGCGACAAGAAAAACCGGAACCCAACGTTGGAAGGTAAAATGCGTGGAGATCTGGTCCACAGATATCTGGTGTGGGCTGGCACTATCATTAGGTTCGCGTGCCCCGTTGGTGTACCTTCCCCAATTGGAGTTTTCCCGCAGGCCTCATACACCGTGAGCACAAGAGACAGAGATGAAAATCAGCACGCGAAACAGCGAAAACTCTCGAGAAATTGAAGAGAACAAATGAAATGTTTTTCGCAGCAAGCTGGGGATGATAAAGTTGCTCGTATGAGCACTTCTTCACGTTACAGTCGCGAGTTAGGTTAACCCACGAGAGAAAGGTTCTTTCGGGAGCGCGGTGCATACTTCCATGGTGTCGAGGGTTCAGGTGCAATGTAAGGCTCAGGAATTGCAGCTCCTCGCCCTCCTCCTTCGGGAGGTCGAAGTCGCAATACACTGTTGAACAGTTGGATAGAAAACACTTTGATTGAAAACTGCTTCAAGGTTTTCAGGAGATCCTTGTTGTGCGGGTGTTCCGGTTTGTTGATGATTTTTTAATCTTCCAAGCGCCTCACAAGTACAATCCACAGAAAGTTGAAGAACTGTTCAAGATTTCTTCAACAGTGTATTGCGACTTGTACCTCACAAAGGAAGAGCCCGAGGATGACAGCTGCAATTCCTCGAGCTTCAGTTCCACCTGAGCTCTCAACACTTGCGGTGGTAGTACGCGCCGCGCTCCAGAAAGAACCTGCCCCATACCCATCAGCTCACTCGAAAGTTGTAAAGCGACCGGTCGCCATTTCCGTTATGAAGAATATCCTGGTGCGGTCTTGCACAGGCACCTTACAGACCAGTTCCACTGCACAAGTACAGCGCCTTTCTGCCGACGGGTTCCCAGGTGAGCTTCTCGACAGGATAGCTAGTAAACTTTTGAGCGACATGCGGAAGTCTACCACACAGAAAACGTCGCCAAAACGCCGCAAGAAAAAAAGCGGCAATATCATACATTCATACTGCCGGGGAGAAGCTAGAAAAGATGGCAAGACTCTCGGGTGTGCAGCAGCTGTTCTCTGTAGCCAACAAGCTGGGCCGGCTCTGCAGAAGAGTGAATAGTGAGGATGCAGCGGACAAAGGATGCTAGATAAATCCCGTTAAGCCCTATGTCGAGTGTCAGGAAGCAGCTGTGTACGAGATCCCTTTGGTGCCCTGTTGCAAATGATACGCCAGGAAAACCGGGCGCTGCATAAATGACAGGTTAAGGGAGCACGCCAACCCACTCAAGACATGCACGGGAAGCACGCTTGCTTAACACGTCAAGTCTTGCCGGTCTTCCCCGCGGTTTGAAAAATGCAGCAGCTTAAGAACGTACAAAGGCCAGCACACACGAGAAATCTGCGTAGCACTTGCGATACACAATATGAGAACCTCGCGTATAAGCACTCCGCCAGTTGCACTCTTGAAAAATGTAATAACATACTTTTCGAGATAGAGTCTTCTGTTTATTTTAACATTTCCTCTTTTCGCAAATAACCTAAATTGTTCACTGCTCATGTGCACGGCTACTCTTCCAGAACATTTTGCCTATATATTCCGTTCATCCTAATCAAATAAACAGTTGTTAGTCAGCGCTTGTGTACGCCCTTCCTTCAATTGGCCCCGTGTTTCACGCATTTTCGATCGGATTGCGTAGAGCTGTGAATAAGCAACAAATGACCAGAAAGGACGTCGTGAGGAAGATTGGAGGAGGTTACAACGATTCTTATGTCTCTGCCAGCAGCCACACTGACAATAAAATGAGAAACTGTTACAGCAAATCAAGGGACTATGGGTGTTAGTTTCACCGGAACGAACAAGGCTGAAAGCTGAGGCTCAAGAAATAGGACAACACGATTACACATGTCGAATTCGTGTCGAAGAAAACAGAGGCCGACTTGTTGGGTAACAACGCTCTAGAAGAACAACAAGCACGTCAGAATTTCTCCTCTGAGACACCAACCAGGAAATGTAAAATGAAAATCTTGGCCCTTTCTCATACAATCTATAAAATCGATTCCCTCGTAACAAAATAAGTTCAAATAGACGGACAAGCCCTTACAAACTCGCAACCGCAATCTGAAACAAATACCTCTAAAAACAACCTTGAGGGATGAACGACAAAATTGAATGATAAACGCCACCCTGGCTTATTGAATGAACGCAGTTCCAGACCAAGTCAAGGCTGCTTAAACACGCTTGCTTGTACAGACAGACAGACAGACAGACAGACAGACAGACAGACAGACAGACAGACAGACAGACAGACAGACAGACAGACAGACAGACAGACAGACAGACAGACAGACAGACAGACAGACAGACAGACAGATGGTTGGATGCCTAGCCGTCTTTTAAATGAGTAGGCGACAACGGTGCGGCTTTTTAAAGAACAACAAGAAGGGAGAGACACGCTTATCATGAGACAACTCTCAAACCCTTGGATACAAACGCGCTAAAGCAGTGGGCACAGACAGTGTGAAAAGACGTCCACCATAAACCCGCCCTCTACAGCCCGAAGTAACGCTCATAAACATGCTTGCGCAATCATGGCGAACAAATGGTAGGAAGGCGCGTGAAGCTTGGCGAAAAAAGAACAAAAGTGTTTAGAAAAAACCGACACAAAGATTAAAAAAAATGTGCAAGCAATAAAATGGTTCGGAAGCTTAACCCAAGGAATACGGTACAGGCGATCGGGTAGATGGATCGCTAAGCTTGAGCGCTGCATCACACCGCTGAAAACAGGTAGCAGGCTCGTTGCAGGAAAAACAAAGCACCTGCGTTACAAAAATAAAACAGCCCAGACAGTGAACATTTTCCCACTAATTCCGCCGCCGCTACGGGTGGTGCAGTGAGGCAACGGGATCTGTTCTGCTACCGTAAGGCACGCAGAATGTCGCTTCTGTCAAAAACAGCTTCATGGCCCACGTTTCCTGCACTAGAAGCCGCACCAAAGACGCACGTGTCAATGGCGTAAAGCGTGCCGTAGTCAAACACTGGTTTCAATGAACCTAATCACGATAGGCCTCGTTGGGCCGTATTAGCTTAAAAGCATTCGACATCATCTCCGCTTTCCTTTCTTGGCACAAAATAGGCTGTAGGTCTTGCTATGAGAAGTTGCGGCTTGCATGTAGAGTTTTCTTATCATGTTATTTCTAATGGAAGAGAGTCCCATGCGTGCGGCGGAGAAGCTCCTCTGCTAGGGAGCGATGAAAATACGCAGGGACTCTGCCATAGCAGTGGAGGAGCGCCACTCCGAATCATATCAATATTTCCGTATGTCGCACCCAGAAGTCAGCGTGTAACTGCGAAATAAGGTGTTGGCGTACGATAGTGAGTGATGGATATGTTCAGGATGTAAAGGCAGCCGGAACTCTGCGTGAAAAGCAGACGGGCGGCAACCCGTGGGTGTACATTCCCGGCGCAGAGGTCGGTGTTTATTACTTTACCGCGCGGCCCATGCTGTGCAGCCACTGCATTAATAATAATAATGCAGGAAGTGGTGACGTTTCTGGTAACGAAGGGGTATCTTGATGTTTTGCTCCTTCATGCGTGCGTGCGTGCGTGCACGTTGAGCAGTTGTCCGGGCTGCGTGCTTTTCGGAACCGGCTTTTTGGACGCCATTGGTGAATGCCGTTCGCGCAATTTGCGTGGGCGCGTTTTCGCCGACCTGGCCACGTAACGCTTCTCCGTCAAAAGAAACCGCAGGTGCATTGGTTGTATGCGCCAGTAACCACGCGGCAAGGGCCTTGCTCAGCGGCAACCGGTCGAATACAGGAAGATTTCTCACTAAAAAAGTAGAGGAGTACGTTGATATGCCAAAACTCAGTAAAGGACAGACGGCACCAAGAAACTTGAAATGTAATGCGGCACAAAATACATTGTTTTGGAAGTTAAAGGTAAAACGAGGCAGGCTATATTCATAAAAAGAGAAAAAGGACTACAGATGTGGTGCCGACAATCTCGTAGGATTGTGCTAAAGGTCCTCTTTTTTTGGCCAGATTATCCTTTTTTTTTTTGCATTGGGCTACGCAGTACTAGGTTGTTGCTTGATTGGCTTTTTACTAAATTTTTTGCCGTCGCTGTGTGGTCTGAGCGTTGGCACTTGTCATTTGTGCATCTGTGGCTACCAATTTAAGCACTGTCCTTATAAAAAGCTGGTGTGCCCTCTTCCGTAAATCTTCCATGCGGATACCCGTCGTATGTGTGGTAATGGGCCTTGCACGTGGAATCTCTTCTTTAAGCGTTCAGGCGAGGATCTCCATGCACTCTTCATATTTAGTCAATGCATATGCTCGACGCCGTCGTGGCACACGGGGGGAGGCGGCAGCGTGTGTGGCGATGAACGCTGCGTAGACATCACGCTTTTCTCACCCAGGACAACGAGCCGAAACGGCGTCGGCAGTAAGGCCTAGACTTCGCAACCAAAATAAACCAGGTTCCACGCTGGCCCGCCACATTTTTAACAGCGGAGCTGTTTAAGCTTGAGCATTGTCGGGTAGCGTTGGCAAAACAAAAATACCAAGAAAAAAAAAACTGCGCCACCTTTAAAGGGACATGCAGTTAATTTGTCAAGCTCCCGTTTTTGCTTGCACAGTGTAGACTGGCTCAAATTAGCACACTTTCCATCGTTTATCCGGTTGACAAATCGGTAATTATTTTACAAAGCGCGAAAGAAGAAAAACTACCATGCGCGGTTTGCGGCGGCCGCTACAAACTAAGCTGTGACGTTAGGAGGAGGGGGCGCCGTGATTGGACGATGCCACAGGTTAGCAATCAAACAAGTTTCGGTTTCGGTTTCGGTCTGTAAAACATCTTTGACATTCGATGGCGTCGTTGGATGGGCATTCTCAATATCCCAGTTATCGTAGTACCGCGCTTCTGCCATGTTGTCGGCTGTAAAATGCATAAGATAAGCCTCCCAGGACGGCTTGGAATCGTAGCATTCACTATCTGAGGCCTACGCAGTGCATGAACGCCCTCCGCGTCCCCGCAGACGCTCAAATACATGCGCTTTTCCCCCATATTTGGAGCTTGCCTCACTCATGCCTGTATCGTAAAAAGCGTGTTCGCACCAGGCCAAGGGTCTGTTGATTCTGGCCTGTGCCCGCTGCCCGCAAGCAGTCGGTGCTTATGGCAACAGCACGCCAACGAGAACTCGCTAGCGCGGCAGTGCCAGCCTGCGCGAGTTCTGTGGACTAGTTCGTGGAGCAATGAACGTTGCGGCCCAACAAAAGGTGAACTCAGTATAGAAAACATCGGCGAAAAACAAAAAAGTTAACTCATAAAAAAAAAGCATGTACCCGCGGCGATTCGAACTTGTGACTGGCAAAACACTTGCGGGGACATACCTAGCACCCCAGACGACTAGGCCACAGGGGGCCTCTGGCGGCGTAGGAAAAGATAAGGTGTATAATGTATAACCAGTTTACACTTTTATTTAGTTTTACTATTTCAAGCAGCTTAGGTGACTATTTGTTGTATTGCGCTCGTGCAGTACGCGTCCCCCGAGTTTCCACAATAGCTCACGTCTAGCAATTGCATTTCGTAGACGGGAAAGCGTTCGCAGATGCCTAGTCGTGCTGCTGACCGCTCCTTCTGCTTGTTCGCCCAGCGCAAAAAAAGTGCTTCCCGCACCCTAGTTTTACGCTGTACGGTAAAAATATCAGTTGATTTTATTTCCTTAGTACCAATATTGACTTCGCTCAGTCTTCTCCCCCTTCAAGAGGCCTTATATTTTCCTACTGGCGTACCAGTCAGCGAAGCGTCGCATGTGCGCCTTGTGCAGCGCTTGTGTGAAGCGACCTTGCCTTGAAGCTATATACAGTGTACAAACTAACGAAGTAAATAAAGGCGCGTTCTTCCATTCCCAAACGTGTTGTGGCTTAGTTTCAACTTAGTTTCAACTGACCCGTTGGCGGCCGGCGGACTAAACGGTGGGCCAACTGACTCGGTCGCGGAAGGTCGGCGAGCCGTGCAGTAGCGCAGCCAATTGTCAGCTCCTCTCCTGCTGACGTCACACGAAAACGCCACAGAAAATGGGCGAGCGTAAAGAGAGGAGGACAGCATTTTCGAATTGATTTTTCCGCTAAATAAATTCGCGTAAACGCGCACAGAGTGGTCGAAACAGGGCCCAGGGACTCCGGACTACAGTTTGCGCTCGTAATCCCGCATTGTTTACAAATCACTTCAGGGTCCCTTTAAAAGGTACACCACCGCAGATACGGCGCTATAACAGTGACGCCGGCGTTGGCGCCTGCAGGAGTGCGAGCACAAGGGACATAAGCATATGCGAGCGCGTTACTACAACATTTTAAAGGTGATAAATGTTTAGTGGGCTACTAAAACCCAAAACAAATGGCGCAACGGGTAATAGTGGGGCAAGGGTGGAGAAACAGCCGATCTGAGGGTCGACCTAGCTTTTTCCTCCTTGGGCTTCGCTGTTAGTGCATGGGACCAACCGGATCGGCCTTGTAAAGTCCGGCTAAACTTGGCCTCACCCCTCAACACTTAGCCTAGCCGAGCAAGAACATCGCAAAATGCAACAAAACTTAGGAAACCTAGCAAAACTTGGTAAAACTTAGCAAAACCGGATGAAGCTCGGTCGACTCCACGCTCCGCTGTTTCTACAGCCATTCGCCACAAGTGCAGGCTGCGCCATTTTTTTTTTGCTCAGTGCGTACAAGTACAAGATACAATTTGCTATCCTAGTAGTGCTTTGGCACTAAGTAACCTGCCGCGCCGCTGCATACTTCAACGCCAAAAAGCAGCTCTCATGACAAATGCTCTTATAGAATGCCAGCCTTGTTGGGAAAAATGCACTTTCCTGATTTCCGTAGGGTGGACCCCTCAGAACATCCAAAATTCTTTAGCTAAATGTAGAGAGCTTAGTTTGTTGCTACTTTTTGTGGCTTAGGTTACTTCTATCCATGCTACTGCGTATTGTGCAGAAGTCCTTAAATCTACCTCTCTAAAATTAGTTACTATGCGGCTAGAGCATTTATTTTATACTTCTAATTACTGGTGGGCGTTGCTAGGCGGTGAAACATACTACCCATGTGTCCTGTATCGACTGTGTAGCTAACTTTTTCACTCTGACATCCAATACTCTTAAAGTGCTCGCAATACGTGCAACACGAGACGGGATTGGAACACCGCGATGGGTTCCAGTGCAATGAGAATTTTATAAGCTTTTTTTCAAGGGGGGTGAGGGTGGAAAAGGGGGCTAAATGTTCTTGCGGTACAGTATATTTCATCATTATTGCAAGGTCAGTTCCGATGCAAGCATGGTTGTTCGTACCATGACCAGCCATAATATGTTTACCCGATTCATTCAGATACACGAAAAAAATTGCAGCACAGAACGATATAGTAATGGCAAGAAAGTTGGAGAAACACGCTTATTTGCGTTTCTGTATTCGACAAAACGATGTAAGGTGCTGCCACCGTTGTTTCTATTTTGGGAACTCTGCAACACGGGGCGAGGTTTTTCGAAACACAGTAGTGCGTAGCTCTGGTTAATTTGTGGAAGAGGAAAGAAACTTTTTTTTTCGCCGCGGGTGAGTAGGGCACGGACGGCACGCTACAGCCAGGTAGTCATGACTGGTCCGGAGTGACCGCAATCACAACGGATGGGGTAAACACAGTTTCTTTTTCCTGCCTTGTCCAGATGCAAAGGTCACAGAATACTGATGCCACACGGCGTAACGTGCAATGGCTGTGCGCGACTTAGGCTTCACCGAGAACAGTAATTTTTTTTTTTCATTTAAGTTTGCCCGCAATATATTGTGTTTTCGCGACGGGGAAAAAGAATTCCAGCGTCGTAAAACGTTATTACACGTTACGCTACTCACTTCCTCTGGAGATCCTGCTAATTACAGGACCCGGATACCCGAGCGGCTGGGATGCCGACGGTTAATTTGCAAAAAGTAGAGTAATCACGTTCGGAGCACCCCTCTGACACTTCACAAAATTGTTGAGAGTGCCGCCTGAACGAGAACACAAGCTGAACGCAGATGAACAAGAACACGATGCGCTAGAAGGAAGTTCTAATATAGGAATGCATGCCCTCGCGATTAGTTCAATTCTGAATCTTCCAAGCTACAAGCTTTGCGAGGGTCTAGCCAATTAAAGAGAGGGAACGAGACAAATAGCAGGAACAGGAACCGAAACAAAGGGATGTACGCGGAGGTAAAAGAAAAGTTGCTTAGGTTACACAGTCATTCTGTATCAGTGTAGTCTTTCGGTTGCGTGAGTGTTGGAGCTTTTAGCCTTGTAATCTCCTGTAACCGCTGGTGATCTTGTAATGCTTTGAGGTTCGGAACTTCTATTGGTGGTGGTTTTTGTGGTTTAAGTGCTAAATTACATGATGTTTGGTCGTATTACATGTATTCGTCACCGGTCGCTTACGCTAATAGTATAGCGAATTCCCGGGAAGTTAACGAAGCCGCAAATAGGGCGTCATGTTAGTATTTAGGGATGGGATCAAATGAAAATGGAGTCCCGTTGTAGTCGCACAGTCGTGTTACTAAGCTGTATATTTTGCTGTTGTCCGCCAATAGCCCAAACAATCTTGTTAATTAACGACATTTTTGATTAAATTTGTGTTTAATTGGGCATGATTGTTCTTAGGGCACATCGCTCTTTTCAGACGAACCAAACTTCTATCGCGTCTTGGTGCCCCCTTTAATATGTATGTCATCTGTCGAAATAAAATTAAAGCCGTTTCACTCAATGTTAAAGCTGTCAGAAGTAAAGAGCAGTGATTCGCCATAATGGGCTCCGGCGCCGCTAACCACTCACTGCTACCACTCACCACGCTCTTCGCCAGCCTGTCGGACTCCTCTGCTGATGAATTGAACGCAGGTTTGTCCGACACAATTCAAATTTCCCACCCTCGCAGTTCTTCCGAGCCCCCTGCCTGAAACAGTGCCAGCGGGAATTCTGTTCTTTTTGTGCTTGCTTTTCATTCCGCACGTGCCGGCGCATTACTGCGCAGTTTGGAATGCACCATTTTTTTTTTCGTGTACTGCCACTTTTTTTGTCAAGCGACTGCCACCTGATTCTGGCAGTCGCTTGACGTCGAGCAGCGTAACAGCGAGCGAGCTACGACGACAAGGCGAGCCCATAAAGTGCTGTGCACTTAAAAATTGGCGCAGCCTGTACTAGACGTGCAGGAATGGAGAAGCAGCAGAGCTGGCGATTCGTCTCCCTTCGTCGGACACGAGACCCCGGCTGTTGCACCTGCCATATATTTCAGGAATTGGCGCCGAAAGGTCTCCATGACTGGCGGGCCCGGATCGTTTCCCCCGCAGGACTCACATCGCTCCCAAAGTGTACCGCATAAGCACGCACTAGAACCCGCGGCAACCACCTTCGCGAAGCCTGCGTCTGTAGCGCAAACTCGGCTTCTATGCTCCCGACTTCAGGCGCAAACTCACATCAACTGGCACCGAGAGCATCCCGCGAGAGATGTCGCTACGAACGCTTTGCAGGGGGTTCTCGAAGGTCGACCTAACCGACGCCGGGCGCTCCTCACGAGCCGCACGCTTACGTGCGCTCGGCTGGGCT
Organism: Haemaphysalis longicornis; assembly: GCA_013339765.2. NCBI lineage: Eukaryota > Metazoa > Arthropoda > Arachnida > Ixodida > Ixodidae > Haemaphysalis > Haemaphysalis longicornis. The sequence goes on from CM023450.1 coordinate 78,122,644, forward strand.
GAATTCTCAGGTAATGCTCGACGGTGGAACTAGAAGTATAAAGAGATGTGCTGTTTAAATAAGTATTCAGTTTCTGCACCACCGCGATTTCCAAATTTGGGAACTTACAGTACCACTATTTACTTACCAGTGCGTACGTAGTCGAAGAATTGTCACGAAACAGGAACTTGACACTGCCACAACGGTCACGTTCGGGAATCTCTGGGCGCAAGCAACAAAAAAAAAAAAACAACAAAAAACACCCGCCATTGTTTTTTCTACAAGTATACGGAGCTCGAGTATTGCTTAATAATAGTTTTAAATACTTCAATATTCCAGCCTTACTCTTTTGAAATGGTGTAGTTTACCGCAGTGAGCAAATTGTACGCAGAGCTGCGCCGTCGATTTACGCGTGCACAATAGAAGAAATAACACACATCACCAGCTACCGTATCTCAACTTCCTGCCATCTTCGGAGCCTTCCGGGCTTAGCAAACGCCATCACGATACAAAGGCCTTGAAATCGACAAACAGCTGAAGCCTTCTGCTTCCTACACGTATATAGCTGTTGCCTAACACACCGAATTACGGACTTTAAACTGTCATCAATCTTTCTTTTCAAATGGGTCAATTAGCTTTCTGAAATGTGATGGCGGCGAAGAAGGGCTTCATGCTTTCCGAGTGGATCTTGGCGGCACCAAACCTATCACGCAGACTTGGACCTCGGGCGCACTGAGGCGTGAATGGCAGCGAACTCGGCTGCTGGCAACATGCGGACCTCCATCTGCACTTGCCGGCTCAGGCTTTAGGATTCATGAACGCCATTTACCGGATCCGATTGGCATTAAGTATAATATATGAAGTGGCCCTTATTGCCCTCGGTTGACGTGGACGTCGCGACTCATAAGCTTTACGCATTTAGCAAATTGTTATAAGGAACGTTCTCGTTGGCTGGGGCTATTCGTTTACTCTAGCGCTGCTTGTTCTTTCATGCCGTAACCCCCCCCCCCCCTTACCCCTTTCAATTGCGGGGTTCTTATACACATTTCTTGTTATCACGGATTCAACTGGAATATCCGGCTCACAACGAGCCAAACTATTCCAAGCATCTTTTATTTAATAAAAGAAAATGTTTTGTGGGCTCCCTTTCCCGTCGTCTAGTTTCGCACTCTGCTCCCATGCGGAGTATCTGGCTGACAAATAAAGATAACGTTGCAAGTGTTCCGTAGGGCGACTGGGGAGAAAGTATATGTGTGTGTGGCTATTTCTTTACGTTCTTTTTTTCCATGAAATGTCTGTAATGCTTAACGTCAAAATCTCCTTGGGGACGTTGTCGTTGAGTTTGTTTTTTTCGGGTATTACTCAATGAAAGTTGCTTAAGAACTTGCAACTCATTGCAACTGTGCCTACGTCAACCAAACCAGTACGTACCTGTAATATAAAGCCGAGATAATGTACAGTACAGAATAATGATTAAGGCTACCACGTCTCAACAAATCAAAATGCTGTGGCTGCGCCCGTCTGTTTCAAAATGTTACCGTCCTTTTCAATCAAACTCAGCAGGAAACGCAGGCGATCGTTGAAGCCTTTGATGTACCAAAACCCGCCTTCCTATGGCCGTGGCCAAACCTGAGGACAGCCTTTTGGCTGCCTCTTGAGTCTTATCACGAGGACTGTCTGTTAACATTTCTAGTGACTGTTAACAGCGACAGCTGTTAACAGTTCATTTCAAGGATCCTAGAAAGCTACATGTGTGAAGCATGGGGTTTCTCCTTGTCACCGGCGTCCCCCAGTGCATGCACCGCGCTGCTGGCCAGCAAAGCGTCGTGTAGCACCGTGGAAGGCCTAGCTTTATACACCCATGCAGCCCATGAAGGCGAGTTTACCGTGGTAGTATAAAAGGTTCGCACAAATGGCAGCGCACAAAAGTCGCTAAAAGTCACCTAATTAATGCATTTCACATGCGTTAGGGAAGAGCAGAGGTGTGCGCCGAATCCACTTGCCGGTTTCCAGTGGACTCATAGCGTGTATGTCCCCGGAGCGACGACTTTGTCACCTCATAGAGGTGGACACAGTCGCGATTCGGGGTCCATTCCCATGGTATACGCACATCTATGGCTATGGTGACCCTTTGGCCCATTCTTTTTGGGCTACGTAGAAGGAGCGCAAATGACCTTGTTTAAACATGCAGCTGCCGTGGTTCTACTGCAGAGCACTGTTTTAATTTAAATTTGGCAGCGATAAAAGGATATTCTTGTGCACATGAACGTGTCCACTGATCGTAATGTTGTTTTTGTTCAGAACGTAAGTAATGTGAAACGATTGTCATTCCTTAGTGTCCTAGGTTTTTCATGGGTCACGATTCAGTGAAGAATATTGCATCTACCTGCTTATTTTACGCTATCACGTGTTTCCCCAAAATGTACTCGGCATGTGAGCATGGCGCCTGTGTGTCTTATTCCCCTCGTCCTCTCTCTTGGCAGTTGGTTAGTATGACTATACCACCTGCATTGATAATAGTGTCGCCGCTATTCTTGCGGATCATCATGGGCGTAGAAAGACGGCCGAGTGGTCCTAAGTTTTCCCGTGTAGTTTGTCAGTATCGTAAACGTCGCGAAGCTCTAGGGCACGTTCTTCAGGCGCGCTTCCTAGCTCTTGCGCACTTCCGCACGCGTGCGGGACAGAAACATGCTCCCTGCCTGATGTCTCCCTGTTTCCGGGACTTGCGTAAGTTAAGGCATAAATGACATAACGCCGAGGACAGTATTTTTCGAAATCTCTTAAGCTACGTCGAGCGTAAAATTGGGTTCGGTAGCGAGACAGCGAAGATTTTTTTATGTATTGGGACAAGTCACTTTCACAGATATAGGCAAGAAGTGCTTGAAAAATTGAGAAGTAGAGGTACTACGAACAAAAAAATGTCATGAGACCTTAACAGCTTCGAAAAAAACCCCAAAGCACCTTGGTAAATAGAGTTCCTCAGAACAAAGGCTTCAGTGAAACTCACGGAAGAAACTAAAGGACTGCCGTGCACCACATGTATCAAAAAGAAAGCTAACAGGTGAGGCATACTGTTGAGGGGTTTTTGCGGTGGTTAAAGAGATATTGGAAACAAGGGACTACGCTTCCATCGGTTTGTGGTGCGTTCTTGTGACCCCACTGAAAAAATCCCAACAGAAGCGCTCCCACCCTTTTCTTACGGTGAAGGTTGCAATGAACATTCTAGAAAATTTCGGATTATGATTTTCAGCGAAAAAACAAGCAAGCACGAATGCAGCTGCGCGGCTGAGGAACTGGGAGCAGGTGGGGGGCGGGGGGGCTGCAGGGGCTGGTACGGCTTAGGAGGTGGAGTGGTCCTCCTAAGCCGTGGGAAGAGCTTCAAAAAGCCCATCATTCAGCTCAACTACGGCGCCTGCAATTGACTCCCACAGGTCGACAGGTCCTTACAGCATTAGGACTCCGTCCGATACCCCCGAGGGAACAAAAAGAACGCAGTCCTCTAGCTCTGGGAGATGGCACCCGGGTGGCCCCAATCCCTCGAAATATGCACGCCGACTACCACCTTGGTCGCCACGCTGCCCGTGCTCGAACCCTGACTGCGCGATACGGGAACGACCCCACCGCCCTATACCCAGATGCTGCCCCCTACCCTGGGCACGCCGGTGAGATAGCCTGTGTAGTTATGCATACTGGCCGATGCATCCTGACCACCACAACCTCACTTGATGTCGCTGAGAAAATAGCCATTGCTTTGGCCGCCACTTCCCGCCCTGAACCTGTTAATATCCTCACCGATTCGTAAACAGCCTGCCGAAACTACCAGAGTGATCGCATTTCATTATCAGTCCTACTCATCCTCAAAAACTGCTCGACAACCCTGATATCCGCATCATCTGGGCTCCTGGCCACGCCGCCATCAGCGGCAATGAAGCGGCTAATGCCGCGGCTCGCGATATGATACACCGAGGCTTTGCCGACGGTGGCCAATGTGTACCCCTGCAAGATCAACCCTACCCACTGAGTGGCTACACAGAGATTCTCGCCCATGACAAGCGAATTCGTCCCATTCTCCCAGCGCCTCACAGGCGCCTCTTCAGAGAGGAACTTGGTGGCGGCTCCAGACGATTACCTACCCACATCCCACCCGCCTTCACCTCATGTTCTCAACCCAATGGCCTTCCCTCTGTGCTTACTGTCCCCAGCATGGCACCCTTTACCTAATAATATGAAAGTGGAAACGTACTACAGACTTGCCCCCACTTCCCAACCCAACCTTCGAGTAGTGTAGGACTTCCCTGGGCAGCCCAGACCTAGATATCCAGCTGAAAGTGGTGACCCGAGCACGGACGGCCAGAAAAATATAGATATCACGCCTTTCTGAATCCAATTTTGCCATTCGGCTATCCTGGTGAGCCACCCAATGTCCTGTTTGTTTTAATTGGTTTGTACATTCTGTGGCGATGTCGTTTATGTGATGGGCATGATGCGCTACCCTAGTAGATCAACAAAATCACATTTTCCGACACACTGTGTCATTTGTACATAGTTTCTATAATTCTTTCGAGCAAAAACCTGAGGGGTTAATATTTTTGGACGCTTGTGTGTGTGTTTGCCTGGGTTTTATTGTTTTCCTAACTTCGGTGTATTTACTTGTTTGCTTGACCATATAATGTCCTCGTGCTGTCATGCTTGACCGCATTCTCCCATGCAATAAAGAAAAAGAAAGCGATGGCTCAGAAGTGCAGTGCTCGCCTCGTATGCTGGAGGTATGGGGTTCGAATCCACGTACTGCCGGTCACCTATTGCTTTTTTTAATGGGTACAGGAATCCCTGGTCAAGTAAGGACGCTTGAAAGAGGAATTCACGCCTGGAAAGCTGTTTTTATCCTTGCGAAAGGCCCCTAACCCTTGCAGCTGGGTTGGAGCCCCCGGTCTTCTACAACACGAGCGTGACGGGGGGTGAAAGAGTCTGGAGGCAGGTCCTGCCACAGGTGGTTCCGACTTAAGCGTCCACCGTGGTTTTGGAGGCCAGCATGTGCATTCGTATGCTTTAGTAACGCCGGCCACCTAGCGGTAAAACTGGTACAAACGACTCCCCTGCCTGGCGCTCGGCATTTGCGTAGGACTACAGTGGTAGGAAAGTTGACCAGGATTGTACCAGAAATCGCCTGTGTAAAATAATTAGGCTACAAAAATGCACTTTATTTTTTTTTCTGGCCATTGTAGCTTAAAAAAGCTACAATTGTCCCGCTTCATAGCTCCCAATTGGAGACGTCACAAATCATGGTGCAAGAAAGTTGACGTGATGGCGAATCAAACGAGCAGTTTTTGCGGTTCTATCACTACCGCACAATCGCGAAAAAACACCCCAATAACTCCACGCGAGACGCCAAGATGCTCTCGAAGCGAAAAGTCCGGCCACGTCGCCCCATGAACCCGCCTAAGAGGGTGGGATGATTGGGGTTACTGCAGGAGACTTAATAAAATTGCTCTCTCTCTCTCTCTCTCTCATCTCTCTCTTCTCTCTCCTCCTCCTCTCTCTCTCTCTCTCTCTCTCTCTCTCTCTCTCGAAGCGTAGCGAAGCGAAAACGAAATAGCAAAACAAAAGGTGTACCACAAGTTCCATTCCCGGGGTAGAGATTCTTCACGGCGTGACTGCAGCGCCATATGCATTCCTAGTCTGGACTGCCGGTTGTTACCAAACATTCCGTCCCGCATTTGCTGCCGGCGCCGTCTTTCCATGATTCGCCCAACGGCAGCGCGCGCTGTGTCATTAAAAACAGTTGTCACTTGGAAAAAACGAGCTGCGCGTCAGACATGCGGTAGAAAACGACCACAGCGCCACGTTCCTTGCTCTATGTTTTGTAGTTTCTGTGGACGTGTGTGTTCCGCGGGGTTCATATGGGCTGGGAAAAGAAAGGGTGCTGTGTCCTTCCTTCTCGCTGTATGTTGTTATTTCTTTACTTTGTATGTTTGACTAAGATGGATAAAACTTCTCCGCATGCCTGCGCTAACGTGCCGACCATACTAGATTGGACGCAAACGTGGTGAAAGAGCTCCCTTTCGGGACTAATTTATTCTGTGGGATGACATGCTTAAAAAAAACCAACTGAAAGGACGACCGCTCTCTTCGATGGCATATTTTGTCAAGATGTCTAAGTATGGAGAGGCCTAAAGTATAGAAGACAAACAAGGAAAAAAATAGAAAGAAAGAAATAACCCTATTCCTTTTATAGCATAGAAAACAGGAAGAAAGGCCTCGGGTATACTGAAAGGTCTTACCAAAGCTAACAATTCTGGTTGTGTCCGCCAGTTATGTTCGTGAGAGCTTTAGCATACTGTTGCCGTGGTAACGTTAACAGATACCTTCGGCCTTTTTACGATATACCGTGCTGGCCTCGACACGAGAACACCACTTTTGATTTCCGTATTCCGGACTTACCACCCCCGATAACCACCGGCAGCGACATTTGAAGAACTAGCCTCAAAGCAAAATGAGAAAGTTCTGTTGCTCAACTTTATTTGTTTTTATTTTAAAAAGCTTGAAGTTTTCTTTTTCAGACGAGCAATTCACAAGAAATAGTTGTTTCTCGTAGTATTGTATACATCTCCTGAACAGCTTAAAAAAGCTGTCATTCTGATGGCGCCATCTCAGCCCGCAGTTGGCACCGAATAACAAGAATTCGAATTCATGCTTCCTTATTAGCTAAGTATTTCTGCATAAAATGTTTAAAACTCGTCGTAATCATTGTTGGAGAACCTACATTGCGTTGCTCAGTTCGAATTGGACGCTTTAGGAGCTCGACGACCTATATGAACTTTTTGAGGCAGGTGATAGTTCGAGCAGGCTGCATTCCTCGCCCCTCTGACTGATCTCGTCATTTTATGTGCACGCAGGAATCATTCAACAACACTCACGTTATAAACATCATTCAACAGGACCCACGTCCCTCCCCAAGCTTTGACAATTGGAGATAGATTTATTTATTCTGTACAAATTTCAATTGCAGTAACAAAGTGAAACCTAAACTTACACGAAAAGGTTTTTTATCGACTGTGCCATGCATTAAGCGCAAAAAGCAGCGTTCTCGATTTAATAAAGACGCGGGGATATGTTTTGCCACCGCAGAAAGCATGGCGGTGATGGTAGAATATGTGTGGATAAATGCGCAATTTCGCAAACGCCTTGCGCATGCACCGTCAACTTTCACATGAACGGTCAACGGAAACGTAAATATGGTAGCGGTAAGCTAAAACCTGCGAATTTCGCAACCATTGCGTACATTAGACACATTGAAACCAAGAACACGCATGAAAAACGAGAAAACCTTATTTGTATTCCCTGTCGCTGACACCATCACGTAACTATATACGTACCTTTCAAGTAGTGGCAAAGGAACTAAAGAAGTACTCCTGGTACACGAACGTTTTCACCACACTAAAGCAAACATTTAAAGCTTCAGTGCAGAAGATTACGGCTTTCAGAAATGCTGGCCCTTTGCAAAAAAAACGGGAATAAAGACATGAGTATGCAGGTAACAATGATCCATATTCAGTGCAAATACGCATGTGCAGCTGCGTTCCCAGAATTAGCTGGAATCCCCGTCTGCGGTTTTCTATATTCTAGAATATAAACACTACTGCAATCGTGACGTTGAATTCTGAAAGCCCCATTGAGTGGAACACTTGTTCAGTGTATGCTGCTGTCATTTTGCTATCTGCAGCACTTCCAGATATCCAGGACACAAAAGACCTGGACAGTTTTCGAAAAGCAGAATGGTTTATAGCAGTCGACCCAGACAACACGAGGGGCAACATCGCGCTCTTTCAAAATTTGTGTCTTTGATTACGTTGTGGGCAATGTGCTCTCGTCTTGTACAATTTAAGCCAAGCCTTTAGCTTGTATAAGAACCTCAGCCATCACAGTCTTGAAGTCAACGAAAATGCTTGGTCCCTTTCGCACCAAAACCGGCTCGAGTCAAATAATGGTTCCCGAGACTTCGTGTCGACGACACTACTTGGAGGAAACATTTTGCTGCAGATTTCCTTGAATGCTCTTTTCTGATTTTAACTTTTTTACTTTTCCTTCGCATATCTGAGGAGATTCTTTTTTTTTTCAAAATGAGTCGCAGCCACCTAAACAGAATTGGAGAAAAAAGCGAAATTTCTTACCGGACCTAAACGCAACGCTGCCAAAGCTAATATATATATGTTTCACATGTCAGCAAGGGAAAGTTTAGGGTGCAAGCGATTGAAAATTACGCGGCGGATTTGTCCAATAATAGGAATGTAACTTTGGATTTGGCTGATATGGAATTTAAACATTCAATATGATGCGACACTTCATGATTGGAGCACTCTTTGAATTCTTCCGCAGGATCATCTTCTTGGTAACGCCTGAAGACACTCCAGAAGTAACAAAACTCTTCATTGTCTTGCCATTAATTTCCAAAGCACTTCACAAGAAGACTGGCAATATCTTGTTCTTGTTGTTCCTTATATTAATGGCGCATGCCCAATCAGGGTATCGGCCAAACATCAGTCGTTAAACCGAAAGAGGTTACTGACTAAGTACATTACTCGAGGAAAATTAGAAAAATTTGGAAGCTTTTTTTCTTCACCTTGTTCTTCTTCACTTTAAGGGGCTCGTACCCACAGTGGGTGGAGGAATTGGCCATGGCTTGGAAACGGCGGCTATTTCCTCAAGTAATGCCATAGTAAATGTGGGCGTTAAACAAAAACAAATAACCACATTAACTCCGTAGGGGCGGGGGAGACGGGATGAAGTTATTGTTTTCCAACTCTCAGTTTTATTTCGTTCACTTCCCTTTCTTTTCACTCTGTCGTTGAAATCCAAAGAAAGATCTTTCGCCGATCTCTTAAGGGCCGTCATACTCATTAATAAGCTAGCTCTGAAAATGAAATAAACTTTGCAAAACATCCATAAAACACTCCGAACAGTCACGCCAAATGCATACTCCCATTGGGCAAATGTATTTGGCTCATCTTGATCCGTGCTGCAACAGGATGTGGTTCATTTTCGACACAATACACGATCTACGTATACGTTTGCCGGGCGGTATATGACCTACCTCGTTCCTACCTGCTCTCTAAGGAAAGTTCCCGAGTTTTTCCTGTCACTACAGTTTTATTTCACTTAGTACCGGTTTGTGAATTTGGCTCATTTCGAAAGGAAAGAAAACTCCCTACCTTTTTAACAGCACAGGTGTTTATACCGCCACAAATGCGTACATTGCACCAAAAAACCTCGAAGCCCCAGAAAAAAAAAAAGTGGTTTGGGAGATTCCCGCAAGAGAACCCGGAACCTTTACATCGTGAAACCGTCGATCTAACAAGCGGGCCACTTCGAAGGTGCGAGAGGTACGGGGTTGGCATGGCAGGGAACAAAAACGTGCGCAGCCAATGGAGAAAAAAAAAACGCTTTCGAGAAGGTCGGAATCGAACCAGGGTCGCTCGCGTTATGAAACCGGCGTTCATCCGATTGGGCAATCATCGCATTGCGGGCGAAGAAAATTTTCATTGGGTTCATAGCGCAGGCGTTGGCTTTGGACTTGGCAGTGGGTTATAGCGCGAGCTAACGGGGTCCATTTTGGGTGAGATATGAAAGCCTGCGGGCGAGACGATGCGGGCCAGCCAGTCATGGAGAACTTTCAGCGGCAAGTTCGGACATAAATGTGAAGTGATGACATATGGAGCGGAAACTTGCCGCCTTACGAAACAACTTCAAACGAAACTAAGGTGGATCCAGCGGGCCATGGAGCGAATAATGATCGGAGTAACACGTAGAGACAGAAGCCGGGCTTCCTGGGTCAGAGAACAAACTAGAGTAGAAGATATCATAGTTAAATAAAGAACAAGAAATGGACTTGTGCAGGCCACGTAATTAGGCGAAATGACAACCGGGGAACTACCAGGGTGACAGAGTGGACCCAGAGGAACCGTTCTAGAAAAAGTGGAAGAGCAATTACTCGATGGAGGGGCGAAAAAATGAATTCGGAGGCGAAGAATGGAATCGACTGGCGCGGTGCAGGAGCGGCTTAAGGTCGATGGAAGACGCCTTCATCCTGCAGCAGACCTAGTGAGGAGCTGCTGCTGATGATGATGACGCAACATCCGGCTCTCCGATGAAGGGACAGGGGCCGTCAGCTCTGCTGTTTCTACAGCCTTGCCCCACTAATGCAAGCTCCGCCAATTTTTTTTCTTCCCACTTTCTTTTATCATTCCTTTCCGTCTCCTTGCCCCTTCCCCACGTCCAGGATAGCCAATGGAGTTTCCAAAAGATTTAACCTTCTTGCGTTTCCTTCCTTCCTTCCTTCCTTCCTTCCTTCCTTCCTTCCTTCCTTCCTTCCTTCCTTCCTTCCTTCCTCATTCCTGTCTTCCTTCCCTTCTTTCTTTCTTTTTTTTATTCCTTCCCTCGATATGGCCTCAAAGAACCTGACACGCTCTAATTAATACATACAGGCAATACTTATAAGTAGTCTCACCTATGGAACACCGTACTTGGCCCTTAAAACGAACGAAAAAGCCAGATTAAATATAATTATTCGCCAAGCCTACAAGACTGCACTCGTGCTGCCCTCGAAGACATCGACATCTAAATTATTACAAATAGGCGTACATACCAGTTGGGAGGAATTACAAGAAGCACACCACATTTCTCAGATAGAGCGTCTGAAGAAAAGAACGACGGGGCGCGCAACTCTTCACCGATTAGGTCATACGACTCCACTTGTTAAAGATCAGAAAACAAGCATACCTTTGAAGATTCGACAGCACATACGAGTGGCCCCAATACTATGAAATATGAATCCGGAGTACAACAAGGCCAGAAGAATTACCCGAGAACGAGCTATGTCCGCCAGATATGCAAACGACCTAAATACCTGTTATGTGGACGCATACCCTTTATCCGCACCATCCCGCCAACGTAACTTGTAGTGAATGGAGGGAAACAAGAAATCACATCCTGCACAGTCAATACCACAGCGATTGATACTGCCGAAGAAGCCGCGATAGCCCACGCCATCATGACTGCCCAATACCCAATCACCATACTGACTCTCAGGCAGCGTGCAGAAATTACAAGGTCGAATTTCTAAAACAGCACTTCGTCTTCTTTTAACAAGACCGAGCATTCTTAAAGTTTATATAGTTTGTGGGCCAGGACACGAATCCCTTGAGGGGAATGAGGCGGCTCACGCCGCTGCCCGCGATTACATACACCGGGCCGTTTCTCTCACGGGGCAGTCACCACCTCTTCCACCTAACCCGCAACCTCTCTTTGGCTACACAGATATCTTGGCGGACTGCCGACACAGACAGCAAATTTTCCCATTCCACACACCAACTCACAAGGGATGAAGCAACAACGTTCAGACGACTTCAAACTAACACGTATCCACACCGTACCCTTCTTCATGCCATTTATCCGACAGACTATCAATCCACGTGCAACTACTGCCCTGCGCCCGGTACCCTATACCATCAGGTGTGGGAGGGCCAAAAGACACCGGACCTGCAACCAATCCCCATCCCCCATCCCCTCCATACAACAGTGGATGGCGCGGTTGACCAGCAAGGTCTCTACATTCCAGCTTGTCCTTGTGCAATGGGCCCGCGCAGCCCGCCGCAGCCACGGGATCCCGGACTAGTGATCCCCTCCACCGGGCGAGTGCCCTAACAACTGCACCTGTTATTGTTAATAAAGATTTGATTCATTCATTCATTCATTCCACCTTCCTTCTTCCTCGGTTTCTGTGTGTTCGAAAAAATTCCGTAGGGCACCAAATAAAACGAAAAATTGGTTCCACAATCAGTGTGTTAGCGTCCTAGTTCAACCCATCTTTGAACTCTTGGAATGAATTTGATGCGTGGAACACTGGAGGCACATTTCGCGGCCGCGCACACAGCGCATACAATAGTAAGAGCTCCTGTGAGTGCAGACGAAGAAGAGACCACCAAGGCATTGAATAAAAGTAAGTAGCGGCAAATATTGCGGAATGCCAAGAAAGCAATAGATAAGGGAGGCTTGCAAAGATAGAAGGGATGACAGCGGCAATATAGTGCGCAAATGAAAGGAATTCGGCTCAGCATATGGTGCATGAAAAGTTCGGTCTTGGTTTGCACTTAGCTGGAAACACCAGCTCAAATATCCCGCATGCTGATGGCCAAACAAGGCTCGCTTGGCGAAATAATTTCCACCAGACACGGCTCCTATTCTTTTTTTGCTTGCCTACAATACTTTTTTTAGTTTTATTTCTATTTTCTTTTTATTGCCTTCTTTCAATATTTGATTCTTTTTCTCATAAGTTTTGTTCATTAATTTTTTTTACAATGAGGAAATATTATTTTATCCAGTTTAAATTCCTTCTTTTATTGTTACGGCTTTACTTGGTTCCGCCTTTTGTAGTTTCTTTTCTACCCCTTCCTTCATTTTTATTTCTTCGTTGAACGTTAAATGATTGTTGACATTTTATAGACTTTCGCAAGACAAGTATACTACCGGATATTTCAGTTGCATTTTGATTTGGGGATGACAGGTAATGACAATGTATCATCTCTACAATCTGTTTACAAAACTAATATGTACATGCGGTTTTACTTTGCAGCTTCCGGTGCTGAAAGCGCTTAAACTTCCAAACAGTTATCAATTCAGTTTGCGGGCTGTGTAGTGAAACGTTGATGAGAAATAGAATGGCTCCGAATCTAATGTTACATCCCTAGCAAATTTACGCTTGAAGGGTAAGACGCACTTCACGTTCTAAATTTTACGTGGAAAAGTCAATTTCATAGTCGGGCAAAAGAAGAAAATCGAACCGAAAATATAAACTTTTACCACAAACATATTTATTCGCATTGCGCGTACACATAGCACAGAAACAAAGATAGAACTACGAAAAATATGTTCCCGAATAATTCGCGCAGACACGCTAACGCTTAGTGTGATTTGCTCAAGGGCACAGTAGCGGGTCTGATTGTGGTAATTTTAACGCGAGAATGTCTCATTTCCCGCTATGCATAACCTAATCACAGTAAAAATTTTCGCGCCGTTACGCCATGCACTCATCTTAACAAAAAATCTGCAGAAAGAAAGTGCTTCCCGCGAAAAGGCTCCTCGCGAGTTACCCTGTACTGTGTAAAGTAAATTTTGGGCATGAACAAGAACAGTAACTAAATTCTTCGCTAAAATAACCGTGGAAAATAGACGAGATCGAAATTTTCAGCCCACTACCATACGGCGGAAGCAGATAAAAAGCCACTTAAGAGTTTTAAAACCTCAATGGAGTCGGAGGGGAGAAAGCTGACAGCACAATAGGAATTCTAGAATGGACTCTGAGTAGAAAAAAAGAATAATATTTTGCTGAGGAATAGGTTCCGCAGAATTAAGTTTTGGCTTTGAAGGATCATCTCTGGGGGGGTAAATGAGAGGCTTGCGATATTTTTTATTGCGAAAAGATAAGAAAGTGCATTTTTTCGTCAAGGCTTTTAAAACACCACTTCTTTGAGCTCTTTACCCTTTAGCGAAACTTCGCTCAGCAATAATATTGACTGTCAGCAATCATCAGATCCCAAGACGGGAGAAGAACCAGGAAGCGCCGACACAAGAAGCAACTTCACGCCGTTGAAGAAATTAGGGAAAATTGGCTGATAACGGCCATAACTAAAACTGGCAGCGTGGATCGTGCGCAGAGCGTTAAGGAAACGGCATTGTGGGGAATCGACGAAGAGTGTGCCGGCTAAACTCAAACGGCGAACGTAAACGGCACCCACCGTAGTGGTCGAAGAAGTTTCGAAAATAAATGAAACTGCACGAGTTCTCCCGCTGTCCATCACATCACTGCCACGGCTAACAGTGGACGTCTGTTTTCTTGTTAGCACCCCAACTGATTGTTCGGACTACCTTTAATGGTACAGCTGCTGTGATGCTTGCAGGTTTTCTTGAGACATCAAGACATCCCTGCCACACGCCGAGCTCGTAGAGGTCGTCTCTGGGGTAATGGATCATCAGCCCCTCTAGGACATTCCGGGCACCTGCGCACCTGGATTAAACAAAAACTGGAGCCGAAAAGTTATTCGGGTAATGCCATTGACCATGAAGCAAAAATTTCTGATATAACAAATCCTTCAGAAGCAAATAAGTAAATCTCCACATATTATGCGCCGTCCAATCAAAACACCTGACTGGAGGTCTACAGGGCACACAGGTCTTAAACGATCATAAGTATACTATGTTGTTACTGTTTTTCCCGTGCGTCCGTCTCTTCACTCATCATATTTTTACGCGCTTTTCGCTGTAATCCCGCCCGTTCAGGTCTCACACCACGCAATCGTGCGCACCTCTTCTCTCTGTATAAAAAAGATAGATATCGTGCGCTCCCCCTTACAAGAGTAATCCTTGTACGCAAAAAAAAAAAATGGTTATGGAAGAAAGTCGCAGAAAAAGCAGCCCCTCCCCACATGGCCGGCGTGTCTGCAATCTTAACCGCAGAGCATTTTTCCGCTTAATTGGTTTGCCCGAAACACTGTCGTAGTCCTCAGATTACGGAGTGCTATTCAACGGGTCATACCACAAGTTCAGCAGAATGCCTTTCGCCGCCACTTATTCGTGTAGCATGATTTGTGCGACGCCACTAATCATTACATGTGTGGCGGCCCGTACTGCATTACAGCGCGAACGTAACTGGACGGTCCGCCTTCTTTCACAAAAAATATAGTTGTTGCTTTCACCTTCGCAGGAAAACCCCGACGACATTTCACTGCATAGAACGCAAAGAACGCTAATATGCAAAAACAACAAGAAACTTGCATTGGTACATACCTTTTCCCATTTTCCCACTAGCCACTGCTAAATTGCAGCCTGCGGCTCAAATAGTAGGTCATTTGCGGTATTTTCTGTAGTGTAGCAAGATGTCTGGCTTTGACACCAGATGCTCTGTCGGTTGTGTTCTCTCTAAACAGGTCCAGCAAACTGCCAGAGGTTCAAAGAAGCACTTCTCTAAACGGCATTTAAGAGGGCTCAACATTACCTTTTCTTATTTCCTTTAAATTGTGTTCAATGACGCGCTTAAAATCAGACACAGAAATTAGGACAATATGAGGTCGTCACACACTATTGAAGGAAGAGGAAAAAACCCCAGAAAATAAGAAAATTGTCCACCAATTAGTAGCATCATTATGCCGCTTGTCCAGAGTGCGAGTTCTGAGCAGCCAAATAGGCTATTAGTTGCGAAAGACGTCGCATTACTTTATTATTTTTAAGTGTTCTTTTCTTACTTGGAGGCAATGATGCGAATACATACTATTATAGCGTTGAAGCGCCTTTACGTGGCTCAATATGTTTTTTTTTCGAGGCGTGCTCCAGATTCCCGTCCAGATTCCCGCAAGGCGTGCTCCAGATTCCCGTTTAGTCTGATTTGCATTCGTATGTTGAACGTTCTTTTACGACATTTGTCGTTTATTCATCGGTTCTGGCGGAGATGTATAAGATGCATATTTCTGCTTTTTGCAGAACATTTTTTTTTAAATTGTTTTTATTTTTCTTATTTCTTGGGTTTTCAAAAAATTTTCCCGGAAATTAGATTGATTAACGCTAGCTGTTATAACAATTAAAGGTGTTGTTTCCGCAAAATCTGCATTTTTTTTATAAATTCAGGGCTTTACACGGTTCACTCATGTCCGCTATTCTTTATTTGTACTTTGAAACATCTTTTCTGAACTGTCCTTATTCTTCGGTTTTGGGGGAGATGTATAAGATGCAATTTTTTTATTTTGTCAGAACAATTACGTTTTATTTATCATTTGTTTTTTCGCGATTTTCGCTTTTTCAAAAATTTTTCCAAACGATTATCTCCATTTACGCTGTTATTACGGTTAGAGGTGTTAATTCCGCGAAATCTGCATTTTTGCACAAATACAGGCGGTTAGTTCATTTTTCAATTTTTATTCGCATTTTGAAAGTCCTTTGTGGAACTTTTAAGATTCTTCTTCGGTCTCGGGTGAGATGCATAAGACACTTTTTTTTATTTTGGCAGATCATTTTTGCTAATAATTTATTTTTTATATTTTTCCTATTTTTTATTTTTCCCAAATTCTGTCCGGCAAGTTTTTTTTTTATTTACGCTATTATAATTATTATAGGTGCTACTTCAGACAACTCCAAATTTTATTGGAAATTAACGGCGTTACATAGTTCAGTCATTTTTTCGTCATTTTCGTCATTTTGTCATTTCAGTCATTTTCGCTATTTTTATTCGTCATTCGGAATTTCATTTGCGGACTTTTCCCGGCCGCGGCGGCCGCTTTTCTGATGGAGGCGAAAAGCAAAAACGCCCGTGTGCACGACATTACGGCGCACGTTAAAGATCCCCAGGTGGTCAAAATTAGTTTGGAGCCCTCCACTACGGCGCGCCTCATCGCCTGCATTGCGTCAGCGTGTTAAACACTACAATCAATCATTTGCGGACTTTTTAACACGAAAGTGTTTTATTCCTGGATACACAAAGATTTCACTGACGTCATATCCGTCGCGGAAATGACGTTTGTACAACGAAGCAAGTGGCCTGTAAAGGGTGCACCTCTGCACGCAGGGTTTTCTCGCGGGGAAGCAACCTTTAGTTCTAAAGAGTACATTATACTTGTTTTTGTTCGTTTTCGGGTTTTGTATGTTAACACGAAGGTGTTTTATGCCGGGATACACCACGATTTCACTGACGTCATATCCGTCACGGAAATGACGCCAGTACACCCTTGCCGAAGCGACCCGCCAGCAGGACGTCACCCACCAAGCACACCCACAAGACAGCCGCAGACCCGCAAATCATGCTCAACTGCAGATTTCGCTGCAGGTTTCACTTCCGTGTTTTACCGATTCCTATGACAGAGTAATCAACCACAGTTTTTGTTTTGTTTTTTTGTTGTTGTTGTTTTTCGGGAGGTTCAATGCGACGCATATTCTTGACTTCGGGAGATCATTTTAGTGAAAATTTTATTTTTTCTCTTTTTCCTATTATTTGGTTTTTCATAATTTGGTCCGACCCATTATCTCCATTTACTGTATTAAAGCGAGTAAACCTGTTACTTCCCCCAAATATGAATTTTAGTCGGAATGTAGGTCTTTAAACGCTCCTGGCTCTGGGAGTATCCGGAAAAGAATACTACGAATCGAAAACTGGGCAACTCATTACTTACAAAATTTTAGCAATCCACACGTTGGGATAACTATGTTCGCAAGTGTTAAATCTGACGCATTTTTACCAGCAGAGCCGTTGAAGCTTTTAGTCCCGCCATTGAGCGTTACCAAAAAACTCAGCCCAGCCGAGCGCACGTGAGCGTGCGCCTTGTGAGGAGCGCCCAGCGTCATCCAGGCTTGCGCGTGGGCTTGCGCCACGTGAGGAGCTCGCCAAAAACACAAAAATTCGAGTGCTTGTGAGCGTGTGCCCAGTGATGAGCGCCCGTGTCGGCCAGCTCGATCTTTGAGAACACTCTGTCCAGCGTTCGTGGCGCGATCTCTCGCGATCAGTATTCTTCGCCAGTTCCCGAGCTTTCGCACCTGAAGTGGGGAACTCAGACGCACGAGATCGCGAAGGCTTTACTGCAATCGACCTTCCAAGGCAACACGACCGCTCACGACATCTCCTTCCGAGATTTATCCCGCCAGGCCACCGCAAGGTCGTACCTAGAGACTGCGCATCCTTTGCGTATCTATCAAAAGATAGCAGAGTACTATGGTTACCATAGAATGACCTATGCTTCCACCCACAAATCCTTCACCAAAGGACAGAAGGCCTGCCTCCACTTCCTCCAAACAGATACCTTTCCTCACCCAACCAAGCTCTTCTTGCTTCATCCTACGCAGTACTTCCCGCTGTGCAAATCATGCGCTGCACGAGGCACACTGTACCACATGGTATGAGAGTGCTAGGCAAACTGCAAGATTTCTAGAATTCCGCAGCCCCCCCTCCCCCCTTCCCGTGAGCACTGGGCGAAGGAACTGTCCAGCTCCGGTCCACACTTCCAGCTTAGGCTGCTGGAAAGGGCCGTTGCAGCAGGGATCTCAGATGGACTCCTGTACAGCGGACCCCACCCACGCTACAATGCTTGTAATAAAGTTTATTCTCTCCCGCTCTGCATTGTACTGTCACTTCGACTGACGTGAATCTGCTGCTGTGTATTTACGTCGTTTTCTACGTGTTGCTTCGCTGTTTTTAAGAAATGAAATAAAACCTCCGAACTTGTGTCGATTTATGTCAGAAAGTGGAGGTTTTTCTTTTCTTCACTTTTTTCACTTACGTAACGCGCGCATTTGGGAGCACACATGATTTTCTGTGTGCTTTTTTCCCACAATAGGCGGGTTTAGGGGGGGGGGGGTTGTGTTGACCGAATGATGACAAGAGTAAATAGTGATGAGATGAACAGAAAAAGTGTGGAAGTCCAAAAGAGGACGGTGGTGGGGTCCCTGCAATATAAGAGACTGCCATCGTCCAACGTGAGGCCGGTCCTTGGAAGATACCATGTCCTCGTTGCACACATGGCAGACAGGACCACAGCATGTGGTCGATGTCGGCTTCAGCACCTCTAGGATTACAAAGAGGGCCACTACAAGTTTGTGAACATCTTGATGGTTAGACTGGAGGCATATAGTAGAACAGACACTTGCACGTAACGCACAAAATAAAGGCGGGTGAAAAAAAGCGTATGAGGAGAGTCAAGTAAACGATTGTTTTTATACAGGGCCCATTTGCGGAAATCTAAGGTTTATCCCTACGGACATCTCACCCAAGTAGCTGGAGTGCTTCAGTTTTCTACTGGTGCCTTCAAAAAACGGTAGTTTCATTTTCCCCATGGCGACCTGTCATTTATGTCCCAGATCCGATACAGGCTCACATATTTTTTCTCTGCCGTTACATTCTTTCTCCTAAGAAGCCAATGGTGTTTCCCACGACTACCCCTTCTTCATAGATTCCCGTCCTATTGAAGGCGATATGTATACGTAAGGTAAAATTCAAGACAGCGATAGCCAAGTCTAAAAATAGGTATAAAACTAAATTTCCTAATGCCGGTAAGAGCAGTGCCGCCGAAAGTGAAGATTGTGTCAGCACTCTGAAGGCTCGAAAGTCGGCAAGAAAATGCGAGGGAAAACAAACAGATATAGCTTTCTGCAGCATCGTGGCTCCAAAAACGAAGTCTTTCTTTTTCATTTTGTGGGCAGGAGTATTTTTGTCTGAGTATTTCGTGTAATCTTTTCTCTGCATTTGTTTCCGACAAGTCCTTTATGGCCGCTTTGCCTGCGCGGGACACATGTCCGCAATGACTTTTTGTTTTACTTTTTCAGGAATTTGATATTCTGGCTTTTCTCTTTCTTTCTCTCATTGGTTATTTCTTTTTTTCTCTCTCTATTGTTTTCTTTCTTTCTTCTTTCTTTCTTTCTTTCTTTCTTCTTCTTTCTTCCTGTACATGGTCCGTATTCTTGGACAAACAATTTTACTTAAAATGCGCCCCTAAGAAATGTAGCGCTACTATTTAGTCAAAGCAGAACCGTGTAGTCTCCTATCTTCTTTTGACAGGTTCCGAGTTCATACATCTGGTGTTGAAGTATATTTCAGCAAGATATCTCATACTCACCAGGATGAGATATTATCCACTCACGTTGGGGGGGGGGGGGGGGCTGTTTTTACGGATGCGGAATAACGAAAGAGGTTGACCAGTAAAGCCTTTCGGCAATGCCCGAGCGCTACCGAGGTAAACACAATACAGGGGTAAGAATATCATGAATATTAAGCATTTCACGCAAAAGGGCGCCAGAAAACCAGTGTATGTAACACCTGCGCTGTCCTATTTATTTTATTTATTTATTTATTTTATTTGTAATATACTGCCAGCCACCTGTTGGTAGCCAAGGCAGGAGTGGTTACATATTGATACATTCAGCACTGTGGTGCAGCGGAGAACTCGCGTGGTACAGCGAAACACGTAACCGAACAAGGGAGACAAAGTTTTCTGAGTAGAAACCAACAGTCCGAAGAAAAAAACCAAATAGCGCGTAACATACCCGACAAAAGCACTCTTGGTTACGTACATCCATCACAAAGTTTCCGGAGCAGGAACAAGCAAAAAAAGCGCGTCGAACACACCAGAAAACAGACTGTTGGGTAGGTACATCCTGGCTTCCAAGAAATACACACAAGTTGAAATGTACACAATGTTTGCCCAATGGCGATAACGCTCGTTGGCGTCTTGCGGGCCCTGTTTGCTTGTTAAAAGTAAGAACTGATAGATGATACGAATGATTCTGGGGTCACAATTCAGTTACAGCTTGTGGCAGCGCATTGCCAATCCGATATTGTTCGTGGAAAAAAAGAAAAACGGTGAGCATCAGTTTTTGTGCGGGGCATTTCGATTGTTTTGGCATGTTTGTTACGTGTTTGACGCGATTTATTAAACTGCATGTAGGTGCTAAAGGCTATTCCTAAGTTATTGTTAACAATGTTGAACAGAAATTTTAGGCGGTGTACTTTCCGGCGTGCCTGTAGTGTTGGAAGTCCTGATCGGGTACGTAGCTCTGTAACTGAAACTCGCCTGCCATACGCGTTGTAAATAAACCGTAGGGATTTGTTTTGAATGCGTTCAAGACAGTGTATGTCTGCTTTCGTATGGGGATACCACACAACATCTGCATATTCCAATATAGGTCGTACTAAAGATGTGTATGCCAATTGTTTTGTTTTGCTTGTGCAATGTTTTAATCGGTGCCTTAGCAACCACAAACGTTGAATAGCAATTGATGATATGATTGGAATATGTGTGTTCCAGCTTAGATTTGAAGTTATTGTTACACCTAGGTATTTAAACTGGTGTACAGTTTGCAGTGCAGTATTGTTCAGTTTGTAAGGAAATTCGAGGGGGTCTCTTTTACGCGTTATGGTCATTTGGGCACACTTTTTTACATTGAGGCTCATTTTCCAGGAATTGCACCAATCAGTGATAGCACTTAGATACGTGCTAAGGGCAGTCTGGTCCTGTCTCGTGCGAAAAGGAAGGTACGCAACGCAGTCATCGGCAAAAAGCCGACAGCGCACTGAAGATGAAGAAGAAAGATCGTTCAAATAAATAAAAAATAAGAGTGGACCCAGGTCCGAACCTTGGGGAACACCAGAGTATACGGGGGATAATTTTGACGTATTATTAGCAATGTGGACGTACTGACGAATACGAATCAAGCCACCGGAGAATTTTCGGGCTAGCTAATATTTTTTAAATTTTAAACAGCAAATGAGAATGGGAGACACGGTCAAAGGCTTTTTCAAAATCTATAAAAACTGCGTCAATTTGCCCGCCTTCATCAAGCGATTTAATTAAAGAGATCGTTTGTAGTATGAATTAACTGCGTTACGGTTGAAAACCCACGCCGAAATCCGTGTTGATTAGGAGAGAAGTTATTTTGTTCCAAGAATGAGCTGATATGTTTGAAAAGAAAGTGTTCCATCACTTTACTTGCTGTGCATAAGAAAGAAATCGGCCGGTAATTTTTAATATCAAATTTGTCGCCGGACTTGGGAACGGGGACAACTTTAGCCTTTTTCCAGTCTTCTGGAACTTCACCTCGTAGGATGCTTTCTCGAAAAATTACAAACAAAAATCTTGAGCACCACTCAGCATACCTAACAAGGAAAGCATTTGGTATATCGTCCGGTCCAGCTGATTTTTTTGCGTCAGGTGGAGCAGAGCGGAGAAAATGCCCTCCTCGGTAACAACCCAATCAGGTATATTTATGCAAGACACCAAACATTCTGGTGGTGAGTCGACTGTCCGTACAAATACAGAGGAAAAGTAATCATTGAAGGCTATTGCCAAGGAGCGCGGGTCAATGACATCAACATTATTCACTTTTAGTTTCTTTATTCCCTATTTTTTGTTAGTTAGGTGCATCCAGAATTTTCTCGGACTAACACTCATGAAGTTATGCATCCTTACATTAAAAAGTGAAATTTCGAGCTTTTGATTTTTTCCCGAAGCTCAGTCCGCAGGGTCGTTAGCAGACAGTTACTGGCTGCGTTGGAAATGCGTGATAGTCGTCTTATTTTACGTTTGAGTTGAAGAATCTCACGTGTGATCCAGGGACTGTGGTTAGCAATTTTTTTCTTTTTTAATGGAACATAAGTAATGCACTTCTACACGATGTTTTTAAATTGAGTCCAGAGTGCATCAACACTCAGTCCGTTGTTGTTGTACTCGGAATGAAATTTATCAAATTCCAGTTCAAGTAAATCTGATCGATTGTAGGGTTTAACGCGCCGACGCAACGCAGGCGATGAGGCGCGCCGTAGTGGAGGGCTCCGGATTAATTTTGACCACCTGGGGATCTTTAACGTGCGCCGAAATCTCGTACACACGGGCGTTTTTGCTTTTCGCCTCCATCAGAAAAGCGGCCGCCGCGGCCGAGTTCAAGTAAATCTAAAATGCTTTCGTCCGGGGCAGCATTGAAATCAAGATACTTCCGTATCACAGGAGTAGAGGGCCCGGGGTGCATAGCATGTTGCTGTGGAACAATACTAGTTCGTGATCAGAAATTCCAGGTTGAATTTCTGTGGTGTTATTGTGCCCGATGATAGCCACGGAAACAAAGATAAGGTCGAGCATTGAACTCGCGCCTGGTGTAAGTCGAGTGGGCATTCTTACTAGCTGCGTTAAGTTGAACGAAAAAACTGTGTCGAGTAGTAATTCAGAGTTCCGGCAATTGGAATCAATGCTGAGGCGATCCCAGTCAATTTTTGGCAGGTTGAAATCCCCACACAGGATTACGTGTGTATAGCGTTTGCAATACTCGCTAAGATAGTCGTGCAGTGTTTCAAGAACTGAAATGTCGGAGTTCGGAGGCCTGTAGATGGCACCAATAAGTATACTGAGCTTATTATGCTGAAGGACAATCCAAGTCATTTCAATACACGTATTGTTTGGCAAACACGTATAATCGAGACCATTTTTTAGTACTATTGCTACACCTCCCCCTTTTGAACCTCGATCTTGGCGAATAATTTCATAAGAGTTAGGAATAATCGTAGAGTCAGGAATGCCGCTGTGAAGCCACGTTTCCGTGAGGATAGTGACGTCGGGATCATGCGCAATGAGGAGACTTTCTAAATCATCAGATTTGTTGACGACACTTCGAACATTTATATTTAAGAGTGAAAAGTGCCTTGAGATACGATGCAGATTAGGCGAAACTGTACCCGGTACGGTCGTGTTTGTGTCGCCGTTGTGACGTCACGGCGCAGATAATGGCACTCTCTTGTTGAGCACCTCGTCCCATTGATGTAACTTTCCATTTATTTTTATCTTGTCAAACAGCAAAGCAACTTTCACACCACTATCTCTTTCCGCTTTTGCGCTTGCCCATAACTTTTTTCGGATGCCCTGAACGCGAGGGGAAAAGTCTTCCGAGATGCTGTAGCCGTGCCCTTTAGGTTGCAGCAGTTTTTGAAGATTTTAACCTTATCTCTTCCGTCAACCAGTTTTAAAATGACTGGCCGGCACTTGTTCTCGGCTGGTCGCCCAATTCTGTGAATTCGTTCGATTGCGACGTCTGAGATTTTGAGCAAATCTTCAAATATATTTTTTGTTACTTGCTCTTCAAGAGATTGTTGAGGTTCGCCCTCGGGTTCCTTGACACCAAAAATTATGATATTGTTTCTTCGACTCCTATTCTCCAGATCATCAATTTTCCTAATTAAACCATTTACTTGCTCCTGCAAGTCGTCGACTTTAGCAGTCGACGACTCCGAAGTCTAAAAGCGTGAATCTCTGCAAACTAATCACACGGGCCCCACTGTCCGAGCACGCAGCCTTTGTTTCTAGAAGCACGGATCCTCACTTTCGCATGCTGTCGCTAACACGTCCCGGGGCATGCTTCCGGGTAGTCGCTTATTTACACTAAATCAACAGTACAGATGCACGCATGCGTTAAGTGTTCTTCCTAGCAGTGACGGTTGATACCTTCCATCATTGAGATTTCTCAGCAATGGCTCAACTAAACAATAAAAAAGTGGGACCAGGGGGGACATCATTACAAACGTTCATTCGAGGCATCTACAGCTTCCACACTTGCTCACACGTACGTTGATAGCTACGATAAGAATTAGCAATGCGAAAGAGGGGTAACAAAAGGCGGGGTGGGATGGGAGGGGAGATACGAGTGCTCCCAAAAAGCGGGAAAGCCAACTTGCAGGAACAGCAGCCGATTCCGGTCAGTCCGACAGCGTTAGGACTTTGTTGACGGAGCAAACAGCTCGCTCGCCATCTCTGTTTGCACCTCTGTCGGCAGCGGGTGTCGTTACGCCTGAATTCGAACGCTCACCGGCGCCAAGTGGACTGTCGAGCGACTCTCGAGGGTGAGCGACCCGCGAGGGGCGAGGGCGAGGCATTGGAAAACACGAGCCTGAGTTTGCTTAAGGAGAGGACGCGGTGTGTTGCAGGCGGTACAAGATCGCCCTGTGTGTAGCTCCTGGACACACGTCTGTCGCTTCCAATGGGCTTATTGGCGGAAGGACTCCGCCTGTGTACAAGAAGAGGAAAAAACAGACGTTGTGACATGGGTTAGCACGACACTTACGCGGGGCTAATAGCAAGGCACAAATATATGCTGGCGGCTTCTACTTTTGTGCGAGCGTCCTTCGAATTGCATAGTTCCCCAAATATAGGATATCCTCCCGTTCTTTTATTGAACATAGTCCGATCGAAGTGTTGGAAAACGTTTGACGTACACGACACATTATTCCGTAATGACGAAGTTTACACGCGTTTTGTCACCAATGGAATGAGTGTTACAAGCTGGTCACTAACTTGTAGAGGCGTCAGCAATTTCGCAAAACATTGCAAATGACTTTTGGCGGTAGACTGCACTCATTATGTGTTTCAATGTCAGCACGGACGTTCGGCAGTGCTGGACCGGCAAAAAGCGAAAAAAGAACACTGTTGTTGAAAACAACAGACCAATGAATACGAGAAAACTGAAGTAGCAGAAAAAGCTCCGCGGACCCAATTAAAATATTTAGAATGCCAGCAGGCATATTCACGCGTGTTTAGGAAGGTGCTTGTAGCGCAAGCATACTGTTCCCGCAATTTGATAAAATTAAAACAGCTTTTTCACTGCTTCCCGGCTAGGCAATATGAAAATTGAGTGCTTCCTTTGCATGTCAATATGTGTTTTGAGACAGGCAGTTTGTAAAAACCATGAACTTCAATCCCGACATTGTGTCGAAAGCAGGATACATAAGCGAATTAGGTATATGAACAAGACTCTTAGCCTGCAAAATTTGATTTATACAGGAGCACACACAATTTTATCATGCAATCATTTCTCTATTTGCTGAAAACCCACAGTTCTCCAGAACGATGACGAAAGCCGCCGAAAAAAGTTTCGAAACACGTACTCCGCGTGAAAGCTGCCCATGGGCCCCTGACGTTTTTGTAGCACAAAGTTATATCTCTCTCCACAGGCCTCATCAGCACATCGCGGTGCTGATACAGTATATTAGAAACGATGGATTAGCTACACGCCTTTAGAGAGAGGTTGGGTATGCTGGTGACACGCACAAACTACACATGGAACAGAAAAACTACTCAGGTTTAACAGTTCTGAACTTAGTTTTTACGGGTGAAAGCAAGAACTATGTAGTCAGTGTTTCGGGAAGATTTTCTTTTTCTGCCGTTTCGCAGCCTGCCGTCTAGGTACATCTACATGGATGGTGGAATTCATTTTTTCGCTTGCGCTGAAGGGAACGCATGGACAGTTCAGCAGGTGCGACCGTCGATGGCGAGACGGGGATATCAAGCGCCGATGAAGCAGCCGTGAAGCCATCGCCAGTTACTTGGTTTCATTTGCTCTCAAGCGCATGCATGCCCCGACGGCCAAGCTGGAGCTGAGCGAGCAAGGGCAGGCGAAGCATCTTTCTTACCCTTTCCTAACCCCATGGTATCACAGCAACGCGAGTAGGAGAAAGTGAGATGATAAGACGCAACTACCTCCCCGGCTGCTGCAGGTCCCTTGCTAAGCGATGAATGATCTTGAACTCCACCAAGCACTCCAGCGTCATGCCTTCCCAGCGCTGGCATGGAGGACGTTCTGCTCCCGAAGGGGTCTGCGGCGGACACCCAACGGAAAGTATTCGACCATCTGCTTCATTACCTGGAGACGACCGGCTTCACGCAGCGGCTGTAGCCCGGACCGCAGTGACTGACTGATGTGCCCAGACCGACAGCCCTATCTCTTATTCTTTATCCTGTCTTTATACCTCTCTCTCTCTCGCGCGCGCGCTCTCTCTCTCTCTCGCTCTCTCTCTCGCTCTACTTTATCCTTTTATTCCGCCTCTACTTCCCTTCCCCGTACTGGGTTTTACGGAGGTGGGCTCCCTCCCGAGCTCAAAAATATCCCAGTGCACTTCCTTTCCTTTTCCTTTCCCGCAAACCACAGCCACCACTCCCTTGAGAGATACAGCGTAGTAAAGCTTTCGCTCTAAATCTTGGTCTAGCACTTTTTTTCTATTTGCAATTCCAGTTATTTCTGGACGCACTCCGAAAACACAGAACGCATACACTTCTAAGGCACCTGGCTAAATGTTTTCTTTAGCGCCTTCCTAGTGTACAGTCCACGAAGCAACCACCCAGACGTCTCCTAAATTCACTGCGGAAATAGAAATGTCTTGCGTTAAAGACAATTCCGACATCGTACGGAAGCAGTGCATCAAAACAGGCATAAGAAGTAATGCCAACTGGATAATGTTTTATAGGTGTCAAAGTGCAAAGGCTAACATAGCACTTATATGGTGTTTAGACATTCTTCCGTAAGTGTGTCAGAAAAAAGCAAGAGCACAATCGCTGCACTCTTCTTAGGCACATAGTGTCCAATATCTAAAGTGACTACCGGAAATGCGAGGAGATGAAAGATATAAATATGCATTGCAAGATTGGAAACGTTTGCCCCAACACGAAATGAAGATGACCACTCCAAATTTTGGGATAGTAAAATGGGACAGTACCAGCCTTTAATTATAAACAATTGTACTAGAAACGAGCAGCCCTGAAATATTCGAAGGGCTCTAATTGAACATAAGCTCAGCAGAACACGTAATCGCGGTGTGTATTGCCATACTCATCTATCTGGTAAGGTAAGTACACGGATGCAGTGCAAGCCGCCCATCTTCGTTGCATGAAAGAATTAACGCAGGGCAAGGAAGGCTTAGTTTTGGCCAAGTAGGCTGTTCCACGGATCCAATAGTGCTCGCGAAAAAAAGGGTGTTTTCGGTGACAGGTACATCATCATCATCATCATCATCATCACCAGCCTATCTACGCCCGCTGCAGGGCAAACGCCTCCCCCATTAATCTCCAATTATCCCGGTCCTGTGCTCACTGCGACCAATTTATCACCGGGAAATCCTTGATCTCATCTGCCCATCTAACTTTCTACCACCCCCTGCCACGCTAGCCTTCTCTGGGGATTAGCTCCGTTACCCTTAATGACAAACGGTTATCTTGCCTTCCCATTACATGCCCTGACCACGTCCATTTCTTCTTAATTTCTACTAATATGTCCTTACCACGCGTTTGTCCCCTGACCCCTCCGTTCTCTTCTTGTCCCTCAATGTTACACCTATCAACTTCCGTTCTAGTATTGCTCGCTGAGTCGTCCTCAATTTAAGTTGAACCCTCTTAGTGAGCCTCCAAGTATCTGCCCCGTAGGCGAGTACCGCTAAGAAGCAGCTGTCATACACTTTCTTCATCAGGGACAATGGTAGGCTGCCATTCATTATCTGAGAATGCCTGCCGTATGCAGTCCACCCCATTCTGATCGTTCTAATTATCTCTGTCTCATGGTTGGGATCCGGGGTCACAACTTGGCCTAAGTGGATATATTCGCTTACCACTTCCACTGCCTCGCCACCTATCTCAAACCGCCGTGCTGTCCAGAGGTTATTGATCGTTACTTTAGTTTTCTGCATATTAATTTTCAGGCCCATGGTTCTACTCTGTTTGTCCAGTACGGAAAGCATGCTTTGCAATTCGTCCCCCGATTTGCTTAGCAAGGCAACATCATCGGCAAATCTGAGGTTACTGAGGTATTCTTCATTAACCCTTACTCCCACGTGTTCCCAATCTAATGTTCTGAATACTTCTTGTAAACATGCTGTAAACAACATTAGAGAGATTGTGTCTCCTTGTCTGACGCCCTTCCTTATAGGTATTTTGCTGCTCTCCCTATGGAGGATGATGGCAGCTGTGGACCCATTGTAAATATCCTATTCTTACATAAGGCTGTTATGCTTACTGTTAGCTCCTTAATGGGCTTCTTTCATACTCGCTTGTTACGGTTCCTCCTCAAATCTATCCTAATTCGAGATCTTACCATATGGTGGTCACTACACCTTACCTTTTCGGGCACTTCCACATCTTGCATGACGCCAGGGTTGTCGCAAAATATGAAGTCTATTTCATTTTTATGCTCTTCATTCGGGCTCCTCTACGTCCACTTCCGGCTCTCTCGTTTGCAGAAGAAGGTAATCATGTTGCGTAGGTTATTCAGATCTGCGAACTCGACTAATAGGTCCCCCCTGCTATTTCTCCAGCCCAGACCATAGTTCTCTGCTTCCTTGTCTCCAGCCTAATTCTTGCCTACTTTAGCATTGAGGTCTCCCACAACAACGGTACATTGTGTCTTTTCTTTAGCCATTGCCGATTCCACATCCTCATAGAAGCGTTCAACTAGTTGGTCGTCGTGGCTGGATGTAGGCGCCTAGCCCTGTACCACCTTGAGTTTGTACCTCTTATTGGGCCTAATTACAAGGCCTGCTGCCCTTTCGTTAATGCTGTAGTATTCTTCTATGTTGCCAGCTATGCGTTTATTGACTAGAAATCCCACTCCCAGTTCTCTTCTCTCCTCTAGGCTCCGGTAACATAAGACGTGTCCATTTTTCAGCAACGTAAAGGCTTCGCCTGCTCTCCTAACCTCGCTAAGACCTATTCGAAGGGCTTTTAATCCCATTTAATGCCCTCTAATTCCTCGAACAACACCTCCAGACTCGCTTCGCTAGATAAGGTTCGCGCGTTAAGCGTTGCCAGGTTCAGATTCCATTGGCGGCCTGTCCGGATCCAGGGATTCTTAGCACCCTCTGCTGCGTCACAGGTCTGACCGCCGCCGTGGTCAGTTGCTTCGCAGCAGCTGGGGACTGAGGGCCGAGGGTTAATTGGCGTATTCATGGGAGGTTGTGGCCGTTACTACACGAGGATGGCCAATTCTGCTCTGGTGAGGGAGTGCGTTACCGGCAATGGTCGCCGGGGTCAAGCCGCACCCCAAGCCTCATTCTGCAATTCCATCAATACGCGGATTTTTTCTTAAATCTGGTTGTAATTCTCCGGCACCGGGATTAGAACCATGGTCCTTCTGCACGCGAGGCAGATGCTCTACCTCTATGCCACTGCAGCAACGACTCAACGACTGTTGCTGCAAAGCTGCAACAACTTGTACCTGTCCGTTGTGGACAGGTACAAGTTGTTATCAATTTTCTCCGTGACGCCGCATTCAGGTATACGTACATGACGCCCGCCCTCAGTTTCATGTCTACAAGTGTAGCAGGTGTCGTGAGCGAATCGAAAGAGGCAGAGAAATTTATTGGTGTAGGTGATGTAAGCATGAATTTAACAGAAATGAATCAATCACGAGGTTCAGATGTAAAGTATTAGGAACGTTAACTTCTGAAAAGCAGATTTGATGTATTCGATACTGCATGCCTCAAGGTTATAAAATGCATTCTCAAAAATGTATTTTGTTTCTAAATGATGCATGAAAGTTTATTTCTTTTTTGCTGAGGATTACAGGTAACTAGTTGCTGTTTGCTAGGCTTTCGAATTTTTGATAACCACTGGAAAGAACATTTAGCGTTTGCAATTAATGGGAAATTTTCAATGCCACATTTTCAATGTATTTTAGTGCAGTTCAAAATATTGAGAGAAGTCGTAATTCCCCATATATTCCTTATCATTATTATAGGTAGAGCACGCAGATACTGTTAGAATATATAAGTAGAGTTCTTACAATGTCCGGTGGACACTTTCCAAATGCTTAAACTATTTGTAATGCTCATCAAATTGGTGGGACAGAGCAATTACGTATTTGCAAGCCGAGGTCAGCCAACATAAAATAGCTTGTACGCATCCATGCTAAGCCATAAAGGGAATCGCCAGCTCAGGCACTGGACGTCATAAAAATTCTGATGCTCTTCCATGATGAGGATGAGGACAGCTTTAATAATTTTGCTGAGGCGTACAAGCTTTTAGACATTTCACTGGAGCGGGCATAGTGTCTTTGGGTACCTAAAAGAATGAAATGCTACCTGTGGGCTCCCTTGCGCACAAAAAATTCGCCTATTGTTGTTCTCTCCACCCCCCTTCAAAAAAACTTGTTTGGCAACAATCTGCCGTTGAAACGGTGCTGAGAAAAAAAACGAAATGTGCAGCATTTTTTGCTCGAATTTGTATGTTTGTTCGTACTTTTCGTTGGTAGGAAAAAAACAATACAGAAAATCGAACAACGCTCACCTTAAATTCGCGAGCGTCCACAAAAATTTGTCTGCTTATTTCACTTGCAGCTTCTAACTTCTCTGGAAAGTATATTGTTCGCACATGGTTTTCCCCAGCTTGGATAAGCTCATTAAGCTTCCCCTACGGTGCACCTCATAGCCCAAGGGTAGATTCCGTGCGAAAAACCTTCTTTAATTTATTTCAGTAATTAACATGGTGCACCAAGACAGCAGTGCGGCGCGGCTCTGAAGCCTTGTGTTCAAGAAGTTTCATTCTGACAACTTAGGCGCGCAAAAATGATGCATTTCTGAAAACAAATCTTTAAGCAGACGAAAAAAAACTACACTACAGGCATCCGGTTCCTTTTTAAGTGTGAATGCCTGCGAGAGGGGGGGGGGGGGAGGAGAGGCGGAAGCAGAGGATTGTAAGCTATTTATGGTGCCTTAAAGGGAACGCTCGAACCACCTCACCCATTCTAACATGATTGTCATGTGCGGTGCGGGCCTGCTGTCTCCTTTTATTTTACCACGCCATTACAAAACAAAACAAAAAACTGCTACCAATATTAGTAACCTAGACGTGGGTTTACAGCGTATTGACGAGAAATTTGCGCTAGTTGAGAAATGTCACGCTCAAGTTTGAAGCCGTTACCTTCACGCCCGATTATCTTTTTTCCGCCTTTCTCACACGAAACGGCAAGGGACGCCAGTTACGCCACCTGCTGAAATAAAATCTGATTTTTTCTTTAGCCTCTTACCCTGCACCTTTCTCGTTTTTTTATTCTAGCTCAGCATTAAGGTAAAATGAAGCTCAAACACAAGTTTCTTAAACATACAGTTACGTAAAGATCATTGTTTTCTTTCGAGTGAAGAGAATTTGTGTGTGATTACTGTGTCAGTGGAACAAGAGTCCCCCAAAAAGCGCGGCACCGGTTAGGAAGCATACAAGTAAGAAACTCCATGCATTCCCCAGAAATTTGGCATCGCGCTCACTACGGCAGCGTATATTAAGAAAAAAAAAGTCAAGATATTTCTCAAGCTGAAAGCTCGCTTCTTGAATCAGGATCAATGGCTTGCAACCAGAGGCAAGCTCCCCACGCAAGTCACGTGACGTTAGCAATTAGGACAACAGCAAAAAACAACACCCCCTCTGCGTCATTGCGAAGGACCGACCAAGCGCACCGGGAGATATCTTTAGAAGAAATTTGGTCCCGCCTTCGGCCCATGGCCTTTCACCTCCAGTGTTGCTGGCTACATGAATCAAGGCTTCCTTGAGTGTAGCCTTCTCAAGCGGCATATTGTCGTTTTGCTGCTGGCTGTTTCTCTTACTTCTTTTTTTTATTTTGTGCCGGTAATGTACCTTCAAAAGAAGGGTCAAACAGTTTGCATTTCAACAGCAGAGATGTTTAAGCTTGAGCTTGGCCCGTTGGAGTTCGAAAAGAAATACCGTTAAAAAAAACTCTCCCTGCGCGAGGCACCCAGCATGACCTTTGCGCAGATAATTTAGCAAAAAAATACCGAGCGCACAGCAGCGTGTGCCTCGTGAGGAGCGCCCGGCGTCGCCCGTACTTTCACGTGGGCTTGCGCCCCGTGAGGACCTCCGGCTTTGTTGTTGTCGTCGTCAAGCGACCGGCGCACCACTGGTCTGTCGCGCCACCGCCGACGACGACGAATTTGTATAGCCATCCCTTCACAAGCATATAAAATAACAAAGGTGACATCCTAATTAGGTAAACAGCTTCTTGGCCAATCTCCCGCGTGGGTATATGCGATTTGGAGACGGCCAACGAACCAGCTGACGAAGAAGTAGAGGTATTTCGAAATTGTGTTGCATACCCCGGTTGCCCAGTTTGCAACCGCAGCGATGCAATACCTGACATCCACCACTTGCTGTGGTACTACCTCGCCTTGCGTGCGACGAGGATGCGAGATATTGAGGCAACCGGCGTCCGCGTAGACGACGTTACTGCATACACTGCGTGGATGCATGGGCCTTATCATCGTTCCCCCCGGGACTTCATCCGCCAAGCGAACATTTTCATGCTCATTCGGTCAACATTCCTCATCACCTCAGATTCCCTTACCTATGTCCTGTGGCAAAATAAACGCTATATAAAAAAAGAAGCGGAGGTCCCAGGCGAGGACGCGCTACTCGAAGATTTGCCCACTCGGCTGTGCCGTCGGACGAAGACGACGAAGGAGATGGTGACGATTGCTACTCAAGTAAAACACGGCACATACTTAAATGGTCTTTGCTTCACAGTGCCGTCCAAAACGGCTGTGAACTGATGGGGTCCAGGTGCTCTCTCTGTTATATTGCCCGCTAACAGTGTGGGTGTGGTGGGGGGGGGGGGTGGAAGAGGGGGAAGCTAGGTTGACCCCCAGCTCTGCTTCTTCTCCAGCCGTGCACCACTAGTGCAAGCCGCCCCAATTTTAAGATGCGAAGCATCTCATGCTCGGGGCTGTGTCCCTCCCTCCCTCATTGTCGTTGTCGTTGTCCGCCATCCGCACTCTACTGCGCATGCGCGTCTCTTCAGCCCCGCCAGCGTTTGGGCTGACGTCAGCGCAGTCCACTATAAAAAGAAATAGTAACGCGGCGCCCGGTTTCCATCCCGCGACTCTCTGGCCGCAACGGGAGGTACGTGGCGCTCTTCCCACTGCGCTACAAAGCGAGACGGGAGCATGTCCTACGAACGCGCCTTATGTCCTTCACTCATTCAAACTACGTCAAGAAGCTACTGATACAACGAAGGCACGCGAAGCTGAACGTCAACGGAAACGACGAACTGAAAACTAATAAGAACTTCAGTCGACCCCATGGCTGCTTCGCATACTACTCAGGGTTCCCCTACGGGAAGATGGTGTAATTTTTTTTCTTTACCAGCATTTGTTTTTACTCATGGTGCCCTTCGAAACTGGTAGCAAAATTGTTTGGAAATATGCGCTTGTGTAAGTCACCTAAGGCGACGCTCGGTGCACGGCTATGAAGGCGGGAAAAAAAAAAAAACGCAAGCGACCACTTCGAGGTTATGCGTCCCACAGTTATAGCTGTTGACATTAGAATATGCAATAATGGTGATCCTTCAAGGATAAATATTTTATGTCGTACGTCCAACACTTACTGATTTAATGACAGCCGCAATGTTTCAAACGTAGACATCCGCCTTATGTGTATAGGTCGGTTTCGGCCTGAGACAGAAGACCCTCTTGTAGTAGGTAATACGAGACCTTTCTAAATAACAGTTTGTCCTTGTAAGGTATTGGCGTTGGCATTTCTTGTCAATCCACCATGTGGACATTAGTCGTGTGCGTCGAGAGCCGCAATTGCATCTATTTTTGGTGTGGCTGTTTCCAGCTTCAATGAAATTCCACAGGCAAGATGATTTGTCCCACCCCCTTCCCCCTAAGCCTTAAAACAGGCTACTAAACGTGAATAGAAAATCATCAGATATAACGGTTTTTTTCATGAGAACTCCCTTATTGCACGATCATCACCAAAATATCGCCTTAATACTTAATCAAAGGCTATGACAGGCGCTTTAATTCAGTGTCTATCCCCTGTGCCTGTTGATCGACAAGTTCTACTTAAATGATGTTAAGAGCAGTGTCTCGCAACGTGTGATGCACATGTTTATTCCTCCAAATGCGGAAAGAGTTTCTTTACGCTTCATATGTGAACACTCCGAGTTGAAACTTGTTTGCCCGAAAAAGGGGCACTTATTCCTTGGTAGGACAGTTTCCGCTTATGCAACTAACCAGAGACTATAGGTCCTTGTTTTAAAGCAAAGCTTTCTAGCTCTACCAGCCAACGGTCCTTCCGTGGCGTGCGGGAGCAACTCCCTACGCGTCGGAGGCGGCGGCGTGGGGGGGCGGAGGAGGTCGGGAGGATTTTACTCACGGAGAACACTAGAGATGGCGCAGCGAATATAAGTAGCGTTCCCCGCGCGGCATGGCCTGCTCGCCGGTGGCGGCGTCGGTGGTACGGCTTTGTCGTCTGCTTTAGCGACGGTTGTTTTGGGGCTTGTTTTGGTGCAGCTTCGCGTCCATTGCGCGGTGCCTTCGCACGGATTGATTAACTTGTTCGACAACACCTTCAGGGTAACCCGCACCCGACAGAATTAAGTGGTCGTATACGGCAAACATACGTCAAGGATTGGTTTGCAGGGGGGGAAGACAAAATGTAGAGACCACATACAGACACCTGGCCGCTAAACAAAAGGCTACCTTTTGCGCACTGCTTGCCACGAATGGGACTCCGATTTCTAAATTGGTGATTACCAATTCGGTTGTGTTTTAAGAGGTATTACAAAAGGCGAAAGTAGCAACTGGTTCCGATAAATAGCGATTATAAAAGTTCCCTCGGCTTTCTCGCAATTCTCAAACTTCCTAAACTAACTAGTTAAAATAGGTATAAATGGGAATCACTAAGCTCACATGTCGCATTGTTCCGGTGTCTGCGCTTGTGTCGCGCGGTGGTGTACCCCAAGCTAGCACATCAGGATGGCTAGGTTCCGCTGTCTCACCCTTCGAAAGACGCTCCTCTCCGTTTTCTCTCTTCCGAATCACGGCCGCGCTACAGCGGCGGCGTCCGCCGCTCTAGCCCGGCCGTGGCCGACGCTGCTGCTGCTTTCGGGACGCTGCCCCCGCGAGTTCCAGGCAACGGCTTGCAGAACCTCTGGTTTCGCTCTTTGTAGAAGCCACGTGTGTGAATTGAAGTGACGTCGCATGGGAAGTTATTGTGGGTGTCATTTAAGCTTTGCTTTCCAACCACCTTCACAGTGTGGATTTGAACCAATTTTTTTGTTTAGTTTCATGATGTAAATAAAGACAAAAACGTTTAGGACACCTCGGAGACGGAGAAGCTAGGTCCGGTCGTGGAAGCGCAATATGGAAGTCACAAATTATGCTTGAATTTTGTCTGGCGTGGGGTGATACATACATGCAAATGGAGACATTTTAAGTTTCCGGGGATTAGCTCCCCGTACTGAATTTTAAGGAGATCTATTACGTTTGCTGGTTCCACAAGGTGTGTTCGAACGTTACTCGAACACACTCAATCCCTTTTACTCAGACGCGCAAAGCAGTTTCTCCTTATTACGCACTAAATATATGCAAAGAAAAAATTATCTGCTGCGATTGGCGCCCTAGCTGCAACCAGTTTAAAGGGGCCAGAAAGAAAACGTACTTGTGAAGTCCACCCAAAGGCTGCTATGTTCTAACATCAATAATAGCAACCTAAGAAACTTAAACCAAATAATCTATATGATAGGAAAAGCAGCGAGGTCGTGGCGCGAGCATCACAAAGTCACGGCTAACTGTGCAAATCGACTGTTGTAACGTCATTATAGGTTGTCTCCTAGTACCAAGCAGCATGCAACTTCTTTGCTCGCGACGTCGAAAAAAAAAAAAGTGTATGAACTGGAGCTATGTGCAGCTAGGGCATGAGATGTGAAAATGAGCCTTCATCTACACCTTTTCACCTTTTTTGCTGCTGCTATGCTGCTGCTCCACTGGTGCCGTCCACTCTAGTTATCTTGATATACAGAATAGGCACACTGGCACGCACAAATTGGAAACATCCCGCGAGCTTTGTTTTTGTCATCGGTATTGAGAATGAATGGCGGCAGGCCACTTAAACGGCGAAGCCTGTTTTTCCTTCTAGGATCAGCCTACCCCTTTGCCCGTTTGTTTGAGTACTCGCTGCGCCATAGTATTTTTTTTTTTTTTTGCGCCATCAACTTGAAAATAATTTGCTGTAGGTCCTAGAGCATGTTTCAAGCAGCATTATATTTACGCTGTATTCCTGCGCGCACGAAAAATATGCTTCGGATAACAAATAGAGAGGAACCACAGGGCTCGCCATATTTCGTTGAACCCATTCGTTCTCATCGGAATAAACGGCGAGGGCTGCTCGCATTCTGACCCAAATGCCTGCGCCGATAGCGAGCGAACCACGAGAAGGGAGGCTGGCGGGACATTTGTATTTGTAGCAGATAATAGCAGTCGTGCCTCATCCTCAAAATGATATCTCATAACGTTAAGGTTAGCAATAAAGCAGTTGCCGAAGTTTTTCTGTATGTTTGTGCCCTTCTATTGATACTGAGTGAATGCGGCATAGTGGCGGTATGCTGCGGATTTATGACGCTGGCCGTCTCAAGGCTGCCATTTCTTGTCTCTGGCATTCGGCGAACCCTTCTCGTTTTGCAACTGATGAACGTTCGCGTTTAAGGTAAGCACGAATAATATAAGTGCGTTATTGAATTCTGCATCATAGTATCAGCTTGGAATCTTATCTTTCTTATGCACGTACACACAGAGAATGAAAAACGAGAATCAAAATTTTTAACATCACGCAAAATCTAAATTGTACGTTTCCCGTCGTGCCACTCTAGTTCTCCCGTTTTCCCTCGAATGGTTAAGTGAAGTTCAATTGCGTCAATTTGTACTACGTTTTACATAGATTCCGTGCGGTAGCAACATATATGGGTTCTGTTTGTCAGAATTTATCTTCAGGACCGGCACAAAAAACAAAAAGGAGCGAAATTTAAAGCACATTGATGCACATAACAACATTGAGCGGCCAAAAATTAACTCAACTTTCGCTGTGCGATGTGACTGGAAGCCATTGGTCGTTCCCATATAACTGGAGACAGGCAATAAAGCCTCACTATGACGATCTACCTCCCATGAATACGCCAATGAACCCTCGGCCCTCAGTCCCCAGCGGCTGCCAAGCAACTGACCACGGCGGCGGTCAGACCTGTGACGCAGCAGAGGGTGCTAAGAATCCCTGGATCCGGACAGGCCGCCAATGGAATCTGAACTGGCAACGCTTAACGCGCGAACCTTATCTAGCGAAGCGAGTCTAGAGGTGTTGTTCGAGGAATTAGAGGGGCATTAAATGGGATGTAATAGGGCTTAGGCGAGGTTAGGAGGGCAGGCGAAGCATTTACGGTGCTGAAAAAATGGACACGTCCTATGTTACCGGGGTCTAGAGGACAGAAGAGAACTGGAGTGGGATTTCTAGTAAATAAAAGCATAGCTGGCAGCATAGAAGAGTACTATAGCATTAACGAAAGGGCAAGCAGGTCTTGTAATTAGGCTCAATAAGAGGTACAAGCTCAAGGTGGTGCAGGGCTACGCGCCCACATCCAGCCACGACGACCAACGTAGTGGAACGCTTCTATGAGGATGTGGAATCGGCAATGGCTAAAGTAAAAGACACAATGTATACCATTGTTGTGGGGAGACCTTCATGCTAAAGTACGGCAAGAATTAGGCTGGAGACAAGGCAGCAGAGAACTATGTCTGGGCTGGAGAAATAGCAGGGGGGACCTACTAGTCGAGTTCGCAGAACTGGATAACCTACGCATCATGAATACCTTCTTCTGCTAACGGGAGAGCCGGAAATGGACGTGGAGGAGCCCGAATGGGGAGCATAAAATGAAATAGACTTCATATTTTGCGACAACCCTGGCGTCATGCAGGATATGGAAGTGCTTGAAAGGGTATGGTAAGATCTCGAATTAGGCTAGATTTGAGGAGGGACCGCAACAAGCTAGTACGAAAGAAGCCGATAAATGAGCTAACACTAAGACGTAAAGCAGAAGAATTCAGGATTGCGCTGCAGAACCGATATTCAGCTCTTAAACGATTGAAGCCGAGCTTACGACACAGGAAGCCAGCGACAACCTTACTCTCATTATCACGGAGTGTGCAGTAGAAGTCGGGGGCACTATGGCTAGACAGGATACTGGTAAACTTTCACAGGAGACGAAAGATCTAATTAGTAAACGGCAAACCATGACAATCTCTACCGCAGCTCACAGAATAGAACTAGCGGAGCTTTCGAAGTTAATCAATAAGCGTAAGCCAGCTGACATACGGAAGTATAATATGGAGAGGATCGAATACGCTGTAAAGAACGGAGGTAGCCTGAAAGCAGTGAAGAGGCGTCTTGGCGCGGGGAAAAATCAGATGTATGCACTTAAAGATGAGCTAGGCAATGTCATCACAAATAGGGATAAAATAGTCACAGTGGCCGAGGAGTTCTATAGGGACCTGTACAGTAGCCAGGACATCCAGGATAATGCCGAACGAGACAGTAGTTCAGAGGAGATAGACATCCCACCAGTAACGACCGAAGAAGTAAGGAAGGCTTTGAAAGAAATGAAGGCGGCAAAGCACCTGGTGAGGATCAGATAACAGCAGACCTTTTGAAGTATGGCGGAGAAATTGTACTTGAAAAACTGGCAAACCTATATACGCAATGTCTAATGACTGCAAGTGTACCGGAATCTTGGAAGAACGCGAACATTATCCTAATCCATAAGAAAGGCGAAATGAAGCACTTGAAAAATTACAGGCCGATCAGCTTACTGTTAGTCGTCTACAAGGTACTTACAGAGGTAATCGCTAACAGAATTTCTGCAACCTTAGTTTACAGTCAACCTAAAGAACAAGCAGGGTTCCGTAAAGGTTTTTCAACAATGGACCATATTCACACGATTAATCAGGTGATAGAGAAGTGCGCTGATTATACTCAACCCCTATATATAGATCCTTCATAGATTATGAGAAAGCATTTGACTCGGTCGAAACCCTAGCAGTCATTCAGGCATTACGGAACAAGGGGGCAGATGAGCATTATGTAAGAATACTAGAGGATATTTACAATGGGTCTACAGCTACCATCATCCTCCATAAGGAGAGCAGTAAAATACCCATAAGGAAGGGTGTCAGACAAGGAGACATAATCTCTCCAATGTTATTCACAGCATGTTTACAAGAAGTATTCAGAACGTTGGATTGGGAACAGGTGGGAGTAAGGGTTAATGGAGAATACCTCAGTAACCTCAGATTTGCTGATGACGTTGCCTTGCTAAGTAACTCGGAGGACGAATTGCAAAGCATGCTTTCCGCACTGGATGAACAGAGTAGAACCGTGGGCCTGAAAATTAATATGCAGGAAACTAAAGTAATGATCAATAACCTCGGGACAGCACGGCGGTTTGAGATAGGTGACGAGGCAGTGGAAGTGGTAAGCGAATATATCTACTTAGGACAAGTTGTGACCCCAGATCCCAACCATGAGGCAGAGATAATTAGAAGGATAAGAATGGGGTGGGGTGCATATGGCAGACATTCTCAGATAATGAATAGCAGCCTACCATTGTCGCTGAAGAAGAAAGTGTATGACAGCTGCATCTTACCTGTACTCACCTACGGGGCAGAAACCTGGAGGCTCACTAGGAGGGTTCAACTTAAATTGAGAACGACTAAGCGTGCAATCGAGCGGAAAATGATAGGTGTAACAGTGCGGGACAAGAAGAGAGCGGAGTGGGTCAGGGAACAACACGTGTTAAGGACATATTAGTAGAGCTTAAGAAAAAGAAATGGACGTAGGCAAGGCAAGGCATGTAATGCGAAGGCAAGATAACCGCTGGTCATTAAGGGTAACAGAGTGGATCCCTAGAGAAGGCAAGTGCTGCAGGGGGCGGCAGAAAGTTAGATGGGCAGATGAGATCAAGAAGTTTGCGGGGATAAATTGGTCGCAGTTGGCACAGGACCGAGATAATTGGAGAATAATGGGAAAGGCCTTTGCCCTGCAGTGGGCGTAGATAGGCTGCTGCTGCTGATGGTGATGATGACGATCTACATTCTTTGCTGTAGCCAAATTGACCCGAAAGCTGGTGCTCCCCACCTTATAAATGTGCAAGGAATTCTACGCGGAGTACAGGGCATTTTCCTAAACTCTGCAGAGGGACTTTAGCTGTTTCTCAATGCAAACGGTTTTTTTTTTAAAGCTGGAAACTGCAGGAGAAAAAAAAAAGAAAAAAAATCACGCATCTCCCCGAAGTGAATCATGACGAGTGGTGGAAGCACTGGGGATCGTTGTTACCGTAAATGAACCGCGCCATTGCCCACTTGCGCATGTAAATGAGTGACAACGCGTGTGTAGAGTATATACAATTCCAATCCAATCTAATCCGATACAATTCAGTTTAATCCAATCCAATCCAATGCTCTTCGCGCATGCGCAACACTGTGTAGACGGACGCCAAGCCCCAGACAAAGCGAGGTCCTGAGGTGCTTCGCCCCTAATAAAGCTGCAGTATCGAGAACTTCCTTTTAACTTTTCTCATGTAGGCCTTGCTAGCCACTGGGAACGTGGTCGACTTACGGTAAAATCACCTATATTGTTACATGGCGGCAGGACAGAGAACATTAACCATTCGATAGGCGAACGATGTATTTACTGTATATTTACATGGCGGCCATCACAGAGCCCGCACAGGCGCGCGCACACACGAAGCTTTTTTGTCATTGCAAGCTGTGACGACGACAGAGCTACGCCCCACTGCCCTTTTCACTGTCTGTTCGTGACAACATAATTGAGGTTCGTAATTACAGTCTAAAGAATTACTTTTTGGCGCATCTACTAAGCATTGAAATGGAGCCTATCGCAAACGGGGACATGTGCGCACGTCGGTCCAGCAAGAATGAATATTTCAGCTTTCATCACATCAACATTCATTTTCTTGGCGCGCTTTCTCAATTTCTTTCTTCTTCCCCAAGATCGCAGTGCATCCCTATACCTGTGAATTTCTCTTTCAGGTTAGGCAAAGAGCAAGTGAAAACAGGTGAGGTGTAAATAAGAGAGGGTGTTTTGCAGCTCTTTCTAACCGATATGATCCGCCTCTGAAAGATCGAACAATTGCTTATGCCTTACGGGCTACTTGGCATAAATTACAGCTGAGATATATAGAAGGTTCGGCAGGATATGACGGCATCCCGACGAGAATGGCTATTCGGCGCTCTTTTCATAAGGCCAGCATTGGTAGTCTGAATAGCGATACCTACATACGCAATTCCTCCCTTCTTTTGTCGTTCCTCTCCACGTATCGTCCAAAGAAAACATCTACAGAAAGCAAACAAAGGGTGAACCGGGGAACTTACAAACAACAACCAGGAAAATGCCGCCGGAGATTTGAGTATGGCTGTTTTTTTTTTTTCAGTGTCACTTAAGTCATCAACTTGATGTCTGCTCCCAATATTAATAAACCTGCTTGTTATAAGCCAGGCAAGAATTTGATTGCGAACATCCGCTTTTGACTAAAGGACCAACCATTGTGCTGTTACTTCCCTTCACAATCGTCGCCTGTCAGGGGGTAAATTTTTGCTTGCTGAATACATCTCCCGTTGCTTTGCTTGCGGTCCTTTCATGGTAAAAGAAACTCCTAAGGATATAGCTGGTTAGTGAGAGATTTCCGATAGCTGTAATATTATGCTGTTTATTTGGTGTGCACATCCTACCAAAGCTAAACGTTAATTCTTGGGGTTGATTTGTGACGTCTACGCCTATCTGAAACCGTCACTCTGGGCTCTTAGGCTACGGCTTGCGGGTTGTACATAAGCTGTCTTCTACAAATCTGAAAATCAAGAAGTTTATGCCAGAAAAATCTGTACGTGTCTGTGCGAGT
The DNA here is from genome assembly GCA_013339765.2 of Haemaphysalis longicornis. Lineage (NCBI taxonomy): Eukaryota > Metazoa > Arthropoda > Arachnida > Ixodida > Ixodidae > Haemaphysalis > Haemaphysalis longicornis. The sequence continues at coordinate 78,164,692 of CM023450.1, forward strand.
TTTTTCTACATGTACTCAACCCTTCTAAACTCTACGCAAGTCAAGTATTTTTCTACCAGCACGCTTTGAAAACATGAATCGGTTCTAACACATGTCCGCGGTGTAATCCGCTAATAGTAGTAAACGTTTATTTGGTCCTTTGCATATTCAGTGGTCGCGACCTGCCCAACCCTTGAGCGAGATTTGCTTCCAGCAACTTTTTTACCCCCTTTCAAGCTGACGTTTCCGGAAAGCATACCCGCTAATATGCATATTTCAGTACACTGAATCTGAAGGAAATCATAAATTCCTACATGTGCAATGACATTTCTACCTCTCGATAACATTTTCGGAGCTTGCATTGACCCCACGCACGCGTATGTAAATTTTTCAGTATTCACAGGGTCATCTGCCATTCACAGGTGGATTTCAGCAGACGCCGTACAACACGACAGAGAAAAAATAACCATAAACATTCTTCTACCGCTACTCAGCTAGCAGATTACATTGCATTACATTACTTTACTCTAAATTAACGGACGTGATGGTTGGTGACGGTCGATTCTCTTAAATTTCTAGTGTTTCTTACAAGGCCTTAAAAAGCTGTTTAATAACAAAGTCCACCCTGCTTGTGAACTAAATTCACGAAACAGCAGCGCGCGTGGGGCATTACCTCCTTCTTCAGCGGCGGATCACTCTGGAAGGCAAGGTTACTATGGTTCTCTTTCTGTCGTGAGGACAACAATTCTCGTGTGTACGTGGCCGGTCCCACACCGCCTATGCCCGCCACACATATCACTGACCCCACGTTGCCAATTACGTGTCCTGCGAGGTCTCAGAAGAAACATGAAAGTGGCCTTCATGGTTTTGCACCCTTGACGTGGCAACTTTATATTTAACGTTGAATGAAATGATTTACCGCTCTGCCGATTGTGCACTGTGTCTGGAAAAGCAAGCATTGAGGGGAACACCACCCAGGTTTTACCTCATATACGACGTAGAGGCAGGCTTGAATTATGTCACTTTCTTGGACCACGACGGATAATGATGAATTAATTTTAGAAATACAAATTTCCCTGAGTTTTCTGCGGGACTGTGGACTTGAAAAACTGCTTCAATGCGGAACGGGTGGTAGTTGACTTCTAACGCGTATTATTTGCGTTGTCACGCATGGTATCTTTTTATTGTTTTGATATGGCCATTTTTGTGCTAAGTGTTTCCTTTTTATCTTGTTTTATATTTGTTTCTAGTCTTTTTCTTTTGTATATAACTTGGTATCTTTCTCGCCAAGTACCGCTATTTTATTTTCACCTTTTGTTCCTTGTCGATAGCATCGCTGCCCCCTCCATTGCCCAGAAACATTTCATCTTACTCTAGCAGCCCCATGTGGTATTGCAAGCCCTATCGTTAGCAAGCCTAACCTGCCCAGTTTTTGTTAAATAGCTGACGCGCTCTTTCTCTCCCTCTCTTTCGCTTTTTCTTATTTTTGTGTAGAGGCATGTGGTGCTAGTTCCGCGCAACAGTCATCGTGTATCTTCCCGCCAACCCAACATGTTTACCGCTATCTGTCGAGGATCTCTACTGCACGAAACCGAATGATTCCGGTCGGAGATATGTTCGCAGTTGTCTTCGCTAAGCGAAACTGTATGCACCCCATAATCCGCGAGGTTGGTCCTAAAAATACATGGTAGGGAGATGGTTTGGAACACTCGCGCCGATTGAAAAAGAACGACAGCGGGAACCATATCCTGACAGAAGAAATCCCGGTGTTTGCTACTTGTGCAGAAACCAGCACTTCTTTCCACGACAAGTACTTGTCAGAACTCTCATCTACGCATATTTTTACGCAGACCCCTATAGGGGGTTACAGAGCGAAACGCTGCGACTTCAAAAGAAAACTCAGTGTTGACAAGCGCCGCCTATAGTAAAGCTCAACTCCTGTAAAGGATGCACCCCCCACAAACGCTGATACTGCTGTGAAGTATGCTTCTGGGTATCAGCCCTCGCGTAGGTTATTTCCTACACGTATTCAGTATTAAATGTCTCTACCGGTATTTTTTAGCGTGCCATGGCTGCATTTCTCGACTTAAATACATTGTAATTAAAACGCCAAACTTCCTATTCCTGGGCCATCGCGGCCAGGTGCCAAAACAGCGTCACTCCAGTCTTCAGGTGTTAGTTTCTTCGTGCTCCTAGCAAATTCCCCGTACAAAATTTGATTAATGATGGGAGGAGACCGTAGTATCTCGTTCGCACATGCATTTGCAATTGACATGTCACCGTCTATTTAGATGCACGAGATTAAAAGACCGCACCACGCCTTTCCATTCGGGTCGCTGTCTTATTTGAGAAACATGGATGCCCTTCTAAAACAGGTGGATCTTCTAAGAAGAGGGGATAGTTTGAACGCAAGGGTTTAAAATCAGCGGCACTCTTTTTTCTGCCACCAAGGTACATGCAGAGGAAAATAAAAGCACGCGTTGGTGTTGGACATTCACCCGGAACTCCACTTCAGGCATTCCGCCAATTCCTGATATACTAGGAATCTTAACGCTTAACGCTTAGTATCACGTTGTTGAGAATGCGAAAAAGAAGAAATTTTCGGTCACAATAAAGTGTCAATATTTTAGAACTTTATTTTTTTAGTAACATCGCAGCCTGCTTATTTCCACGGGCCAAGGAAGGATCCAGCTATTAATTTCAATGGTGGCAGCACACCGTCGTTGCTTTAAGATGCGAGCACACTGTATAAAGATTCCTAATTAAGCAGTGACGTTAAGGTGTTGCAAGAAATGGTCCTTTTAGCAGGATCTTGCTTATCGTACTTGGAGAGTTGAGCTGTGCTTGTTACAAGTTCAGTAGCTAAAACATAACATACAAAAACGCTTGTTTGATTGCCTTTGTCCAATCTGATATTTTTATTATTAACTGGTTATCAGCTTCGTCGGTAAAAGTTTTACTAGCCCATGCTATTTCTAAACTGCGCCTATACTATTTTTCGCACCCAAATCTAAGTAAAGAGCTGTAACTAGAGTAGCTTTAAGTGTTGTGTGTATTTTGTTAAAGCCCGAAGCTTGGGTGGAACACCGTCATCCTCGAGGACTTAATTAAAGGCTACGTTTATGCTGCGCTGTTCCTAGTTATGCACGTGTGTCTGGCTTTGCCGGTCGTGATGCATCTGACTGTATAATGCCTGAGGTAGTTTCATATATTGCTTTAAGAAAATTAACCTTAGCATGCTTTCGTAACAAAATGCGTCCTTCCTTTAACGAACTTTTGCCACAGGAACAAAAATTTGACTCCGAGAAAGAAAAACAGCATTGAATCTGTGCGTCCACTACACTGAGGTTATCACCTTGACGACACCCATACAGACCGGATATTACTTTATCATTGGGAAGTTTACAAGATTTTTCACGTCGCGCAAACTAGTGAAAGGAGGCGCTAAACCAACACTTGACATAGCCCGCTGTTACTGCCTGCCCTGTAAGCAAGGAACAGCGTCAAAATGACCGCGAGCAAAACAGCCGTGGAACGGACAGCGCGAACAAACATAGACAAAGGAGAACGAAAATTCTGCAGAACCATGCTAGTTAAGGGGATGGGTTAACTCCACAAGGCGTTTCCGTCAAAACGAGTTTCATCCTCGCCATTGTATTCTTAACCTAAGTTTTGCATACGCTGCTTTTTCCCGCTCCTTTGTTACCAGGTTTCCCCTTGTTTTTTCAAGTTTTCGGGAATTCTGACCTCTCCATCATATTATTCTTCTTTCTCGCCGCTTCAAGGGGCGGCTCTTCACTGTTTGCGTTCAGTTTCCATCGTTAGAGAGGAGGCGCTGTGTAACTAATAATGTATTTTGACAGCGGCACTTGTGGAACTCAGCTTTCAGGTACTCGACAGCTTATCCCTGGTGCATTTAACCACTAGTGACGAAAGCGTGCTTGAGACCGACACATTGTTGTCAAATGTGCTCCTCGGGGCTGCGGATTACTACAACGGTTAGGTTCATTGTTTCCCGGTACGTTAAACACTCTACATTACCTCGTGATTCTAAGAACAGCCTGTCTTTCTCTTTTAAAGTATCAGTACGATGCATACGGGGAACTATTGCAGTTTCAAATGTTGTTCGATGTAACTTGGTCCGAGATTCGGTTGCCGCGTAGATACAAACAACTTTTATGAGCTGTAGTTTTTATATCGATGAGAACATGCGGGACGAATTTCCCGCCTTTCACCATTTTAGGGTACCTGGCGCTACATGTTGTGGATATTCTCATAGAACCTACCTCAATATTTTGATCAATACACAATAAGCTATTTCGTGGGACTCCTGTGACACTCCCTCCTAACCACAGCCTCGGCATTTGGAAGAGCCCGGCCTTCCTATTCTGTAGCGTTTTCAAAGGACGTAGATTCGCAGCGCCAGCACAGTCGAACGAGAGGCGCGCTAGCATACGCTTAGCGAACGCTGGCCTGCCTGCATGCATGAAGGCATGCTGGCCTGCATACGCTGACATATCTCCCGTCATGGCCATATTGAATAGCCACGGGCCATGGCTTGTGGCGTGATTGGGGCTATCCTCCTCTCTCCATCATCGGCAGTCTATCTTTCCGCAGAGTGCGCGCCCAGCGCCTTTCAGACTTCGCACGCCCAGAGGCCAACGTACGTGCAGTGAAATTTGACGGCGAACTTTTCCCGGCGCCCGCCAAGGATCGACGAGCCCCGCGGTTTGCGTGGACCCCATCCTCCACGCAGCATGAAGCGGTGAACGCCGCCGAAAAGCGCGGTGCTTGCATCAATATTGCCAGATGTAAAGTGCGAAACAAGATGCGCGTACATATAACCCTGATCATAAATTGTCTCCATAAAACGTAAGCATTAACTAGTAAAACTTGACATAAATAACCTATACAACATTTACTTAATTGTTTATTATGGGAGCAGTGTTTTTTTTTTCAAAATGGGCGTCACAGTTAGCACATAAACATTACCCAAAAGGCAAATATGGGTAAAATTGTGCGCGCTGTTCATTTGCTTGCTAGCTTTGCAGCGACTGTTCTGTTTTTCTCTCTGAAATGACTGCTACAACCGTGATTTTTTTAGTTTCGGGCACACTTTGCCCACCGCTGTACAGGGGCACTACTCTGCCATTTTTCTGAGCGTAGTGTTCACAAGAAAAGAGCCGTGAAAAGAGCGTCTCTTTTCCAGTTGCTCCGAGCGCACGCGCTCTGCTCAGACAGGAAGTAAAAAAGCTGTGACTGGCTGCAGCTTTAACATGCACCTTGCCGCTTCAGAGCGCGTTGGACATCTAGCCCACGCAGATCGCCGGTGAACTGTCTTTTTACACTCCGGTGCCGCAGCGGCCGCCGCCGGGCGTCGTTCGCCGCATCTTCGCCGACTATATTGTTGCATGGAGGTTAGGTTTTGGTCAATGAAGCGCAACGCCACGGCATTTGAAAGTTGAATAAGTAACAGAAAAACGTTCATTTTTCCGGGTGACTATTGCATGCGGGAAAAAAAAATCGCAGGAAGGCCATGACATTACATCTACTGGAAGCTCGAAACGATCATCTAGAAGGTGTCACTTTTTGTGTGCATTTTGCTCACACTCGCCACCTCCTACTACTTTTCTTGTTCCCGTATCGTCTACTCTGTCCGCGGCTGTCAGAAACTATTGCATACCGGTTGGGACGTACCACGACGTAGAGCATCGGTGGGCCGACCTTGCTACGATGCCGTTGCGAATGGCCTCATCAGAGCGCAGAAAGGCTTGTGAATTGCGCCTCTCTTACACCAATGAGCCGATGGCTGGCGGGGCCTCTCATAAGCCTTCTTTCCCCCGTGCTGCATGATTAAATTTACCTTTTCAAAAGGCAGCTTGCGGCACGTGTCATTTTGGCTGGTTTGAGGGAGTTTGACTATTAGGAAATTTTTGCTCTTGCTTTTATGGAGACAGTGTTGACACGCTAATTAGAACATGAGAACTAGAAGCATAGCAAGAGGATTGTGCAATAAAGAGAGTTTATGCGTCAGTCGTTAACGACCTCTGCCAGCTCGACGATCATGCTGGCTGGCTTGGTCTTGTTTCTGCGGGCTTTTCTGCTTTAAAATCAAAACAGGCAATTTGAGGATCTCTGGCCCACAGCTTGTGTTGTTTTATTTCTCTGAAGTTTTAACCGTTCCTTGTGGATTTCCAAAAACTGAAGCTATATGAGGTACAGGGTGACAAGCTTCTATATCCACATTATCTATCAGTGGTTCTGATGCGCAAGGAGCTCGTGCCTTAAAATCCCATTTCCCATTCACCATTCCTGTATTAATTTCACACCTCATTTTTGGTTCCTATTTCGGGGTTAAATTTCTGCATTAATTTGTTGCTGTGCTAGTTTGTGGTGATAGCTGAAGAGAGAAATGACCGGAATAATAATTTCGCGGCTGTGAAACCAATTTTTAATGTGCTGCTTCCTCGTCAATTTTAAATTTTGCTTTGACAATCTTCACGGTGGCAAGAAACGACATCATTAAACCCTACGCGTTTCTTTCTCCTTGCAGAAAACAGTGTCAGAAACCTCAGCCACATATCGGCGTCCTTGCCAACGCTGTTACTTTACCGTGGCAATGTCGTGTGGTAGGAATAATTTAGCTGGTAATAATGCCTGAACCGTTGGTCATTAAGGGTAACAGTGAATCCCTAGAGAAGGGAAGCGTTCCAGGGAGCGGCATAAAGTTGGATGGGCAGATGAGATCAAGAAGTTTGCAGGGATAAATCGGTCGCAGTTAGCACAGCACCGGGATAATTGGAGATCTATGGGAGAGACCTTTGCCCCTCAGTGGGCGTAGACAGGCTCATGATCATCGAATGCCTGATAATCGGCTGATATCGAATGCCTGAACCATAACGATGGGAACACAATTTAGCCTTAGCTCAACTCGTCTTGCATACTCTGCACGTCTTCCTCTGTCTTTCTTCTTTCTTGTGTCCCTGTCTCAATGCGCTTCACCCATTCTAAGACGCCTTACCAGCTAGCCCACAAAGCCGACATCGTAATCTGGTTAAGCCTAGAGTGTGTCTTTGTAAGATAAAGGCAGGTGAGATTTGCTAGTTTTTGATGTTGTTGTGTCCAGGTATGGCTCGTAAGCCTGAACGACGCCGATTCAATCTAAATACAAACAGTGCAGTAGGCATTTGTTCTATGAATAGCACAATAGACAATTCAATGCTTGGTCGCTTTCCCTAGCTCTTTCGCTAGAATTCCATTTATAAGCAATGAAAAAAAGGGAAAGGATGATGGCAGTGCAGAAACCGGAAATATTTTTGGAGGAGTGCAACCTGAATAGACAGAGAGAGGGAAACGGCTGTGCTCACAAGAAAGAATGCATCATTAGTTTTTGTTTGTATAACTAGGTCCGCTCAGCTTTCTCGGGGAACGTGAACTATTCGCGTCTCGAGCTTTCATACAAAGAAATAGAACCCGAACAGCGAGAGTAATCCATCCGAGCAATGTTGGCACGACATTCCCCAGCTTGCGCGCCACTTCATCGCTGTCCGCTGCTTTTTCTTTCCCATCATGTTTCTTTTATTTCTGGGCTCTCTTAGCGTGTTCAATACTCGTCCTCTTCAAGCACGCACGCTGGTACGAGCGTGTTTACATCTTCCCGCACGCGTTCCAGCTGGCGGACGCGCCATGTAAATGTCACCATGTTGTAGCCAGATGCCACCCGCATGCCGCTTCTGTGTACATCCGCGTTTCCGAAGTTCAGTTTACTTACGTATTTCAATCCTTCGCGGACAGCTGCTCTATTGTTATCAGCTGTTATACGATGCTGTAGACCAAGCCGTGTCCTGTTCTTCATCCCCTTTCAATACGTTTCCCCTTTGACGAGCTTCGTTGTCTTTATTTACTTAGGGAGAAAAAGTGGTCTGTAATACAAAGTTAGCGCAGTTTACATGCTTCCGTCCAGAATGTCTTGTGTTTTTCCTTTAAGTGTGCTTCTTTAGGGACCTCTGACTGGCGTATCTTTCGTGTCTTGCGTCGAACAGCAGGGATTCATTCGAAGACCTCCACCAAAGTTTTCCGTTTTCGTCCTCTTCTGGAGATTGCTTATCTGGCCTGGATAAAAAGAAAATTGTGTGCGTGATTTACCACTTTTACACCCGACGCCGCTTTTAAGCTCTTTGTTTATCTCGTTTTTACTGGCGTATGAATACTTTTCTTTCTTTTATTTATTTCCAATTTTAATAACATGGCATCAGTTGCTCTTCAGCGCTCGTGTCTGTTTGCGCTCTCTCCGTCCGAGTTTTTTCGCGCTGTTTTTCAAGGGTGTCATGTATACCAACTAGCCCTAAAGTCAAGCTTTATTTCGGCCTCTTCATTTCGCATGGTACGTGTCCGAGTGGTGTAAAACCATAGTTGTCTTTGCTCCAAATATCACTCGAGCACTCCAGCTGAAGGGTGCCAATCCCTTAAAGCTACATCAGTGAGTGGCTGCATCATTGTTCACTACTTACGTGGACTCCCCAGAATGCTCCAGTGCTGTGTTGGCTCTGTATTCGGGTGATTATTCCATTTAGTTTCAGGCTAGGCGGGCCCTGTACAGCTAAGTTGCCCCTTTAACGGAAGCTTGCATTTTTTTCGCTATTTTTCTCGTTGCAGATTCAGTGCAAGGCGGCAGCTTCTTTCCAACTGTGTTTATTCCTTCCTTCTTCACCCGTTATTCGCACTTGAACCATTGTTACTGGCAGCGGATTCCAAGAGTGTCTGTTACACACAACGAAATGTTAGGCTTCACTTGTTTTGACGCTAGTTTTGGTTCCCACTTCAGTTGTTTTATCCACGCTGTGTTACCCTGCTTAGTATGCCTAGTAGCAGATGCCCAGAGCTGCTTGAGAAATCCACGCTTTGGTGCAATGAAGTTTTGCCGAAGTATTCCTCCGCGAGGCGTGAAAAAATTCCCTCGGTCAAAATACCATCATGTATGCCAGAGGGCCGTATTATCACAAAAAAATAACCAGTTAGCAATTAGTGAGGAAACATGGCGACTGAAAAATTCCCTTGAAGTGAGGACTAAGAGATAAGGCTGCGGAAAAAACGCTCCAGGGCCTATTTTAGGCTTTCTGGAACTGCAATCCTATCTGTGGTGGTTTCCACTTGCTCCAAAACAACCCTTTAAACTGCAGCTTCCGGGTAGAGATTTGGTTTTTATAATATTTAAGCTTCAAGTGCCTGCTAGCAGTGTACAAAAAGGCATACTAACAAGCATGTTCATCAGGGAAGTGTGCACCCTTGTGTACATTGCTTAGGGTCGGCTCCCTTAGAACTGCAGAAATGTGCGTAGAATGGTTCCCAGCGTTGTAAAAAGTTGCATTTCATCTATGCTCATCATCATCATGATCATCACCACCAGCCTATCTATGCCCACTGCAGGGCAAAGGCCTCTCCCATTATTCCCCAATGACCCCGGTCCTGTGCCAACTGTGACCAATTTATCCCTGCAAACTTCTTGATCTCCTCTGCCCATCTAACTTTCTGCCACCCCCTGCAACGCTTGCCTTCTCCAGGGATTCACTTTGTCACCCTTAATGACCAACGGTTATCTTGCCTTCGCATTACATGCCCTGCCCACGTCCATTTCTTCTTCTTAATTTCTACTAATATGTGCCTTAACACGCGTTTGTTCCCTGACCCACTCCGCTCTCTTATTGTCCGTTAATGTTACGCCTATCATTTTCCGCTCGATTGCCCGCTGAGTCGTTCTCAATTTAAGTTGAACCCTCTTAGTGAGCCTCCAAGTTACTGCCCCGTAGGTGAGTACCGGTAAGATGCAACTGTCATACACTTTCTTCTTCAGGGACAATGGTAGGCTGCTATTCATTATCTGAGAATGTCTGCCGTATGCACTCCACCCCCATTCTGACCCTTCTAATTATCTCTGCCTCATGGTTGGGATCCGGGGTCACAACTTGGCCTAAGTAGATATATTCGCTTATCACTTCCACTACCTTGCCCCCTATCCCAAACTGCTGTGCTGTCCCGAGGTTATTTGATCATTACTTTGGTTTTCTGCATATTAATTTTCAGGCCCGCGGTTTCTACTCTGTTCATCCAAGTGCGGAAAGCATGCTTTGCAATTCGTCCCCCGATTTACGTAGCAAGGCAACGTCATCAGCAAATCTGAGGTTACTGAGGTATTCTCCGTCAACCCTTACTCCCACCTGTTCCCAATCCAACGTTCTGAATACTTCTTGTAAACATGCTGTGAATAACATTGGAGAGATTGTGTCTCCTTGTCTGACGCCCTTCCTTATAGGTATTTTGCTGCTCTCTTTGTAAAGGATGATAGTAGCTGTGTAGTAGTGTAGTAACGCTCATTCATACGTTAAGCGGAAAAACGCTAAGAAAGGGTAGTGGTATATGGAATACGTGTTAAAATATGGCCACTCCTTTACGTTCATACTGTTTTTTCATAGAACACCTACATTCTGCATTCATTCGTTTTTAATGCGTAGAAATCGTTTTTAATCCTCGGCCTACAGGCCAATAAATTTAACAACTGAAATAACTCAATTCCTTTCTTCACGCCGATAGCCTTCTGTGGTCGCTTTTCGTCGTCACTGTGTAGTAGAGATTCCCAACACAGCCGTTACAATGCAGGGCATTGTACGCCCTCCGGGTGATATAAATCAGACCGGCACTATTAACATGGACTAGGCACTGCCAGCGAATGTTCCCACGGAGGTCATGCCGTTCTTTGGTCTGGCGCGAATTGCCCTCGAACGCCCCACGTGTGCGGGGTCGTGGTCTCTTTTTCGGTGATCCGGATATATGTATGTAAATTCACCAGGGAGGCACGTAAGCATTTTTTAAAGTCTTAGAAAGGAACACCGGAGACAGTTACAACAGGAAAAAAGTGTTAAATTCGCAACTCTGCTTACACAAGGAAGATGACCAGAACTAAAATGAAGCAAGAATTGGACATGGTTTGACACTGTCTTCCTTTCTGACTGCCCTGTTTCTGATTTCTCAGTGTCAACTATTTCCTTAAGTGTTCCAAGGTAAGTGATGGAGTTTCTGCGAACTTGTCGCTCTTTCGTCGGGCCGGGTTAATGTAGTGAAATTTCCCACTCATGATGTCTTCACGCTTATAGCGTAATCGTAGATTAAAAAAAGATTACAGACAGATTTTAAGTGCAATGCACTTCTTAAGCGACCTTGAACCTGCAGTCCACCGGCGATGTCCGCGCACGTGGAGATTGGCGCGCGCAGCCTGGCCGCTGACATGGCACATACCCACGTGGGGGATTGGCCAAGAATCGGGCGTGAGAAGGGCTAATGCACCTGCTTAAAGGAGTACTGACACGAAATTTCAAAACTGAGATCCGCTCGAGCAATCAAGTACAACGACAACACAAATAGGTGTCTGTGAATAAATGCATCTTTCTTTCTTTGTAGTTATGTGTGTGTGTGTGATCTCTCTTTCGCGAACATTACCGGACCGCGCAAATTCAACTCGTGCATTCGCACTTTCACATTCTTCCCCTCGGGGAAATGCGGGGAATTTTTATCGGTCATTGTGGCTTTTGTACGCGAATCATTTTTTTCTGCTTCGAGAATAACTACCTCTTGCCTTGCAAGCATACACCGGGGATACGTAAAGGAAATAAATCATTTAGTGCACGTAGAGCGAGAGTCAGCAGTTCGAGTATTAGCCGTGCGAGTGATGGAAATGTGCCTGGTAGTATCGCTATTGTTTCCTTCACTGCCATAACGCTCTTTTGGTGGAAATGAACCCTTTACAGGGTATGCAGTGATGGCTGGGGCGTACTGCCAGCCAGGTACCCAAACGTGAGGGACGGAGACAGTAAACGCTTATCGATAATAGCAAACGCTCAATAGAATGTTGTAGAGGGAATGACAATAACTAATCGGCCATATTTTCTGGTCGTCTGCCATATGTGTGTAGGTAATCCTTTTGGCAGGGGAGATACGCCCCTTGACTGGAAGATTGCCCTGCACTGAAACGTAATAGAACTGCTTGTGCAAGCTAAAGAGAGGAGTGCAGTCGACGCCCCGGTCTTTTGTTAGGCCCGCCATCTCGTTCTGCAGAAGTACAATAACGAAAAAAAAAGGCCCAGCGGATTTGTTCCCCAATGCAGCGGCTGCACCAACCATATTTTAGGAAAAATAAAGCTCCCACAGGCTAGCCTTTACTGTATAGGTGCATAGAAAAAAGGTTTCCTTTACTCAGATGTGGGACCACAGTCACGCAGCAGGCAGGAATTAAATGACATTGAAGTAATAGCGTCTCGGCAAACTTTATTACATTACCCGACGTATATATATGCACGTCAATATAAGCACGTTAGTTCATATTTTTTTAAATAAATATATTCCAAATCTTGATTCGGCACGGTTTAGTACTTTCGCGCTTATATATAAGGATGCTTTTAAGCTAATCAATAATAAGAAATGAACCATATTTTATATTTCAAAAGACACTCTGCTGAACTGGAAACTTTCAATACATGTTTCGCGTACAAAGTAAGAACTGAGGAGGGTTTGGAACAGTCCTAGAGCAACCAATTTCAGTACTACTTTAATTCTCCTTGTAAAGGTGCCACTTGGGTCTATATATTTGCAGGAAATAGCACTGAATACTATCCACCATAGGTGGATTATAATCGGCTTAATTTGCAACGTGCTAGAGGGAGAGAGAGAGAAGGATCTTTATTGGAAGAAAATGACGAGATGTTTGCCGGAATTTGGACACCGACATGCTACTCGGCGGGGTAAGGGGAGCGGGAAAGAAAAGGCCCCATAGATTACAGGGCAGAAGAAAGAATAAGAAAGAGAAGAAATAAAAACGACAAAAATAACAGAAATGACGTTCAGTTTGTGAGTAGTGGGATTAACTCTCTTCTAAACTCTAAATCACTGCAATCATGCCAATCTCGTCCAGACAGCCGAACAACGCCTCCAATACTTTGCGTCTGAGCTGGTGGAGATGGCCATGCACCAAGAAGTACTTTCAAGGTCATTGGTCCTGGGCTGAGGCGCTCTAGTTTCTGCACAAGACTGCCCCTTGCGTGTATGTATGCGGAGCATTCCAGCAGCAGATGCTTAACGGTTTCCGGCGCCCCGCAGTTATCGCAGTAAGGGTTTGTGGAGACACCAAAAAGAAAAAGGTACGACTTCGTAAGTGCTACGTTGAGACGAAGTCGGTGGTATAACTTCTCTAATTGGCGCAGAAGTACCTTTGGCAGCCTCATCCTGAGCTCAGGGTCTATGTAGCGTAGGAAGGCATGGTGGTGATCTGGAAGGGAACAGAGACGATTCCAACCCATTAAAATGAGCGCGTTCGCCATAGTTGTGGCATCACGGTTAGTGAAAAAAACCTTCCTCACACTGCGCATTTCCAGGCCCCTGCGAGCAGCTTTATCCGCCTTCTCATTTCCTAGAACACCACAGTGACCGGGAAGCCACTGAAACATTATACGGTGTCCAGCGTCGTCGGCAAGTTGGTGCAGGCATGTGGTGTCACGACTCGAGGCACGTTCATGAATGGTGAAGCAGTCGCTGCGTTGCAGGCTCTGGAGAGCCACCTTCGAGCCTGTAAAAATAGTCCATTGCTTCGGCTTCTGGCGTAAAATGTGGCGTATAGCTGCAATGATGGCGTGACGCTCGGCGGTCATAGATGATGTCGCACGCTTGAGGCGATAGGGCAACGTCTGGCCAGTAGAAGGAATAAATATTCCGGGGGAACTGCGCTCAGGTGTGCAGGGGCCACCTGTGAAAATGTGGTTTGCTTCAAAATACAGCCGGATGATATGGTCAAGTGTTAATTGTAGGAGTACGCTTTGAGGCATGCTTTTTTTGGAGTCAATTCCGGGGATGCTGCATCTGATATGTAGGGGCGAAAGGGTCTAGGGTGGAAAATTAGATGGCATTGCTTTTGGTGCCTCGGAGGGAACAGAAAGAGTTAACGTCCTGAGTGTTCTCCCGAAACTCGAATTACCATTTTCAACCATGCGTGTTAGTAAATGGCTTTTGGTGTGCAGCCGATGACGAAAATGTATTTGTACAGTTTCCTCGAGTCGAATCATGTCAAGAGGCAGACAGCCAGCTTCAGCGATCGTACCTAAGCACGACGACCCTTTCGGGAGGCCGAGGCAGATGCGCAGGCAGTTGTTTCTGGCCGCATCTAGCAGCTTTCTGCTTGTGGGCGGGAGCTTTGGGAGGACAGGGAGTCCAATGCATTCAGTGGAACCCTGCAATAAAGGGCAGCCTAGCTTGAGATGAAACCATTGTTATTTGTAAACAGTCCAGTGTTGGAATGAACATTGATAGGAGGGACCCGTAGGCTTTCTCGTATTTTATTCAGCATCTAACGGAACTTCATACTGAAACAGCAGCCAAAATATCACTGATTCTTTTCTTTAAAACTCTCTGGACAGATAACTTACGAGAGGAAAGCCACAAATGTATTGCGAAATTTTTTCCTCACACTTTCGGTGTTGCCCCGGCTGCTCCTTTTTTTCCCAGACACTTGACCTAAAAGAAGGAGTCAGAAAACGCGAAGTATCACAATCGATTTTTTTTTTTGCGATGCATCCTTGCCCCCTGACTTATCGCCGTTTTCGTTTCCCTCCGCGACCCACATTTTTCTCTCAATATCCCTCTATCACCCAGACCGCTCTTTTCCTCTTTGTTACTCCTCGTTCGACGCATCGTTGCCCTTCCCGAGGGGCGTCGTCTCAAACGAGCAACACGCACATCCTTTTTCCGTTTCTCGTTCCAGTCGTCCATTCGTTCCTCCCAGCTTCTCATTTCTCTTTGTTGGCTTTTACCCATTTTCTCTTTTCTTCTACCATTCGCTTGCGACTCCACCACGTGCGGCACGCGTGCCGTCCCAACCGGGCGTAGAAAGCGCACTTAATTCGCCGTCATACCGGCGGAAACTGCATTACGCTATCGACGCGCTCTTCGAAAAGACGGGATGTGGCCGCATACGGCGAGTTCGAGGAGATAAAACGCTTCGCTAGCCCTTCATGCCTCGAGGCAAAGAAAGGCCGCCCCTTTTACTTTCAAGGCTGTTCGTTGCCCGCGGGTAAGCATCGTAACAGCGGCCGCCCTAAATATCCGGTAGTTTTGAGTTGCGTCGCTGCATATCTGCTATTTTTGTGCTTATTTTTCACTTTTCCACCTTCATTCTCTTCCGGTTGCTCGCATTACAGAACCTGTCGTTGGGTCGTGAGCATATTTAGGCGCTCGATTTCGCAAAGCTACCGCGACGGTTCATTGTAAACAAAACGCAGAATTCCTGTTGTTGCGTCGCGGAGAAGTAGGAAACCGCCGCCACGTCGCATGCACAGGGCGTGTTTGTTGCACACGGCTTGTTCATCCGAAGGGTGGCAAGAAATGAGGGGAGAAGCATTTTCAACTTGAAGTTTGTTGAGAAACACGCTTCTTGGCGTCTGCTTTCATGTATGCAGGCGTGTGATCTGTGGTTCCATGCGTAGGTGCTGATATTTAGAACCAATTCCTCACGGTTAGATGAAGGCGATAACGAAAAGGGTCCTGGACAAGGAAAGCCGCTCGACTCGACTGGGATGAACGTGGGTCGTTGTAGGGTAGAACGCTAGGTTGCATTGACGAGCAGCGTAATAAGGAAAGCACATGGTGCAGTAAATAATTGTGACGCGGGTACTATTTCCTCCGAACAAAAGGTCCGATTAAAAGGCAGCCAGTACGCAAGAACAAGAAATTTAGCGCAGTTTGCTTCATTGAACAAGCGTCTGTCTCTCAAAGTAATTGAAAGACTGCTGCATCCCCGTTACGCTACTGTCATCTTGATATCTTTTGTTTATTTAATTTACTTCAGGACAGATTAATCCAATAACCGAGGCCGGGATACCAAAGAAGGGACAAATGATTTTGGCAGGGAACCATTACAACACTCAAACGATAATCATAGGTTAACCAATGTGTTGATTGCTGCTTCTCACCATGCAAATCCATACATTTGGAAGCAAGAAGAGGCAGTGAAGGCACTACATCATTCGTCAAGCAGTTAATCAGACACGTTGATTTATTAGATGCAACGCATCTCTTTCACCCGCCTTGTCCCTTCGGCGTAGTCCGGCGGCGTCCGCATCTCTCCCCCATTCCCCCATTCTCACCGCAGCGCCATCTGCGTGTTAGCGCTCGGCTGCCCTCGCTCCGTCACCGTGCCAGCTGTGCGTGGGTGCGGGTTAACACATGCGCATGCGCTGCTCTGCGCTGCTCTCTCCCATTCCCCTCACCGTACATATAAACACGGTAACTGCGCCGATCCGCTCAGTCGTTCCGCCGGCGCTCCTCCGATGACATCCTCCGATGACCGCCGATGATTTGAAATGGAGAGTAACAGGCCTGATATCGCGATGGTCGTCGCAACCGTAAAATTTACACCATCTTCCCGCGAGGGAAACCATGGGGTACATACGCATCGGGGGTGAACATGCTGCGTAAATAGGACACACAACTACAGCAAACCACGCACTAACATAACGGAAACGCAACGGCAACTCCCGATACGTCGCATCTACCCCATGGTTCCCCTCGCGGGACGATGGTGTAAATTTTGTACTGGGGTGCAACATCCGGAGCTTGGTACCAATGCACTTTGATGAACAGCAACTAAGGTATTTTACAGCATTGGTTGGGACTGGTACGTTGCTTAAGTTCACCTCATCCTGCTTATCTGCCGAAAATTTCGGAAAATAATCAGAAGTTTCTAGCAATATGAAGCGAAAGCCTAGTTGGCCCTTTTGTTCGTGTACTTTTGAAGCTTCTTCGGAGAGACAGACAAACATTTATTATACTGGTGAGCAGGAGGAAGTTCTTAGGGCCTCCACCCAGTGAGAGGCATCCTTATTCCAAGATGCCTTCCTTTCGTGTTGTTCCTGTCGAACCGCGGTCGCAGCTTCATGAGTGGGCCCTTCTTCCCGACTGCGGTTAACCACGAGCACCACTGAGAGAGAGAGAGAGAGAGAGAGAGAGAGAGAGAGAGAGAGAGAGAGAGAGATTAATACTTTATTTCCTTTCAAAAGGAAGGGGAAACAGGAGTGGCGCGGGAGGCTAAGAGCCGCCTCGTTTCAGGCAGCTTCTGGTGTCCTTGAGGATGAAGTGCGCCAGGCTCCTCTGCTCCTCCAACTTGGTTGCACTAGCCAGCCACTGTCTAGTGTGATGTGCCCTAATTGGCTTGGTGATTGGGCAGACCCACAGATTGTGGGTTTGATCCTGCGGTACCTGAGAGCTGCTCTAGCCCCTCACCGTCGCGTACTGGGGCTTGCTGCTTCGTCAGCCATACCGATGAGGATTGAAGCTCTGAATCCATGGGGCTGCGTATACAAGGCGCGGTCAGAACGTTCTGTAATCCGTCTCCTATTCTCTGATCCCTCCGCAGGTTATGCTGTATTCCTTTTTTCGCCACGCGCTCTCATTTTTTGCACACTTTTCTGTACCTCACAACGCGACCATGAAACATAAAGATCTAAGGCTTTCAGTTTTGAAAATTGGGGCAGCTTGAATTAGGCGTGCAAGGCTGGAGAAACAGGGGCGCTGGGGGTTGACCAAGCTTCTTTTGGTTTTGCTACGTTTTGCAAGGTTTTGCTGTGCTTTCCTAAGTCTTGTTAGGTTTTGCGATGTTTTAACTATGTTAGGCTAAATATGAGGGTGAGGACTAGTTTAGCTGGATGTTACAAGGCCGTTCCGGTCGGTCCCCCACACTGACAGCGGATCCCAGGGGCAAAAGCTACGTCGATGTCCCGCGCAGCTGTTTCCCCAGCCTTGCACCACGAGTGCAAGCGGCGACAGTATTTTTGCGTTTTAACAGCCCAAGGAAGACTATCACCTTTAAAATGGTATAGCAAGGGGGCGCATACGCCTATGCCCATTGTGCTCATACTCCAGCAGGTGAGAAAGCCGGCTGCAGTGTTAGAATGCCCTGTTTGCGGGGGTGCATCCTTTCCATGCGGCGCAGTTTTTTTTTTTGTATTTCATTGCTGGTTCCACCGCACCAATGTCAAGCTTTAAACAGCTCCGGTGTTAAAAGGATCACGACAAGGCTTTCAAAGGGTGCTTCACCTCCAGAACTGTGTTGTGAGGAGAAGTCAATGCACAGTGAAGGAACTCCAAAGGAAACAGATGTGAGGAACTGGCCTTCTTCATTTGTATCTCCTTCTATGTAGAGCTAACCGTTGTATCATACAATCTGCCATTTTGAAAGCTATAGTTTCAATGAGCCTGAGAAAATAGACACCACAGGTATTAGGAGAATTTGGGCCTCTCGGCTCAGAATCATTTTAAAAGGTGCAGAAGACAAGACGAAGTGTTGAGAAAACAGAGAACGGGCGCTTACTGGCCGCTGATTGGTATATTTAGAGGAAGAACTACACACAATATGGCGTGCGCAGCTTAAATATAGGCGGGAAATAATTGACATGGGTGCAGTGGAGGGGAGTGCACGTCCTAAGAAGCAAAGTACAATTAGTAGTTGGTACACACATCCCAATACTCAATGATCGAAGACGAGCAGAAGAAACGAGATTTCTTCCTTGGAAAACACAAATTTTCGACTGCAGTCTGAGCCTCTCTCTCTATCTTTATTTCTCTCTATCTTTCTTTCTCTCCCTCTCTCTCTCTCTCTCTCACACCTTCCACACACGCACACGCACGCACGCGCACGCACACACACGCGCACTAATGCACACGCACACGCACACGCACACACACCGACGAAATACTATTGATTGATTGATTGTAGTGTTTAACGCGTCTACGCAACGCAGGCGATGAGGCGTGCCGCAGTGGAGGGCCCCGGATTAATTTTGACCACCTGGGGGGAATGTGCGCCGAACGCTCGTACACACGGGTGTTCTTGCTTTTCGCCTCCGACGAAATAGTAGATTAGCCATTTAAAAAAAGTTCGCGTAATCCCACACTCTTCTTCGACCGTTCTCCACCCGGTTCTTTCGGCGTTGTCCCCCAAAAGTAACCGGTTTTCCTCTTTTATACCGTGAAAAGAAACGCATTTTTATTCATATGCTTCGGTTTCTCCACCAACCGGGGCATCGGATATCACAGACTTTCCATCCTCCAGCTCACACTGTTTCAGCTCACTAGGTCGCAAAAGGGAAAGGATACTCGGAGTTGCGCAAATAAAAATAACGTCTATTATAGTACTCCACGAGGGCTCACAGTCAAGCAGCCCTTTAAAGTCGTTATTAAGAAAAAGGACAGCGAGAAGTAAGACAGATTCCCAAAGCCAACTCTAGAAGGCTTGCGGCGGCTTTTTCTTTAGTCCTCGCTTCCGTCGTACCGTGTCCTTGGGAACAAGAGCAGATGGACTCAAACCAGCGTGTATGCAGTAGCCAAACGCAGGAGAACAGAAGCTAATTCCCCTTTGCGCCACGCGTCCACATCGCGGCCATTGCGGCGGCGGAATTGGTTATGACTTATGGTGCAGGCAAGGCGATGGATTACGGAGAAGTTATACTCGAAGGCTCGGAGGCTTCGTAACTCGCTTGGAAGGCCTGAGAGCACGTAATTACAAGACAGCCCCCGTAATGGCGCTACCTCATGTGCGTGAAATTCCCACAACCAAAGCCTGCCTTCGCAGGGCCGCGTGTATGCCTTGCCACACCGTAACCTTGTTTTTCCGCCATTTGTAAGCTCTCAGGCCTGCTAGCCCTCGTCCGGACAAGTTTTTATACCCGTAAAACACTCGTGTTTGCGTCGCTCGTTCGGCCTATTTCAGTTCATTTTGTTTCAAGTTTAAAATTACGAAATAGGATAGACGCATGCTTAATGAAGACAAAAAGCGGGAAGCCCTCTTGCCGTGGCTTGAGGTCAACATTTGGAAGCGGGAAGGGGAGGAATGGGTGGGAAGGGAAACCAACAAAAAGCAGTCCTCAGTGCCTACTTCTTTGACGAAGACGAGCAAATCTCAGAGAATGTAACCACCGTAAACACTGCAGAAGTAGGCGACTTGCGCCATGCACAGGCTGCACAATTTGCGAAGCAGTCAGGCACTGCAGGAACGCATGAGCATGCACGTTTTAGGAAGGCTCAAAGGCGGCCACGCAAATGATTCTGCTTGTGACATGGGGGCCCATCGGTTACTTTATGCTTGCCATAAGCGGCAAAGGTGGCAAAAATTATGGCTGGTTAACGGTGAATTTTTGAAGTGACGTAGCCGAAGAGTAAGCTAATCCTGTGGACTGTCTAGGCCTGCGAATGTCCGCTCCCTTGGCCCAGCTTTCCAACATTCTTTAAATAGGCGTTCTACAAAAAGAAACTGCTATCAGTAGAATACCTCTAGGGCGCGCTGCTGCCGCTCTAAACATGCGTAGACACCCTGACACATTACCGGCATGGACGCTGCAAGTACCAATACCAACACTGACGCCTAACAAGAGAAGAATCTACTAGCCTAAGAAGACTACAAACCAACACCTACGCACACCAAACTCGTTCCCTACTCGATACCCATCGCTCTGCCACCAGGATACTCCCTCCCCAGTACCCCATACCACTGGTGTCTAAGCTCAAGAAAATTCCAGACCTCACTCCAATCCCCAGACCCTGTATCGAGCGGGAGAGCGCTTCCCTGGCCAGTCGGGATACCGACACCCAATCCAACCTGGTGACGAGGGAGAGGACTGCCAGCAAAAAGCAAGGTAAGCCGGAATAAATACGCCGTCCACACACCGGTGCCCGTGTCAAGCGTCAGACAAGAGAAAACGCTCAACAGCGAAAAAATCGAGCGCCGAACCGTAGAATCACCCAGAGAAAAAATCAAGCACAGATAGCACCACCTCTCCGAATATCCGAGTTCTTGCAACCTCACCTTTTTATTCCCAGCGACACACAAGCAAATTTTTATTTGATAGCTGGTGTCCATTTTATTGGTTTCCGGAAGGGCTTAATCATTTGCAGCGGATGACTCTTCCGAAACTGTTTTAGCGTCGGACTTTTCTGTCGGGCAGGTTTTCCATTTCGCCGTGCTCGAAGGTGTCAAGGCTTCTAGCTTCCTCCGGAGTACAGGAACGACCAAAAACATTTTACTGAATACGGTCACTTCTGGTTTATTCCGAATTATGAAATAATAGTGGTAATTCCAACAGAGCTACGAAATGCTCAGCCGCAGGTTTCGGTGACAGCTCGGTCTAGTTTGAGATATTCCTTTAAGGTCCTTTCTATTTTGATCACTGCATTTTTAGAAGAGAGGTACCCATGCAATAATGTACATTTACAGGCAGTGAGCACATCCGCCGTCCGCGTCCACGTAGTGTTTGGGTAGTCTGTCAGTATTCGACTAGGAAACGGAATAAAGAAACTGAATGTCAAAGCAAAGCAACCAATCAGATCGTTTTTATATTATTTTCTAATGCAAGTGGCTCTACATTTGACTTAGATCTTGACACACAGTAAAAGAGAGAGAGAGAGAGAGAGAGAGAGAGAGAGAGAGAGAGAGAGAGAGAGAGAGAGAGAGAGAGAGAGAGAGAGAGAGAGAGAGAGAGAGAGAGAGAGAGAGAGAGAGAGAGAGATTGAGATTATATGTGTGTGTCCGCGCGCGTGTGTATATTATGTCTGAGGGAAATTTGATCACCCACACCTTGCAATGCGAAGGGAGCTCGTCTAAGAAATGTTTCATATATGTTCTCTATAGGAGCTAATTCATACAGAAGCAGAGAAGTCGAGTGCAACTATGCGAGAACTTTTAGTCTAAAAAAACTGATAAACGAAAAAAAAAACCTGAAGAGGTGATTGTTCCGAAGAGCTCGCAAAAATTATTACTCTTTTTATTTTTTTGTATGCTGACTAGAGCCGCCTTGAAACGAAGATAAAAAGGTTACTGGTTCGGACTCCAGTCGCAAGACTCCTAATTAATTTCTGCTGCGTCCGCGAGAAAGAAACTCCAGACAAAAAGATGCTGATATGTCTTCTTTTTTTGTTCCTTGCCTCGTGTAAAACATAAGACGTTAAAAAGTGGCTGCTATAGCCGGAGGGGCAAATGTTCTCTTTTCGCTCTCCTTCGTTCACGCTTTTAAGCTGCAAGCATGGTCGCACATATTTGAACAGGCCCTCACTTGAAACAGAAGCTAGCTTAAGGATATATATTCTGCCTAATTCTCTGAGATTTTCTGCAGAGGCATTCTACATTAATTGGATAATTACAAAGGTATCTTCTTCTGTGCATGACAAATCACGAAAACACAGGGGAATCTGATTTAAAATGGGAGTCCCCAATTTGAGAAGCTTTTGTTACGTGCGCATTTTATACCTCCCGTACCAATTTATTAACTTTTCTGCTATCCAATGCGAAACATATGTTTTAGCATAAGGTCTTTTTTTGAAGACGGCATTATAAGGCTTTGTCAGGGGATTATCTGATTTATTGTTTATATTCTCATTGCTTTTTTTGATTTTCTCCGGCGGCCGTGGAAACAGCGCGTGAGATCGTCGCTTTAGGCTCAACGCTCTTCCGTAACTTAATAATTGTTGTACCTCGGTCCCGCCTTTCGTCTCTTGCTAAACTATATCCTGGATGCTATACTAGCTTCCCGAGTATTGTTCGACCTTCCTTCTTATCCCCTGAGCCTTCAGAACATGAAATAAAACCAAACACGACAACAACATTAACTGCCAAGAAACTGAGGCAAATTTTCGGAGACTCCACGCAAGGCAGTCAACATATAGAGCAATATCATTAGTGCCCACATCGAGTCCATACAATAACCACACAATGACGATTATGTCCACCCAGGGCACGCAAACGCACTAATACGAAAACCCACCACCAGAAAATTTGGACAAGCTAACAACAAATAAAGAAGCGAGATACCACAACAGTGAGGCAATAAATTCCCTGAATATGACGACATGCCAAACCAGTCATAGAAATCAGCGAATATGCACTAAATGCGAGCTAGAACGCGAGTCACAATTGGGAATTTTAAGTTAACCTTGTCTATCAGCAACCTTGCATTATACTAACAAATATAAAGCTCTCTGAAAGAAAACAGTGCTAAGTGTATGTAGAACTAAACAAAATTCATAAGTTTATTCGCGCATGATTTCATCAGGAGCCGAATTTGTGTCGTTTGACGAGACCGAAGCCGCAGTATTCCTTCAAACGTGCATTCGCTACCGTGCTGGAAGTTCAAACTACGACAGAGTACAATGAGTGCGTCAATAAGAATGACATCAACGGTGCCATTTGCTGAACTACAGTAGCTATACCAGAGGTGGAGCGCTTGGATAGGCCTTGCGCAAATCGAGGCAGATATGCCAAGTTGAACCGACAGCGATAATGTAAATGAGCCAGAAACCAGCACCAAGTAAAGCTGAGGAAACTTTTAGTACAGATCGACTACTTGTAGGAATGCCGACAAAAAAGCAAGAAAAAAACTATATTCACAAAGCACAACGAACAAAAAGACACAAGATAGATACTAATTTCGGCAAGTACGCACGTTATCAGTAGGAAGAGCTAGAAAACTAAACAATCACAGACATTCACGGTGGTCCCATCGACAGAAACTAATTATGCCCGCTAAAAAAAAACTTTCGCCGGAAGCCCACTATTCTGAACAACAGAGATATAAAAACTGCTGAAAGGGCAAAACAAAAGCATGAGGTTGTTAGTGGTAACCTTCTTTAAAAAACCTGAACAAAAACTCGCCCCCCTCCCTACAGACTTCGCTGTTACCACTCTATCGGCCCTAGCAATTTATGTTCTGCCATCGAAAACCCTTGCGGCCCTTTCCAAGATCTGCTTCTAGTCGCACGTGTAACGCGTTACAGGCCCACGCCGCTTCTGACGGGGTGTTCGTTATGTTCGTTAAACCAGCGCTAGCAAGGTGTGTAATTAGCCTGCTCTACAATGTATCTGGGTAAGCATGCGAGGGCCCCTTTTTCCGAAAAAAAAAGATTTAGAGGAGGCGTCATTTAAGGTAAACGGGGAACTTAGGCCGGTGGGTTGAAGGCTCTCGCTAATTGCGCTCGAGAGACAGGGAGGAAGATTATCCAATTCCTTTTTACCCCAGTCCGCAGCTCGAGCAAGATGTCCAGATGTTCTTCGAATAAATCTTTCATGTTTCACACACACACACGCACACATACACACACGCACAACACACACGCACACACCAACACCCACACCACACAGGCACACGCACATGCACACGCACACGCATACACGTTCCAAGAACTCCTGCCTTCTGTAATTCACGCTATCGTTAGCATGTAGAAAATTGGAATACTTTCTATACGCGCCACACAGACTCAGTGGCCAAGGCACTGAGCTGATGAACCCGTGGGCTCAGGTTTGATGTCCGTCGCGCTGTCCATTTTCTGTTGGAGAGAAGAGATTTCAGTGTACATGAAATATACGACATGGTCTGACTAATCCGTAGCTCTCCACAACCTCGTACCTCTTACAGCTTATTCAGAGGTACGCTTTAGTGGAGGGCGGCATAGCTAGGTAGCTTCAATGCGTAAAACCTCGTAATTTAACTCTGACAATATTTTTCCAACTCCATTACTATTACTTTTCCATCGTAGTACTTTTACCTTTTTTTTTCTGATGGGAGCAATCGTTTTTGGACTTGCCAAACCTGAGTTAATGCCGATGTTTGGTTTAGTAGGTCGTCCTTTCAAAAAAGTGTCGAGGCCTACGAATTCCGAAGTGCGAATACATGTGGCACCGTTCAAAGGGCATCCCGAGAATGTTCATATACCTGACTAGATTTCTCGCTGTAATGTGCAACCAAACTATTTAAACGAAAGACGGTGAGCCGTAACCTAATATCGCCTGTATATGGATACCAGTTTTTGATGGCAACATGCCTAACCCGCTGATGCGCTAGCGCTTACGTACGTAAATTCACCGAGCGACGCACATAGCTCCGCAAAATGGTGTTATACACCAATTTTCAGGCGCCGGTAGGGAAACAGGTAAAGATTACTACGCCATGACTGTCCCTGAATGGTAGCTGGCTTTACAACGCGAGAACTGAAAATTTCCTTTCTTTTGCTATATCAAGACGCCCGCTTTTTGAAATATCAGGGAACGTCACCCAAGAAAAGTTCACTTCTGCTGCATATCCCCGAACAGCGTGTCCTACTGTCCTAATACTATGCCTTTGTTTCTATTGTTAGTGAAACGTTTTCTAGTTAATGCAAGGAAAAAAAATTGAGCAACTGGAGATCGCTGGGCTTGTTTTTCCGAGACTAATTGCTGAATCCGGGTACCTGAGGTAAACAAAACGGTAGACAAACCTTAACACGTGGTTCTAAGTCCACCTGTAACGTCAACACGTAAAATTCGGATATGAACCTATTTTTGAAACTATTTCTTGTTCAGCTTCACTGCGGGAAAACAGGGCTACGAACATTGTACAAGCACTTAGTTGGAGCAGTATATGCTGTATTGAGACACCGAAGCTAGCTATAGTGACAAAACCCTAGAAGTACTGTGGCTAATCGCGTGGCCCTGCGTATGTTCGAGAGCTTAACAAAAAAAACAAAAAAACCAGCTCAAATGGCCAGCTGGTACTATGTGAAGATATGATTTATAAAGGCAAAGCTCCTACATTTGTAAAGTACTGAATAAATCGAGTGCAGATGGTTCAATTTCTGCGATAAGCACTGTCCAAGGCGAAACAACGAACCTTCCAACTGGGGCTCGCGGTTGCGCCTCTGAATAGTCATGTACAGCCCGTGGGCTCGGCAACACAGCCACGATGGCGAACGCTCACCTGCGACGCCTGTTTTTCATGCATATGGTCGCCTGGGCAGGTGTTCCGACAGTCTTCCGCACGGAGCATCACGGTACCAACGGAAGCTTGGTCTCACTGCACCGGCGACCACAGCGCTCAATCGACTTGCCACTACCGCCCATTACGAATAGCCCCCTCCATGACCGCTGCATCGCCAAACTGCCTCCTCTTCTGCCTAGCCTTCTGCACTCGCCGAAGCCACTTACGTGGTACCCACGTCACCGACCCGACCCCGGCACCACACCGGTACCATAAAAGCACCAGCGTCACCCATGACCCCTCCAGTGGGCTCGGCAACACAGCAACGGTGGCGGACGCTCACCTGCGACGCCTGTTTTTCATGCAGATTGTCGCCTGGGCAGGTGTTCACACAGTCTTCCGCACGGAGCCTCACGGTACCGACGGAAGCTTGGTCTCACTGCATTGGCGACCACAGCGCCCAATCGACTTGCCACTGCCGCCAATCACGAATAGCCCCCTTCATGACCACTGCATCGCCAAACTGCCTCCTGTTCTGGCTCGCCTTCTGCACTCCCCTAAGTCACGTGGTACCCACGTCACCGACACGACACCGGCGCCACACCGGTACCATAAAAGGACCAGCGTCACCCATGACCCCTCCAGTGGGCTAGGCAACACAGCAACGATGGCGAATGCTCACCTGCGACGCCTGTTTTAGATGCGAAGCATCTCATGCTCAGGACTGTGTCCCTCCCTCGCTTGTTTTCGTTGTTGTCCGCCGTTCGCACTCTACTGCGCATGCGCGTCTCTTCAGCCCCGCCAGCGTTTGGCCTGACGTCAGCACAGTCCACTATAAATAAAAAGAAATAGCTAGGCCGCGCCCGGTTTCGAACCCACGGCTCTCTGGCCGCAACGGGAGGAACTTGGCGCTCTTCCCACTGCGCTACAAACCGAGACGGGAGCATGTGCGACGAACGCGCCTCATGTCCTTCACTCATTCAAACTACGTTAAGAAGCTGCTGATACAACGAAGGCACGCGTAGCTGAACGTCAACGGAAACGACGAACTGAAAACTTTAGGGGAGAATGTTGAATTTTCCGTGGGAAGGCTGTGGCGGGAAGCGCCACCCGTCTTGCAGGTCAACCAGAGAAGAGGAAGAAGAGGGCGGGCAGCGGGGTGGGAGCGTGAGCATGCAATAAAGAAAGACGAGAACCAGGAGGTGTTTGATCAGGTAACGCGGGTGTCGGTATCTTCGCTGTCTCTACATTTCTCTACTTTTCTATACGTTTCTCTGTCTCTACATGGGGGTTCACACTACGTTCCCATTCGTGCTCCGATAAATGAAACAACATAACGGCAACACAATGGAACCTACACGGAACCCCCATGATGCTTCGCATCCTCCTCATGGTTCCCCACGGGAAGATGGTGTAATTTTTTTAGGATTTTGCTGACCGGAACTCTACCCTTGTTCAAATTATTGACTTGGAACAATCATTCAAGGTCGGTGACTATCGTGGATGCTGTAAAGGGGAGCGAACGTTTAGCGCATTCGTGTGCGCTGCCGTTAGGGCGAAAGACGTTTCATGGTACGAAAGCGCCTGTATAGCGGACTACAATAATAAAGTGCACTAATGCGCCTGTAACAAGGGTGTATGCCCATAACTGTAAGACAGAAGGAGCCTGAAGTACAATAAAGAGGCGCGTGGTAGTAGGTCGGGCAAGAATTGAAATTGAACGACGCGAAAAGCGAGTGATTCTTGCGCCATATCTGAGACAAAGTAGGCTTAAATCAATATCTCATTACATAGAAACGTAAGCACAGAAAACAATGGTACGAGGGAACTGAACAAATCCAGCTCAACCCAGCCAAGTTGTCACGGAATTGTACACTATTCTATCTTCACTTCTAATTTATTATTATATTTCTATACTTTTTCTTCGGAAAAAAATCTTTCCACCTTGAAGTGACTCAGGAGTGCAGTACGACCCTCCGCAGGAAAACTAGGAAATGGGGGGAACGGTTTCCCGATATTCCAAGAGCTGCGCTGAAGCAGTAATGGTGCCGCACGTGCCTCGGGGGCGCGAATGACCATTTGTTCCCCAGAAGAGAATCCAAGTTCTCTTCTGGGGAACAAAGGGAGCGTTAGGCGAAAAGACGGCTTGCTGCCGAATCAATACTCAGGTAAGGAGGTTAGCGTGGGACAATGGTCGCCATTAGCCCTACGGGACAGCGCGAGGCACAAGAAAAGCTGAAGTGGCCCCTGGGGATCTAGAAACCTAATTCTACGAATCCGAGTACGCCGGCCCACATGCCCACCTTATTTGTGCTTGTGTGTGTTTGTGTGACATTTTTCTTCCTGTTCCAGAACTGGGAAGCGCACGGGGAATGTGCTGTCGCTTTAATTTAAACATAGGCCTTCTTCCTCGATTTTGCTGCGTAATATCTTCCTTGTGGATGATGTTGCCCATCATGTTCTCCAAGAGGGTTCACGTGAGAACAACTCATATATCATGGCTGTAGTACTGGCTCCCTGGTGCTCGCGATACGCAGCAAAGAAGCTAAAGGAAGAAAGAGAACCGATGACTAAAACTCGTACTGTTATACGGTAATACCTAAAATATTCAAACTAATTCCCGTAAAAGCCTTTAAAACGAATAAAAAGCCCCATTCAGTTATGCAAATCTTACTGCTACTAGAGGCTTTAGTGAAGGCCGCCCGTCTTTATCCAATTACCGGAATGCATCGGTATGTGCACATCTCTGACAAGATAGCTTATCAAATGTATAACGAAATGAACGAGTGCTGGAAGCACCCGTCCCCACCTTTGCGCCCCCTTCTCAACACGAAGCTATCATAAAACATAAATTATTTTTACATTTCCTGATATACATTCATATGCAACTCTTTCGTTTGTTTAGAGGAATAAGACTTGTCCAGTCATGCTTTATACCGTCGTATTCAACGCACATCACTCGTGTAATTAGTGACCTACAAACTACAATCGGGGACTCCATGCTAGTAGTTATGTCAAAACGCAGCACCGAACAAACTTATTCTAATTTTATTGGAACACCGTGCGCCACTAGAGAACCTTTATTGCGTGAACAATGAATGACGCGTGTCGCCGTAAATTCACGCCGTTTATCCGAGGAGAGAGACGGTCCGAAGAAGAGGGAGCGACAGAGGAGGTGACGTCTAGCCGAGCATGCAGCTGTGGCGCTGCCCTCGCGCAACTACCGGCGGCGTTGCTGCAGCAGCAGCGGGTCCTTGTCACCTCCCGCTTCCCGACGTGCCGATTGCCTGTGTACCAACGGAAAATGGAGCCGAATAGACGCAAACGAGGACAGAACATGAATGACGGCAACGAAATGCCCATACTGGCGAAAAACCGAAGGACCGACAGTAAGCCAAATCAAATGTGAGCGTTGAGACCGTTTGAACGCACATCCCGGCTGGCATGGTGAGCGAGAGGAGGGGATAATCACTGTTTTTGGAGCTTCTCAAATCGGAGAGCGGCGTCCTCACCGGCCCGAGCGCTAAGCTCTAGAGGGAGAGGAGTGAGGTTCTCACGCATTGTGACATTCCTTGTTAGGTCCTAACGGCGTTTGAATGTTACTCTTTCGGTGCCTTTTTGATGCTTGAAAAATAAATGATTGGGAACGATTGGATCTGAATATCCACTGTTGTGAACTGGGGTAGCGTGGTCGAAGTGGACTGTGGTTGATGTCGTGGCAGGCCAGTCATGATGACGAAGTTGAAGGAGAAAGAAAAAAACCCCTTCCAAGTATTTACATTTCGATCTCAGAGAACAGGCTGGATCTTCTTGCGCGCGCGATATTAAATAAACGTGTAGGGTCCGTCTCCTTTTTTCCTTTTCTCTCTGCTACAGTCAGGAACGCAGAATCGTTGGCGGTGAGAGTGCCGCCCCTAAGCAAACACACACACTGAGAGCAACGTTTCTCTCTTGCTCAGGTGAGCTTTAGGTTTCCTCCGCTGATGCAATCCACCTGGGGTCCAAGCCGCCTTTCATCTTTCGATGCTGAAGCGCCGGTAAGACATTCGTTCCCCTCTCATAATCCTTGTTGGGTGGCTCGTTTAGGACGGATTCCATAGCGTCGTCAGACACGCCAGAAGGGCATGACAATGATGCGAAGCACGCTGCCGAAACTTGCCGTTGAAAGTGGTGCGCCCAGCGATGATTTTGTCAGCATTTCCACTGAAC
This sequence comes from Haemaphysalis longicornis, assembly GCA_013339765.2. Lineage (NCBI taxonomy): Eukaryota > Metazoa > Arthropoda > Arachnida > Ixodida > Ixodidae > Haemaphysalis > Haemaphysalis longicornis. The sequence continues at coordinate 78,194,685 of CM023450.1, forward strand.
GTTATCAGTCGTTAAGGCGGCCTTGGCAAGTGGCTGCTTGACGGGTCTCGACGTCGCCAACAGGGATAGCATAATTCTCGGGATACATGGACTCGACGAGAAAGGATGGAGTTGACTGGCGGGTTCAGCACCACGACCCGTCCCGCTTGAACCCTGGCCAAAGAATTGAGGTGAGGGGAGCGGACGCGTTCCCGGAAAAGGAGCTATGGTATTTTCACGATTCTAACACGCACACTTTTTTGCTAAAAGGTAGCCTTAATAGTTGCGTGCGCGTTACAATCGGGCTCAAAAGCGAAATAGGCTTTAAAGTGGCCAGCAGCATTGCCATAGGGAACAGACACCAAGTTCCCCCCAAATCAAACTCAATCCAATAAAAGCAATCCGTCAACACCACATGAGTGAATTTCGGCGCACTAATGCCTTGATGAGCTGTTGCACATTTTTTGTGCTGCTTGCAATTAGCCCGTCACACCTAGAATTATGAAGATCCTAGCCCTTGAAACGGCAACCAGCTTCAATGTGCCCCGCTATAACTATTTCCAGCAGCAGCTGGATAAGCAATAAGACTACGGGGCCGCTAGGATGGTACAACGAAATGAAGTATTACTCCAAATAAGACTGCTCAATAAACAAGGCATTTCATACGTACACTAAATGAAATAAATCCGCACCTAACCATCTATAAGAAGGGCAAGATAAACAAGAACAGAAAGGTATTCTGGGTAGCATTCCTTTGCTGAGAAAGCACGGCCCAGACCATCAGCGTTACTGTGTAGTTTTCTCCTCTTGTAGCGAACGACAAAATTGTGTTCTTGGAGTGCCATTCTGCCGTGATCTCTCCACGCGCATTTTGCTCCGCGCTGCATTTACTGAAGGAAGTGCGCTGCACCTGCACTGTATTTAAATTGCCACCAGGGCGGAGAAGACTCAAAACTTGAGCTTTTTTTTTCTCCCTTTTCCATTTTTCTTTGATGAAAAGGTAAGGTCATTGGTTTTTCTTTTATGTGTATAGCAATGTCTATTTCACTCTTGATATTCTTTTGTTGTATTTCGTGGAAGAAAAAAAGATAAAAAGGACCTCAGATTGGAGTTATAGATGCAAGAAGAACTCGTACCTGCGGGTGTGGCACCCAAAGAAAGAGGTGTGAGACGCAAGAAGTGAATAAATAAAAGGACGATGGGGTGGGTAAGGAAAGAGAGACCTGTCGAAGCGATACATTGTTCCTCATTCAAAGTCCATTTCGGAAGACGGAAAGCTTCTCACCCTGGGCACACTCCTGCGAAGACTGGCTGAGCTTCCGTTTTCCAGACGACGCCGACATAAGGCGTTTGCGTTTCAGCTCTCTGGGGACTGGTCCGTCCACTTCATTTCGCTCTTCACTCTTTTTGTTGTTTGCCGTTTTGTGCTATCGTTCTCCGATCGTAAAGAGAGAGGCGGTCGTCGACCTAGCTGTTTTCTGTCTGACTGATTTGAAGTGAACTGAACTTTCGACTGAGTGGCGAAATGTCTCAAGGTTGGGAATAACAACTTGGGGAATAAAGAAAGGAGAACAAGAAAGGGGTAAACAAGTAATATATAAGCGACTACGCATCAATGTCCTGGCAAAACTAGAGACTGAAAACTGTGGCTTACCTGAGCCGTTCGCTCTGTAATCTTGTGCTACGAAGCGCTACCTGTCGGCTGGCAAAACAAAGCGACCCGCCTGAACTGGCTCCCACCGGGTAGGAATACCTAAGTCATTGCCTGTTTCTTGCATTTTGACTTTATTATCACGAAACACTTTTCTTGCTGTTGTTTAACGGGAGGGGGGGGGGGGAGAGGAAGAGGGGAAAAGTCGGTAACTTTTGTTTGCGCATTTTCTGCGCTCCTCAAATTTTCGAATACGCAAACTGATGCACGTTTAGAAAAAAAAATTGCAGCGTTGTCTACTGCGCGAGTTTTAGACTCCTACCTGGAAATGCTCTTGAAGATGTCCATGCGTCTATAGGGGCAGTTCGCCGAAGAATTTACGTTGGGGTCTATGAAGTCTTCTTTAGCTACAAAATTTATGTTGTTTTACTAGATGAGGGTTTCTTTTCTCAAAATTTTCATATTTTGCCAACCTCGGCAAGGTTCTGTAATCGCAGGGTGGATACCAACATGCAGAAACAATTGGTTTTAACCTGCAGTTCGGTACAGTTTGTTAGCAAGAATAAAACAGTCTAAGAAAAAAACTTAGACCGCTAGGCAAGCGGTCTTAATCGGAAGAGACAAGGTTGCTTTCTTATGGCCATTCTAAAGCAGAAGGCTCGTAAAGTTAGGCTTCACGTATGAAGCCTATTACTACATAAACAGCAAAAGTGGGCGGTTGAGTGCTTTCAGAGGCAACCCCCAAACGGAGACATCAGGCTGACAAAAATCTCCAAACTCTGGGCGCGATAAGCCGAGACATGTGAAGCCCAAGAGCTGCTTCAAGGCTTACGATTTAGGGCTGACCGCAAAGAATAAATTTCCCGCGAGGGTGGTTCACGCCAATGAAAGGGAAAGGCAAAAACCCAAAACCAAAATAAAGTACGGCCAAATGTGCATACAGCGTCGAGCTACTATAAGCAAAGAAAGAAAGCAGGTAACGGATTGACGGGTGCTGGCCAGGGCGGTTCAGTCGATGGTGTCTATGGAATCCGCTGGTCAAGGGGGCAACAAAATGAAAAAATTTTGTCGCAGCGCGATCACGTGACTAAATTTTTTTCCTCGTGCCGCGTCTGTGCCCTTCTAAGTTGTAATTCCGTTTCATTTTAGCCCTAACCTTGTTGCGTTTTGCTTTTTCAATACCACGTTTCCAGCATCTGCAGAAAACATTTCTGTCGGGAAATATTCTGAACAGCGTCCCAGGAAATGCCCTGGGCGGCACCACGGTCTGCGTCAGCTTTGCCGTGGCATTGAGAGATAAAATTTATTTGAAGGAACCCATCTCTGGGCTGCCCAAACAGGAAGTCGGGACCAGGTGTTACCTCGAGCCAATCGCCAAAAATGTGTGGCCAGGCTGAGCAATGCATTCTACATTCACCATCATCATCATCGCCACCGCAGTCGTCATCGTAAGCATCCTCGTCGTCATCACCATCATCATCATCGTCGTTGTCTTCGTCAACAACGCCACCAACATTATTGCAATCAATCAATCAATCAATGAATCAATCAATCAATCAGTTTATTATTTTATTAGAAATTTATTTTGATATGTTCATACTAGTAATACATTATTATCACCATTAACACGATTATCAGCCTGTTCCTGTAAATAGCAGGATGAAGGCCTCTCTCTTAGCCTTTTGGTCCTACCTTGCTCTGTCCGAGCCCATACTTCAGCCCATCCCAACATCGAGTAATTGGTCTTGTAATTCCAATCCTGTCTTTCATAATTATTCTGTTACGCTGGCCGTCACTGTTTATTAGTTTCGTCGTCACCTGGCCATCACCACTGCACCTGTTTCTCTTAATCTGAACCAGGATATCTTCCACCCCACATCGCTCCCTAATCCAAGACGCCTGTTTACGATCCTTAAACGTTTCTTCATTCATTCCTGTTTTCATGGGTGGTTAGCCCACCCTAAGTTTTATTTCAAGGTGTCAAATAGGTTCCAAAGTTCCTTCCAAACACTGTGGTTGATTTCTATGTCACAGGAATCGGTAACACACAAAAGTGAAATGTGCAGCGGAATCTGCAGCTAAGTATAATTTGCTGGTCGGCGGCTGCTTGAGGGTGTGCTTGGCGAGCAACGTCCTGCTGGACGGGTCGCTTCAGGAAAGGTGTACTGGCGTCATTTCCATGACGGATATGACGTCAGTGAAATCTTGGGGTACCCCGGCATAAAACACTTCTGTTTTTAATTATAAAAGCCGAAAACGAACAACCCGAAGTAGAACGTACTCTTTAGTTTTTAAGGTTGCTTCCCCGCAAGAATACCGTGTGTGCAGGGGTGCAACCTTTACAGGCCGCTTCTTTCGTTGTACTGGCGTCACTTCCGTGACGGATATGACGTAAGTGCAATCTTCGTGAGTCCCGGAATAAAACCCTTTCGTGTTAAAAAGTCATCACAAGCTGGTGCCATCATCGAGGTATGGGTTGCTTGTATACGTTCGATTCTCTTTAGTGGCAGAGGGTAGCTTACTGTTAAACACTTCAGAGAGCTTCTCGAAATCATCCAAGATACTATATATTCCTTTTATAATCTACATCGACACTGACTTGTTGAATACAGTATCGGAGGTACGCTTTCTATGTCTGCTTACATTACTTTTGATTTATACATAGTTGGTATTATCCCAACAAATATTTCTGGGGCCCACAGTTCCTGAACCGTTATCTGCGGTTATTTTTACGATTCATTCAATAACACGTTGGCATCCAAAAAATCTTAAGCGGTTAATTTCTCCCTGTGCATTCGTACCCCCAAATTTCCCAACTTCCAACTGCATTTATGAATGGTTATTGCGCTCTGGTTGAATGGTTACTACTCTTTGCATTCAAAATGTTTTAGCCCAATCAATAGTTGAAGCATTCCGAAGTCTGGAGTACGTATTTACAGCCACAGAAAAAAGAAATACGTATCCTACTTATCTTTGACGTTCGCAATGGAGTTGTCATTATTTTGGAGCTATTTTTTCGTTGTCACCCGGTTAAAGTGTATTTTAAAAGCTCTGGCTTTTTAGGGCGCGAAAAATAGCTTTCCCACGTTTGCTGGGTGCTCCAATCGGATAACGTTCTAGATATGTGACAGGTGTTGTATGCGTACGGAACAATTCCATTTCTCCTGTAGCCCTCAGTCTTGCTTTAAAGTCGCAGAGTTCAGTTTTTAAAAGAGAACGTTTCACGTCCCGCAAGAGCTTATTCGTAACTGAGGTGACAATCAGCGACGAATATCCGGCCTTGCTTAGCCGATCTTCTACCTCCTTAGACTGTACTTGCATTGGTGAAAGCAAAACTGCATTAGAGAGTTTTTTAAGCACACGTAAGCGAATCCACGTCTCACTTGTCTAGAGTGGTCTGAATAGTACGAAAGTGGCGGTTTTTTTGTTCAAGTCTTCCATTCTTGTTAGATATGTGTGGGGGAAAAAGGAAGATCTAGATAAAAAATTATCTCAGGATAGCACATTTATGGACCTCGTGTGTGACGTTAAGCAGCCTTAAAGATCTTTTAAACATTTCTGGAGTTGTCGACAACGCTGTGGCGAGATGGTCGTTAGCGTCAAAAAGATTTAAAAAACGAGACGAATGTTCAAAAAAGCAGGTGTGTGGGAGGTAATGGTGATATGAAGACCAAGGTGCAAAGGTTGTAGAGAAACATCTTTAGCCTACCACCAGGTACACCGACAACCGCAGGCAAAGGGCACTCCCCCTTGAGCTTGTTCTTCTGCTCCCAGCAATACTTCCCGATCTCGACACGCTAACATGATAATACCTCGTAGCTGGTCTATACGTCCCTTTACCAAGAAGAGAGCAGAGGCCACGTGAGAGAACAAGTGAGATAGATTTCCTAGGCGGTACGGCTTCCTGGGTACTATGGGTTCCAGGTTATGCTTATGCATTTGCTTTACCTGAATCGCCCTATATAGGAAGTTTGACAGTGTGTAGGCACATTCCAAGCACGACAGAGCAGCGTCCCTTCGTATCCCACCAATAAAAGTCGCGCATCGATCTAACAATAACACACGTGGCCCGTCCCTCCGCACAGCCCCTTTGTCGTTCACCAAGCATTGTCCTTGTTTTTGTCATCCCCGTAACGCAGAGCAAAAGAGGTGGAGAACGAATGTAGGCGGCGTAATAAAAACAGAACGTCCTTCACGGCGAGTCCTCAGATGTATTTTGTCACGTAGAACCCATCGCACGTAGGCTTCGTCTAGCTCTCGAATCGACCCCTCATCGTGGATGGCCTATTTTTTTTTTCGACAATATTTTCCACCGTGTGCGACACTTTAGTGCAAGCTTTATTTGTCCGGGGTGAGCTTTGGGTTTTTGCACAACCCGCGCTTCTCGCCGCAATCCGAAGCTGTGACTTCCTTCTTTCACGTTTAGTAATTGCGGGTCGCTTTACTCTTCCTATGGGCACCGAATGACGCGAGAAATGTGGGCGGCCAGTCCCTGGAATATTTGAGCCCGTGATCGCTTTCTGCGCCATTTCTTCTGCTAGATGTGTGGCTGGGTGTTTTGTTTCGGAAAAAGAGCACGGGAGTGAATAAACGTAAGATAAATGAACGATAAGAAAACTGCATAAAAACGGGTAGATGGATCATTTTGAGTTAGGGTGGTGATTTCGGCCAGTTGGTTCTTAAGTTAATTCAAAACAGCGCTAACACAATGAAAAAGAATTGGCATCTTACGATGCTCACACCAACTGAAAGTTAATTCAATTTTTTGGCTTGAGTGTTAGCGCCGTTTTAAATTTTTGTAAGGTTTCATTCATTCATTCATTCATTCATTCATTCATTCATTCATTCATTCATCATTCATTCATTTCAAGCATTAATTTGTAGCATTGCAGTTATCTTTTCATTGTAATCAATGATATTTATTCTGCCTCCAGGCTAATTTCTTTGCCGCAGCTAAGATGCGCACGTAGAGTCTTGTTGCCTGGTTTAGCAGCCATATAATAATAATTGAGCTCTGTCCCACTCGCCTTTTCCCCACTGGGCTATTAGCAACAGTGATGAGACAACCGGAATGCTCCGGAGCAAGGACGGTCTCAAAAAAATACAATCCCTTATGAAAAAAGCAAAGTAAAAAAATGCCAACCCCTTACCGGCTCGCTACTGTGCTCGAAATGATCTGGCGAACCAGGCGGCTCGTACAGCCTCCCCGGTGGCCCTGTGGCTGCGGCTTTTCGCTACTATGTCCCGGACGCAGGATCAGTTTCAGGACGGGGAGGCCGCTGTTATGATGGGCCTTAAGACTACCAAAAGCCCACGTAATCCAGGCATCGGCGCACACTCAAATCTCTACATGGTCAAAATGAATCCTTAACCATCCACAACGGCGTGTCTCGGGGCCAAGGTGTACCTTCGGAGTAAAAATTTCATTTAGTGCCCTAACATTGACACTGTATTTTTTCCTCCTAGCGTACTGTTACTTTCCTTCCATACCTGACAGAGGCCGTGTTAGGCGTTTGTTGTGTGTTAGCACGACCGACCGAGCCCATTACCGCTAACCAAGCTTTGCGCACCTTTCAATACGAACTGCCGACTCCCGAAACGCAAGCCGTCGTTATGCCATGGTCTGGAGCATGACATACAGGGCACGCGATTCCGTCAACATTTACAGCCTTGCGTGGTGGCATGGGGCTCGCTTACGGGTCATCCATCCCGCACTGTTTGCGTAGGGAGGTCGGTAACGATGACAGATGCTTAGAAAGGAGTGGCGCGCTGGCTCTAAGAGAATTTCTTTGTAGTATGACAAGAAGGCGAACACCTGCAACGTCGGGACATCTGCAACACTGATGCGACGCATCGTAGGCACGGTGTAGGAAGCAAGACAGAGAACACGGAGGTGGGAAAGAGACAGGGAACGAAGACACTAAGGAGTGCATAATTCAGATCTGTAATGCGGCGGCTCGCAGACATTCGAGGCTGTGTAATGACACTCGGCCAAAAATTACATTTATACGGTCGGTTTTTTGGTCATGCGTAAACCAGCAGAGGTTGTGGTATGCTAGTGTGTAACAAGTAGACAGTGATTAGGAAAGGTCTGCTGCAGTTTACCCGATGCTGCCTACAATGTATGTTTTCATTACAGCGCTAGGAAAATACAATCAAAGCACGGGTACGGGTCGAAAAGATTGAATAAAAATCGTTTTTATTAGGCACCCATAAATATATTTGGGTGCCCTACACAGAAGAAAACACTCGGGCGCAGTTGTAGCATAGCTATATTACACCCCCGGGTCCTTGAAAATTATTTTTTTCTAGTAAACTTGTTATCGCTATACACTTCGGTTGTTCAATGAGGCGAACCGGGAAACCAAAGACGATCACACGCCGAACAAGCGACGCCGAATTGGTTAGCAACACACTCGCGCTTAATCCCAGTCGTCGCATCCAAAAGGCGCTCAGCAGGGTTGTAGCCATGCCAGTTTTGCGCCTTCCCCATAGCGGAGTTTCGGGTCCTGACGGCTATCGTGATTACGCCTGGCTCCGCAGCCTGATCGTCATGGGTGGTCTCCTTGCTTCCCTTTTGCGGGGAGGAAGGAGACCGAAGGGGCCAGTTGGCTTCACTGTGCAACAAAACAACGTTGGAAAGCCAGCTTACAAAGACCAAGCTTACACGATGATGATGATCGCTATTGGTTTCCCCTTTGTAGAGGGGTGATGACGTGTCATCTTACCAAAAAGGACTAATATACCTATGCTTTATACTCTTGGCTTAATACTAGCGCTGCTTAGGGCAGGCACAAAAACTTATTAGGCACAAAATAATTTTTTTCCCTGTTACAGCTTGTGGCTGTCCTAGGCAACAGTCCCCTCTCTGCTTTTCGTCCACCAGCATTCTAATCTTCTTTTCGTCGCCTCGACAGTCTTGAATATAACTTCCTCTGTGCTGCCCTTAAATCCTAGGGCTTATGGAAGCCGAAAAATTCCCTCATGTAGATTTGGATGGATATCCTCGCATTCGAACACTATGTGCGCATAGTTTTTGTTTCTTTTCCACAGACAACGCATACCCCATCATTTTGTGAATACTTCCCCACAAAGCTCTTAGTTCGCAAGCAACCTGCTCTAGCCTCACAAAGCAAAGCACTGCCGTGGGAATTATCGTGAAAGTTTAATTTCTGCTGTCCAGTTTCTCAGCCCTGTACATCTCTAACGACGTTTTCGCTTCCATTTTTTCCTTCATTTATTTGTTTCTATCTGCCTTGCCTCTTTTTTGGTTACTTTGGCTGTTTCGTATTCACCATTGTTCTTTCCGTATTTCATCGTTAGCCTTGCGATTTTGCCGATCTCGCGAAAGACGGCTTCACCTCTACACTAAGGTGCATGGCTGGGAAGATATTGTTTTCAGGAGCCATATACGCCACCTTATATCAAAATATGAAGTGCCTGAGGCGAACAGGTGGCCGATGGCAGAGGGTCGTGCATAGAGTGCAAGCGAACGCACATGCGGCCAGCCAAAGCACGTGCAGTCAACACCAGTCCGGGAGGCATGATTCCAAACGCTTCGCTACACAGAGCACCCACGTGACATGTGTGATGTCACTGCGCGCGCTATTCTTTTAGCGCCTGCTAAGACGAGGTTACCGTTCGGGCTCTATGGCCTCGATGTAGAGTACTGAGTACTGGCGCTGACGGCTTAGGTTCGAGCCCCAAGGCACTTTATGTTTTAGTTTTTTTTTCATTGCCTAACCTTTTTTTTCTAAATTTAATTTTTTTCTAATCTCTAATCTACGTGTTGTTTTGTTAATAATAGTAATTTGGTATGTTTCAGGTCGCTTTAGGTTTAGGGGCGCAGCCAATGACGACGTTTAATTACCGTTCTACACCGCGTGAACCGACATATCACGTGGGTGCTCGCTGCAGCGTAGCGTTTGGAAATACGCATCCGGGAGGCGAGAGAACGAGCGGATTTTCAGGTCCTACGCACACAAAAAATCATAATCCAATCGTCCTACAGAATATGAAATCTCCGGTACCCTTATGTATTTCACAATTCCCGGTTTTCTCGAGTGTTCTTTCTTGAAACGCCTTTTCCTTCCTCTACGAAGCTGCTATATACGATAAATCAAGCGGCACGTCTCTCTGAGGCGCACATTACGACGCTTTACACATGAGCCCTTTTATATAGGCTATTGAGCTCACTTTCGTGCCTGCGTCCATATCCGGGCAGAAATAGAATGGCTCACTCGACAACATTCCCGAATTCACCTGCATTCGGAAGAGTATAGGATATGCAAGAGCGGGGACCAGAGCCGATGAGAATAAAGGCGTGAAGGAGGGCTTCCACAAACAGAAAAAAAGCGAACAATACCAGGAGGAGGGAATCTAAAGTAACAAGGAAGCGTTGCTGGGCGTCTTCTCAGCGAGGTGAGAGCTCTCTTTCGTGGGACGAGTGCGTGCAAACTAAGTAGGTGCACTAAGACAGGGAACAAAACTAAAAGATTATGTTGAAAATGGCCGCATCCGATAGAAATGGCTGGATGAAAATAATTCGAAATAGGATTTTAAGAGAGCCGCGGCACGGTGGAATGACAGGGACAAGGACAGGCCAAAACAAAAGAAAACAACTGCTGCCGCATAACGGAGGGAAAGAACGAAAAAAAAGAGAGAAATGGAAAGGGGAGTAATACTAAGAATAGCGTGGTGCAATGAATAGAGAGCGAGCTGGCCAGAGTGAAAATAGATTTTCACCCAAAAAAAAGCTAAAATAAGTGAGCACAGAGAGGGCAAGCCGTATGAGAGCCGTTAGGAGTGTTTGTTGGATAATGATGCGTCCTGTGCTGGATATAATCTGCGTGTAAAGGCAGACATGCATGGTACAGCAAAAAAATGTTTTTTTTTTATCTCTGTGTTCTTTGCTTTTGCTGGAAGATGCCATAAGATACCTGAAAATGCCAGAAAAGGGGGTTGAAATATTGTTACTGAACAGATCTAATGAAACATGAATGTCTTGTCATAGCGATTAATGAACATATTACATAAACAATGCATGGGCTTAACGGACATTTAATTTTCTTGTAGGCACGAAGGCGAAACTACAGTAGACATGACGTTTTCTCAGGGCGAGTTTGCAGATTCTTTGTTGGAATGATAAACTAAACAAAAAGACCGGAGTTACCCTGTTATCGATCACCGCGACAACATCGGGCTCGGTTGCAGCTGAGAAAATTGAAGGCCCAGGCTGTTTCAGGTAAGATACTTAAAAAAATCTTGTTGCGCAAAAAGCGCTGCCGAACTAATGTCGCCAGGGAGCAATGCAGAGTGTTCCATGGCTACTCGATTGGTCACTGTGGGCTGCCCTAGAACTGTCCGAGGGAAGCTCGTACTGCTTTTAGGGGGCGAAGCCCCTTAGGATTTGCTTCTGTCAGCGTCTCCTGTCGTCGTCGTCGTAGTCGTCGTCTCGTGTAGTTACGGTAATAAAACACCGGGAAACTCGGTTACGCCTCGCGCTAGAACGTAACGCGTACAAAAAAAAAAAAAAAAAAAAACGCCGCTACACTGGTTTACGCCTCGCGCTGTAGCTCTTCGTAACGCGTACTGAAAAGAAACCGGGACACTCGTTTACGCCTCGCGCTACAGAACTTTGCGCTTCAAAGACAAGAGACTTTTACAGTAAAGCTGTGTACCTCTACCTTCCAATGGTTGCATCTCCGTTGGCAAAAACGCCAAGGCGCCAACAATACACTTATACACTGCATGCTTTGCCCCTCCTAAGGTTTTAAGTTAGTGGAGATTTCCCGGGATTTTTTTTATTCCCCATTTCTATTGCGAGGAGCCTGACTTTGGCCGCTCTCGGGCAGTCCTTAGGCATTCCGGAATGACAAATCGAAGAGACACCCTGATTTTCTCTCCTTGTATGGGCTGCGGGGGACCGATTTAAAACCTAAATCAGTCGCCCGCGGCCCGTACAGCTCCGAAATAAAATCACCTCAAAGCGTTTTTCAAAGTAGTTGTGTCGCATTCACAGCGTCAACTCCAGTTCGCTTCTAAGCAGCTATTTTTAAAACTGCTTCCAATTCAACCGACTGGCATGGCGAGGGTTTTCCCTACGAACGGTGTACTTTTCGCCGCAAGTCCTTCTCCGGGGTTAGGCTGCAACTGTGCCGCCTTGCCAGTGCTTCTGGTCAAATATGTCATGGCAATTCCATTCTTAAGGACACACTACTAACAAATCCATCGTACATGTCAGCGCGCGTTGATCATCGATACAAAGTAGGCATTCCATCTTCTCATACAAAGTGTTTTCACGATTCATTTGTACCGAGCACATCTGTTAATATGGAATCAACTGCCCACATGCAGTTGCCGAAATATTGGACGTCGTGGCTTTTAGCGTGTGCAGTTTCCAGACTGTTTGAGTGAAAATGTGTATGCCGTTATGTTTTTCTTTTTTACTTTCCCTGACTTAGGCAGTCTGTATTTGTTTAATTAGCCTTCTCAGGTGAAGGTCCGTTGTATTTGTATTGTCGCCAGCCAAATTTCTGCAGTGTCGACTCTGTTGGAGTAAAGCTGGGTTATATGTGTGTTTACGCCAACTTGTGCAACGCATGCTTCCTTAAGTAAGGAGCTGTTGATATAACTATCGCAGTGTCTGTACTGTTTCTGTACAGAGCTGTTGCTATCATATTATTACTTGCTGTATATTCTTCCAATAATTTTGTTATCCCCCACTCCCCTCTGTAATGCCCCTGGGCCCTCAGGTATGTGAATAAATAAATAACTAAATAAATACTACTGGGGTCCACAAATAGCTTCATCTGAGCAGGTATTGCGTAAATATTGAAGGTTGCACTCCGCCCAAGTGGAGCTACCAGGTCAATTAGTGTGAAAGTTCGCTATTGCAGCCAGCTCAAGTCGTTCATCAGAGGCTCGGCGAACTCGTCATAGGCCCGTCAGAGGCCCGGCAAAACTGTTGTATTTAACTACGAATAATAATTTATCGCACAATGTTCTCGGAGCAAAGCGGAAGAGCTTGTGTCTGGATTAATTTTTGCAAACCAAATTTCATTTACTTCTCTTAGCGTTCGTCATCCTTTAGAAAAGAGACTGCTAGAAAAATATATATGGCCAGCTAGACACAAAGTGTGGCAAGTGTTGCTTTTCCGGGAATTTCAGATAAACGTCCTGCTAAGGCTTGATTCGCGGTGAAAAAAAGCACCGAACTCATATTAAGAGACAGAAGAAGCTGATGGAAACATACGCATCACCAAATCGGCGGGCTTTCAGTAGAAACGTTTAAGAAAAAAGGACACGTGTCCCTTGAAGGGTTACCAATAGCTATGCCTGGTTCCGGCGGCGTGTCGTCTCCGAACCGTCGTCGACGTTATAAAAGGATGGTATAGTGCCTGTCTTGCAGCACGTACAGGGCAACAAAGCCGCGCGCATGTTCACGCACGCGCCCACGGCCGCTGGGGCGACACTTATCCGGTGCACGGTAAGAAAAACATATTCACGGAAAAGCATCTGCCCTTCGGCTGAAATGACCGACAACAATAAAAGATTGACACGGAGGAAGATCATCTTTTGCTTGATACGCGAGAAGCATCTTGAAGCCGGCGAACAATCTATCATGTCGCTGTGCTATACCTCAGCAGGCAAACAGAGCAGCGTTTGGCTGCTGTCCCTGTCTGTGATGGCTCACGTACTTCTTCATGAGGAGCGGCAGTCTGCAGCTCTGGAGTGTTGTTTACAGCTTTCCCACGCCACCACCGATGGATCGCCACGCCGAACGCGGGTTATCAGGAGACGAGCCTGCCTGCCGTCACCTTTCTTCCGGGGTGACGAGGATTATGTTTCAAACCCGTGCCCGAGGCCATAGGAACCCTCCCCATCCTACTTAGTGCCGATTCAAGTCCCATGAGTTCCTTCTATTGCTTTGGTTATCTATATTGCACGAGCTAAACTTATTTTTTGGTGTTGCAGTGCGTCTTTGTGACATTCTTGTCGTGAGAAGAATGTTCTCCAGGAGATCAATTCCCTTTCGGGTGAATCCTCTATATCTGTGCATGTTAGGATAAAAAAGAAAAAAATTGTGTGTAAATTTTATATGTAAGACTGGTTTTTGGTCACATGAAATGCTTAGATGCGGGATAAGTCGCACTGCAGTAACGAAGGCAGGGTTGAAAGCAGGGAGGGAAGAAAGGGCGAAAAAAATTGGCAGCATATCTGCTCGTTTCATTGCAAATGTCGACAAAAGACGATAGTCTTTCGTCTACATTTGCTTAGTAAACGCCTCGCTTTCGCTTTGCCGCTCACCTCTTATGCTGTTCCTCACCCGTCGCACTCCTCCCAAGATACACACTAGAGGTTAGCTCGAGTCATGTTAAATTTACCGCGTTCTACTGCTTCAGGCCGGGTGCCTCTATGGCAGCACTGCCGTACGGCGGAGACGCGCGGGAATCGAGACGCCCTACTTCAACGTTTATACAACCAGACTTCCTTACTTGACTTGCGTTCCAAGCACAACGTGGAACCTATATAGACGAACCTTTCGTAACTGTTGCTGTTTGATTTCTTAAAACTCCGCCAGAAGTTATAGTGCCGCTGGCGCCAGCAGGCAAAAGAGGAAAAGGAGGAAAAACTTTATTAATGAACGAGACAGAGTTAAACGGAGGTAGAGGAGGTTAAGCCTCTCTAGCGTGGCTGGTATCCCTCAGTCCGGGATCCCATTGGTCGAGGCCGCCGAGAATTTTTTTTTTTTCGGCAGTGGTCATAGTATTTTATTTGCTGTCGCAAAAATCAAGCATTTATAAAGAAACACTACAAATATTCCCTGTGTATTGATTTTCTGCTTCATATTTGCGTAACGTTTCGTTCTCGTTCAACAATGTTGACAAGTCTGAACAATGCCACCGAACTTAGACGTTCAGATTTGGTTGTGGGTATATAAAACTATTGCGCAGCACCTGTTTCACTTTGGCCGGCTGGCTGAATCGAGTAACAGAAAGAGAGGTAAGCAGATACACAGAAAGACAGACCACAATTTTTCCGTTGAAGTAGCTCAAGAAAGACTATCGCCTTTAAAAGAACGAGGCAGCAGATTTCGAACAAACGAAGAAGTTTTTCCTTGAAAAAAAAGCATTTCATTCGCCGACTTTACACTTTGGCTATGAGGTGCACCGTAATGGAGAGCTACGGATTAATTTTGACCACACTAGGAGATCTTAAACGGGTGCCAAACTCTCGATACACAGGCGAGTTTCTTTTCACCACAATTATAAGAACGCCCGCCTCCGTTAATATGGAACCATCGTCATTGTGCGTGGTAACAGGATGGCTTTCTTGGTTATTGAGCCACCGTGGCGGGTACCTTAAATATGAAAGTTAAACTAGAAAAAACCTCGACTAAGAAGTTTATTACAGAAGAACAATTGCAGTTAACAGAGAGAGTAGCCAAGTATTGAGGAAAACCCTGCAGCAATATTTTGCCCATATTAAATATTTATATGGTAAGGGCCCCAGGCAATTCATCCATCCATACACATATGCATGCATGCATGCATTAAACAATGTGGCGCCAGAAGGAAACCGAAATAAACAGCGTGACGTCAGAATGAGGGTGAAGGTATAGACTCCATAAAAAATACCAGCGACTGTAGAGAGCTTCGTCGAACAAAAGCTCTGAAGAGCAAAGAGAAATAAAGGAAACAAAATTTGAAAAGCTGTGGTTGTTGCTATCGGTTGACTGTAGCGTTTAACGCGCCGACCCAGCGCAGGCGATGAGCCGCGCCGTAGTGGAGGGCTCCCGATTAATTTTTACGACCTGGGGATCTTTAACGTGCGCCGAAATCTCGAACACAGGCGTTTCTGCTTTTCGCCTCCATCAGAAAAGCGACTGCCGCGGCCGGGAATGGAACCCGCGACCTCGTGCTCAGTAAGCAACGCCTTAGCCACTGGGTTGTTGCAATTTCCTTTCTTCTTAACGGGGCCCTGAAAGGCGTTTTGAGCACACTAAATGAAGTAGCGCAATCGTTAGATTGGGTCGTCAAGGTCATCTGGGTCAAGTATTACTCTTTTACGCGCAGCGGAAAGCTCACACTTTTGTTTCAAAGTTTGTCGCTTTTTTCTCCCCCTTTCCTTCGTGTTTTTGAATGCCGCCATCTTCACATGTCTACATCATCGATTCCCAGATGTTCGTCATGAGCTAGACATCCTGCTATTGGGCGGCTTTTTCACGCACTTCCGGCAAAGAGATGAGTCGTCTGCTCAGCGTCGGCTCGCCGGCTGATCTGCCAGCGGAGTGTCGGAGTGCTTGGACATTTTACCACAAACGAAACAAGTGTAAACAAACGCTTAACCGTTCGTATTGAATGCAACACGGCCATAACACGACATGGATATTATGTTACCTGAGTACGTTCCATAAAGAAAGCGTTGAAGCCCCGTTACACTTCTTTCGTGCAATCGCAGAGAACGCCCTGAGCCGAATGCCCGGGTTTGACGGATACATTTTATTCAACCTCAAAACAAACCAGAGACGCGTTTCGAACGAACACAACGTCACAACATGCGTTGCAAGTCTGAACCGCGATTGACAGACGATGGGTTGCCTTCTCCTGCCCGTCGTAAATTCGGCACTCACCTCGCGCGCGGTTTGCGGGGACGAACAGCAAGTCACTTAACTCTGGCGCGCAAGCCGAGATGGCTTTTAGCCACGCACACTGCACATACCCCATGCGAGGTTGAGTCGTACGTCGCTCGAGAAACATAATCCAGAACATGGGAAGCACGATCCACCCGCAGAAGCACAACGTCGCATTTTATCGCGAATCAAAGGCGTCCACAACACACACACCATCGCCTCCTGTAATGCCAAACGCATCTCACACTTCCCAATGGGAGTGAGTGGTACGCCTGCAGTGCCCACATGTCGCGAGATGGGGCCCCGAGCTGAACCGGGATCACGCAACCGTAACTGACTTCTGCGGTGGTTTGTGCCTTGTTGCCAAGGCAACCGATGTTTGAGATTGTCAAAGAATTGGCGCTCGCTCTAGCGCTAGAAAGCTCAGAGCCGCGCCGGAGCATGTTTTGCCAACGTTGCCGCTCTCCACCACGCGTCGCCCCAAGCTGAACTGGTCACATGATTGAAGCGTTTTGTGCACGGGTTCTGTATCGGTTTAAAATGTCTTTTTCACACGCCGCCGGCAGGAATTACCACCACCGCAAAATAAGACCGGGCACCAGCGGGGCCACATCTGATACGGCGCTTTTTGGATAAACAGTGCGCGGTGCATGAGGGACCGAGCGCACGGTCCTCCCCGAGCGGCTGCGAGTTCGCCGCCGATTAAAAGTCACGTGCTGAACTGCAGCAACGCACACCGCGAAAGGGCAAGGCCAGGCCGCCGCACAAATGCGGCCAGATTTTTCGTTCGCTTTTCCAGCCTTGAGCGAGGTGAGGGATTCAAGGTGTCAACAAAGCTTGCCCGTAGCAGACGCCAGTATGAGCAGCGCGATAGCGGAAGTACGTCACCGCCGAGGAGCGCAGCATCACGGGAGGGAAGGCTGGCGCGCCGTCAACAGCGCAGAGTAAGTTGAAAGGAGGAGGAAACGTGGCGCGACGATAATGCGCGGTTTTAAGTGCAATGCACTTCTTAAGCGACCCTGAACCTGCGTCCACCGGCGATGTCCGCATCACATACCCACGTGGGGGATTGGCCAGGAATCTCCTCGTCTTCCTTGGCAACGGGGGGAGATGGGCGCGCGCTGCCTGGCCGCTGACATGGCACATACCCACGTGGGGGATTGGCCAAGAATCGGGCGTGAGAAGGGCTAATGCACCCGCTTAATGGAGTACTGACACGAAATTTCAAAGCTGAGATCCGCTCTAGCAATCAAGTACAACGACAACACAAATAGGTGTCTGTGAATAAATGCATATTTCTTTCTTTGTAGTTGTGTGTGTGTGTGTGATCTCTCTTTCGCGAACATTACCGAACCGCGCAAATTCAACTCGTGCATTCGCACTTTCACATTCTTCCCCTCGGGGAAATGCGGGGAATTTTTTTGATTTACGATTTCTCAGCTAATACTCATCGCTTCAACAAAATTCTTGCGGGAGGAGATTGCTAATACATTGTCTTATTTGGCTACATGTACATCCATGCATTGGCGGAAGGTATTTCAGGACCCCTTTAACACATGGCCAATTGAGTGACTTGCCCTAAATTAAGAGCTTTGCGTACCGAAAGGGTTCGGTTTTTGAAAATTCACAAAACTGTGAATTGGAAAAGTAACCCCCATATCCACAAACCTAACTTGAGTAGAACTTTTCGCTCCGGTTACGCTGCTGAGCACGAGGTCGCGGGTTCGATTCCCGGCCGCGGCGGCCGCTTTTCTGATGGAGGCGAAAAGCAAAAACGCCCGTGTGTACGAGATTTCGGCGCGCGTTAAAGATCTCCAGGTGGTCAAAATTAATCCGGAGCCCTCCACTATAGCACGCCTCATCACCAGTGTTGCGTCGGCGCGTTAAACCACACAATCAATCAATCAATCAATCAATCAATCAATCAATCAATCAATCAATCATCATCAATCAATCAATCAGCAATCAATCATCAATCATCAATCAATCATCAATCATCATCATCATCAATCAATCAATCAATCAATCAATCAATCAATCAATCAAACAAACAAACAAACTTTTCCCTTCGGAAACTTTTCGGTGCCTTAACGCATTTCAAGAACCAAATTTATGCTTACATGGCGCCTTTTTGGGAACTTATCCGATAGAAAAGTAAGCGCTGGTGAAGGTAGCTTCGGAATTGCCTTAAGTGCTCCTTTTTCCGACCAACATTGCAGACTACTAAGATAGCTTGGCTGAGGTGTTCGATTTCTCGCGTCGTTCACGACGAATTGATAAAGCTGTAAACAATAAAGCGCCTTCCGCGAGCAACAACGACCCGCGCACACGCCCGTCGCCCTGACGCTGCCGTGGGCACACCGACCCGCCGGCCCGGCGCGCGATGCGGCAAGCGCCGGCACCGTGGCCGGCACCATGGCGCTGCCTCCACTCGTAGAACGACGCCGGCAGGGGCAGCTACAGTTTCCTGCCGCTTGCCCGAATGGAACTAATCGCGCAAACCAAGTTACGCCTGCGTGAAAGGAGATGATGCTGTGGTGAAAATTCACGCAATAGATAATCATGCCCGGTAGTAGCGCAAGCGGCGATGAGTATTCTGCCGCGATGTTAAGCCTAAAGTTCTGTTCGGGTACCGGCTACGGACGGAGCTGGCTGATCCGAGCGCTTCGAAGCTGGCGCCACGGAAGCGTTCTTTCCTATTGGCGCAAAGGTCAAGTCCTGCCCACACGCCGTGTACGGATTGGCGCATCGCGCGCTAGCCTCGTTCGCAGGTGCTGACAAGTTCGCTACGAAATGAGAGAGAAGAAACTGGCGCAAACACCGTATAGAAGAAAAGAAGCAGGATGAAGTAATGCCAAAATTCATTCCGAAAGACAAAGGAATAAACGCAAGAAAAAATGCGCAAGTGCAATATATCAGTTAAGAATTATCGAAGTACAATTATGAATTGTTAAAAAGTATCGCCAAGCTTTCACCTTCAAATCACGTAAGCAGACTTAAGTGCGACTAGAGAATTTCGTATTGGAAAGCGGACGGAGGGTTTTGATAACACGGAGCAGCAATTACTTCTAATGTGGCGCGTTTCCATCACCCGCTTTCTTTTTTTGCCCGTCGGTCGTAGTCGCGTGATTGCATTGTCAGCAGCCCACGGGAAGTAATGGGCAGAAACTGCTTCTTTGGAAGGCAAATTTCAAAAAAAGCTCATAAGAACGCCTAAAATAAAAAAGAAATGAACTTTGTCGTGAAATACAGATAATTAAAATAAAAGCGCGATACAGTAATTTAGTTGGATTTGCTTTCCCCCAGTAGCCACCAGTGCAGCAGTGGAGCGAGAGAATGCAGTGAAAAATACACCGCGCCCTAGTCGCGCCTCTTTGGAACGGGCTGCCCTGGACCGTTTACATCAGCCCAATAGTGAGCAAATAGCATGAACTCCATTTTTAAAGTGCTTGAACTCAGCCTCGAAATATTATCATTACGTTACGTGGGCGTCGCTAGCGCTCGTGTTTCCCGAGTTCCACTCAATATCGGGCCTTCTGGATTAGCACCCCTCATCTGTGCAGCGGAAGTTTTTTTTTTTTTTTTGTACAACCAAAAGTAGGCTGAAATTTGTGGCCGTTGTTACGAATCAGCCCGCCGCTGGGCTTCGTTCAATCCTCCTCGGCTGTGCGGCGAAGCATTCACTACGTGCGCGTTTCAAGCACGCCCTCCCTGTCGGTGACTCACGCTTGCAGCCGACAATTCAAACGCGTCGCTACTCGTCTGGATTGCAGGCGCCTCGCTATTGGCGCGATCCAAAGCAGCGTTGGTAGACGAGGCGGGCTTCAACTTGCCGAAAGACGCGGAAGCCTCTACGGAGACCTCCTCTCTCCCCTCTCTCGGACTCAGCGTACGCCGCTACTACCGACTGCTCACGAACGCTGGAAAGAGTATTGTGTGTGTCTGTGCCGTTTGTGTCATGTGCAGAATCTAGAGGGAACGCTTGTTTTGACCGTTGGCGCTTTGGGTATAAATATGACCCCCCAAGCGCTCTAGTTCATTCCTGTTTGAGCAGTTAATCAATGCTATCACTCTGCTCGAGTCCTGTACTGTAACCTCGCCCGTCGGGGCATTGTTCTTTGGCTTCGGCTCATCTCTCGCTATGAAGTAAACAAGTTACGTTTGCCTTCCGGTTCTGGTCTTCTTCGAGACAGCAACATTGGCTGGCCGCTCGCTTCCCCACGTTATCACACGTATGTCGGAGGTGACGGAGCTCGGCTCGGGTCGGTCTTCCCGGATGCAACACCGCCGTGCTTTTCCATACTAAAATGCTGTAATGAAGGCAGGACGGCACAAGAGCGTAGTATAGTTGGCGCATGAGCATGATTGGGTCCAAATATGTGCAGTGGACCGAGACACAATGGCATGAACCTCCCTAATGTGAATTATACAACTGAGTTTTTATTAACATCAGTTTTTAAAAAATTTAGAAACAAACCAGTGCTGGATAGCATAGGTCCCAATTTCTCCGAAGATATATAAATATCAGGCTTGTTTTCCGGCTCGGGGGAACTTATTTAGTTTTTGGAATGATTATTTCAACTTTGTTGAAAGCCAGACATTTTGATAACCATTTTAATCATCCCTCAAATACGGCCAAAAACACTAGTGTTACCGTCAAAAACAGGACTGCGGGAAGAAAAAATATATTAACTATTTCCTTATATGCAAAGTTAGCAGCAGTGGACACAAAGCAGAACCTTCCGGAATACTATACGAAATTGTTTTTGTCGACAGTCGGTCGCCGTTGATACTTGTAAACCATCCCCGATCGAACACGTAACAGCAGATATCATTCACGTCGCCTTGAATGCCGTGCAGAAAAGTTTAGACAATACAATGCCATGCCTGATTTGCATTGATGAAATCTAGAAAAAGATCTAGTGCAAACTGCCTTCTTTCTAAGTTGTTTAGCGTTCTTTTTTTTTATACTTTACGATGCCATTTCGGAACATCGATTGCGACGAATAACGTGTTGCTCGCCCATGTCGAATCGAGAAACTTGGTTGATCTCATTTTTATTAGATACCTTAGTACTTTCGAGGACAGTGGAAGAACAAAGGTCGGGATGCGGTTATTAACATGGCGTAATAGACCTGAAGTAAGTTGGAACCCCAAATGAGGTGATTGTTCCTTCGGGCAGAATGCAGCTTGGATTTTTACTCTTCCGTTAAATCCCGCGCCACGCTTTCTTGCTCACCCAGAATTTCGTTTCTCTATGACCTTGAGTAAAGGTTTCACACTCCGGCAAAACGACGTTGCCTTGCAACGGCAAGTGCGCCCCATGAAATAAATAAATAAATAAATAAATTAATTAATAAATTAATAAATAAATAAATAAATAAATAAATAAATAAATAAATAAATAAATAAATAAATAAATAAATAAAATTTATTTTCACTAACTTACTTGGAAAAGAAACGCTCGTAGCCCTCAACAAAGCAAGTGAACGGAATAATGGAAGCACAGGACAGTCGTTCTTACGGATCAGAAGGTACATTCTAGGTTTGCCTTTTTTACATTGGCGCGGTGAAATTTCAGCGCACTGCCTTCTGCACTGTTTTGGTTGGTTTACCGACAGGGGCCACACAAGACATGGGTCAACTACACGCGACGGCTAAACAAAGAAAGTTAATTTCTCGGCAAAGCTTACGAGCCCCCGGGAGACGCCATCCTAATAAAAGTTCATTACAGAAGCGCCAGAGCCGAAAAAAGAAAGGACCCTCAGAGAATAGCTCGAACAGCGGTGCTGACAAATTCAAGGCATCGCCTTTGGGCTGTCGAGGCGTCAAGTGTCAGATTAGCTTGTTCTTTCTTTTTTTTTCATTTATACTCCAGAGATAAGGCAGAGAAAAACACAAACAAAAAACAAATTTCGTTGTTTGTAGCATCGGCAAACGTGCACAAGATAATGAAGAAATGGAAATCTGGCAGATGCAGTACAGAATTGCGATTCTTAAAGCAATTAGCCACGAGCAACTTCCTGACCCCACTCGTGTGGATTTTTTTTCTCGCGTTTTTTGCATCAGGCATTTCTTTTTTTTTCTCTCTGCTTCTGTTCCTCTAGTTTTGATACCCACGGAATAAGAATTTGCGCATTCGCAATAACTGAAATGCGAAGAAAGATGCAATACTAAAACTTAGGTCCCATAGCAGTAAACCAAAAAAAGCAAGCGGGGACAATGGTAGAAGACGCCATACATAGCCCATTTTGTGTGCCGTCTCTGAGTAAAGGACGCCAAATTTTCAACCTAACGAGATAATTAATATCTTTGCATAATTAGGCGACCCTGCCTCTCTTCAAACGACCCTATCACATGTCCAATAACCTCGCATTCCACCCAGTAGATAGGTATTACGCCTCACTCTTGAAAATCGCAGCAGGTGGACTTCACCACAACACTCCAGAATGACTAATCATCGTGACCAAATGTGGAAATTTAGCGAATGACGAGACCCAGCGTGGGATTAGAACCAAAAAATTCCCCGCATTTCCCCGAGGGGAAGATTGTGAAAGTGCGAATGCACGAGTTGAATTTGCGCGGTTCGGTAATGTTCGCGAAAGAGAGATCACACACACACACAACTACAAAGAAAGAAAGATGCATTTATTCACAGACACCTATTTGTGTTGTCGTTGTACTTGATTGCTAGAGCGGATCTCAGCTTTGAAATTTCGTGTCAGTACTCCTTTAAGCGGGTGCATTAGCCCTTCTCACGCCCGATTCTTGGCCAATCCCCCACGTGGGTATGTGCCATGTCAGCGGCCAGGGCGCGCGCCCATCTCCCCCCGTTGCCAAGGAAGACGAGGAGCGCGCGCACCCGCAGCTGTTGCTATGCGGACGGCGGCGGACGCTTCAGGCTCGCTTAAGAAGTGCATTCACACTTAAAAATAGTGTCTGCGTTGTTGTCGCATTGCAGATGCACGCCTTGCGGTGTTGTCACAAGCCGCGTTAACATGAATACGACAGAATGCGACAGTAGCACGTCACTTTTCCTAGCGCATCACGAGCAATGCGATGTGCCAACCATTGTTTGGGGTCTCAAACCCGATTACGATGTTTTTAAATGCCCAGCTGTGTTTGCAGGCCTTACTTTTGTTGTCAACATAGTTCGTAATGCGAAGCGCTCGCGTTTTTACTTTGTAAGTCGACTTACGCGTGTAAATTCACCCCTGTCTGGCGCATTAATGCGGCCCGCTCTCCCAGCGCATTAGCCCCGTTCACATGGATGCGATGCGCTAGATAATTGATGGGACGAGATGCGATGCGCCACTTGTCGCATTCATGTAAACGCGGCTGCAGCGCGGATACTATATTTTGCTCTAATCGCATGGTGAGCCTCGTCAATTGCCAAATTTTCACATTTGGTCATGATGGTTGGTCTTTGTGGAGTAGCGTGTTGTAGCCCACCAGCGGCGACTTTTAGGAGTGCTTTCTTGAAAGCCATCCGAGGATAGTCAGTGTAAGGTCGCCGACAACGCTCGTCCAGAAATCGCCGGTTTCTGCTCATCCCCTTATGAGCGTCCCCCCAAAATCCATCTAGTATTGTCTTTAATACAAGTATTAAGAAGCAGCCATTGCGGAAACATTATTGCCCATTGGCAATTGTATCGGCGGACATGTATCGAAAGCAGTCCGGCTTCTTTTGTCAGAACACACGGTGCAAGGAACCTGCCATGAATGGGCAGTATGCCATTTCCTGAGTACTCTTAAAGACACGCGTATCGCCCCGCTGTACAAGTGAGTTTCAGAGGAACTACATAATTACCAGAAAGTGAGTTCGTTGGACTCATTTGAAAGTGAGTTCGTTGGATTCGTTGGAGTTCGTTGGGCACAGCATACTGCCCCCTCCTCTCCCCCACCGCGCACTTTCGAAGAGCGCTGACTCGCGCCGCCATGGCGAACCGCCCTCTCCTCCTAATTTCGCGACACTCTTCCTTTGCTTTCTTTCTTCGTTCGCTTTTTCTTTCACTCGTCGGTCTTGCCATCGTTAGCTCGGTTACGCCGACAACGCGGCTCATCCCACAGACGGCCGCCAAAGGGCTGCTCCCTGAAAAAGTTCATGTGTGTAGGGCCAACACGCAAGGCGTCAATAGTGTTTTGCGTTGCGCAATGACCCTGCGCAGATGCCGTTTTTCTGTCAGAGTGACTTCTAAGCCACGTCATTCGTTGAATTCGCACACTTGACTACTTCGATCGCTCATTATGATGCATTGTGGTTTGGTCTCTTTCGTGGGCTTTTTAGAGTTGTTTTAATGCAGTGTCACAATAAAGGGACCCTGCGACTCCGGCGCTAAACGCTTCCACTTTTTCCTTCGCGTCTGGACGCACTGCGGAAGCTACACTTAACGCCAACACGGAGCGGCAATGCAATTTGCTCGTTGTAGCAGATGCGCCTTCCGTTTCTGCATTGCTTTTGTGGATTTTTTAAGTTGGCATCAAATGCGTTTATCGACTGATTGATTGATTGTGGAGGTTTAACGCGCCGACCCAACGCAGGCGATGAGGCGCGCCGTAGTGGAAGGCTCCGGAATAATTTTGACCACTTGGGGATCTTTAACGTGCGCCGAAATCTCGTACACACGGGCGTTTTTGCTTTTCACCTTCATCAGAAAAGCGACCGCCACGACCGGGAATCGAACCCGCGACAGCATGCTCAGCAGCACGACGCCTTAGCCACTGAGCCACCGCGGCGGGTAAATGCGTTTATCGATGCAACTCAAATGAAACCGGCCGATAGCCGCTACACCGCTGTAGTAACGTAATTTGAGCGCTCGAAGAGCACCAAGCTTAACCGGGAGAGAGAGAGAAGTCTTTTGAAAGCAAGTTTCTAAGAATCACCTGGCTGGCATAGAGCAGTAATGTTTGCCTGGGGTGCTTTGGGGCCTTTCACTATGAGTACTGAGTGTAGTTGTTGTCTGCGTTCTGAACGCATTGAAGACATAGGAAAACGTTAAAAAAATGTTGTTGGGTGCCTTTAATATAAAACGCACCTGAGGATGCCATTGCCAGAAAACATGTGGGTCATTACGCGCTTTTAAAGGAGTACTGACACGAAATTTCAAAGCTGAGATAACTATGTAAAATGCTTCCTTTTTATCAGGAGATATCTCCCAGCAAGTTTCAACAGCAACAGTTCAGCGAAACATATTTAAAATCCATTTTAATCTTCGCCCGCACAAGAAAGCCCAGAGCGGACAGACATGACATCATCTGCTACTTGCCCAAACTGCCGACGTCGGGGCCCCCGTGACGAAGCCGACGCGCTGGCTGTGGTTGGCGCGCGCAATAGGGCGTGTGTACGCGACATGGTTTTGGGACTGACGTCATGCTGCCCGGGCCTGTGGCGACGGCGAGGACCTCGGCCGGTTTGGGCGCACGCGTGCGCTCGCTCGCGCGCACTTCCAGAGCGGCAGCGATGCGGCAAGAATGGTGTCGTCACGTGATACCTCCTGTCACCGACACGAATAAACGACGCCGTAAATGAATGTTTACGCTTCACTCGACCGTCTAGACTGTCATTCTATGATTAGTGGGCTGGTAGGCACGCATAGCAGCGAAAAAAGCTTAACACGAAAATTTCGTGTCAGTACTCCTTTAATGCGCAGATAATTAGCTGACGTACGTCTATCTCATTTTATTCATCTCAGTTGGTACGGCTTTAATAGTTGCCGTAGTCAGTGTACCAAAAGTTTAACTTAAATTGGGGCGTCCCTATTTCAATGTCTATTTCGAGTGGCGATCGTGCTTGGAAAAATGCTTCAAATAGATCATTTTTTACGTACCCCTTTTGTACGCGGGGTCTGCAGTCATAGCGTCGGCTTTTCGGTGACCTCTGAAGTGACCTTGAAATTATCTTTTAGTGAAGCCGGAATATAAGCTACGTCGGCAAAAACTCACGATCGCTTAAGCGGCAGAGGCTACGCTCTTGCTTTGAAGCGCAATGGCGGGGTGCTCCCCAAGGCACACGTGTCTCCTCCTTCCTTCTAGAACGTAAATTTAATGAAAAGGGAAGGAGGCGGGTGCGTGCAATCGAAGTGATTCGTTGAATTTGGTCGCAAGTGCCAGTCCTGTGTACATTATCGTAGTGCATGCGTAAGAATTCTTTTTGTTATTCAAACGCTTATCCCCTTTTTACCAACAGGTAATCTGTATCATAGGGTCTTGGTTCTTTGTTTCACTTGCAGTGGCTTATTTTTACTAAGATTTTTTCATCAGCGACGCACTCCGTGCTTCTGTGCAAGAAGACTACAATCGCTCAGCATACAGGCAGCATGCAAATGGGCTCCATTAGAATGATTCGGTGGTACATAACTGATTTTAATTTTGTTCGACAGGAAACAATGCGTATATTCGAGAGGAATATGCATGCGAAATTTTCCGCGCGCTTCCGTATCTGTATACGGTGTCATATTATATCTTTATTACGGAAGGGTTGAGCGAAAGAGAAAAAGGACACATCCTCATAGGTCACAAAAATAGCGGTTATGAGCGCGTAACCAACTAAACGGTAAAGACCTACTAATAAAATGTTTCACACCTGTAAAGTTGTAGCCATTGGTGGCACACTGCTTTCATACGATGAACCTGAAGAATAGGATTATATTTGACCATAATCTCACAAAAAAAATTTCACCCTCTTCCCGTAGGGGAACCCTGAGTAGTATGCGAAGCAGCATGGGGTCGACTCAAGTTCGCATTAGTTTTCAGTTCGATCACGGCGTTGCGGGAGGAGAATGAGGGGAGCGGAGCACGCGCGCGCGTCATTTATACCGCGGAGCTACAGTGGCGCCCCCAGCGGAGTATGCAGCGGCTACTGTCGCGTCTGTAACCCTAAGATGCTTCGCATTATCGCACACGGAGCAGCAGGTGTTGCCATTCGTTGCGCAATCCCGGAGAGGAGAGGAGGAATGCTGGAGAGAACAGGAGTGTCGGTGAGGAGAGAAGGAATGCCTCGCATACTACTCAGGGTTCCCCTACGGGGTGTAGACGACGGTGGTTGAACGCGAAGCTATCCCGTGATGGATTCTTTGGTTGGCCGATCCCTAAGGGCATCCTTCCACAATCATCATCAGCGGTGCCTGGCCAGGCATGCGCAGTGGGGGTGTGGTACTCAGGGTTCCCCTACGGGAAGAGGACGACGGTGGTTGAACGCGAAGCTATCTCGTGATGTATTCTTTAGTTGGCCAATCCCTAGGGGCATCCCGCCACAATCATCATCAGCGGTGCCTGACCAGGTATGCGCAGTGGGTGTGCGGACGGCGGACAACAACGACAATGGAGGGAAGGACACAGCCCCGAGCATGAGATGCTTCGCATCTAATAGATCTTAAGCGAAGTTTTGGTGTTTCTATGAGAAAATGACTGACCTGAGTTATTTTATTTAAGATGGTAACGCACTGCGGTCGCTCTTCTACAAGCGCCAACCTGACACATCGCGTCGCTTCTGACACGATAGTTTCAAATTCACATTGGCTTTTAAGGGCATCCGCCAGACGGTATATACGCGGTCATGTGACGTCGTGCGGTGAATTTGTTGAGCGAGTTGGGTCAATTCCTTCAGGTGGCACATTCCTGTCTACGGTTTTCCTTGTTTTCTAACCGAATTTAGTGCGGTTTTTGTAAGAGTTGTTAGTTTTTATTCCCAGAAACTTTCTTGAGTGAATTCAATTTGTGGGTGGTTTTCTTCAACCCTTTATGCAGCCGGTTTGACGTTTTGGAAATAAAGCCTTTTTTGAGCGTTTTCGTGCTCTGGTGCTCTTTTCGTAACATTTACTTCAGCTGCATCGACAGAAGCCTCCACGAAAATACGTGCAGTTTTCAAATGGCCCATTCCATGGTAGTGCACGAAGCCTACCCCTCGGACAAAGGTAAGTTGTGGCGTAGCAAGTTAGGCGGCATAGCTTCACAAACATCCTCGCTCTAAGTACGCATCCTTGATCTTTCTCTCTCTCTCTCTCTCCCTCTCTCTCTCTCTTCTCTCTCTCTCTCTCTCTCTCTATCTCTCTCTCTCTCTCTCTCTGTCTCTCCATGTGCGTCTAGAATTTGTCTTTGTGGTCCTCGAGCCAACACTGATAAAAACATAACAAAACAAGCTTTAAAATGTTTGTAATGCGTCATGCTTTCTAAAGCGTCCGAGGCCAGGCATTTAATAATCACAGACCTTGACCATTAAAAGAAAGCACACTGTTCAGACAAGCTTGCTATTTATTTAGTATTTATGGTCATGTGCATGTTCACTTATTATTTCTTATTCCCCCGCCCTCCGCCTTAAATGATTGAAAGGCCGCCACATATACGAGAGCGGGGATGACTGATGTATTTTCGCGAGCAGGGCATTGCGCATGGCGCCCGGCCTCGCGAAGACCCGAAATAGCATCGCGTATGGACGGGGGCGTTCAGCTCTACAGAAAATCATTACATCTACATTTAGAAAGGAAAACCAAAGGAACTTAAAAGAGAGGCAGGCACTGAATGATGTGACGCAACAGGGAACGAAAACACGAACTACAGAGCTTAAAGCGGCATTCCAGAGGGGTGTCGAAATGTCTGGCACGGTAAACTTTGAGAGTAGTGAGTGTTCCTGCTTTCGCATCGACGCCACATGTATCAACAACACTAATGTCTCACCCGGGCCTCACACGACTGCTGAGATTGCAAGAAGAAGGTCGGCGAGGTGGAGGCAGTGCGAGCATTTTCGCCCTGTCCCCTCACTGACAGTTGCGGTTGTGTTTGAACTGGGAAACAAGTTTAGTAGACACAGTGTGCTTCTTCACCCGAGCTCAGGGTTGTTGGAACCCCGAGGACACCATCTTTCCACTATTTTTACTTTTTTTGTCCCTGCTTCTGCTGCAGAAGGCGATAGCGAAAAAATTAAACCAATGAAGCTGCTTGCGGTAGAATCCCCGCGAAACGTTTGGACTCGCCTGAAAATGTTAGGAGCGACATTCATGATTAACCTGGTGCGGAAGCATACTGCTTGAGCACATCGGGTAGGCGAAGACAGCACGTACCGAAATCGCTTACTGTTCGAAAAGTTCAGAGGGGGAACTCTGGTAGTGGTATGAGTGACTGTAAGTAGTAAGAGGCGCTAACAGCCGAAATGCGTATGTTCTTAAAACTTCTCATCTTCTTTTTTTGCAGGAATGAGTAAGGAAAGTAATCCAGAAATAAGGCTCAGCGAAGGCATGAGAAGTGACGCGAAATGTGATAGCATTAAAAGCAAGCTATGGCCGCTGGCTCCTTGCTTTCAAATGGAATGAGCACGTCAGACGATTGAAGGTACGGCATTATAGCGCCTGTTCGCATCCACTAATTCCCATGTCTATACTTGTGGAACTTGTATCTTTAGTGGAACAAGCTTTATTAACTTGTATTTTTTTTGCTTTTAATAACTTGAAACGTTAGTAGGTAGTAGTCCAACTATACGTGGTTTCGGTGTTTATGATGGTGAGCCTCAGCCGTGCACCACCTGCGTAGAATGCACCGAGAAAGGAGGGATGCTGATTGACGGGAGACTATAAGCCAGAGTTATTGGATATATACCAGTTGCGAAACTCCCCATAGGCTCCATGTATCAAACGGCGGTCTTTGGTTGCCCCCCTGCGCCGGGGCAAGAACGGGGCAAGTTGACAAGCCTGTCGTCTGTCGGCAGATCATTTAAGGAGTACTCAAGGGCTTGCGGCTGCTGCCGTACGTCATAAAAAAAAGCTGCAAAAACGCAAGTAAATTTTACCTAATGTATTATAATCTAAAAAGCAATCTTTATTTTACAAAAAAAGTCAATGATAATAGTTTAGCGAAGTTCAGTTTTTGTCTCCTAGGTGCCGCGCGCGTCGACTTGCCCCTCACGGAGCAGAGGGGCTAGCGCCGCCCGGATTCTGAGCCGCAGTTTCGCAACTGTATATATTGAGTAACTCTGACTATAGCTAAGCCACCCAATATTGGCCTCGAGGACATACCGTGGTGCCACTTAAGAGTCACGTCACTTGTAGGACGCCGGGACGTGTTGTCGTCTGCTGCAACACATTTCCTGCGCGTATGCGACCGCGTGTTTTTTAAAGACGATAGTCTTTCTTGGGCTACTTAAACCCAGAAATTTTGGTCTGTCTGTATGTCTGTTGTGACTCGATTCAGCCACCCGGCCAAAGTAATACAAGGCCTGCGCCACAGTCTTATATAGTCACAGCTAAATCTACCCGTCTAAGTCCGGTGTAATGTTCACACTTGTCAACATTGTTGAAGAAGGACAAAACATTACGCAAATATAAGACAACAAATTATACAGAAGTCATATTTTCAGTGTTCCTTTATAGAAATTCATACATGCTTGATTTTTTCGAATTTAAATACTTCATCAACTGCAGAAAAAAAATTCACACCGCCGTCGCCTGCTGTCGCCCGCGCCACTATAGCTTCTGGCGCCATTTTAAGAAATCAACCGGCAGCAGTTACGAAAGGTTCCACTAGATGGGTTCCCCGTTCTGCTTGGAACGCACGTGGAGTAGGGCAACGTAGTTCTATAAACGCTGAAGTAGGGCGACTCGATTCAAGCGCGTCTCCGCCTACGGCAGCGTTGGCATCGATACGCCGGGCCTGGAGCAGTGGAACGTGGTAAATTTAAAATGATTTAAGCAAACGTTTGATCTCTTTACCTTGAGAGGAGCGCGAGGCAAGAAGAACAACATGAGAGGTGAGCGGGAAAGCGAAGGGAGGTATTTACTTGTCAAAGCCCGATAAAGACCATCGTTATTTGTCGACATTTGCTACGAAAAGAGCAGATACGCGGCCAATTTTTTGTTGTGCCCACCGTCTCCCCCTCTTAGTGGATTTGATGCACATTACCGAAAAAAGTTATCTGCCGACCGAATAATCCGGGAAAGCATCAGCAACTCGCTTGTTCCCGGCGACACCGCCGCGTTGAGGAAGTTGCACGATCGCGACACACAGCTAGTGCACAGCTATCTAACGCCAAGGACGATGCAACTGGTGCCGAGAAAAGTACGCTGTAAATTCATTATGAAATACTTGTGACGGGACCTGTACGAAACTGTGTGTGCACGGAAACACCTTGTAACGGTGACGGAAACGCGTCGCTCACTTGTGATTTCACCGCGCGAACTGCTCGCATTGCCTGGTAAATGAAGGATTACGCGAGAACGGTGATCGGATTGCTTCGCCGCACATGCTTAAAAGTGCTGCTACGATCTGCGGTTTGGCTTAAGTAGTGCCTATTTCCCCTACAATGCCCGGCTTTGATTGACGATCACTGCCGTAGCCTGTACTCTACGCGGCTGATTTGTTTACTTTTCGTGACTCGTCCGCATTGTATGAATGGTATGAATGTGAGCTTTCAACGCCTTCGAGCGGGTTTGGGCATGGCTATATTTGGTTTTCTGTAGGACCTTGGCATGGGAATTTATAATTGCAACGTGGGCATTTGTCTGTTTACAGTGAGCTCTAGAATCAATTTCGAAACTCACGACTTCTCACAGAAGCCGAGGCTGTGCACGAGGCGAAACACGTCGTTAATGATTTGGGGTAATGTGGAGTTTTAGAACAGAAGAGTCGAGCGTTGGGGACCCGAAGAAGTTAGGGGAACAAAAAAAATTCACCCCACCTCCCCGAAGGGAATCGTGAGGAAATGCGAATGCACCGGGATCGGCCCGGCGCCGCTGCCGCTTGGTCTCGGCCTCGCGCCTCTTCACCTGAGGATCGACCGAGCGAACGGGAGAGTGGGGCGAGCGTCGAGAGGAGAAGCACCGAAGCACCGCGCTTACCCTCGCCTACACTCTCCCACACACGCGGGAGCTCCGGCGAGCTCCCGCGATGCGAGCGCCCTCACACGCCCGAGCGCGCTCCTCCTCTCCACTCACTCGCCGCTGATCCGCCCGCACCACCGGCTCCGGTTGCTAGGGGAGAGGAGGAGCGCGCGCGCTCCAAGCTGTTGCTATGGGAGAGGGGGTGAGAGCGGAGAGATGGCTCGATGGCTCGACATGGCTCGACTAAGCTCGACCTGACATGGCTCGACTAAGAAATGCATTCGCATTTAAAACACAACACCCGCGCGCACGACGAGAGGTTATTCTTCAACAGCTCGCAGCCGGCTTCGGATGCACGTAATGGAATGTTGGGAACTTTAGGCTTCGCGTCACGGCAGATATTTCGTCGCCGCTACCGTTACAGATGCGAATGCCAGTCCCTAACACAACTTTTCACCACACTGTCACCCCCCTTCTCGTATGTGGAACTCTGTATCCGCGGTTATTGCCGTTTCAGCAATCGATGATCAAGATGCCTGCCACCGCCTCGGCTGATTCTTGCGCGCAGGTATCGCCCCCTTCGACCACTCGCAACACCACGCGTGAACGGGCGTGCGGGGACGGGACAAGCCACGGCAGATATATGGGCATCGCTTTGAAAACCACAGCGGATGACACTACCTAGCACAATTTTTCACCATACTAACATCCACTCTCACCAATTTGGAACTTCTTTTCCTCGACTTGAGGCATTTTAAAAAGCGGCGACAAGTTGTTGCTGCAGCAACCTGCGTCGGTTCGAGCCATTCCGCCGGCCGTGCGGGAAGGCACGGCGGGTGCGTGTGCCGAGCATTTCTGCGAACAGTAAACGCTTCATGATTTCCAGCTTTATACATTTCTTGCAAACAAGAGAAATCTAGAAACTTAAATCGGCGATCGTCGTAGTCCACCTCAGGGATCGGGGAAACAAGCCGCAGCTTACGCTTCGGTCGCATACGTCATGCACCACAACGCACAGTTGATACGGTTATAAAGTCCCCATGAGGTCAAACTGCACTTGAAGCACTGCGATTTACCTTCAAACGACGGAAATTAACACGAAAATACTTTTAACGCGTGTCCTAAACGAAGTGTCACGCACTGCAAGCCAACTATGCAGCAAGATAGGAACGGTGATCCTACAAGTAACGTCAAAACGATCGCAGCGCCGGCCTCTCCAGTGGTGGGCGTCGCGGCCAATACCAAGTCACACGTTGGGACAATCGCTCGCGTGTGACTGATCATTCCCACAGGCAAGGTTATAGGTTACATGAAAAGAACGCTCTGTTTTTATTATTTAATCCAACAATTAAGCCTATGGAACTCACCGAAAATCTACGCCAGACGTTACCACGAGACGACGTCACTAAGTCATCTACTGGGATGTCTGGGGATAATGGCACCGGCGACATTGTACGTGTATTAGGGAAGAGAGTTTATTCAGTTTAAAAGAAGAAACGAGATGGTTGGCGTTCTCTACGGACGGTGTTCTTATTCCAGGACTTCGTCGGCTGTTGCTACTAGCCGCAATCGCCCAAGCTTGGGCAGCCGTTGCTGCTACTGTTCGTATGAGCTGGGCGGAGCAGCCTCCCAAAAAGACAAAGTGGGTTGGGCAATGAATGGGTGTCCTAGTGGGTCGCGGAATTTCCACACGCGGCGGAAAAATGGGGTCCCGGCCTGCTGCATATCGTGCAGCTGTCAAAATATTATAAAAGGGCAACGTG
Organism: Haemaphysalis longicornis; assembly: GCA_013339765.2. Taxonomy (NCBI): domain Eukaryota; kingdom Metazoa; phylum Arthropoda; class Arachnida; order Ixodida; family Ixodidae; genus Haemaphysalis; species Haemaphysalis longicornis. The sequence goes on from CM023450.1 coordinate 78,228,516, forward strand.
TTCTCCTTGACCTTAAGCGAACGTAAGCGGCTTTGTCGCGTTCATCCTGTTCCTGACTTTTTCGTTTCATTGTTTTTTGATCGCTTTTACCTCCTTATTGCGCACAGACAACACGAAAAAGTTCGACCAAGAGGACGCTACAAGCTATGATATAAAGAAACTTGTCCAGTGATGTTTCGAAATGTATAGACATGAACACTGAAGCTGTCGCCAAGGGTCCTTACTATGCGAACAGGGACAGGGCTCTGCACTCCCATTTGTTGTGGGCTTAAAAAGCTGTAGTGCCCAATGCCAGTAAACAACGCGAAAGGGGAGGAGAGCGCAGGCAGCTGTGTTTGAAGTAGAGACAAATGAATGAAAAAAGGTATCGTGAAACCCGGAGTACATGCCTGATTAGGCGAGTGCGTTTTGCGATTCTCACGTCCCCACGCTTTGTAACGTTTTATTTTTTAGTTACGTTCATTTTCCGTACGCTTTTCACCTAAATGGGCTACACTTCTGTGGTGTTTTTTGTATTCTATAATACATACAGCACGTATGTTAATCCACTCGTTCCGAACTTTTCATCCTGACTTTTAAGGCGAAGCTTTTCAGCAGTGGTACCCAAAAAGAAAAAAACTACCCGACGTGCCCTCCCCAAAATAATACTTTTTGGTGCCAAAAAAATTGATACCGAACAATAGCTACTGTGGTTTTCTTTTTATTTTGCATTGCTTTTTTTTAATTCCTAATCTGACGTGAGAAAACTGCGTTTTTGTTAATTCAGTATGCTCTTAATTAGCTGAAAATTTGCCTGAGCTGCATAAATCAGGACGAAGTTGTAGTTGGCTTACAAGCATTACTCCTTACGAAGAAGGTCATTGGCTCGATCGCGACCTGTGAATATACGTTTATAATGAAGGAAGAATGGCAATGCAAGCCATAAAAGCGGAACTACAGGCGTGGATACAGGGGAGCGGCATACAGGGAGTACTACAAAATGTATTCAGACGAGACAGGCGCTTAGAGGACCATTTATTTGTCCTAACCCAATGTATAGAGGTGTCAATGGCTCAAAAGCGACCACTATGGATGGCATTTCTCAATATAAATGGAGCCTACGACAATGCAGATAGAGAACTTCTATAGCGCGTACTTGAGCGGGAGGGATTAGGCCAAGAATTTATCCAGCTGTTGGAGGGTGTGTACAATGACAGCGAAATCCAAATTACCTGGGAGGACCTAAAGTGCACTAAATCGGTAGTCACAAATTGACGTTTAAAGTGGGGTTGTTCCTTGTCGCCATTAATATTCATGCTGTACATGGCAAGACTAGAAATAAAGCTTGAGACAGTAAAATAGGTTTCAATCTGTGTTATAGCCGCAAAGGACAGGAAGTGCAACAGCATATCCCAGGACTGATGTATTCCGATGACATAGTACTACTAGCAGATAGCGAACAGTGTCTGCAACAGCTCACAGATTTATGCGGGCAAGAAGCCACTGAACTTGGGTTAGAGTTTACTACAGCAAAGTCGGGAGTTCTGGTGTTTAATTACGACGCCCGTAACAAAGCGGTATTCGTTCAACAACTAACAATACGTTCAACAACCAACAACCGTGGGTAACGAAATACAAATAATTGGCCATATGGATAAACGAAGGTCAGACGTATCTAAAAACTCATGAGGAGCATTTCAGAATGAAATGGAAAAGAAATTCCTCTGTCATGACGCACTGAGAACTATGGGGATATAACAAATATGAAGTAGTGAGAAGAGTCTGGAAGGATTTATGGTGCCGGCATTTACTTTTGCAAACGCAGTAGTGTGTCAAATCAGATATTCAATCAGGACTTGAAGTAAATGAAAGGGCGGTAGATTGATTGGCATTAGGAGCACACACTAAAACAACAAATAAGGGAGTGCAGGAATGGACCTCCTTTGAAGTAAGAAAAGCACAGAGCAAAATATGTTTTGAAGAACAACTTGGAAAGATTGATGACCAGAGATGGGCGGCCAAAGTGTTACGGCCATAGCGTGGACACACAGTGAAGGAAAAGAACCAGAAGGCTCAGGACAAAGTATATGAAACCTGGAAGTGCAGGGGAAACGACCAAGGCAATAAAAAATGAAGTGAAAGAATCCGAGACAATGACATGGAGTCAGAGAATGGACGCGAAGAAGTCCTTAGATATCTACAGGATCGGGAAGCGGGAGATAACGAGGGAAAAGTTCTTTGATAATATCAAGGGAGTGCATTGCTTTTTGAGGGCTGAACGGGTTGCCTGCGGACAAAAACGATTATCCGCTAGCCAGTAGAGGAAGAACTGTGTGCAGGTTGCGGCAGGGAGCCAGAAACCATGCGACATACTGTAACGAAGTGGGAAGGTATCCGTCGAGTCCTCAGTGAAGAAAACATCCAGCTTCCGGAAGGCTTTGGCTATAAGGTTAACGGAAAAGCGAGCTGGACAGTAGCAGAGATTAGTAAAAGTAGGTTATAAGGTTGGTGGGAAAAGAGCAGAGAACAATTTGGGAAGACATGCGATCATACAATTCAGACTAACCTGTAGTTCCCTGTAGTTCCCCAACCATGTGTGTGATGCGTACTTTACAGTTTCACGAGTCATCCAGCTTCACAGGGTGCAATGGCTCCTAATTTTTTTTATATTGTGTAAACTTCCTATATTATTATTATCGACATTGTCTTCGTTCGTTGCCAGATAATCGATGTCACGGTTACTTTTCTTGCATATTTCAAGCCGGATACAAATTTTCAGTGAAGAAATTACGATACGTGCTGTCAAACTTGTTGTAGTGTTTATGGCGGCTTGCTACAATCTAGACTAACAGTGTTTTGGAATGGTTTACGATGTCCTTATTGACGTCACCGCGAGTGCTGCGCGCAACTTCGAAATTGGATTTTGAGGGACAAGTTGATGGTCGGTGAGCGATTGTGAAGGAGTCCGTACGACGACTCCGTCTACGCCTTCCTTTTGTTACGCGCCCGGATGCCCAAAAGCGATGTTAACAAAAACTAGAAACCTATGGAGTTGAATCCCAATTCACACTGTCGTTCTCGAGCAAAACATTGCATGTCTACCTGAAGGAGTTGTTTATTTAACCTCACCAATAGGCTTCTCGAGGGTGGTGTGGTAGGTTGGTGACTGATTGTGATCTCCAAGAGCTAAGGTTTTTCTTTCATGAGCATGCTGAAGGTCAAGGTGGAGGCCATACCAGCACAAACCACGATGATTTTTTCTGTATACGGCAGATCATCCTACAACGCCTGGGATGCGTTGATAATGGGGAACCCTGGCGGTCTAATCATACTCACAATGTCAAATATCTGCGGGAAAGAAAGCATCCAAGTTTTTTTTGCCATGAAGGATACCTGTTTGCAGCATATGAGATTCACTGAAGGGTGAGCTGTCGCACATACATATAACGAGGCCTTTTTCACCATGCTGCGTGTATCCCCTCGAGAGCGAATCGTCTGTCGAAAACATTGTTATCCGGTGCTTATCTTGATATGACTTAATTAAAAGGATGTTGTGATATGTGCCTTTATTTTCAATACACAGCGGTCTCCTTTTATCTTGTTAAGGGTGCGTCTGCATGTAAATAAATTTCCTTGTAAACGATTTTCTTGACATGTCCTGCTTTGTGTATTAATTGCCATGTTTGGTTTTGTTTGCATAAAAATGTACCTGCGTGTCAACTGTGCTCAGAGGGAAGGCCTATGTCAGGCTTAGCCTCTTTTGCCTTCCCCCAATTTTTTTGCATTCTGAAAAAAAACTTCCAAACTTCCAACTTCCAACTTCAAAACCATACACCCAGGGAATTGGACTCGGAGGCCCGGCTTCCGTCGGTAGCCGCGAAGAGAGCCAGTCAGGGCGCCGAATACAAAACAATCCTGGGGATACTGAAAGGCAAAGTAAGAAAACCTAACAGGGCAGTATAAGATTTGACAGACCTTAGCGGGCAATCAAGTATAGTCATAAACAAATCTGAATATCATACTCACGACTTACACGAGGGATAGGCCGAACTAAGGGTCGGAAAATCCAGCATCTTCCCTCCGTTCGCAGGGGCATTACTTCTAATCCCGTGTATGGCGTCCAACTATCCTCTGCTCTTCACTTCTTCCTTGCGTGGGGGCTTATAGAGTTTATTAGAAAGACCGCCATGTAGTCCGGCTCATGAAGCAAAATCCAGGGCCTCCTTAAGCTACGCCCTTATTTCTGACCCTGGTGCCACGAGTGAGACCATAGAGGCCGACATGCACACATAGCAAAGCCTACGAGAGAAAATTGTACGCACCCAGCTACGAACGTTACCAACTACAAAATTTCGTAGCACCAGGTATACCTGCAAATGGACTGGATCGCTGCGCTACTATGACCGCGGCCCATGCGGGCGTAAGCTGGCTCGTAGAGCAATCTTTATCAACATAACTACGAGGGCTTCTAAACACTTGTTATAACTTGTTCGAAATTTTCGGGATCTCACATTATTCCATTGCGTTTTAGCGTCCCATTTTTTACATTACTATTTAGTCAAAATAACTAAACATAAATTATGTTTATAACTTAGCGAGTATACGTTGGCACACACGTTTCTCTGTGACGCCTGCCTAACCTATGAAAACGCTTTTTGTGCTGTGTACTGCGATGAAGAGAAGATGACTCGAAAAGTTGCTTGGCTAGCACGTCCCGCCGCGATTTCATTGACTGGAAACACGAACACTACTTCGGGGGAAAAATAAACATTTGATAAGGTGGAATGACCGTAAATGAAACGCTTGCCCCGCTCGTTTAGGATAAACAATTTGCTCCCAGGAGCGGCGCAACCTAGATGAAAAAAAAACAAGCAAGTACAAACTTGGGGATCGAAAAAGCAGCGTTGACTTATGCGGAAGGAGAAAGGCATACCAAAGGCTCTCCAATAAAGAAATAAACTCTTGCGACACGGTATCTAAACTACACGTGTTCACTTGAACCCTGCTGCCGTTGCCCGACACCTTAAAGGGGCCATGCAGACAAAACGCAAGTTTTGTTCATTCCAAAGGTTTCCTCGTTAGAATCATACTGATATTACTCTTAAAGCACACTTCGCCCAGGTAACAAATATAATTAGGAAAAAAGGGAAGGACCATGCGATTCACTAGCTCATTTCCTGCAACAGAACCTATGATGTCATATTCCCAGCTTCGCGATTGGCTGAGGCCTGCAAAAGAAACCGCAAAACAGGCAGGGCTTATAAGCTTGCCTAACTAGCTGTTTGCGCTTAAATGTAATGCGTATTCATTTTACGGCAGTAAGTATGGTGGGGTGCGCAATTAAAGTTACGAACGAACACGTAAACACCGAAGCAGTTGGTGTGGCACTTTGTCGGCTGACCCTGCCTAACACAGACGTCGGACGCGTTGGACTTGTCTGACACAGCTCTGACCAACTGACATAAGCGGCGCGGGAACTTACATGACAACGTTTGTAGAGTCATGACTTACGTCTTAAGAAACGATTAGCATTAACCGTAATAAAACTACAGCACCTATGGTAGTCCGGCCAGAAGCAAAGCGGGAACACTGGCACTTCAGTGGCATTGCAGCGCCATATGTGAAAGTGGGCGGTAAATAAGATAACCAAACGGCTGTCTGTGAGATTGTAATAGCCCGGGTCAGAAGGCTATTTTTAGTTTTAAGGCCCTGCTCTGAATACTTCATTGTCGACGTCACGAAAACAGACAATTTAGCGTGAGAAATAAATTCTTTCGTAAAGTGTTTAATTTCTCATTGAATAAAGCATCGTTTGCTGCCGGACAAGCGCTTAGGGCACCATAAAACATTAAATCTTTCGAATGAAACAAACTTGTATTTTGACTGCATGGCCCCTTCAACGACGTGAATATCATCGACACACCATGCTCACGTTTCTTTGAGGGGAAGAGGAAAAAACTGAGACAGAAGCACAAAAACCGGACAACCTTCGAAGGGGTAAAGCAGCCGAAGGCACCACACGAATAAAATAAATACCCCGTCGAGCGGGGATACACGCTCCATCAGGCAAGTGCGTTTTGCGATTCTCACGTTCGTGGAAACATTACGCTTGTGAAAGCCGCCTTAACGCTGCTTGCTGCACTTTTGCGAACTGTGGGTGTGGTTTCGCAGTGTTTTCTTGCTCTTTTGTAATGAAGGAGCATGTGTGTTTGAGAGTTATTTCTGTAGTTCTTTTCTCGTTCACAAGTACAGTACGCAGACAAAAAAAGGACAAGTACAATAAATGCCAATAAAATGTCAGACACGAATGAAAGCATGGTGAAGCTTTAACGCGCCGAATCTACACCTGGGCTATAACATTGATTGCCTGAGAATTTAAACATTCGCTGAAATCTCGGTACACGATCGTTTTCGCTTCTCGAGATTGCCTCACATGAAAAGCGGATACCAGTGCAGGGATGAAACCCGCGTCCTAGGGCTGAGCAGTATAATGCCTTGGCCACTAAGCCACCGCGGTGGATAATACAAAAAGAGGCATTAGAAGTCAAGTACAAACGATACCTGTTTTTGCAACGGCCGACATGAAAAAAAACTATGCACGTAGGGTCACGGAAACCGACTGAAATGAAGAAAAAAAAAACAGCTCCCTCATAGCTAATTCAAAACTGAAAACCTGCACAGTTGTGAAAGGAGACGGAATAAATAGAAGAACCTCAGCAATAAAAAAAAGAGGCGACAGGAGTGACAAGTTCATTGCATTAGAAATAAACGTGTGTAAAAAGTGATTTGCTGACTTTTTTACGTTTCAAGTTTATTTTCCTCAAAGCGATTGGAGTCGTCAAACACTAGATCGTGTAAAATGGTCGCTTGCGCTGCTTTTTAAAGAAAACGCTTTCTAGATTGCGTCCTGTCAAAAAACTAATGTATTTCACCATAGACCGGTCGGTCGACAGAAAACCACTGATAAGATTTCTGGACAAACGGCGTGTGTGTGAAAGAGGGCTTCCATTCTGGCAAAACAGTTACTTGGAAATCGCAAAAAAAGGGATGGTTCTAAATGTATGAAAACACGCATTGATCATGAACAAGTAGTACAATAGCGTACCTTCATCTCACAAACCCCGTAGCGGTCCACATTTAGATCATGTATAGATGCGCTGACTTAGTAGGCGAAAAATCATCGCATGGATTGGTTCTTTGCTTGGGATTCGGGTGTTTGAAGGTTAGGCGATAGATTGCGCACACGTTTATGGAAGGTTGGACGCGCTTTCAGCGAAGGGTTTGACGCAATTTTGACGCAGCTTTGATGTAAGAAAGGTTGAAGTTTCTGTCAAATTTTTTAGGAACTGATGGTGAAGTTTCACTTATCGTCTTATCACTTATCATCAACTTCACTTATCATCTTGGGTACCCAATTACGCCTCCTGCCTTCAATAACCTTTATCGTTTGTGTGGCGAAAGCGATTCAGAAACAGAAAATGCAAAATGGGGGGGGGGGGGGGGGGATGAGGGAGAGGAGGGGGGGGGGGGCGCTGTCGTTTTGCAGTTATCAGGCAGTGAACATGGACGTGAGTTCTGGCCGTTAAGGTACAAGAGCATAATTCATCGTTTTAGTAACACAAAGTTCCGAGGTTTAGAAGGCAACAATTGTTTGCCTTCTAAGGCTTACAATTCAAACAAGCGTTTGAATCACGAAAGGTATGCCCTATTTAAAAAGATGCCCATATAATGTTGCATAAAATTGGCGGACGAATCCATTAAACATCTTCAAAATTCTGTGCATTTGCTGATAAGACGGCAACTGCTGCAGGCATAACACCTGGATAATGCCCCAAAAGACAAGAAACATGCTGACTTATCTGCCTAGACATTCAAACATCGTGAAAGATCCTAGGGACACCAATTTCATGATATCGGCAATCACAATTACGTAGCCACTTCTTGGAGCGTGTTGTTTTTGATAGGCCGAAGAAGTTTCGGGAAGAGGTGTGCTCAGACTGCTGCGACGGTCTCGCCCAAACATAAAGCAATCAAATGCAAGGTGCAGGAAAATGGGAAGCGTGGCGAGGCAAAAGTAACCTGTCACGACCTTGGGTTTACCTAACTTCACAATATTTGATAAAAAAAAATCGCCGCCTTCATCATTCACAGAAAGCGGGGATCAATGGTACTGAATAGAGCTGGTGATCCACGAAAAGTTGTGATGAAGCAGGAGGTCAAAGTTTCGATATCCGCTAGGAGCCCACTTATATCATCAGCAGCGAAATTGGGCACTAATTCTGATATGACCTTCCGGTTAGTCAGAGATACACTGCGGAATAATAAAAAAATTATACACAGACAAACAGGAACCAGTTTAAAATATGGGAACATGTGTGTGCGTGTGCGTGTATTGCCATTTCTAACCCTAAATCGCTAAAACAGCTCAACTTCTCTAAGCTATATTTAAAAGTTCGCTGCCGTGCCTTTCCGTCCTCGTTTAAGGAAAGTAGTTTTGTTTGAAACGGTTGAAATAATACCGAGAAGGAAATAGTCTTCTGTTAACCCTTTCTTTGCAAGAAAAGCCAGGAGTATTGCGGAGTAGGCAGAAATAAGTATCGTAAATTCCACCTTGCACCCGCTCAGGAAAAGAGAACAGAAAAGATAGAGGCAAAGAAACGTTATGGAAAGTGAAACATATAGGAATAAGGCGGATATTGTTTGCGTTAACTCAAGCGGAGAACGAGGATGGGAAGAAAGAAGCTACAAGGATGAGCGACCGAATCTCAAGTTCAGATTTGCATACAGTTTGCATAACGTCCCCCATCGGGCAATCGCCGCACCGCGCGACTTCGGGGCTTAGTTGATTCTACCAAAGCGCTCAGTCCCATCGTAATGCTTTTCTTGTTTCTTATTTCCGGTATACTGTTCACCACAACCTGCAAAAGTCGCTTCCATCTTTTTAAATTCGTTTAGCTATTTCTGCTCAAGTTAGACCGTGGCATGTCTACTGCGAATAGTTAAGGCCTCGAATGGAACTAACCATTTCGTATTGTCGCGCCATATCCCTAAGCCGGCTCCTTCATAAAAGCTTTCATGAACGGAGTAAAGGCTTATAATAGGCGCTGGGACGGTTTAATATAAAAAAAGCTTTAAAATATGGAACGGTAAACCGTCCTCAGGTTTTTTGGTGCTTCTATTAGGCGTGTAAACCCTAGAAAATTTAACCTACTCGAGTATATTAGGGTGGCTTAAAGCTCAGTCTTTAAAAATTACAACCTGTTTTTTCGACCAGGAAGCAGTATACTAACAGCCAAGTTGTAAAAAAATCTGAAGATATTCAGAGAATTGTCTACTAATGCGTAACCTTCTTATGTTGCTCATCTTGAGTGTGAGGTCTTTAGAGTCACATAGGCTATGAGTAGAGAAAATCTGTTGAATTATTTTATTCTTTTTAAGTTTTTTGTTTCTGTCAGTTAATGATACGAATTCATACCAATATAGCGATGGCTTTACTTCGCTAATTGTTTTATTTTCGAAGATGCTAAGCGTACCCTTAGCGTTGGTCCCTTAACGCTATTTTTAAACGTAATTCCAGCGTTATTTTGCGGAAATTTTTTGTTAGTATTTAGTTTGGAAGAGAGATGCATAGATGGCATTCCTTGAAAAGCTTATCTGAAAACTTCTTCGCTTGGCAACACTAGAAACGGTCATGTCCGAGCCTCTTCGGCACAGTCATGGCGGACCCCGCACCTCACCCGCACATCGCAGAAAAAACAAAAAAACAAAACACCCACTTGTGTCGTCTGCCCCGTTCAACCCAATTCTCAACGGTGGTATCAACAGATATGTCATTATTCGCGCTCACATTGGAGTCGAGGCATTACTTTCCGTTCGCTGCGGGACAGTTTGGAACATCAAGCACACGTCATGTGCTGAGCGCGGACAAGTACCGCCATCTCGCGGAGCCCGACGTAACAAGTGACGGCGCCCACGCATGGTTGCCCGCATGCGTGCACCGCCAGCGAATGCAACCGGTAAGATGCATATTTCTTATGTTTTCAGAGCTATATAGTGAAAATTTCATTTTTTTTTCGCTCGTTTTTCTATTTCTTTCTATTTTTGTCCATTATTTGGTTTTTAGAATTATGCCCGACCATTTATCTCTATTTACGCTATTGTAACGATCAACTGTGGCATTTCCACCAAATCTGCAATTTTGTAGAAATGTAGGGTGTTGCACGGTTCGCCATTGTCGCTATGTTTTGTTCTTATTTCGAATGTTCTTCAGCACAATTTTTTCGTTTATTCTGCGGTTGTTGGGAGGGATATGTAAATGTTGCATATTTTTTTTTTCATTTTGTGAGATAATTTTGAAAATAAAACATTTTTCTCATTTTCTAATTTCGTGGTTTTCAAAATTTTGTCCGGCCAGTTATATCCATTTAGGCTATTATAACGATTACACGTGTTACTTTAAAAAAACCTGCATTTTTGTGGAAATGCATAGCGTTATCCGTTTCGCCGGTTCGCTGTTTTTTATTCGTATCTTGAGCGTTTTCTGTGCACCCTTCGTTTGTTCATTCTTCCGTTAGGGGGGAGTTGTGTAACATTGCATGTTTGCGATTTCGTCAGGTTCATTTTTGTGAAAACTTTATTTTTTTGTTTTTGTTTCTTTGTTTTTCAATATGCTGCCCGACCAGTTATCTCCATTTACGCTATTTTAACGATTAAAGGTGTTACTTCCGCCAAATCTGCATTTCTGTCTAAATGCAGGGCGTTACACTATCCTGGCTTTAGAGGTACTCGGCAAAGACAGCTACGCATTAAAAGTTTGAGGGAAATGGACAGATCGTCACATCTCCATCACTTGACCGAGGGGATTGTATTTTTGCAGCTGCTTTAGGAATTGTGAGACAGTACCTATCACCTCGTTCTTGAGGTGGGAGACAAACTGAATGAGCGATAAGAGCGATTCCATGCGTTGTCTTGCGATGACCATGTAAATGTTGGTCGGCGAACAGAATTAACAGAGCTACAACCAATACGTACCTCACATTTCAAGGCTGCAGTGAGTCGAAATCAGACATAAATGTGAGTTACTAACCGGATAACTCAGGTTTTATTTCTATCGGCTCACAATGAAAAGTCACAATGCGAAAGTAGGACAGAACACTGAGTGCCAAATGTTATCGTTTCTTTTTTTTTTCTGAAAGAAAATTTCAAGCGAGATGATAGAGATGATATAAAGGATGCTATGAAGGTCACACGGGCTGAACCCAGTTCATTCATGCCCTTTTTCCTACACTTTTTGGTTAGATTTTACCAATTCATATGTAAGGTAGTGTAACTTACATGTGTAGTGTGCAGTGTTATTCTAAATTTCATGAAACAAAATAACATTGACTGGCTGGACAAGTAAGTTTTTATGATCGCTTTGTTGTTTCAGCAAGGCTTCATGTTCAATACAAGACTAGTTGCCGTGATCACTAATGGTAGCGAAGAGGACATATGGTCGCTGAACCATATCGTTATGAGTCGGCAAAGCAAAGGTGAGGGACGGTGTTTGAAGGTTAGTTATTTAAAAGTGGACCACGTCAGCCCGAGAAAGTCCACGTACAGCAGGAGGGACTGAATTCCGCTCCGTTTCTTTAAGTATTTTCGCGAATGTAACTATTTCCTTCCTTGACGTGCCCCAGCCAGCACCGCTCCGAGAACTTCGTCGAGAATTGGACCATTATTAACCCGAGCGCCCACAAGAGAGAGCCTCATTTTTAGTCAACCCAGTACACAATTTCACGACCGTTTCCTGTAAAAGTATACTCCACTTGACATACGCCATAACGCAACCTTTAAAGCCGTAATTATAGCGGGTAACTCTAGGCGGGGTAACGTGTTCACGGAAAATACACGGTATGATTCATAGCCACAGCTGCAAAATCTACCTGGGCTCGGGGTTTATTTGGGTTGTTCTTGTTACTTCCTGATCTCAGCAGGCTCTGCACTCGTGGGGTCGCCAATGGGGGCGGAAGGGGAGGGGTAGGTTTTCAATGCGAGGTGCCATAGGCTGGGCCATCTCACATCGGAGCTGTATATGGCTAAGTTTCCTCATATTTTTCGTGTCCGGGTAAGAAAACTTGCAGCGCCCTCTTTGCGGAGGCAGAGTAAACCAGTAAGGCTGACCATGGCCTCCGCGATCGCCTGTCGGTGGCGCGCCAGCAGGCGATCGCGGAGGCCATGGGTTAATTGCTGGCGTACCAAAAGGAAAGCTAGGAAACCACTCCTATTACAAAGAGTTCGGAGCTCGGTGCAGTCATTGATTCGGCTGCCTCAGGGGAAACCCAAGCTGCTTACGAAGCATAGCGCCGCGAGCGCCAACTCGTGCGTAATAGGTAGCGGAGGGCGACGAGTTGCGGCCGGTGAATTGTCGCGAATGTCGTGCACAGTAGACTACCCGTAAGCCGAGGGCTCGACAGAAAGGCAGGTGCCATGAAGCGGGGAGAGAGAGAGAAAATAAAAACTTTTATCGAGCGACTGGGGTTAGGGAAGCGCGGTGGCCGCCGGTGGAGGTCTGCGGCGACGATGGCAGCTCGTTCCACCAAGGCGATCTGAACGCCCGGGTCGGAGATACCCAGCGCACCCTCCCAGTGCTCGTCACGGGTGATTAAAAGGAAGGGATTGAAGGACAGGCCCGCATAGCGGGGAAAGTGTGGCGCTCGCGCCACATGAGGGGCATTTAGGTGAGGGGAGAGGGAGGGGTGGATGTGGTGGAGCACCGCCCTGCAGGGAAAGGAATGAAACTGCAGAAGTCGCCAGGTGAGCGCTTGCTCGTGGCGGAGCTGGAGATGCGCCGGGGGGTATTTGCGGTAGACCAGGCGGAAAATGCGTGGGAATGTCATGATACGTAATTAGGCGGTCTCTGGATGATCGGGCCCCGTGGTGAGGAACTAGGCAGGCTCCCCATCGAATTGTGAATCCTCGGGCCGCGTCATGGGCCGTCTCGTTCTCTCCGAGGCAAGAATACGCCGGGTCAATAGCAGTTCTACCGGGGAAGTTGGGGAATTTCGAGCGATGATTTTTTAGTGCCAGTGGCGAAGTGAGACCATGGACGAACTTTTGGACGGCTGTCTTTGAATCAGAGATTACGATCGTGGGGGTCGGCCCTGTTGACAGGGCGAGCGCATCTGCTGTCTCCTCCACCGTGGCAAGGCAAGGGGTTCGAACTGTAAGGGAACATAACGGGGGCTCATCCGGCCGGTTAATGATGGCCAGACCATAAGCATCGTGGTGACGGTATCCTGCCGCGTCCACGTATAACACACCTGTCACATGTGCACTTTCAATCGCGATCGTCGATTCGGATCCGGATCCATCCTCTATCCAGATCAATCGTCGATGAGGATCGAGCTCAATCCGGATCGGGCGCTGTTACATGGCAGTTTCAATCGCGATAAAGCCCGATCCCGCTAGAACTCAATCCTGGTTTCGAAAGCGCGATTGAGGATTCCAAGCGCGATCGGACGAAATCAGTGATACTTTCATCCCCACTGACTAATGGCACATAAGTTGACAAATTCAAGAAACGCCAGATATTGTATCAAATTTGACCCAAATAAGCGAGCGGTAACGTTTATATAGTTACGTTTACGCACAACCGCGCCAACATATAAGACGCCGGTCGTGAAGTGCATTTGTGGCGCCATCTAACGTACCTGAGGGCAACCGGTGCAACTTCTCAATCGGGATGGAAACGTGCCGTGTAGCAACGGCGGGGCGTTGAGCTCACTCCAAAAGCTAATCGCGCTTCGCTTCAATCCGGATTGAAAGTGCCCGTGTGGCAGGGGTATTTGATGTCTGGTCTCACAGGTGGGCGTCGCTGAAGAGCCTGCGCTCGTTGCATTCTGCGACCCGCATGTTACACAGGGTGCAAGTTACGGGGTACAACACGGACGACAAGTCAAACGTGAATAGCGCGAGGAATGAGGGATTTCTGAGAGGGCCAAGTAGGGCCAAGAATCCCGAGTCGGTCTAGGATGTACAGACAGGTTGAGGTAGTGGATGAGCGTGCCTTTTGTCCTGTCAGGTGCGCCTCAACAAGCTCCTCGGCATTATTATGGATGCCCAAACGGTCTAATTTGGCATTTGAAGAGTACACGTGTATCTGAATGCCCTTTGTAGGCTTTCCTGGTGAGGCGGGTGATTTTCTGTAACTCAGTACAACTGGCGTGAACGTAAAGGCACTATCTTATTGTGCTGATCACGAATGCCTGAATAAGTCGCAATGTCTCACTCTCCCCCAACCCATGCCGGCGGTTGGCAATCCTTTTGATGAGACCAATTGTTTGGACAGCATGCTCAGTTCACTGGGTGAAAAATTGGGTATTGGTTCGATTCCGTTGTAGAAGGAGTCCGAGAACTTTCAATGTGTGTACTTCCGGGACTGAATAACCATAATAGAGAGGGAGATATCTGACGTTGTGCGGGATACTTCTTTGGGTTATAAGACGATCAGCTCGGACTTGCTAGGTGAACATGCAAGGACTGCTAACTCTGGTTGTTTAACTACAATATTTGCACCATTTTGCAAGGTCTCTTCAATGTGCGCGTCCCTGCCAGCTGTCACCCAGAGAGTAATGACATCGGCGCGCATACTGAAGCGCAGATGAGGAACTTTCTGTAATTCTTTGTGAATATTTAGCAAGGCCAGATTAAAGAGGAGGGTGATAAAACAGCCCCTGGTTGCTACCCATGGATGGCAAACCTAAGATGTCTGATGTGATGTGTCCGATTTGGAGGATTGCCGTGCGGGCTGTGAGAAAGTTGCGAACATAGTTGTATGTGCGCTCTCCTGGGTTTACATACTCTAATCGGTGGCGAATGGTGGTGTGAGAAACTCTATAAAAAGCCTTAGTGAGATCCAAGGTCAAGATGGGCGCCGAGTCGAGCCTACTGGGAGGAGTTATCACTTCGCGGGATAGCTGAAAGAGGACATGTTGTGGGGAAAAGCCGGGACTAAAGCCAATCATAGAATGTGGGAGCCCGTCTGTGGAAGTGAGATGATCGGTGAGACGCTTGAGGATGACGTGTTCGAGGACTTTCCCCAAAGATGAGGGGAGGGAAATGGGCCGGAGGTAATCCATCGAAAGTGGCTTTTGCGGATTAGGGATGAGGGTGATTTTAGCGTGCTTCCAATCTTGAGGCAGAGTATCCTGCTTCCAGCAATGATTAAAGTAGGCTGTAAGGGCCCAAATGGAACTATCGTCAAGGTTTCGAATCATTTTGTCAGTGACACAGTCCGGCGCCGGTTCCGAGCAGGGTCTGAGTTGGAGAAAAGCCTCCCGCACTTTTAAAGGGACTTCATAAACTTACATTTCGGTTTCCGTCCTGAAGTGTGCTACGGTCTGTGGTTCGAGGACGATTTGATGGTGACTGGTAACGTTCAAGACGTCTCGAAACGTGTATTTCCAATAAAAGTGTTTTACGGGGTCTTCCCTGAAAGGGCTGCCGTGGCAACGTTCAAAGTGAGTGGCAAGTGCAAGGATTACTTATAGCGCAGTGCTGTGCCGTGCCTCTGCACTACATGGCTACGTCTACCCCCTCTCCTCCCCCGGTGATATGTAGATGGCTATCCAGCTTAGCAGGGCACAATGCCCTTAATTTTTATGGTAGCTTCTGTCGATAAATGCCCTTCTTGGATGCCTACCCGGATATAGGCTGGGGTAGTTGGATGTGATGCCAGCATCTTATACTGGTCGAGACAGACGAATGATAATGTATCCAGGGCCATCGATTAATGTCTTCTGTGGCCTAGGGCATCATTCATGTTCAGACGAGCTTTATAATTCAGTAGCTATAACATGCATTGCTAGGACTATCGCTATACGAAACAGAAGACACATTTCAAATACAATCATCGAGGCCTGTCTGGTGAAGGGTTTTAATATTTTTAACACTGAGGCTTTTAGTATTTCTTGCATTCTTCATCGCGAGGAGATCTGATATTTCCGCCAAATTCATTTTTATTAAATTATGTTTTAGGTCAGAAACAAATATAAGACCAAACAGTAAACCACTACCAAACGTTATATTAGTCTGGGTAACTTGGGTGTCTAAGGGCAGCAAACGTGCGGTGGGCTAAATTTGAACGTGTTTTTTTCTTACCTTGGGACTTACACCGAAACTTCCGGGATGATATCACATTACCTATTGCAGGGCGCATTCATCACTCGATTCTGTATAATAAATTACCGCCTACTGTAGCGGCTCACACAAACCGTTACAGAGCGTGGCACCCGATGGCATGCACTAAGATTCGACGTCGATTAACCAGACCCTGACGGGAAGGAAGAGAGGGGGGAGGATGGGTGACGAACAGATCGAGAGTTCATTTTGTGTAAGCGGAATGATGCGAAACGCAGGGAAAGGACAAGTTGGAGCCTCAACTCGTGCCATTATTTCGTTTACCAATTGGTGCTGTTGCACGAGCAAATATACCCCGTGTTGAGTTTCTCCGAGACCTCGTCGCTATACCGGAAACAGGAACCGTCAGCATACAAGAGAATGTTAGATATTAAGATTTCTGCACTTTACTACAAGATGTTATCTAAGGTGAGAGTGGTATAGTAACCACACAAATGAGAGGCAAGCTGCGAAATTCGAGCTCCATACTTTAAAAAAGCCAGAGAGGATTTAGACGAGAAATGGCATTTAAAAGGACTATGAACATAACGGAAGCAAAGTAAGAAAGAAAATGCCGGAAAAGAATGAGTTTAGGGTCCGTGTGGATACTTTTATCAGACACAAGAATAATGGGGAAAGAAAGTAAGGAGGTTTGGGACGACGGATGAAAAATCGTACTGGCGGAAATGTCTGGAAAAGAAAACGAAGCCTGCTGTCAGACATCGTGGGCTTCCGACCCTCGGGGCCGGGCGGCAGCTCCAAAGAGATTCTGAACAGGAAATTACAAGCACATCAGACGTTCAATAACTTCAGAACAAAGAGCGATTCAAGGCCCAACACAAAATCGAAAAGAAGAAATCATCGCCAACATCCTCGCCAATTCATATCGACTTTCATGATGGGAGCCACAGAGACGAATGCAGGTTCAAGGTTATCCTTTGAAATATCTTGTATCAAAGCGGGAGCAAAAGTATGTGTTGTGAGGAAGAAAAAACTTTAAAGAAATCTTATGGCGCAGCAACCGTTGATAGGCGTTTTGGGTTCCTGAGGACAAGCAAACAAAAAATAATCGGAACGTAAGGCCCACAGGAAGACAAATGCGAAGTTTTGCTGACTTAAGTGTGCTAAAGAATCAAAGCAAGCCATGGGCAAGGCCGGCTGCGTCTACTGTGACTAGCAAGGCGACTGAATGGACACGATTCCGGGCTCTGCCGAGCGTCTCAAGAGAAACCAGCGCGGCTTGATGGAAGATTCAGGCGGCCACGTCGGATCGCTTCCAAATAAGCAACGCAGTTCACCAGCTGGGGTCACAAAGGAAAGACGTCGGCGTTAAATTTTAATGGCTACGGAACGCGTTCGGGTCGTCACCTTTAGGTAGCAGATAACGAGTTCACTTTCTGACGAAACGCGGTGAAGTTAAGCCCACCTTGACTTGTGCCTACGCACTAACGAAGCCGTCAGGGGGGTAACTTCAATGCCGTTTTTCAGTGTTTCTAAGATTACCGTAATCATTTTTAAGACACGTGTGTGACTATCTATTGCACTATCGCAAGTATCGCAGAGAATTAAGTAGAGGGACCTGGTAACCTCTTCCTCCCGAAGCTCCTTAGTCTCGGTACGGCATAATAGCGAACGTTATCGCTGACTCCCAGGTGTGAGTTAAGTGGGCGAACTTCACAGACATTAGCAAGCTTTTCTCTAGCTGATAACAGGATCTACCTCAGGGCGCCATTACACTGCAACATGGTTCATCGAAGATACGGCTACGAATATGACGGAAGCAGCGGCGTACGCAGCAGAAGCAGTCCGTGTAAAGTTTTGTCCGCGTGAAGCGTTCCATACGCCGGAAGCAAGAACTTTGGCTGTCAGAACAGCTTGATTTCCGGGCTATTCGTAAATATCTCTGCATCGCTCTGCTCGATAAAAAGCCACGAGGGAGCATAAAAATCGAATAATGAACCGAATATGGGTGCCTGAACTAATGACGGTTACGGCTTATGCGGAACAGTGTGGTAATGAGGTGCATTAGCGGGCGGCCGGGGCTTGATCGCGGAAGCGATAAAAGGCCTGATAAAAGATTCTTAGGTGGAAATTCGTTATTAAACTGAGCTGTCGGCTCTAGGGGACAGCTTCACTGCAGTAAAATTGGATTTAGTTGTGACACAGTGAAAACTGGGAGAATTAGTGTATTTTCGCGATTCTAACGCGCTCTTTTTTCGCATCATAAAAGTAGCTAAAATTGGTATGTGCGTTACAGGCCTGGCTCAACACTGGAAAGTTGGTCTCAAAGTCAATGAGTAGGATTACCATCGGCGTGAACTCGTCACAAAATCCAACTCAATATTATCCCAAACAATCCGTCAACATTACGTTGGTAAAGTTATGGGGGAAGCCCCATTCCCTCAATCGACATACCTTGGGCGAGCTGGTTGCACATTTTCCTGCTGGCTACGACTAACATCTCGTTTCAGCCGGTCATGGCTACGAAAGAACGGCCACCTAAAAAGCGTTCGTCCATCAAGCTGCAAGGTAATTGTACTTGCCGACAGCGAGGGGAACCGAGGAGCACTGGGTGTCCCGGAGACATGAGTGCGCGATTGACGCAAACAAAAACATTTTCGTGGAAAGGCTTTGCCGGTGTCTGAACACCGGAAGGTTTCCCACACTAGGTCGATTTCCCTGGCGGGAATTCCCAATCAAACAGCCTGTTAACCAACTGTCCGTCGCGTCTAATATTATCAAGGTCAAGGCAAACGTAATCACAGACACTTTCAATGTTCTTTGCTCTATTTGGATAAGCAAGTTTAGGAAGCGCAGGGAATTGTCGCTGCAACAGTTGCGTGCATAAAGCAAAATGTAGTCTGCCGGGCACGTGGTATCCTGTCTGTCGGCGCCAAATATTTTTCATATGTTCCTACGTCTCTTCTACCGGTTTTAAAGGGGCTGCTGCTGCTGCTGCCGTTGCTTTCTGGGTGGCTGCGCCACTCCGTTTTATCTTACACCACAGAATGCAGGACCCTGGGTATGACACCCACGGTACCCGGGAAGCGAGTCGAGAGGGGCACCCGGGAAGTTGCTCGAGACAACTCTGGCCTCTCCGTACCACGCGATCGAGGGGTTGGCCGAGGAAGAGACGTGCGCGCTGGGGGGGGGGGGGGGGGGGAAGCACGCGGGGAAGACCCAGTTCATGCGTGTATCTCGTTCTTCGCTCTTGGAGCTGGCAGCGTGCTCGACTGGGAGATTGAGAAGTTAACGTTTATCGTTACGTCTCGAATTTCTTGACGCAACCACCACTCCTCACCGTTCTGCAAACCTAGCTACGGAAAGCACAATATAAGAAATTACCGCTCCCAAGTTCACTTGAACTCGTGTACCCCACTAAAAATGTTCACGTCGCGTCTATTCCCAGTTACGCGTGAAATACGCTATTTTGTCCTCTCGCGCTCCCTCCCTCCTTCCTCGAACTTCTTGTTCTCCCTTGCTGCAATCGTTGCTAACGCAAGGGATGCCCCCTTCTGGGGCACCACGAGGCACAGAGCTGGTGCTTTTGTAAGAGTAACTGAGGTCATTTTTGGTATGATTCAGCTGCTTGCTGAAGGGGTGGGCTGGCGGAGCTTTGTGTCGCATCCGCAGCCGTGCCGTTAAGGATTCTGCTGCCGTCCGATAAACTCCAGGAGGTGCACACAAGCTGAACAAAAAATGCACGAGTTGAATTGCGCGGTTCGGTAATGTTCGCGAAAGAGAGATCACACACACACACACAACTACAAAGAAAGAAAGATGCATTTATTCACAGACACCTATTTGTGTTGTCGTTGTACTTGATTGCGAGAGCGGATCTCAGCTTTGAAATTTCGTGTCAGTACTCCTTTAAGCAGGTGCATTAGCCCTTCTCACGCCCGATTCTTGGCCAATCCCCACGTGGGTATGTGCCATGTCAGCGGCCAGGCAGCGCGCGCCCATCTCCCCCCGTTGCCAAGGAAGACGAGGAGATTCCTGGCCAATCCCCCACGTGGGTATGTGCCATGTCAGCGGCCAGGCTGCGCGCGCCCATCTCCACGTGCGCGGACATCGCCGGTGGACGCAGGTTCAGGGTCGCTTAAGAAGTGCATTGCACTTAAAACTTGCACTGCCAAATGGCTCGGTAGAAGCAACAGCAGCGACTGCACCGGTGGCGAGTGGTCCTGCGATAATGTGAACGGATGTACCCGTTGTTCCGCAACTCATCTTTCTAGCCCTTGGCGAAATAAACTTGGGGGCAGGAGAAGGCTGTTAACAGCTGCTGTAGGCAGCGGGAGCCGTTAACATCGAGCAGCGGTTTTTTGTGTTTTTGATGAACGTGCGCTTGACAGCCAGCTATAGTATACTTGGCTACA
Source organism: Haemaphysalis longicornis (assembly GCA_013339765.2). Classification (NCBI taxonomy): domain Eukaryota; kingdom Metazoa; phylum Arthropoda; class Arachnida; order Ixodida; family Ixodidae; genus Haemaphysalis; species Haemaphysalis longicornis. The sequence continues at coordinate 78,249,029 of CM023450.1, forward strand.
CTTCACCACGTATAATCTGTACGGCCCTTTAGAAGATAGATTATAGTAGTTTTCTTTTTGTTCCGCGCAATCTTTGCCTCTCTTTCTCTCTCCCTCTCCCCCTCTTTCTCTCTCGCGCGCAAAAGATGTTATTGCGTTCGCAACAACTCCACTAACATTCGGCATTCTAAAAGCTCTGCTCTGTCTTCCCTTCTTGTGTGTACAAAAAACAAAAGATGACCCTCCTAGAAGAATCGGTTACGTGAAAACCTTGCATTAACTGACTGTTCTCCAGTAAACAAAAATTGGGTTCCTTATGTACTTGTTGCCCGTTCCTTATCTTTCGGTCATGATTTCAAAAACTAGCCGGGGAAGTAATTGCCATCGTTATCATGAGCCTGCTCAGGTGCACTGCAGGACGAAGGCCTCTCCCATTGGCCTCCAACCACTCCTATCCCGCGCCACTCGAGTCCAGCAGTTTATCCCCGAAGCTCCGTATGTCATCCTTCCACCGTATCATTGGCCTTCCCCTTCTTCTAGACCCATCTCTTGATATATATCCACTCTGCTACCCAAACAGTCCACCGGTTGTCGGTTCGTCTCACCAGATTGCCAGCCCAAGTCCATTTCTTTTTCTTTATTTGAGCTATGATATCGTCCTCTCTAGTTTGTTCTCCCATCCAGGTAGCTCTTTGCTTGTTCCTGAGTGTTATTACTCCTACATTAACCTATGGGACAATTGGCGGTTTCTAGTGAAAGTGCGGAATATGGAGCAAGTCCGAATTTTCGGGGTCCGAGAAAACGGTCGGCTGCTTCTACAAGTCTTATGTAGGTTTCGTCTACTCCCTGGTCTTTTAGTCTTCTAAAACGGCTGCGGTGAGTACGCAATCAAACGCTTTCTCGTAATCTATAAATGCCATGTAAAAGCTGTAGTGTACTCTGCGGATTTTTCGTAATTGGGGAACGCAGTGCGGTTACTTTAGATATAACGCTTTCGATATCGGTGCGTCCTTTCTAAAATCTGCTCTATATAATTTCTCGCAATACCGAGAGATAAGCCGCCTGCGAGATTGCCGATCCAGGGGACCACATTAGCAAATTACTCCTTTTTAAAGCGAAGATTTGTATGCCTCACTGATGGCGTTAGATGTCGCTTCAAAAGCACTGCAGAAAAGCTAACTTTACACAATGGGTTTCACAAAACGACCATGATAAGCGAACGCACACCAAGCATATCAAGAAAAAACGCTTCCCGTGGTCAGAATAGAATGTGGTCCTTCGCGTTATAAAGCCGACGTCTACACATTCCGACACGGTCGAAGCAGTTTGAATGTTGGACATTGACTTTGGCTCCGTTTGCTTAGAAGAAAGCCTCGCGTTTTAAGCAGCGCTTTTTTTAATTTTTTTTTGGTAAGAGGCTGTTAGTCCTCTCCCATTACAATAAATTTCTTTTCCCTTTCCTATAAGCAGTCCGCTAATATCGGTGTTTTTTTACGCATCCGGGCAGGTAACTAATTAACTCTATTTAAATTTTTATGTAGTCATGGAGTTATAGCGTTTTAGATTGCGAAAACCTGCTCAGCGAACGCTAGAACTAATCTGATAGTGCTCGAAAACAAAACGGACAAGAATTCTAATGCTTACGTTCCTCGTATTATCAAATATCTTAAGGGAAAATTAAAAGAGCAACAAGGCCTTCTTAACATTCCGAAAGCCACGTGCTTCTTGCGGGTCCTTCATCTGTTCGTGCATGATCTTACATGGATATCGAGCAGCGGTCTTCGACATGGTATTGTAGTCTTTCTTTCTTTTTCTTCTCGTACATAATAGATGTGATGAGATTGCTAAAGGCATGGCTTGATGAGACACGTGCAGTACGTAGTACCAACGGTGCACCGAGGACGTGACTTGCGTCAAAAGCTGCACCACGCGTGCGACTTTGTTCTGTTCCCAGCCGCGGTCACAATGTGACAGATGCACGGGGGTAGCGTGAAGATGTCGCCCGTGTATTGCAGACGCAGCGCCGCATAAAATTAGGCCTAGTACCTGCGTGTCTTATATATGAGGGCCTTCATGGCCTCCCTACCATTTAGCGAAGAGTCACTTCCCCTTAGAGCACTTCCCTGGTCCTGCCTGCGCTACTGCAGCAGCAATGGCATGTGTCGTATTACACCGTGCAATTACCTACAACTTCTACCATAGACACTTGTGATGTTTTAGATGTGAATCATTTATTTCGCATCCCTTAGGGCTTGATGCTGGAGGACTACGGAAGAAGCTGAGGAACAAACAGCTTGACGGAGCCGCAGGCACCCGTGTTGGCAGGGTGCAACGCATACGTGTTATTGGCCTAATAACAGACGACGTGAATAAGATGGGTAAATTGAAGGGCATGCAATTTTTTTATGCACTTAATGTACGTAAACCCCTAAACACAAGGCGTGTAGCACGAAGTGAGTTAAGAGAGGCACCAACTACTTCAATGCTGTGGAACCGTGGGCAATAAAACGTTCTTGATGTAACTTTTTCGCCTGCTCGCACCGGTTCCCGCTGAAAGGGCCCGCAAAGGCGGTATTCGTTGAAAAGTTTAGCGGTCAATTTTTTTCGCTTGGCAACACTGAAAACGGCCACCAGACATGGCCGATGCGCCACGGTCACGGCGCAGCCTGGGCCACTGCGCACCCCCCCCCCCACCCCCACACCCCCGCCGAAGAAAAAAAAACACGGCGTGCGCTATGTGCTCCTTTCGAATCCGATTCTAAACGGCGGCGTCACCAGAGATGTATTAATCACACTCGCATTCAACTCGAGGCAGTCTTTGCGTTCGCTGAGGTAGAGTTTGTAACGTGAAACACAGTCATGTGTTTCACAGTTGTGCTTAGCATAGAAATACGCCATCCCGCGACCCACTAACAGTGATGGCGCACTCACGTTGCATGGAGAAGAGGGGTGCCTGATTGGGGCCGTGGCACAAGCCTAGCAACAGACGTGAGCCTGGATATAGCGTTCTTGATGAAACTTTTTCGCTGCTCGCACCGGTTCCCGCTGAAAGGGCACGTATACGCAGGGAGGAAGAACCTCACACATCTCACTGAAAGACCCAATCTCTTCAATTGTTAGAACGGGAAGCAGTGGGCTGGTTGGTGCATGTTAAAAACGTGGAAAACAGCGCGAATAAACTGGACGCAGAGTAGAACGCACACACACGGCGCTGACTAACAACCAAACTTTTATTGCTTGCTGGCGGCTTAAGTACACATCTACAAAGCAACGGAAAGGGAAAAAGGAAAGGAGGCAAAAAACACAGAACTTACACAGTAGCTCAGCATGGGGCCTAAGTTCTGTGTCAACCCGAGCTTTGACAGGACAGAGCTTCTGGGCATCGTCAGAACTGCCGCGGGCAAAGTGAAAGAAGAAAGTGCGGGTCGTTGCATACAGGAAGCCGTGGAAGTCCTGCCTAACACTCACGGAAAAGGGTGTTCACGCGTACTGAAGTCCACAGCAGCCCTGCTACGTGAAGCGGACCTTCGTCTCCTGCAGTCTGACAAAGAAGGTGGTTTCGTGCTGGCTTCCTGTGACGTCTACAATGAGAAAGCGGACAAGGCAATAGCAGGAAACCTCAAGCCAGTCACCGATGCTAATCCAGGAAAGACCAAGTCTCGAGCATCGGGTTGTGTGAAGGAGCAGGTCCTACCAAGCTGGCAGCTTCCGTAAAGTGGACTGAGGGGTACACCCTCTCTGTCTTCTTCTCGGCAAAAACTCACAAGGACGACTGCTCTTTCCAAGTCATCGTGTCGGAACGGGGTACATGCCAACGCCAATTGAGTACCTTCCTGCAAAAGTCCTTCCCAAGCATCGAAGTTGACGACACTTGCCTAGTCAGGACGCCGCACATGGTCGATGAGTTTCTTTGCACTGCACGTCCAAAAAACGTGAATGGATTCTCAGTGGACGTGAAGGACTTGCATTAGTCGTTGCCACAGAAGTTAGTCTCTGATGAGGTTAGCGCAAGTATAGACCGGCGTGGCGCAGTCAAATTTCAGAATGCATGCGGGGTTTCCGCAGACAGTTTTATGGAACTCCTGACTTATTATCTTAACTCTATACCCTCATCAGTCACAAAGGAAACATTTTCATTCAAAGGGAGGGTGTCTGCATAGGCTCATGTCTCCCCCGATGTTAAGTGATCTGCTTTTAGCCCGCTTTGACAGAAGCCTGATGGCTGCTCTAAAACAGACAAACATTACCAAAGTGTACCGGTACGTAGACGATTATCTAAATCTGTACGAAGTAACTGACGAACACCAACGAAAACATTCTGTTGATCTAATCTTCGAGGTGTTTCAAAACGAACTAAAAGGCCTGAGCTTGACAAAGAACTACCCGATGACAACTTTTTACGCTTTTTGGACCTCATAATCAAATTCAGCCCTGAGCATGTGTGCTGAGTTTTCACCGCCGCTTGCAAAGGCCCTTCTGCCCTTTTACTTTGGCCCATTCAAGATAGTGAAAAGAGGAGTGGCGATATCTTGTTTGAAGTCGGCATTAACTAGGTCGTGCGAGCACTCAGTCTAGCACAGTTTTGACGCCCAAATTGGCAGACTAGAAGCCGCTGGTTATCAGCCTCCGTTTTTATCAAGCATCGCTGAGTCCCTGTTACGGGATCTCCGGAAGCAAAAGCGGAACAAACTGAGGCTTAACGGAGAAACCGAGAACGTAAACCGCGGCACAACCGTTATTCCGTAGCGTGCATCAGGTGTCGCACAAAGGTTAAGAAAATTGCCGAAACGAGGGGGCGCAAAAGTCTCATGTCCTACGCCAATAGAACTGAGCAAGCTCTGTGCCATGGTAAATAATGAAGGTAGAAGGAGCAACCACATGTAAATATAAACACAAAACGAAATACGTTGCCTGCTGTCAGCGCGCCATTTACGCAATTCCCCTGACATGCAAACGAAGCTATGTAGGGCAGACTGGGAAGATGTATAAATGTAGGCTCCAGGAGCATGCAAATTCTCTCAAAGCGAATGTCGGGGGCCACTTATCTGCACACTGTTGCCAGTGTAAGTGCGAACCGAATTTGACCAATGTCAAATCACTCGAAGATATGCCGACAAACGCACACGTGAAATCAATCAAGCTTTTTGCATCAGTCAGAGGGGTGGACGTTGTGTAAGCAAACCATCTGTGCTTTTGTATGAAAATGAAATCATGTATATTTCGAATGAATAACTGGGCTTAAATTTTACCGATGAATGTCAACGCTTTATTTGACTCGAACCTTTGTTCATTTTGTGTTTTTTCGCCTCCTTCTCTTTTTTTCCTTTCCTTTGCTTTGTACATGTGTACTTAAACCACCTGCAAGCAATAAAAGTTTGTGTGTTAGTCAGCGCCATGTGTGTGTTCTACTATGCGTCCCGTTCATTCGTGCTGTTTTCCACGTTCCTTTAATTTTGCTTTTACCTATCCGGCGGGGACTGTTTTCCGAGGGGGCTGGGTTATTCCGCCTTAGGGAATTGCCGGAATCGTACAAAAAGGGTGAAGGCTCCCAGGCCGGAATCATGAGCGTTGGGCAAAATTCCTTGCCACAAGAAGGTACCACGGCACTCATGTCTATACACGCTTGTCAGCTGTCATGGTGGGCAGGAGGTGGAGGAAGAATTCCTCATGGTTTCTAGATCTTGTCACAACTGGGAACAGTTTGTGTGGGGCCATCACGGCCCCTGACCCATGCTCACGAGCTGAAACATGACACAACGCAATGGAAAAATCGGCTAGAAATAGCTATGTCAATCCTTTGCTAGATATAACGGGGAATTCACCAACTTAAGCCGCACAGCTACATATGGACATCTGGCTAATGCGGGGGATTGACTGAGAATGGATGCAATGACGCGTCACTTGCTAGTAATACAAACTTTCTTGTTTGCTTTCTTGTTTGCTGGCTTTCGTGTTCAATAGGCAGAATCGCCTTTCGCGCACTCGACGAGTTTCCTAGGAAAAGTCCAATGACAATTTCTTCCCAGAGGCATATCTTGTCCTCAAGTATCTCGCACACACACTGCGTAGTTCTTGTATATGAAGTCCCACAATAGGGGCACCAACGAACAGTAACATTTTGGCTCTGTTTCACGATTCTTCTTGTCGATACTTACCCATCATGGCTCTGAATCCCTGTACTCGCACAGCATAGATTTTGTTTTAATGGCTAGCATTACTTTGCCGAGTACCCCCACAGCCAGGACCGTGTAACGCCCTGAATTTCCACAGAAATGCATATTTTGCGGAAGTAACAAATGTAATCGTTATTATAGCGTAAATGGAGATAATTGGTCGCGCAAAATTTTGCAAAAACCAAAAATAAGAAAAATAGAAAAAATACAATTTTCACAAAAATGTTCTGACCAAATGAGAATAATGAATCTTGGACCTCTGCCCCTAAAGCCCGAAGAAATAACAAGAACATTCGGCTACAAAACATTGAAAATACGAATAAAAAACAGCGAAAAGGGTGAACGGTGTAACGCCCTGTATTTCCACGAAAATGCAGATTTTGCGAAAGTAACACCTGTAATCGGTGCAATAGTGTAAATGGATGTAATTCGCCGAACAGAACATTAAAAAATTTAAATAATAAAAAAAAACATTTTTACAAAAATGACCTTACAAAATTAAAAATATGCATCTTATACATCTCGCCCCATAACCGAAGAATAAACAACAAAGTCTGCAAAGCAGGGTACAGAATACCAATAAAAATAAATACAATGGTGAACAGTGTAACGCCGCGCATTTCCACGAAAATGCAGATTTTGCCAATGTAACCCCTGTAATCATTATAATAGCGTAGTAAAAACAATAGGCTGAACAGAATTTCGGACAACCAGAAAATAAGAAAATAGAAAAATAAGAATTTCACAAAAAATGATCTGACAAAATCAAAAATATGCACCTTATACATCTCCCCCGAAAACCGAAGGATAATTATAAAGAAAGTGAGCAAAAGGACACTGGAAATACATTTAAATATAGCGCAAATGGATCAACTCTGCAGAGCGCCATACATGTTCGAAAAAAAAAACATAATTTGCGAAGTAAAGGCACTTCATCGCTATAATGATATATATTTACAGCATTGGCGAAACAAAACAAAGCAAAACAGAATTTCAACAAATGAAAATAGTGCAGCGTCTTTCGCTACTCATAGCCATATTTGGCTGTAAAGAACTAACATTCAAGAGAAACGGCATAAGAACGCTATGCTTTACCTCACCATTCTCGTAATTTCTGCAGATGTTTGCCTCTAGAGCCTTTACTCAGCTTCGCTAAAATTCCTGTATGCGAGCATGAACACTTTTATAGGTATGTTTTGCTAATGTTACTTCATCCATCATACATTAAAGAGAGCCGTTGCGAAAGCTTTCCCCCCTGAAAATTAGTACGAGAGCGATTGCTGGCTCAAATGAAAGTACGCTATCGGCAGCAAGTATTCAGCGATAGAAAACGTACCCGCCTTGCTAACTCAGCGGCCAAGGCGTTGCGCCGCTAATCCCGAGAACAACAAAGCAATCCTTGCTTCGGCGGCCGTTTTTCTAATGCAGCCGAACAAGGAGAACGCCCTCGTGTTGTGATATCGGTGCACATTACCGATTCCGGAGTTCTCTAAGTGCATAGGTAGCTTTCCACTGCAGCACACCTCATAGACGAGGTGAAGGTTCGGCCAGTAAGACCGCAGAATTTCGGCATTAACAGAGACGTAGGTATAATTTAATTCCTATTAGCATTCCTGGATTGTTCAGAAGTATTCTGGTCTGTCGGTTTTTCTGCTTAACAGGGGAAGGGGGGTGGGCATTGATATTTTTCTAGCCGTTTTATTTTCTGCCTCATCGTTCTTCTGCGGTAAGGAGTCAATTTGACCTTCAAATCAAGGAACGTGGAGAGAGTGGAGACGTGGTGGGATACAGGAGAGGGCAGAGGAGGTGGGAGGGGGGAGGGTGGATACAGAAAATATGAATTCAGATATAACTTGTGCTACATTTGTCGCAGCCAAAAAAAAGGCGGGGAAAAGGCAATTTTTGGCTTCAGACTTATGTAGCGACATACAAAAAAAGGAGGGTTGCGATAGGGGCGATCGTTCCTCCAAAGGGCTTTAAATTTGGGGCTACCACTCTTGAAGAGCCTGCCATTCCGCTCCCCCCCCCTCCCCCTGCTCGTGATCATACCCTCCAACTCATTCGCCCACACCCTCTACAATGGTCAGTCGACAACCACTTTTGCACCTACCCACCTCCTTTAAAGCAACCTGCCGGGAATTAAAGGTAAAGCTACATAGTGGGGTGTGATTGGAACGGCATTCGGAACGATGTCTTCCCGTGCTGAAGTTAGTTTTGTTTCCTCTAGTACCAAGAATTGTGAAGCGGGCAATTTAGTTTTGGGTTTTTTTGTGGGGGACGGAACACTGGAAGAAGTACAAAAATACAGCTACCTTGGCCAGATGGTCAGTGCTGACCCAAACCCCGAAAAACAAATTCGGCGCAGAATAGGGCTGAGTTGGGGTGCATTTGGCAAGCACTCGCAAATAATGAAAAGTAAGATACCTCTATCCCTTAAAAGAAAGGTAGTCAACCAATGCGTCCCGCCGGTGATGACGTGCGGAGCGGAAACTTGGCTCCTTACTGAATAATTGGAAAGCAAACTTAGGTCCGCCCAACGTGCCGTGGAGCGAATAATGTAAGGAGTAACGCTTAGGTACAGAAAACAAGCTACCTGGATTAGGGAGGAAACTCAGATAGAGGATATTATAGTTCCGGTTAAGAAAAAGAAATGGACTTGGGAAGCCAAGTGATACGATGAACTTACAACAGGTGGACCACAAGGGCCACAGAATGGACAACGAAAGACAGGACTAGAAGAAGAGGAAAGCCAATAACTCGATGTAGAGATGAAATAAGAAAATTCGGAGGCAAAGATTGGACTCTGGCAACACAGGACTGTAGCAGGGGGAGGTTAGTGGGGGAGGCATTTGTCGTGCAGTGGAACCTAAATAGGCTATTGATGATTATGATGAGTGGGATGATGATGATGTCTGTGTGTTTCTTCACTCGAACATGCGCAGTCGGAGCAATAAAGATGTAATTGCCAGATAAATTAGAAAACGTCACTGAATGGCTGGTGAGCGAGCAGAAAAATAGTAAGAGCCTTACCGTAGAAACAAACAAAAAAAGTCTCCTGAAGTTTTAGTTACAAGCAAAGAACCGACGAGGGCAGTCGGCTACTGAGAAGCACATAGAGAAATATTAGCGCCGAGAACGGATGATTTTGTTCTGGCTTTTTGCTTGCTTCTCAAGATTCAAACGTGATTGTAGCTAAGTTGTCGTTAATTCCTGAAAAAAACAAACAGTATCGCAAAAAGATAGCATACAGTTACATAAAGGACATAAGGTTCGAAAGTAATCTTCCGTATCCCCAGAAACATTTTCGTTGTCTTTTTAGTTCTCGCCCTCAGAAAAAGAAAGAAAGAGAAGTTTGCGAGAGGTGTTAAGGGAGCGGGCCATATTTATTTGTTTTGCTAATACCACCCTCTGGCATTAATAAAATATTTACTCGTAGTGCTTATCTGCAGCACAATACGAGGGCGGATTGGCGGAGAAAGTCTGCGAAGGAAAACCGCGGCATAGAAACGAGAGAAAGGTAAAAAAACGAATGGTTTTAATTTGGAAAGACGTTTGCACGAGATCGAGACTGGAAAACTTCGTTTCTTTAAAAACGGGGAACTAATAAGTGTAAATAGAACGGTGGTGGGGACGGGCTAAGAATGAATGTCAAACAAAGATCAAATGAGGCGAGAAGATGTACTTGTTTCGATCGAGCAGTAGCAGCGGTACAAATTCAGGAAAGAAATAATATTCAGAGACAACAGATTGGGGAGTGTAAACAGATGCACACACTCAAAAAGAGCATAAGGTGGTTTGGCGCGAACGAAATGGAAGATAATTGCAAACTTTGCTGGTAGTTTCGATGCTTTTTTTTCTTATGAGGACGTATCGAAGTTTTTTGAGTAAAATCTTAGCTGTTCTTATCCGCTCCCAGTCGTTTCCTTCCGCTTCATCTGCTAACTGTCGCCGTAGGCACTGAAAGCCTTCGCTGGCTATACTGTTTTACATGCTCCAGGATACAACGTAATGATTAGCGTGAAAATGTTAGTAGACGTACTTCTGTGATTCTTTTCCACACGCCTGTTAGTGGTAGCTAGACGTGCCATCCTGCCGGGGCAGTGAAGGACGCCATCACACCGACCGAAGTCTCATAGGCCAGGCGTAACTTCCTCAGGGTAAAACCCATAAAATTTGAATTCGAAAATTTGAGTAAAGTACCATTAAGGTGCAGGAAGGAGTAGCTGCACCTATTCCTCCTGCTTTTTGCAAGTGGGCGTCACAACTGTTACGCACGTTTGGCCAGGTCTACCATCAGCTTCAATACTCGTACAAGGGTCGACAATGGCATTTGGGAAAGTATTCCGTACCCATGGTTGTAGTAAGCAGCGGACAATGACAACCAACCCTGTTCTCGCAATCCCGGCGTACAGAGAAAGGCTGATGCCCTTGAAAAATGTAAGGAAAGGAAATAAACAAAATAGATATTTCGTAAAATAAATATCTTGTAAAATGCGATGGTTCTTTCGCTTCCCATTACATACTAACTCAACCAGCGACCAATCGCCCCCTTTAAGATCTTTTTAACACCCCAGTAGGCTAGGCAAAACATCGCAAAAAAGACAAGGGCAGAGAGAGATACACGATAGGGACAACGGAGTCAGCGCAGGCCCTGTCGTGTATCTCTCTCTGTCCTTCTCTTTTCTTGCGCTGTTTTGCCTAGATTATGTACCAACACGCCCAGTTTTCTACGTTAACACCCCAGAAGGTTATAATTGAGCTCTCACAAATTTTTAGCATGCCTTTGGGGAGATGGCCGTTCGCAGGTAGATATTGTCTCGATGCGAGTGTTTCTCGAACCGTCGATTTACATCTAGAACGTTGTAGATCAAAGATTATTGTGGGCTGGTGGCGTTAGGGCGAAACGCTCTCCGTATCAGAATGAGATAACCCGTGCGGCATCAAAATAAAGAACAAAACATGCGCTTCGCTTGGGACACAGATACCATAGCCGGGCGCGGCCGGGCAGTAAAAACAAAACATTAACAAACAAACCCAATGCCTAGTTCGCCGCAGTATTTCGCAACAATGGCATGTCTGATAATCTGACTGTCCTCAGTTTACTTTCATTTTGCACTCTTTTTCGCCAGCTTACTTTTCCACAGTGGACATTCTTCGGCGTATGTGTCTAAGTACATGTTGACCATGTTGTCTACCAATACTTCGGGCGCACGTTGTTGCTTCGAGCTTTGAAAAGATTGCGTGGGGACGGCGCAAGAACACTAAATAAAAGGGCATACGAACCCTAAAGACAAAGCTTGAAATAAAAGGCCGTATCATGTCAAGGACAGGCTGTAAGTGCAATGCCTCATCAGCAGAAAGTTTGTGCCCGGGGCTGTTTTCCAAGAATGCGTGGGGAAAGCGGTCATCATTCTCCTTTTTTTCGTGTTTGTGTTTCTTTTCGGGCAGGTTCGAGCGCCGGCACATGCCACTAGGAGCGACATTGAGATTGCGGCAAGGGCTCACGGATAGGGTATCGGCTTTATCCGAGAAAACCATAAAAACAAACAAAACACTACAAAACGTAATTATATCTCGGGCAAGGCCGAGCTCTGAAGCGCTCGTTATTAAACGCCGCCTGTCGTACCCACGTCGGACGTTTCGTTGCCTTCTTCAGTTTCTTGTGATATTTTCTTTGTTCTTCTTTGATGGGCACATACTGTTTGAATTTTTCTGGGTTACTTTCTAAGTGAATTATTCTGGCGTCGAGGAGTCTTCTAATTCATCTTTAACATATGCATGCAGAAAAAGCAAGGAAGCGCCCGGCCAATAACGGGTGTCATCAACAATTCATACTGATTAATTTAGGCTAATATTTTAGATACGAAGCATCTCATGGTCGGGGCTATGTCCCTCCCTTGTCCTTGTCGTTGTTGCACCGTCCACACCCCCAACTGCGCATGCTCGGCTTGCTGAACGCCCGGTGGTGTCTTACCCTTCTATGGCTTCTGGAGCGACAGTGTTTCCAGTGTCTTCCTGGGCCGGAACGAGACGAGCACGCTTCACGCGCCTTCGACGTTTCATCGTCGTCGGCAGCGGCGTGCGTCGGCGAGTCTCGGCGGGCCGTGATTACAAGCAGCCCACAACCATCCGGGGAACGGGCATCGACCTCATCTTCAGCAACTTTAGGGTTCATCCACTACAACAGCCCTTCACTTTACATTTCACAGAGCATAAGGCGGTCATAATCAAAGCGGAACGCCAACCACAGCTCGAAGTCACCTACGTTGAACATGATGATAATAATGCTTAAATAAAGACAAACTCATACCACGTACAACGTCTCCCCCCCCCTCTCTCTCTCTGTAATGCCTCTCCACTCTAACACCCCCCACCCCCCTCCAATAAAATTACACCATTTTCCCGTGGAACCGTGAGTAGTATGCGAAACAGCCATGGGGTCAACGCAATTTCCCATTTCGTAGTTCCGGTAAGTGAAGTGTGGTAGATACCATGGAAACCAAACGGTAAATATAACGGTGCCTACGTACCTCAACCTCATGGAAACGACGAACTGAAAACTAATGGGCACTGGAATCGACCCCATGCCTGCTCCGCATACTACTCAGGGTTCCCCCAGGGGAAGATGGTGTAATTTTTTTCGCCTGAGTAACAATAAAAATGCGGGTGTTTTGTTCCTCACTTGCGCCGTAAAAACCGCTCTCACGGCCAGCCACCCAGGCCCAGATGCCCTTTAGGCCTGATTTATTTTTATTGCTTTCCAAGCAGCCACGCCCTATAGGGACAAGGGACCCATTCTCTATTTATTGCGAAAAAACAAGGAGATAAATTTTGCTTAACGTGCAAGAGCTGCTTGCAGGCTTTATGATGTATTCAAACATATTATAGTTATTACATATATACCTGTGTTATGGTGTCTAAAATACATGTATTAGTATTTATTTATTCTGACAAATTCGCAAGCTTTTTTTTTCCAATGTGTAAAATAAAAACCGAAATCTACGTAAGTCATATTCATAAGTAGAAAGATTGTGAGCACCTGCTCGAACTTCACCAGTCTGTTCTGCACGCTAGTCATCATCATGCCCAGCCAAATCTCGTAACCTTCATGTCGTTTCGCAGGCGCGAATGATGATCATCAGTGTGTTCGGTTCGTTCTGGCCTGGCTGTCGTTCCTCGAAAAAAACGCTCTCTACCAAGCCTCCTTGTCTGGCCTCTCAAATGTGTATATTCTTTCCCGTGCTATGTATTTTCTTAGACTGCGTATGGTTATTTTTGCTTCAATTTTCCATTCATCATGCCTTGGCGTGCACCTAAAGTGTTTCTCCTGCAATATTTTAAACGTACGAGTTGATCGCGTAAGCCTGCTGCAAAAAAAGAAAACACAGAGATGAACCCCACTTGGTTAACTTCGCTTCACTCATAGTCTAGAGCAGCACACAGACAATTAGTTCCTGTCCACGTTGCTTACAGAAGCGGCGCAGCTTTGACAGGGAGCTGCGTGCCTCGAAAAGTTCCTTGCAATTAACTTGGGTAGGGCTTAGGCATTGCACCGTAAGCGAGCCACAAATTGTGAACATGCTCTGACGTGAAGATCGTTTGTTGGATGAGGCTGCAGTTGGGGTAGATTAACCGCACAACCCCGTAAACGCGGAAGTGCTGTTTGTGACATGCCGGAAGCGCAGGAAAGTCTATACCACGTGCACCGGTGGTCTCAGGAGGGTCGTTGGCCCGACGCCGGCGCCGTGAGGGCACTAATCTGTGCGTCACGCGCTGCCTATACAGTTCTTCCGTGCTTCTGCAATCGGATTTCGTAGGAAGAGGACGATAGCGTGCCTGCAGGATCCCGCTCAAACGCCGGTCTATCGGGCAAGTTAGCCGAGAACGTAAACAACAGCGTTTCTGGCAATGATCGTGTCTGCCCGTGCTTCTGGTGCCTTGGAGGAATTCCCTTTTGCATGTTTCAGAGGAGCCAAAGCAAAACGGGGGAGGGGGGAATAGCGGAAAAGCAAGTTCCAGCAGATATTCGCACAAAATGTGCTAAAGTAAATGCAAAGCCTGGCAGTAAGGTAGGAAGGCAAGGTGATATCGGAGCCCTATTTTTCGATACGAGCGTAAGGGGTCCAAACATGAGTGTACGCAATGCAATGAGAGTTCGGAATTGAGGTAGAATGCGGCGAATGAAGTATGAATAGAAGTAGTAGGGCTTGCGATTTGATACCAGTACTTCGACAAAGTTGAATGAGTGTCAGAAAATGAAACGAAGAAAAATGATTCACGTCGTTCTGCTATTCTCAGAAATACGAATGAAAATGATGAGACACTTTTTTATATGCTGAGTCGGCACCTTGGACACCAAATCCATGCCGCACGTCCGCCAACCGACAAGTCTGCTTGGCTTGTGGAGTTCCAGGCCATGTGGCAAGTCAGTGCTGCCACCGCCGACTCCTGCCTCCTGTCCTAGCCTACCGATTACCCGCCTGTGGATTGAAACCACCCTTCCCGCCCACTACCAACCACCTTACTCATAAACGTCGTCCCAATAGCTTCAAATATATCTGTACAAAAGCCAGCGAATACTATGTAAATACTGAAGGCCTTAAATTTGAATGTTGCAGATTTTAACGTTTACAATTGTTCTTGAAGCTGCTTACTGTGCGCATAAATGCAGTTAACGTGAAATTTGGTGGAAATATCGAGTGCCTTAATTCTTGCAGATCTCTTTTCCGCCCTTCAGTCTTAAAGGGACACTAAGTGATTTGTAAACATTACGCGACTACTAGCGAAAATTGCAGTCTGGTGTCTCTAGGCCATGTTTCGAGCACTCTCGCTGCGTTTACGCGACTGTATTCAGTAGAAAAATCAATTCGATAGTGCTATCCTCCTATCTGCATCCTTCTTGCTGATTTCCTATGACGTTTCGCGTGGCGTTCAAACGAGATGGCTTGGCTTGTTGGCTTGAGTGCGCTACTGCACGGTTCGCCGACCCTCCGGCAGAATCAGGCGGCCCAGCGTTTAGTCAGCCGGCTTCCGGCGGTTCGTCGCAATTTGTTCGCTTAGTTGAAACTAACCCACGAAACGTTTGTGCCTGGAAGAATGTGCGTTTAGTTTGTTGATTTGTAGACTTCATCAAGCGCTAAGTCCAAGTAGCTCCACAAAAGCGCCTATGCAACGCTTCGCTGACTGGTACGCTAGTAGAAAAATCTAAGGGCAATTAAAGGCGGGGAAGAGTCGGTGAAGTTATAAAGGCATTAAGGAATTGAAAGAAATGGAAACTTTTATCGTAAAGCGTAAAACCAAGATGCGGCAAGCACTTTTGCGCTGGGTGAACTAGCACAGCGGTCAGCAGCAAGACCACACATTTGCGAACGCTTTTCTGACTATGGAATGCAGTCGCTAGAGATGAGATATTTGTGGGAATTTGGGGGACGCTTACTGTACCAGCGTTATTCAAGAAATATTCACCGAAACTGCTTGGATAGAACTAAATAAAAACGTAAACAGGCTGTACAATATATACTGTATATTTCCTCCCATGAACGCGCTGGCTTATGGCCGAGTGGTCTGGAGCGCTAGTAGATTGTTTGCAATTCGCTAGTTCGAATCTCCTACAGTGCATGTTAATTAGGTTAATTTATTGTTTTTTGGCAATGTTTTCTATAATGAATTCACCATGTCGCGCCGGTAACGTTCCTTTCTCCACGAGCGAATTCGCAGAACGAGGATAGACTAACAATGACGCGCTGGCGGGGTGTTGACATAAGCACCGACTGCTTGCCGGCACAGTCCCGAAGCAGGCCACCCATGACCTGGTGCGAACACGCCTCTTACGATAAAGGCACGAGCCAGGAAAGCTCCAAAGGTGGGGGAAAAGTGCATCGCATTTGAGCGCCTCCAGTGACGCAGGCGACGTTCAATCATTGCTTTCGCCTCGGCGAGGAATTGTTACAATACAAACTGTGCTTGTTGGTTTATCTGACGCATTTTACAGTTTACAACATGGCACAAGCGTGCCAGGCCGACTACTAGATATCGAAAATGCCTAGCCAATTATTACGCCGGATTCCAAGCATATTGTTTCACAGAACCTAAACCGAAACTGGTTCGAATTCTAGTCTTGGACATCGTCCGATCTCATTTGCATCTCTTATGGGCGCCACTGCTTTAGTCGGTGCGGCCGCCGCAGACCGCGCATAGTAGTTTTTCTCCTTTCAGGATTGATAAAATAAATATCGCTTATCGACCGGATAAACGATGAAAGTGTGGTTATTTCAGCCAGTCTACGCAATTCAAGCAAGAACAGAAGCTTGAAAAATTCACTTCAGTGTCCCTTTAATATCTACATTACCTCAGTACCCTACATTACATTACAAAGCGCGGAAAATGTTTTGCCGTTTAAGATTTTATTACTGAAGATACATCTACAGCTGCCATGTCACTTTTGCTCTAAGAAATGTTTAGACGACATGAATTGGAGTAAAAATGAACCAAATATTTCTGGGGGCAAATTACGTAGCATAGTTTGTACGATGTTCTGTGATTATGTAACAGTGTGCCATTATTCTAACTCCCACGACACCGAATATCCGTGGGCGTAAGAGATCACCGATGCGCGTTTGCTGGAGTGCATTAGGCCGTTGTTAGACTTAACACTATAGTCAAGCCTAACGTGGAACCGAAGTACGTGCCAAGCTACGCCGAACTCATTGTACTTCCAGCTGCGGTACCTGTTAACGCAGACAGACCTCACAGCGTAACAGGCCTAATCTCAGGAAATTCCGGGTGGATTCATTGGCCAGCCTCTACGGGATTAATATGCTGATTTGTGAGTTTGTAATACTGCGGGAGTTTTTGCACGCACGCAGAAACTGGAAAATCCGACCAGCTAGAGGCCAACAGCTTCGCTCTAATAAGGATACTGAGTATAATGGGATTTTATAAATGGCAACCAGTGCTGCAAATTCGACTCATGAAGTTACACTCCTTACACCTCAATTCCAGTAACATGTCACTTAAAAAATTGGTGAAATTTTCACTAAGTCGTGCAATGCTAGAACCATAGTGAGGTTGGAGGATCCATCTCTGTGTAAGCACTAAAGGACACACCAGCACGCATTGCATTATGTTTGAAATCGCTCATTTCCATGTTCCGTCGTCGCTTTTCACTGTGGTATTAGTAGTCATTGCCATGTACATCTATATCATCGTCTTCCTCATGCATGACTGGCGGGCCCGGAACGTTTTGTCCGCAGGCTTTCACAGTTCACACCATAGAGGAGCTGATCGAGGCGGCGAGAATTGCACAGCACCAAAGACTGTTGTCAACCAAGGCAGGCAGGCATATCTTGAGCAGACTCGGTATCCCCCATGAAAGCATAGCCGACCCGCCAAAGGATATTACCCTGGGCGTCAGAAACAATATCCGAATGCCTCCCCTTCCAAAGAACATGAACCCAGCGTTCCATGAGGATAGGAGACAGAGCAGGGCTGAAGCGCTGCAGAGGAAAGTAGGGAGGACGGTGCGATGTATTATACACTGATGCTGCGGAATACCATCGCAGAAGAGACAAGATTGCGGTTGCGTCCGATGAGAGAGAGCATGGTCATACGCGCATGCTGCACGATCAGAAATAGGTCTGTCACAGCGGCGGAAGAAGTGGCGATAGCGCTGGCAGCTACGTTCAAAAATACCAAGGTAATTATCTGCGACTCCCAAAACGCCATAAACAATTATAACAGAGGACGAATATCAGCTGAGGCGGTCAGAATCCTTCCAAAATACCCAATGGACCATCAGGTTTTACTAATCTGGACCCCGGCCCATCAGGCTCTCAGAGGCAATGAAGGAGCAAACGAGCTCGCCCGAGGACTCACTTTCCAGACAGGCTCAGGCGCTCCTTCCACAGGACAGATATTGTCTGAAAAAGACAGGATGTTCGCCTACCGAGAAATAACTCAATACTACAGGTTAACAGGAAAAGAATACCCGGACGCAGACCGCAAACTCAGCAAGAATGGAGAGGCAATCTGGCGAAAATTACAGGTTGGAACCTACCCAAATCCGCTACTGCTTAGTAAACTCTACCCAGGTCAATTTGAACCCAAATGCAAACATTGAGAAAGCCTGGCAAGTATGGTCCACATGATATGGACGTGCCCACAGATATCCGACGGCACACACACCATAGACACATGAGAGGCTCTGATGCTCAGCTCAGACCCAGAAGCCCAACGAAAAATCATCAATCAAGCTCAGCAGCCGCCAGGTCCCAAGGGATACTGGACGACTCCTAGCAAAGGTTTTAAAAACCCATTGATTAATACTAAATAAAAGTTTTTCATCATCATCCCAAAGTAGAACCCGTTACCACACGCTAGAACCGGTGGCAACCGGCTTCGCGAACTGGGCGTCTGTAGCGCCAGCTGTTTGCTTGGTATTTTGTGCAAGCGCCACGCACAAGCCTGGACGACGCTGGGTGCTCCTCGTGAGGAGCGTACTCACGAGCGCGGTAAACGGCAGGAGTAACTGCATCTAGGGTTTCTGATAACGCCGCACACCCCACACATTACGGCCAGCAACAACAGCACGCACTGTTAAAAAATTCAGGGAAGCTTACACTCACGCGCAAGGCTTGAATAGCGAATCTGTTATAGCTGAGCATGGATAGACACATAGTAAAGTCTCAGTATCAATGTTTATTTGGACAGTTGCGGTGCAGTAACCGTCGTCATATGCATTGAAGAGGTCGTCGTCGTCTTCGCGGCTAGTGGTAGATGCAGCGTCATTCTCATCACGGTAGACTTCCACCAGCTCAACGGGCGAAGCTTGCACTAAATCGTACAAAGCATGAACCATAGCGAAGCTGCAGGATTTTTTTATACGTTATCACTGAAAGACACGTAACCACACATTTGTACAAGCTTGAAATAACTGATTTTTATGTTCCGTCGCTACTTTACATCGTCATATGCATCAATATCGTCATGTTCCTCATGCCAAGCATTACATGCGTGGAAGCGCTTGACGACCGAGCTGGAGTTTTTTTTTCCTGCTAAAGCCAATGCGCGAGCCCGGGAGTCGGCGGTCGCCGCGAGTCCAGCGCTCAAGAGCGCTCGGCACTTCCTTGGTATTTTTTTTGCTGCAATGGTTAATTGACGGCTTGAACAAAAGCTCAGCTGTTAAAATTACTCTTCTTGATTTGCTCCCGAGTGAAACACGTTAGCTTTCATTTATGCAAGCATCGACAGATTAACGTGTTGGCTTCGTATGTAGTTTATAGTCCGCTTCAACATCACGTTTACGCCTCGCAACAAAATGGAATAAACGGGTTTTCAATCAATCAATCCTACCACCGCATTAGTCACTGAGCTAACACCGTAGATCAGCGTCATGCACGCGTGCACGCCTACCATCTATTACGCACCCAAGGTCGGTGCCAAAGGGGAAAAAAATGTTCGCTGTGAGAGCAATACACGTTTTCCTTTTCTTGTAATTTTTGCGCACACAGGTTCAGGAAAGGCTGCGATTTCGCAATGAAATTAGATGCCTGCTGAATAAGCGAGTGTTACGTAAAGTCGTATAGTGTAACAATCAAGCTACGTTGCCGTAAGTCATTGTTGTAAGTAATTGTAAGTCTGAGGAACGACACAGTGAAAGTAAAGTAGAGTGTCGCGGCGCGATGGCCTTATTTCGACAGCCTAAACTATCGCAGTAATGTGCTGTCCGCAGAACTGGAACAGCGAAAAAGCAACAAATAAGATGCTCATAACTGTTGGACAGTAGACGCGCGACCCGTCAGCCTTCAAGCGATTCACGGTCTACTCTTCTTTTACAATCGATACGACCTCTAGGCATGGCAGGTTGGGGCTAAACCATAGTAATAGTAAAAGAGACAAGGCGACATGTCAGTGTTTCAGGTAAAGAGGTCACAGGAAAGTTGCGAAACGTAGGTTAGGTAATGCGTGTAGAGCCTTTCTTGGTCCATCTCTCCTGTGGTTTTTGCCATCTAATGACAGTCAGTGCCCGAGACGTCTTACTTTTAATACGTTACTTGTCTCCTTTCAAGTTATTGCGGTCACTACAAGCAGAATAATTTATGAGGAGTTGACACGCCCAGCAGTGTTTGGAACATAAGCCTTCACTCGTGACGCAGTATTTTGTTGCCTTCATGGTGTGCCATGCAGCGGTCATTTGGCCTTTCCAAGTGCAGCTGCGGAACGAGTAAAAAGGGATGTATTCCAAGGTCTCTCTTCGTATTGTAAAATGCAGTTAAGAAGGCGGGGTGGCCAGTGGCTTGAGCCTGATGGTGACAGCGGTGGCTCGGTTCACTAGGGAGATTTGAATCCCCGGATCCGAGCTACCCTACACCCCCTCCGACTGGTCGTCACACGCAATGGATGATAAGAGATTACTAGGGCACGCCCACATGGAGTGGGACATGGTGGGTGGAGCACCGCAAGAAGGACTGTTGAAGGCGACAATTTTCACGAATGTGCAGCCATTTAGGTTCGCACCGGAACGCACGTTCACATGTGTCGGCCGTAAGTATTCTTGCATGTTGTCACTAATCGAATAAAAAAAGGGGGAACTGCCAGATACATTATATTCGCGGACGGTTGACAAGCATATGCCACTAGGTGTAGTTTTCGGTTTCCAGGCTTTACTGTGTAGCCTAATTATTTGGTTTTCCTCGCGTAAAGAAAGAATGAGTCTGCGCATCGATGACTTGAGGTGCTGGAAGTCCACAATGCTGAGAATGACTCTGCATCCACCACTGGCCGCGAAGACGACGACGACCTCTTCGATGCATGTCAAGACGGTTGCTAGCATCGCAACTATCCAAAACATGGCTTCACTTGCTGCGGAAGGCTTAAAAAAAGCAGTACATTGTAGTTGAAATGCATCACGTTGAAATATTTAAGCTCTCATATCGGAAAAAAGCTCTTTGCAGGATGCTTTCAGTGTTTCCCGCCACTATAAATTAGTAAATATTGCGGTTGAAATAATTGCGTCCGAGTAAGGCCGAAGGATACAGCACGGCGACTATTACTCGTTCGTAGCTTTATTAGCGGTGGCTAAAATATTTGTGATCCAGTAATGGCGAAAAGGATTTGTTAATTATGAACACATGCATTCCTTGCCAAAACACAAGTTGGCAACCCTGGTGTAGTCTGCTGATGTATAAGAACACTGATCGCTTGTTTTGGCTATTCATTGGAGGGTTTTTGATAGAAAAGTGTTAAGGCCTTTTGGAGTCACAAACGCTTGCTTGATGCGTGAAGGCAACCGTTGCTCAACAGAACAGTTCCTGGCGGTATTGGTTTATGTAGTATTCTGCCGTGATCCTCTTCCGAGAGGCGTTCGCCGTGCTGTGGCCATGAATAGCCTGATGAATGAATGAATGAATGAATGAATGAATGAATGAATGAATGAATGAATGAATGAATGAATTGTACATCCAGGAGTACTCGCTCATAAAATAAACAAAATTAACCCAGCCACAACCCCAGTTGTGCGCAACGCAAGGCAAAATATTTTTGTTTGGTACCATGATGATCCCTGTACTGCGATTATCGTGTGGACGTCCAAGAAATCAGAAGCTGTCGCGAACGCTACCCGATGTCGCAAACGGGTCGCCAAAACTCCCGGGCCATCTTCGCTAACGTGAAACCTCTGGAGGAGTGAATCATGCAGTGTATATATAAGTGCATTATTGGCACCTTGTAGGTTTTGCCCACGGAGAGGAAACCGTTGGGGGGTAAGAATATACACTTCGCTGTAAGTCTCGTGTATTTGAAGCGCGAAGCGTTCTAGCGCTAGGCGTTGGAAAACAAGTGTCCTGGTGTGTTCGTTTAGTACTCGTTCTGCTCTTGTGCCGAGCGTTGGAAAGCGAGTGTCCCGGAGTTTTAGTACCCTGAGACGACGACAACGTGACACGACGACAACATGAGACGCCGACAGTCCGAGCCCCTAAGGGGCTTCGCCTTTCATAAGTGTTTTCAGATGTCGCAATTGTCACCACGTAGCTAAAACGGTCAGAATAGCCCAGACTGAAGGCCATCAATACAGGGTCGTCCCGATTCTCCACAACTGGGTTCATTATCATGCTCCAATTGCTGATGTGTAGCGCGATGTTGTCAGTTCACTCTCCTCCTTATGGACAGTAGGCGCTTTCGGTTCTAGCATCTTAGAAGCCCCTACCAGCGCCGTCGTGACAACATCAGTGCTACGGCCATCCGAAACTTGCAGCATTTAGAGCATGGGTCAAAGTCTTTCTTCACCCGTGCAAACCATTGTTAAGTTGACTCAGCACAACAAGTTCCCTGCCTCGCGACGACACGTGTCCCGTCACGGTCGGTGCGCCAACAGGCACTAGCACTCACCAAAATGTTATCAGTAGAAATCCTGTCATGCTCATGTATAAGTGTGACCAGATATCTCTTTGGGAGCTTTTGTTTCGACATAAACCGAAAAGGTGCAGGTTTCATCACCTTGGCGCGAAGTTTTTAAAGACAATTGTTTTAATCGGGCTACCTAAATGTGAAAATATCACCGCCGTCCATCTGTCCGTCCGTCCGTCCGTCCGTCCGTCCGTCCATCCGTCTGTCCGTCCGTTCAACCGTCTGTCTGTCTGTCTGTCGTCACTCAGGTCAACAGTCAGGCCAAAATACAGTTGAAAGAATGCATTAACACGAAGTGTATGTGGGCAAGACCGTTTCAAACTATTAAAACTCACGGAGAATATTATACACGCTCACATTCTTCACCACGAAGAAAATGTGAGCCATATTTAGGGCAAAATACGATTCCGTAACCAAGAGTTCCAACGTTCTGTTAACTAGGAATACACCTTGGATTGATTTTTACTATAGCAAATAAAGGCAGCGCTTTAAAAACTGCGTCAAAAAAGCCGAAATAAAAGCCAACGCTAAACTAAGAGAACTGGAGCTAGACCTCAAGAGGCGGAAACAAAAAACAAGCAAAGGTTTTCACAGATTCCGCGTGAGCAGTGCTAAAGGGACAAAATTGAGTCGAGTTAAGCAAACGCCCGATGCATTCGTCATGAGGGGACGGAGAGGGAAGGGGAACGACGTGTGATGTGAGAGGGGGATAGAGGAGAAGGTGTTACAAAGCAGGGGCAGCAGACGGCCTTTCGACGACATTTGCAGTGAAGCAAGCCGATACGTGACCAATTTTGCATGACGATGAGCTACGTTTGTTCACGAAAAAAGACAAATCGCTGAAACAAACTAGCCACCGTTGCAGCGATAATGAAATATTCAACTGATTCTTGCGAAGGAAAGACAGAACGACCGGAGAGACGAGGAGGGCTGGGCTGTCAGCCCTGGCTGGCAACCGAACAGAAACGATTCTCGGGTCAACGAGAACTCCCCAAACGAAGCGACCTGATCCAATTCATAATGCAGGCGTGCTTACGTCAGGCACTGATAAATGAGGAATGCAGTGATGCGGACCGGGTCACTCAAAGAAGGCCTGCGTGCTCTTTTTGGCGGACGATGCACTGGGCCTGTATCTCGCAACCCTTCTCCGGAGCCAAGCGTCACTTCGAGGGGTGCAACGCAGCGGCACTTTTGGAAGCTTGCCTGGAGAACCGGATGGAGTTGCCGGCATAATGAATTTATCTGCGGTAGGCTGTCGGCCAACTACAAACTGAATTATGGGATTTGTGATTACCTAAATTGCGTTACATATAATGCTCGGGTTGTCACGATATGCAGTTATACAGTGATTAGTATTAAGATGTCTCGCAGCTGTGGGCTAAAGATGAAGGGCGTGCAATACCAATGGCGCAAACATTGCACAGCAGTCGGTTGCGCTATCCACGACGCGCAGTTCCCGGCGAGAAATGTTAGGCGCATGATTATATTCCCTAGAGTCGCACTTCTTGTGGCCGCTCAATTTTTATCGACGTTTATAGGTCAGCGGAAAGTTAGGGGTGGAGGGGGGCGGGTGTGGAGCTCGGGAGGAGGGTTGAGATGCTTGAAGCACTCCCACAAGATGTGATAGGTGGTGTTTGGGGTGTCACACGTTGCGCAGTTGTAAAGAAAAGCATTTGGTGAGATGTAATGCAGAAATGTTATGTTGCAGTAAGTCTGTAAATGCGGCGCCAGATGTGCGAGTCCTGTGTGTTCAGTGTTGGGTGAGGAACAGGGTGAATGAGGCCTTCCCGGCGATAATGGTATAAGATGTTATTGTATGTTTTTTAGACTGGGTCGCTGGCGGAGGCTACCGGAGGTGTGTCGCCGGCTTCCGCTGGGAATGTACGGTGTAAAATGTCGCGGGCAGCGGCGAGAGTGGCCTCATTACCGAGTAGGGAGACATGATGGCTAGGAGTCCAAGCAATGTGAATGGTCGGTAGAGTTTTGTCGTGTTGTAGAATTGTGAGTTCTTTCCAAGATATCCGCCCTGATAGGTGATGCCGACACGCCTGTTGTTTGTCAGTGATCACTGTTATAGCATGCGTTTTGCTTGACGTGGCCATGAGAATGATTGCTGCCTCTTCAGCGAGATCGGTGTTCGTTGCTGTGACGGTTGCAACTGTGATTGCTGTTGCTTCAGAACCCACGACTACTGCGACGTGGGCATGGCGGTAGACATTCTACTTGTGACGTGTGTGTAATAGACATCGGAGTTGGGGTGAATTTCATGCTTAAGTATCTTTTTCTTGCTTGTCTTCTCCCTTTTTTGTACTCCAGGTGAGTGCATCTTAGAATTTGAGTAATTGTGATATTGATGAGTATGTTAAACGGGATGTGGGTAAGCGCGTTGGATGGTGTAGGGATTCTGTAGCCCAGTTTCTCGAGAACCATCACGCCCATTGGAGTCGTAGACAGTCGATATTTCCGCGGCAATGAACAATTACAGAAACTGTCACGTAAATTGTGTTGGCACCGATTTGAACTTATGCTTATCAGAAACGTCGGAACTTATAAAACAACCTTGAAACATCCTGGTCCCGATTACGTTTCATATGTCCTACGTGTATGTTTTATACAATACGTCTCTTCAATTCACCTAAACCTGTAAAATGAAACTAAACTGCTTTGGAGGCATTGCAGCGCAGGCTTCTTCGATCTTCTAGTGCAGAGTGCTCACCAACTCTTCGCTTTCAAATTTACACAGAGCGCTGGTGAGCGCCGATAAATTGACGCTTTCTTAGATTTCACGCTTCGTCGCTGCCTTTTAAAGCCAAAGGCCACTTCCAGATATCTGATTTTAAAAAATACTCGTACATTCGTACGTCTCTGAACAATCCCCGCCTTCAGCCAAGCTGCTAAAGAAACTAGCTTGCGATTTACAATAAAATTTGCAACACCTGCTTGTAACAATAAGCCTCTAAATTATAGCTTTGCATTACATTGACTTCGAACCTGTTAAGGTGGCTCAGTGGCCAAAAAGTTGTGCA
Organism: Haemaphysalis longicornis; assembly: GCA_013339765.2. Lineage (NCBI taxonomy): Eukaryota > Metazoa > Arthropoda > Arachnida > Ixodida > Ixodidae > Haemaphysalis > Haemaphysalis longicornis. Next base: position 78,274,608 of record CM023450.1, read on the forward strand.
GCGGAGTCCGAGAACGCGGTTTCGATTCCTAGCCGCGGTTTCCGCTTTATAGATAGGCGAAAAGCAAAAAGGCGCGTGTGTCGAAATTTCGGCGCGAGTTCGAGATCCCCAGGTGGTCAAAAGTTTATCCGGACCACTCCCCTACGGCGTGCTTCCCGGCCCACCTATAGCTTTGGCCCGTTAAACCCCCAAAATATAAAAAAATACCTCGGCTTTGCACATGACACTGGTCAAGCCATCTACGCACACCGGAACACTTGCGCTGTGACAGTTTGGAGCCCTTGCGGTACAGTTATTTTTTAGATTGCACGTCCTACGATTTTCTCGGATAATAGCCCCACACCCAGTGCAAATTTTAACTCCATGCCGCATACAGTTCTTGAAGAAGATTGGCCAAGTATTCAACGCGCTTCGACGGCACATATTGTTAAAAGGGTTGAATCACGCATGTAGGAATTCTACTTACAGCGCCGATTAAACCCAGAACACCGAAACTTATTCCAGGCATTCATCCTGACATGTGCCTCATTGCCTCCAAATTTAAACTCTGCGCAGCTTTTAGTTCTCCCGTAACTGCAGTAACATGCGTGAAACACTTTAATGTGAATGCACTAGTATTTTTCCCCATACTAGCCCTTCACCTTTCCCACAAATCACTAAGCACTTTCTCCGCTGTCTCTTTAAATTTTGCTTTTCTGCCACATTTTCAACTTTTAATAGAGCGGACAGACATTCAGCGAAATTCACAGGAAGCTTCTTGGAAAGGGGCAAGAAATGGCTGTAGTAATTTTCTCCAACAAGCTCATTTAACCTACAAGTCAAAATTTTCAAATTGGCATGCCACCTAAACTGTCAGAATGTTTAGGCGCGTCTTGTAATCCTCCCATGGCTCAACAAAACACGCGCATTTCTTTCTGAAGTGCTTACTGCCGCACCAATAATTTCACTCTAAAAATAGTGGAGAGCCTTTCTCTTTTTCAAGATAATGTAAGTGGGTGTAACTAATCAGATCGTGAAGAGAAACCACCAAGCGTGGCAGTAACAAACAAAGAGCGCAAGAATGGTCAGTTTCAATTTAATGCGTTGACCGACTATATCAATGGCGAGAACGTTCCCTGAAAAGAAGGCTCTGAAGGCTGGTGAAAATATTGCACATGGTTTTTACATAAAGTTCATCCGAAGCGTGTAATGAAGCTTCACAATGCAAATATGAGTAAGCGAGCCTGTCTTGAAAGATAAAACTGCAGTTTGATTGATTACAGAAGCTTCAAAAAATGACGCACGATGTGTAATTCGCAGAACGCAGACGTTTTTTCTTGCGCAAATAAAGTTCTTATTTTGGAAGGGTATCGCAAATACTGCTTATAAATAATCCATATCGTAAATTAGTTTCACTTTTGAACATATTGTCCCCATCAGAAATGGAAATTTCAGCCCTATCGTATCGAACGAACCCTTTTACCTTTCCTAACACAGCGTCACCAAAATGAGTTTTCGAGATTGAGTATTAAAAAAAAAACCTGTACGCGTGATGAACTTAAACAATCTTAGTACTCTTCAGCTCTTGAAAATTCGCCCTCATACGCCCGAATGAACAACTGAATTATTTATGAGATTCTGCAGGCCTGCACTCGATTGATTAATTAGGGAAACAAGAACATGAGGTTTCTCTTCACTACCATTGTTTAGTATATCTTGAATAGCAGTACCTATAATACCAACGTTTCCACCGCCTAAAAATGCATGGAGATCAACAAAACATACACAATTAAGGAATAAAATCAAAGCAAATAGTTTCATTTCTTTCCAAAAGCCCTTTCTTTCCAAAAACAGGAAGCAATGCCTTCGCCTGCCTTGCATTCAAGTACCGTGCCTTCTTTGGCATAAAAAGGTTGGTATTTTCTTCGAGTTTTGGAGTAAAAATACAATACGTTCAAGCAAAAGCTCTTGAAGATCACCAAGCTTGCTTTCATAAGCATGTTTGTTTATTGAGCTTGATGTTCTCCTGCTTGAATTTAGAGGTTCAGAGAGGACTCCGTTGGTACTTTTTAAGCACTTAGACTACAGCCTAATGGCCAGGTGGGCAAACTCGTACTAGACGGGTAATTTGAAAAAAATATAACAACTCCTAACAAGACCTTACGTTTACCTTAGACACTCTCAGATTGTCAGCATTGTAACTAAACAGAAACGAGATGTTTTTTCCAGCGATACTAATTAACTGTTGTATTCTTAAACCTTATTTCGTGATACCTTAGAAAGTGGTTGCGCGGCATCGATAGTGGTTTAAAATACTGTACTTCAATTGCGCAAAAACTAACGAAGACTGGAGAGAGACGACACGAGACAAAGCGCTTTGTCTCGTGTCGTCTCTCTCCAGTCTTCGTTAGTTTTTGCGCAATTGAAGTACAGCATGGATAACCAACTCGCCCAATCCTACAGCCTACTAAGGTTTAAAATAGTTTTTGTTCCCGTCGACATCGCAAAGATGGGGCCTGGGGGCAACGATGAGCCTGATCGACCCTAGGGTGCGTCTGGCGGTTGTTTGTGACAGCTGGTTCAGCAGTCAGTGAGCTAGTTGTTTGGTGTGTGGGTGGTCCATAATGCTGCTCAAAACTAGAAACTACCGCAAGTGGTGCAAGGTTAGCACTCTGTCGCTGACACTCGAGAAATCTGCCCTCACGCAAAACGCACAGACAAAGAATACAATACTTTTTACAAGTCCGAAGGTAGAGTTCCACTCATACAGTGAGTTGGAAACTCCAGTAATACCCAAAACTATTATGTTACGCTCGTTGGGTTATCGCGGTTGAAATTTTGCAATGTGGCTGCACCTTTGGAAAAATTACTCCTCCTCTCGTTGGCGTGACTCTGAGCATTGCTTCCGCGTTTGCAGCCGCCACCGTCTGCCCCAAATGTTGGTTACAGAAGCACACTCTGAGCAATGAAAAACAATCGCCTCTCAGGAAAATGATGCTACGCGCTTGAGATGCGATAAAAAGCGCCTTCACAATTACCCTCCCTCTTTCCATTTTGCATTTCATGTAGACGTGACTGTGCTTTCCGGTTTGGGAAAAGAGATGGTGGCGTTCCCCTGCTGCTTCTCGTAGGTGATTTTTTACTTGGTCTTTTGATTTCGGCGAATAAAACTTTTTCTGACTAAGAAAAAATATGTACAATGGTTTAAAGGTGAAGAATCATGACGGCTTAGAATACTAGAAAGCTCTTCTCCTACCGACCTTGTATTAATTACAGCTGGCCAACGATACCCCAACGGATTTACTGTTGCTACAAATACTTCGTTGTTCATGGTGTGCAAATTTAATCTCCCCCTGGAAGGCTTCACATGTGGGACGCAATTCGATGCTTCCTTCCTTCCTTCCTTCAATCCGTCCGTCCGTCCATCCGTTCGTGCAGAGGCGAAGATAGGCTGGCGCTTTTGTTCGGATGTAATGAGAGGGGGCGTGTAACGTATTAACGCGTAGCCAGGAGCGGGTGGGTAATGGCGGTGCTCTATAGGCTTGCTGGCGCTAGTCTAGAAGCCGCCTGAGCCATGCCTAAAAAGGAGGATATCGTTTTCACTGCACCCATTTTCCTCCCATTCCCCTGTAGATTGGGGGAATGGGGGGAAAATGGTTCGGTCTTGGTTTCTGCGTTCGGTCTTTCTTTTAACGTTGCTCGACTGTCTCTTCATTCTTAGGCCATGACCTTCCCCTTCGACATTCGCCTTTTATGAGATTTTCCTCAAGTGATTATCGGCGGGACAACAGTTCAGCAGCATTTGGGCTTACCATAGAGACTCTCTGAATATTATTACGATCTGAAAACTAAAGCGTTACCGGCGTGACCATAATTGCTTTCACAGGTATAAACATGCAGCTGCATGGCTACGTGGCAACGTGCGGTGGTTTGAGTGGTTGAGAGGGCCAAACCCCATCGATTTAATTTGTTGTTCGCATTGTTTGTTGGGAAAAACGCGCAGTTCCCGCGGGAGCGAAGCAAAATAAACTGCAGTTAGCAAAATAATAAAAGCATTAACGTATCTAATCGCGCAGAAGGACAACGAGCAAAGAAATAGATTAAACCGGTATAGGAACTTGCATTGTAACATTTCCTACATTGTTTTCTTGGCCTCCACACACTCAGTGTTATTTTCTGCGTCTGTTGGGATGTAGGTGATCGTCGTAACGCAAAAATGCCCCGCGTGCCAAGGTTGCTAGAACAAGCTTTGTTAAGAACTCAGTCCTCATGCCCGCATAGTGTGGACACCCAGCCACACTTCCCTCCCTGGGAACGAGGTGGCACACGCCACCGCCCGAGCTCTCCTTCACCGGGCATTCCCAGAACAGGGCAACAATGCAGCCAGTATTACAAACTTCCTTGCGCCCCTCTCCCAAACATACACCGACATCCTCAACCACTACAGAGCAACCCGACGCACCTATCCCCCTCCCCACCCTTCCCTTTCTAGATACCGCTGACGCCGCATTTGGCAGCGACTTCAACCAACACGTATTACAATCACCTCCATCTCCACCACATACCCCTACTACTACCCACTCAACTGCCCCCAATGCGATGAGCCTAAACACCACAGCTCATCTCGTCTGGGACGTGCCCCACCAACCCTCCACACCCAGATCCCCTACCCTTGAGCAGTGGGAGTGCGCGTTGCAGAGCTGCCACTCGAAGACCAGGAGGCCCTGATCTCTCGGGGCGAGGATGGCAGCCTCGGCACGCGGCCTACCGGAATAGGATGGCCGCCCACAGCTCCTACTCTTTTCCTCCCCTACCCCGTCCCTGCTTTCAATAATTTTTTGAGAGAGTCTCCTCTCTCTCTCTCTCTCCCTCTCTCCTATCTCTCTCTCCTCTCTCTCATCTCGCTCTCTACCCGTGGTGGTAGACGTTAACTTATTTAAATGCAAAGCCAGTAATCCGCCGTCAGTGGAATTTGACCCGCCCCCTTGACCGCGCACGTTGCAGCTTTGCTTAGGCTTTCAACCACGAAATCTTCCGACGGCACCATGGACGACCCCTTCGGTTTCTATGTACGGTCATGGAGGAAGAAAATTTAGGAGGGAGCATGACGTCAGGGTGAGCCCCAGCTTCGGCAAGCCAACCATCCTCTGCACGCCGCACCATTCCTTCTCCTCTCCTCGGGCTCCTCCCCCGCAATGCGATCATGGAAGATGCACCATTCTCAGGCCCGCGGTAGGGAAAGTTAGTGGCTCCGGCTGGCTGCCAGTGGAGGTGGAGGCGAGCGGCGTTGCCGTACGAGATTTTTCGCCAGCGTTGCGCTCCCACCCTTGTATCGTGTAAGTACTGTCAATCTGTCGCTGTTCGAAGGGACACGAGACCTAGATCCCATGCTCAGGAAGCACCTTCACGAGCTGCGAGCCGAATTTGACGCTTACCGCTGGAACCACCACCAGCTTTGCTCGAACGCACCGCTGTAAACATTCACAAGCACGCAGTGGCTTACGGGTGCGTGGTGTTTGCCAGGTGTGCTTTCACAATTGCGTTTGGAATTCTGCTGGGAGTTATCGCGCCACCTTCCATTTACATCATACCGCTGTAACGAGTGTTCTATCAGCTGAGAGCTGGTGCGAAAAGCTTTGGTTTCGCTCGCGTGCGCATTTGCATACGTTCGCCTTAGCGGTGCTCCGGCATGGTGGCACGTTGTACGTGCCACAATTGTCGTGACGAGGTCTGTGTTGCGTTGCTGTCTCCTTCAGTGCCCTAGAAAACAAAAGTTGCAGAACTACTTATGCTGGGTGCGGGCGCGGGAAGAACGGATCATTTTCCGCCTCGCGTCGCAGGCAGTACGCGGGCTGGTTGTCCGAGGACTGATCAATCCGTGCGATAGGTATATGAGTAACGAACGCTACATTACGCCTGAGAGGTGAAAAGCTAAAATGACCAGAACCAAGAAAGTGCGGTGTTTTTTGTGAAATAAAATGTAGGGCACAGATGTCGTACTCTGTCATCTCCACTTTTGCACGGCGGCGGAACACAACACTAACTGGGGCGTGAACTTCGACGGATTCTTAAGCTCAACGAATAGAGATGTTTTCTTTCTCTCCCGTCCGACCACTTTTCCTGCACGATCAGCCGCTCCGCGTTTCGGGTTGCAGGTAGCGCTGCGCGCAACGCCCGGACGGGGGCTCGTCGCCGAAACCCGAATACCCGGACGGCCCGGCAACCGAACGGACCTACTGCACGCAGCGCGGGCGGACGGCAGGCTGGGGCGCATGAGGCGCAAAGAACTTACCCGCTTGCCTGTCACGTGAGGGGGGCAGCTCCCATGAGTTTTCTCCTTTTATTTTTTATGACTAGGCTTCACAATTTTCACGTGATGCTCCTTCCTAAACATTTCTTTCCTTTATGTGTACGGTACACAAATTGCTGCCTTCTTGTCATGTCACGGACACTCGCGATCGGCCGCGGATTTTCACGGATTTACTGAGTTGGAGTAAAGCATGACGTTCGCCTGATACTACCGTACGTTTCACTCCTATTTAGATTTGATTGCGAAGCTTTTTTTGCGGCCTAGCTCATGCGCAGACGATGAGAGCTTTGTTAGCTAGCAGCCAATGGTGGTAAACGTGCGGTAAATAGGTCGAAAATGTTTATTTGATCCGTTGAAGGGGGAGCGGTTTTCTAGTCCGGATATCCATGAGATGAGCAGAAAGCCTTCGCTCTGGATGCCAGGAGTTGCTGGACATCCAGATTGCCGCTGGTCACCCGGTTCTCCCACATCTCAGGGGTGGGACCAGGTGACCGGAGAGGATTGTTGCTGCAGGTTAGAGACGTTCCAAGAAAATATTTCGATAAAAACATTTGTTATATTTATTTCTTACTTTCAAATCTGTTCAAGTTCGCTTGAACCTAACGCAATATTAGAGAAGTTGAAGACCTTGAAATGGTCGGGAGGGCGGTTTATCTTTTGCTTTAAATTTGTAAGAGTTACTGGGAGTGGCCAAAAATAACAAGGCGGCAATAGCAGGGAAGTCCTACGAAAGCTTGCTCCTACGTCCCATCGATGCGACCCGGGCTTCTCCCTTTGCCCACGCCGCTTCCTTTCGATTCCCGCCGCTAGTCATTACAAAATTGACGCCTCTTCTGATGCAAGTCACTTCCAGCGGCACCGTTTGTAACGGGTATCGCAAGCCGCTCTTCAAGCACCCGTTAATGCCCCATCACGTACATTATATGCAGTTTAACAGTCACAAAATGCTACCAAAATAGCAAGCCCATACTTCTGCGATCGGCACTGTGTAACGTCAGGTAAACAAAAAAATAAAAGCCGTTATGGCCTGCTTGAAGCGGCATTGTTGGTATCTATCACATCTGGAAAGATGTCACAAATGGTTCGTAAAACAGAAAACGTTCTTGGGCTCATTGGGGAATGCTGGGATGAAGGAGAGGCTGGTTCTGAAGTATTCAGTTGGTGTGGTTTAGTGGGTAAGGCCCATTACTCCGCCTATTATCAAGCGAAAACGATGATGCTACGACAACTACAGCCAAATATTTGTTTTCGCCTCTTGTAGATCCTCCATTAACGTTACGCGGATTTGGCATCTGCCCCAACTTCGAGATCTGAAAGCGCTAGAACTACGGACGAGCCGTTCCTGAGGTGAATAAGTGCAACGTGGCGCACACATCCCTATGAATCTGGCGCAGGTTTATTTCCCCCAAAAGACAAAAGCACGGGAAGAGACAATGGCAGTCCTAGGCATCGCAGCAGAGTCTCCAGCAGACCTCTTTGCGTATTGGAGAACCGGTGGCCGAATAGAAGAAATAATCTAGGGCCACTTTCTTGGCAGAAGTGGCCCTCTGCGTGCTGCACCTACATCAGTCCTTCACCTTCCTTGCGATGAAGCGGTCATTCCAAGCACGGTATTTACCGGGGAAGGTTTAAATACAATGTATAACATCGGGTGCAGGCGCTGAAGAACGAAATACAGATTACAGTTGTTGCTAAGTACGAGGGATACTGCGTAGGAAGCCCTCCTGCTGCAGTCAGTACCGCGTTGCGCAAATGTCCGCATAGTCAACTGATGCGAAAGCGAAGGGCAGGTGCAATCTTCCACGTTTCAACTGATGGCGTGCAAATAAACAATGAGGCTCCACGGTAACGCAAAAGATGAGATTTCAAATCGAAGCGTTGTATGCCTCACTGATGGCGTTCATGTCCGATCAAAACGTACCGCAGGAAAGCCAACTTTACCCCATGGGTTTCACAAAACGATGATGACGATAAGCGAACGCACATTAAGCGCCTCAAGAAAAAAAAAACGCTTCCCGTGGAAGGAATCGAACCTCGGTCGCACCCGTTATGAAGCCGACGTACATCCGATTCCGCCATTTTTTTTTCTCAGACGCGTGAAAAATTTAGGCACACTCACAATCACACATAACGACTAAAAGACAATACAAAGGGTAGCAGGCATCAATGGAGTATCACAAACTCCAACTGCGTTTTGCGTCCTTCAAAAGTTACGCAAGCAGATATAAGGCATCCAAATGATTCAACCAGACCGGTGGATCATTCTGCGCCGCATGAACACTCCTTGCCAACGCCGCCAGTTCACGAAAAATAGACTTAGTTGGCCTAGGTGTTCCCCATGCCTGTCAGTCATACGACACTGCCACAATCTGTACAAATCCAGCACTAGAAAAACGTCGTAAGGCACCCGATTAACATCATGAAAAGGCAGGAACTGAACGGTGTAAGGAGTAATTTTAATGTCGTTGTTGAGAGTCCGCTGGGAAACGTTTTAGAATAACACAGCGTCACGGCACAACACAAAAATGTGATCAATATTCTCTGGTTGACTGCACAGGCGACAACTGCCCGACCAAGGAATAGACACTCCCTTTTCGCACATGCATGTCTTAACTGGGAGTGTGGAAGTATGAAGCTTGAAGAAAAACGTTTTCGCGTTAGGCGGAACACACATACTCATTACACGTTTTAAGACATTGTTTTTCTGGTGGCCTAAGTAAGGCTGGCGGCAAATAGTCACCGGGCATTTCAATGAAAACCGCATGGTAAGAAAGTTAAAAGATTCCTCAACCTCCTTGAGAAATCCCCATTGAGACGTCGTGTTAACTTCTCCCGTACATATAAGGGAAAAGGGCAAATGAAAACTTAACCGTTGCTGAAGTACAGTTAGTAAGAGGAAGTGATGAAAGAATCTGTAGAAAAAAACGAGATGCAAGTTGGAGCACAAACAAATGCATCAGCCCAACACCCCCAGCCTTTAAAGGAAAAACAAGTTGTCCCTGCGCATAGGTCCCCATTGAGATCCCACACACAAATATAGCAAAAACTCAATGTAAAGCCTGAACTTTTGATCACGCACAGTGAAGCACTTGGAGCACATAAAGGAGATTTGTAGGACGAAAGACATTACCCACTGACAATGCAAACACAGACATTGCAAATACAGAGAGGTCTCGCCCATTCCATGCCTGCAATGCGCGCTTAACTTGCGTGAGTGCTGACGACCAACGAGGCCCTGTATTCCGTATTTGATACAAAGGCACACCTAGGTAATGAAGTGGGGCTCTATCGTTTCGTTACCTGTTGTCCGATCCAAAATCCTTTAGTTTTTTTCGTGTTTATATCCGCTCCAGACACAGCACAGAACTTCTTAGTCACTGTAAGGGCTTCCTGGACACCCCTTTTGTCAGCGCAAAAAATACGCTATACCAACCCGGTCGAGGTATTTCGGATATTGAACTTTGACTTTGACTCACGTAACATGGGAGAAAGCTTCGCGTTTTAACAATCTTTCTCTTAAGAAAGGGGTTTTCATTCTTCGTTTACTACTTGCAGTTACGCATTATTCTTATAATTTACGAGGCGTCCCTGTTCCCAACACGCAGTATTTCGCTTTAATATCTTTAGGCACTTAGAAGCCAGCACTTAGGTATTTCTAGCTAAGTGATTGATTGATTGATTGTAGGATTTAACGCGCCGACGCAACGCAGGCGATGAGGCGCGCCGTAAGTGAGGGCTCCGGATTAATTTTGAACACTTGGGGATCTTTATCGTGCGCCGAAATCTCGTGCACACGGGCGTTTTTGCTTTCGCCTCCATCAGAAAGCGGCCGCCGCGGCCGGGAATCGAACCCGTGACCTCGTGCTCAGCAGCGCACTACGCCTTAGCCACTGAGCCACTGAGCCACCGCGGGGGTTATTTCTAGCTAAGTACTTCGTTGAAACTTTGAGGGGAGTTTTTTGTGCAACACTCGATTTTTGAAATCTTTGGGCTGATACGAGAAGCCAGCTTTTGATGTAACAAATCACCCCACTATTGGAGCGCCATCTCATCTTGTATGCATGACACCCACAGCTTTCTCGACAGCATACATGAGGCACCATTACCTTGCTACAATTAACTTGAGTAGGAACACTTAGGCAGGCGGCTGCGCAGTAACTCTACTTGGATGCACAGAGGTGAATTAGCCAAATTTTCCTTTCGTCCTAGCATACACAACCAGACTACCTGTTTCTAAATACCCCTGCCTCTATCTCCGAAAAAAATTACACAACCACAAGACCTATATAGATACTTCTAAAAAACCTTGGTAATGCAATTAAACAACGCCATATCCCGAAGAACATATTTAACAATAGTTATCCTACTGTACTACAGGGAATACACAATGGTAAGTGTTGGAAGCTTTCTATAACCTTTACTTTTATTTGCTTCCATTGTTTTCGCGAGAGCATCTGTTGCAATTGTTGCATAGCATTTTGATTTCAAATGATCGATAATGTTTTTCTAGAAGATTCTTTTTCTCGAGCGTTGCACTGTTCGCTTTAAAACGGAATGTAACCGACCGATTCTTTTGAAAAACAGATAATAAGAATGGAATTTACTTATGGCGTTGCCTGTCGTCTTCGCTACTCGCGTATATGCAGCAAAAAAGCGAAAGTTGGCTTCTCATTAGAGCGGGCAGGTTTCATTCTAAGGATACGCATCAGTTTGAAGCACGAGGTAAACGGTACCAAGGAAAAAAAAATGTGCATAACGACCCCAGACAACGATTGCTTCTTATTTGGAGTCCGCTTGGCAAACGCATAGCATTCTCCCCAGGGACACCGCTCCCGACTGGAGGGGTGCTCTCGATTTTACTGCCCGTTGCCTCAGTATACCAGATGCTGTCATTCAAGTCACACTGCATCAGCGAAGCTTGCTTCTATTTCTGCCCTCTCGCGTTCGCGACCTTTTAGGGAAGCGATGCTGTTTGCCATCGGCTATCTCCTATTGATGGATGCCGTTGGAATCTGAGGTGAAACATATGAACATAAGGAAAACTTACACTGGAGAAGCGCAGCAAGAACATGCCATGTTTAGAGAATCAAATATCACTAGAAAGAAGAGAAGCATCATCAAAGGATACATGCTCTAAGGATCTGAATACCTTACGGGAGAAAGTGCCGAAAAAAGAAACAGCTTTGCATCATCCCCAACGTGACTGCAAACACTTCCTTTTGTCTCACGTGGTTGAATTTTTTTTTGTCTTCAGCAAGTTAAAAAAGCGTCTTTTTTCACGTTCGTTTTTGCAAGTGCTTTAGTCGTCACGTTTCGTTCGTAGAATGTTAAGACTTTTTCTTTCTTGTCTCGGCATGGCCCAAAGACGTTTCCCCTCGACATTCCATTCGTATATCTTCGTTCCGCATCACTCTTCAAATTGACACACCCGTCAAAGTTGAAATATTCAGGAATCAGTCACAGAAATCCACCGAACGCTCCTTCACAGAAGCGTCTATGAGGTGGCACATTTAGTCCGTTTGTACTGCCAGCCACATGCTTTTGTTTCCGTGCTAATGTGACTTCTAAGGGCTCTCCTGGTGAGGAAGGCCGGTAACACGCATTGACGGTAGCAGACTCGCTGCCGGCGAATCCGTCGCCATCGGGTCTTTGTTGACGGAGCAAACAGCGCAGGCGAGATCCCTGTTTGCCCTTCAAGGCTGGACTAGCCCGTTGTTAGTAGCGTGAAAGATACAGCGCCTGTCTCGTCTCGTTTGCTACCCTTATTCCTTGTCTCTTTCGTGTTTGCTTCTCCGTGTTATCCCTACAGCAGCGGTCCTGTTTCACCGAAATTAGAGCACTGGCTGGCGCCAAGTGGGCCGACGAGTGACTCTCGATGAGGCATCCGAAGCGGAGCGTTAGTTTGCTCGGGTAAGGGACGCCGTGTTTTGTGTGCGCCGCCGCCTTTGGCTAGTGGGTAGTGTCTGGACACACATGTCTCGCTTCCGCCGGGCTTAGTGCCGGAAGCACTCGTCGGACGGAAATAGGGTGGAGGGGGGGGGGATGCAAGCGTTGGGACATGAGTTAGCAACAACACTTACGCGGAGTAAACAAGCAAAGAGGACGGTATACAAATGAAGTGGTAAGAGGACTGCCACCTTGGGCGTGGGACATCTTTGGAAAGACAGCTTCCTTGAAGTTAGGCTCCACGGTATTTTTCGGGGATATATATCTAGGTGCATCAATAAAAACATATATGGTAGAGCGAACCAAATAATTTGCGACGAAAGAAGCCGCAAAACGTTACATGGGCTTTTACGCCATATCATAAGTGCTACGTGTTCATTAAATCGTTTCTAGGGTGTTCTGGGTTTTTATCGTATTCATGTAAGTCCCGCAAATGGTTTTCGGTGTGGGATGCCCTCATCACCTCATAACATTGTCTGCTCATAATGCTTCGAAGAGCGGAGCACTATAACACGACCAAGGAAAACTGTGGGGATAAAAATACCGATCCAGAAACCACAAAAATGAATACAACTCGGAAGAATATCTTGAAGTTAAAATTTTTTGGTGACAGATGGAGGGCTCGTGTTCTCACAATACTCGTTTTAGAACGTAACCACACGCTTCCGGAGGTCATTATTAAAAATATTTTGTACTAATCTGGCCTGGCTCGTCTCTGCAGAATTCACTGTTTATGATGACAAGCTAATTGCCGGTTGCTGACAAGTACTTTACTAAAAAAAACACATTAACATGGAGAAAAAAAAACATCAGCCGCAGTGAGGTTCGAACTCACGACCGCTGTTTACAAAGACAAGCGCTCTACCACTGAGCTATGACGGCGACGGTTTTTGTACGCTGTCACAACCTGAACTGCTCTGAGTACGCACACTTCCTTGTCCACGTTCCTTCTTTGCCACGAGTCCTTGTCATTGGTTGTGTAAGTGGGTTCGAGAAAGAGGGCACGTGCCCACCCGAATAACGTTTGTTTCTTTTCATCTGCATGCCAAAGTTACGCATTAACAAGTTCTGAAACGAGGAATTTCTCCAGCAGCTCCGACCAGTATACATAGTAGTAAAAAAAGTAACAACTCACCCATTAAATTTCGCTATTTCCTCCGGACCGAGAGCACTATGCGTCCTCAAAGTCTGTGCGTTAAGCCAGACAACTTGCCCAATTCGCGAAAGCGGTGCCACAAAAAAGAAATCGCCTCAGAGAAATGTAAAAAAAATCAGCTGCAAGTGAACTGATGACAAGACCAGCGCTCTACCACTGAGCTGTGACGGTTTTTTTGTCTCTTCTATGGAATTCAAACACAAACATCTCTAGAATTGCTTGGGTTTGGGTGAGTTGGTTCATATCGACCTGAAATTTCAGCTGGAACAAAAACCACAGGACTTCGGAAGGAAGCACGGACACAATGCTGTCTCATTGTGTCCGTGTTTCCTTCCTAAGTCCTGTGGTTTGTGTTCAAGCTGAAATTTCAAAATAAACAACTCCCTCAAGAAACGTATCTTCAAATCTAAATGTAAAAAAATGGGTCGTATTTGTATCACACACATATATCCCCTATAAACACAAAAAACTAACATGCTCTTTCTACATACAAAGTTATATGTACAATGCACGTATGCACATCTAATATGGGCATTTTTTTTACAAAAGTAGCATGAGCCGAGAAGTCAATGCAACATTTTCAACCGTACGCAGGATAACATACCTCAGTACTTCGCAGTTTGGGAGCAGCACTACTGTACACATTGGTAATACGCATGCACCCAAGGGCTATTTACATATATTTACAATGCAACCTGCCAATCCCGGATGGTGATAAGTTTTCCGAATACCATAACCCATTCATCGTTGAAAAGGCACTATGGTAGCGGCAACGTCAGTACTGCGATCTGCTAACCGAGCAACCAAGAAAGGTCATAGGGCACGTTACCACAGAACATACAACCAAGTACCGTATTAAAAACGGTTTGAGGACAAACGTTGAAAGCTCTCTCCAGGATTTTCCAGGAAAAAATAGCAACCCGAAAGTAAAAAGACTGCATCACCAATAGTTCATGGTCTCTACATTAACGACAATTTGCAGGTGGAAAGCAAATACCGTGCTTATGCAGCCACGATTTTAGAGACAGTGTTGCGATATGTACTTTAAAAAAGTTTAAGCACTGAACCAATGAGCATACGTCTAACTCCGCGTAGAACATCCCGACCATAGCGATTTATGTAGGGAATTCGAAATAGCGGGGAGGAAAGATACCCTTAATTGTCTTTTTCCACGACAAGCTTTATAGATAGCGACCTGCGCATGCGCGCCGAATCCACGTTCCGAATTTGTTATTGCTTCTTTGATTTTTGATTAGTTCGTTCCGACGCCACTGCAGTGGCTGGCGTAGAAAATTCGGTGCTGTAAATGACGCTGTAAATCCTCATTTCTCCGCTGTATGCAGGTTTGCTCGGGCTGTCATCGTTGTTATTTTGTGTCGTTCTCTCGGTGTGCTGTTGTCACTCTTTGCCGATTCACACTGGGAGAGTGCACACCTTCCGTGGGCTCGGCGGTGTGCTCAAGTAATAGTTATGTAACTCGAGATTGTTACTTGGCTAGGATGGTGAAAGCACGCACCTGCCCGGCGTTCACCGAATGCGCACACACCCTGACATCGTCAGCGAAAAAAAAAAAATTTCCAGAGCTGTTAACCCTTTGCTAACGCGTTCCATGGCGTTCCACGATTTTCCCCCCCCCCCCCAAAAAAAAAAAATTATTCCGCATTTTATTCTGCAGCATAGAACAGAAAAAAACGAACCGGAAGAAGCACTTTGTGCGCACGTTTTCGTATAGTGCATCAAAAGAGGAAGAAAAAAACAGGAAGGAACACTCGGCGCGCGGTCATTTCCCATTTACTTACTACGCATACCACGAGTATAACAAAAAAAAAAGAAAACGAGCGCGCGTCAGGAATTTCTCCCACAGTTTTGGTTGGCCGTCCGCTTATGTGGAGAAAGGATAGTAGCAGCATGAATTGTAGTTCTTGAGAAAGTAGCTGCAGTGAGTCATGTGCCGAGGTTGTAGGTTGTACACGACTTAGGCAGAAGGCTCGGAAACAAACCTAGCCATCAAAAGAGAAAAAAAAAAAACACTTTCGCAGACCTGCAACACCTTCGAATCATAGTTTCAGTAAACATATCGCACGCGATTGTATTTGTTTCCTACAGCTGAGCAAGCCCGGAAGGCTCGCGATAAAGGGAATTTGTTTTCACCATGTTCGGGTCGCTTTGGTGCGGCGTGTTGTAAAAAACGGCGTTCCAAGAAACGGCGTTCCTGGAACTAGTTCCTTTTTGGAGGAACGGAGGAACGCCACCGTTCCATTAAGGGTCGGTGGAAGTGTAACGGTAACTCGTTTGGTTTATGAAGGAACGGCAGGAACGGCGTTCCTTCTGCAAACGTTACATTGCTAGGACTTGGTTGTTTTTTGTGCCAAGGCTCGAGTACAGAAATCCAGAAGTCACTACTGTGTTTCTCCTTCTATAAGCTGGCCAATTTGTCCGCCCTTCAGCGGAACGCGCTTCCTCGAAGGTGAAAGGCAGTAGAATAACCACGCAGAGGGCCGCAGCTTGCTCTTGCTTTCATGCCGGTTGAGCTTACGTGGCGTTCGACGGGTGAATAGCGCAGCCGGAAAATTCTTTTCACCTTTCATCGTTTGTCTGGGGAGGCCAGGATGCGCGTCTGGCCGATAGAATTGTTCCCTGCCGGGAAAGGTTTCTACGTCCGAGCGGCGCTGCAGGTATATCTTGTGAAACCACCGTATATTGTCAGGGGTAATTACCGCATTAGTGCGCGTGAGTCACGGATGCATTGTTGTCGAGGGAGTTGTTCTCGCTGTGAGGTCATTCGAAGGGTCACCGGGATTGCAGGGTCACCGGGTCACCGGGAATTGTTCGGGATTGCAGGTTTGGACCCCTCAAAGGAAAGCGCGAGCTCGTTGTCGCCAGTTGCTTAATCCCAAGGTTTAAGCTATCATGGATCCCAGACCGTTCTACGCGAGACAAGGCGACCAACGACATAAAGACAGAGCTGGCTGCGGTGACCGAGCCATCCAGCGCAGATTTTGACAGCTCGACCGCTCCCAAGGATTTCTTTTGCTTTGGGCAGCAAACCTTTCCAGCCGATGCACAGGATGAGCTGTCACTGTACCTGCTGGTACCAATTGACTACCCGCTGTCGCAGATGAAGAACTTCGAGGGACTGAACTTTTCTTCAAGTAGAACACGTCAGTACCCTCAAGCGCTTCCGTGGAACGGCTCTTCAACATTGCCAACGAAGTGTTAACGAAAAAACGGGTTTGTCTGTTTGACTCCAACATCGAGATGCAACTCTTGCTGAGTTCAAACAAGGGACTCTACTTTGTTGCGAGTACGCATTCGGGCATTTTTTTCACATTTTTTCATTTATTCTACATTTTTTTCTCTTCTGTCATATCCTGTAACTTTGTTATGTACTTAACTTTTCTGCTTGAAAAACCACAGAATCTGTCATTTCTGTATACCACGGCACGTGTTTTCTTCTTTTATGATTACTTTTTCTTTATTTCTGGTTGTTTCTTTTACGTTATAGTGTCGCACTTTGTGTCCGACTATGTTTTTGATAGTGTAAATTTTTTTACGGACTTCATTAGGCTTCGTGTTACTTCCTGGGCTTTTTCCATATGCGGATTTCTAACCACCGCAACTGATTCGTGCGTCGCGTCCACATACTTGGCTGTCTTTGGTTGTTTCCTTTATCTACTACCCTGACTGTGTTCGGCATACTTTGTAATTCTTGTGCATAGATTTCGTGTAGGACTAGGCTGTTGGCTTTTTTTTCTTGTTACGTCTTCCGACTTAAACATGGATTGCGTACCTCGTAGTCTATCCTTGTTCTGCGGTTTTTTGTTACTCGCAAATTTGTGCTGTATAATACGCTAAGCTTCACTTTTGTAACCCCCTTACCAAATTCCATGCAAAGGGGCCTGTAAAGTACTTGAAATAAACTGTAATATTAAATCAGCATTCATTAAAGGCCTATGTATTGTTACTTTCGACACGGTTTCTAATGCAAGCATTTAATTGCGTTCCTGCATGTGAGTAACTTTCTATTTGCCCATCTGAAGCGCAGTAACCTCACTCGCATTTGTAAGACCGACGTGGGAAGGGTCATATGTGTTGCACCTATAATGGACGAGACCAAATTAGCAGTTAGACATGTCTGGATCTTGTTCGGTCCTCCCTGAAAAAAAATCGTCTAGGAGCGTTTATTCGGATTCTTTTTATCTCCAGATAAACTGCAGCCGGCGGTGTTCATATTCCTATAATATACGTAGTTCGATAACAGTTTTAACTTTCTCACTTTTTTTATATATCAGGAATCGGACACCATATTTTAATTTAAAACCACCTCCCCTCGCGGGAACCCCTGTGTAGATGCGACGCATAGGGGGTTCACGGTACGTTTCCATTGAAGGCAGCGTAGGACAGCGGAGGAACGGCGCTGGAACGATGGAGCGGAGCGGCGCAGGCACCGCGTTTTATAGCGCACATAACGGTAAGGGGACGCGCCGGCGCCAGTGCGTCTGCCGCGGCTATGACTCATCACAATCCAACGCAATCCACTTTAATCCAATCCAATCCAAATCCAATCCAATCCAAGCCAAGCCAAGCCAAGCCAAGCCAATCCAATGCCCCTCGCGAGAAGTCTCTCGCGAGGGGAGTCTTCGCTATCGGAGAGGCGAGGGGGTGAGCGGCGGAGAGCGAAGCTGGCGCGGCGAGGAGAATGGGGGAGGGGTGGACGCCGACAACGACGACGACGCCAACGCCGGATGCAGGGACAAGGCGGGTGAATGAGATGCCTTCGCATCTAAAAATGAAATGTAACGTAATGTAACGACACGTTCCAATGTTCGAAGTGGAACTAGAACGCGTTCTTTTCGCAATACAAACTTGTAACGGGAACTCGTTTCAAAATTGGGAAGGAACGAGGAACGAGGAACGAGTTTTTGTTCCTTTTTTAGAGGGACGCGTACAACACTGGTACGTCGGCAGTGACTCAAAAAGATATCCGAGGATAACGGTTGTTCTCACCGCAAGCATTGGCCGGGGACGGTTGCCACCTCCAAGTTTGCCATTTCATGGGTTTATAAGCCACCCCGACGCAGCTCCTACGAATGTGGTACTTTAGTTATGGTGAAAACGCCGCAGTCCCATAAAAGGTTGCCATTGATTAGTGCTCTTTGTTTTGTTTTTCCGCAAGAATGATGGCGCTTCTACGCAGAAAACAGCCCGCTTGGGTGTTTATAATAATTCCAGCCTTCCCTGCAAAATTTGCACGTGCATAGACGAACTTCACGTCAAAAGAATTTTCCTCAATGTAAATCAAAAGTCGACAAAATTTACGCATGTTCAAATGAACAACAATGCACGAAAATAAAGAATGCCAGTCGAGCAGGCGGGATTGCGATCAGCGTGGTTTACTTGTGTGCGTTCACGTTTGCATTAGTAAGAAGCTGTTCCAGACGTAACCGCGAATTTTCGTTGCTGGCAGACATTATAGGAAGGGATCGGTATAATCGGCAGTTGTTGGTATGACCGCTAATTTTTGCAAGCATTCGCAGGCCCCACTGCGTTCGAGGCGAAGCTGGCGTGCTTGGGTATTAACCCCACTTAGCCCCACCTGACGGAGCGCGCCGTCCCTCTACCACCATTGTCGCTGTGTGCAATGGACAGGTCACTATCTATAAAGCCGGTCGTGCTTTTTTGTACCTTTTTTTTAAAGCGACAGTATCTAAAAATGTTAAGGAGAAACAAACTGACAAGAATATTGCTACCTTGATTACCTCGTTCAAAAATGGTTGGTCGGTGTGGAGAGAAGTCTGCTGCGGAGACTACCCATGACGGTAGCCACTGGGGGCAAGACACCTGTATAAACGAGAGAAAAGAAGGATCGGCCTGGTTACGGAAGAAAAGAAAACGAGAGACTATCTCACAGACGTACAGTCGGTAAAACGCTTGTCTATAACATCGATTTCAACTTCAACCAGCTACATCCGAAAACTGCCGAAACATACGCGTTCCAAACATGTCGGAGGCAAACGCGAAGGTCTAAGACTTCAGAATCCCGCAGTAGTTTTATTCAAATCCCGCTCCGGCGGGGCTGGAGAGGGCTGAGAGTACGAAAGTTGTGTGGTAGACAAGCCTTTTACCGGCTGTACAGGCGGCTTAGACTGAGGCCACCTGCAAGAATTGACAAAAAAAAATGTTGTCCTACTCACGGATTCCTAAATTTAAGGTCAAATAAATATCGCGAAGACGCGATGAAAATTTTGCATATTCGTGCGCGCAGTTGCCATTGCTTGCATCTCATATCATATCTTTGCTGCCACAAAAGTGTTGCACGTGCACGTCACGGCATAAAAAATATGGAAGTTTCTGGCTGAAAGCAATGCGAGGCGTGAAGCCGCAGGCTTGAAAGAGCCCGGCCGCAGTTTTTTTGGCTACGTTGAAAGAAGTCTAGTGGCACACCAAGGTATGGTCCCGGTGACAAGTACCAGAGGAATCCCCCCTAAAAAATTGGCTTTGTTCCCAATAATGCAAACCCCCACGTCACGGCGCCCTGTGATATTCAGTTGAGCTCCAGTTATTTTGAAGAAGAAAGCCGTCAAATTAAGTGTATCGTCAATACTGCGCATATAGGTACAGAAAAACGGTACTTCATCGGCACAAGCGAGTACCTTAACCTCCGCTGAAGAAAGAGAAAATCACACACTAGAGGCCCTTTTGCACTCAAAGCCAAAACGGCTCCAAAAAAGCCCGAAAACGAGCGGAGAAAGAGACAGCCTTGAAGTATAGATGACACAATAGATATAGGCTGAGTGAGGCTTCGATTGGTGGCAAGTCATGTGCGACAGTTGAGCTGGTTGAGCAGGAAAGCATAACACCACAAGAAAGATTATGGCCAACTTTGCAATCTTTTAGGATGGAAAGTAAAAAACGATGCCACACACGGTCGAAAGCCTTGGCGAGGTCTATTTGAATCATGACCACTTGCCCTAAGGCCTCCACACAGTGCTCAAAAATACTTATCGCCGCGTGAAGATTTGTAGCAATGTAACGGCGGTGAATTCTTCATGTTTTATGCCCACCAAATACGTTCGTCGCAACTGTTTGAAAACGCGACGCGAGCAATTTTGCGAAAATTTTGTAATCGACGTTGCACAAGTTGATGGGCAGATAACAAGTGACTTTTAGTAATTTTAGAGGTTCAGTGATTTTGGGTAGGAGAGTTTTATGTGTCTGGAAAAAATACGGTGTAATGGACTCAATGCGGAAATCTTCAAGGAAGGTGGCATGTATAGTTGGCGGAAGCTCAGTTTTTTTATAAAATTCTGCCGGCAAACTATCAGGGCCAGGCGTCCTCTCAACCGTCGAGCCTGAAATTTAGCTTCGTTCCTCAGAAAGCCGAATTCGCCACTCTAATTACTGCGAAGGAGTATATGTCAACTCTCCACCCCCGTTTTTATTTCGGTGAAGCCGATCTATCGGCTCCGATACGGAGCTCCTCTTCGCTAGCGGGTAGGCGTCTTTCACAACTTATTCCCCTCGCCACCATCGTCTCCTTCCAAAGCTGCACAATAGGCTGGTAACGGTGGTAGCGCCGTTATCAGATCATTGCGGAGGCTCAAGAGAAGCGGAAATGGGCGTAACAACAATGAAAAGACACTTCCACTGAATGTGTCACCGCTACCGTTGCCGCGTCGGATTCCACCTCGTCGAGTAGCTGCGAATCCCCTCTGGATGAAGAGCAACATGCGCGCTTGGAACGCAGAAGTGAGCCCATAATTTTTTTCAGCTGGAAAAAGTTTCCGAGTGACGTTTTCGTCGGCACATTCCACGCCTAACCACGCGCCCATTATCGAATGTCGGTTTATGCGTGCAGGGGTTGAAAGTGGAAAGTGGGGCGTGAGCGCAAAGCTAGGCGTCATGCTGGTACCGACGATATGTCCGTTGTGTGGTGGGAGATATCACATGGAAGTCTCAGGGCTCAATTGAGCCTGTCAGCTGTCCAACACGGTCGATCGGTTCCGCTTTGGGAGGAGCTTGAGTTTGGTAGAGAGAGGTTTGGGTTCGGAACGCGGGAGGGAAACGGACAGCCACATGCTTCTTCGGCTAGAATAACGCTCGAGTCCTCTTACGTATTAGCTCGCTATGAGACGGACACAAGTCGTTCACTCGGAGGAAGAAGAGGCGAAAATTGAAGGAGCCTCGCCCGAATAGAAACACGAACGGACGCGAAAACAACAGTAAGTCTCTCTCGGATGACAGCAACTTACCCGCTTAGAAAGCCGAAGTGAGCCAATGTATATTGCTCAGTTGAAAGGCTTTTAACGACATTTTTCTCGAGTGCATTCGACGTTTAAGCATGCGTACATAACTGGCTGCCGGTTTCTGGCCGTGCACGGGTGGGCAGTGGAGGGAGGGGAGGGGGGGAACGCGCAGATGCCCTCACTGATTACATTCCGTTGTGCTTGCGGTGAGGCTTAACGTGGACGTCAAACGGCCCAATGCGACCTGTCCGGTGTCCTTTGTGGTCGAGCGGACTGGGTTCGCGTTACACAAAGAGTACGATGCCTACGATGTGGGAGGGAAACAGCCAGTCCCATGTTTGTTTGGTCTAATGAAGCTCGAGTCCATATAAGTTCTATTCAGATGATTAGTTAGGAAGTATGCTCAGTCGCGAATTACAAACAAACGCATCTTTTTGGCACTCCGTGAACTGCGTCCAGCTTCAAAGATTGTCCTTCTTCACAGAGGAAAAGGCCACTAATTTCTTTTGTTGTCATCTCAACGGGTAATTTAGGAACCAGTAGGAGCAGTTCATTAAACGTGATAACATTCGAAATAGAAGGAGCTGAACCCAAAATAGGTTTTCGTAGTATTCGAAAAAAGCCCCTGAATTCGGTTCTCATCACTGACTACTTGGCCGTTGTGCTCTATTATAGGGATTTTTTTCTGGAGACTATGCTTTCGCTCCTCACTCAGCAGTTGTTTAGTCGGTTTCACTCAGGGACACATTGTACGTTGTTGCAACCCGACCTGCTCTGAGCACGCGCACTGGTGTCTCACGATGCCTTGTCACTGCTACGCAAATGGGTTAAACTAAGAAAGCACGTTCCGAGTAACATGCGCAGCTTTGATATGCAGGTATTCAGTAGGTATTAACAACTTCCGAAACGAGAAAGTTCCGCCACAAACTCTGACAAGTACAACATATACAATTCATAATAAATAATAATTCATCTCATAAATTTCGCTAGTGTTTCCGAATAAAAAGCAATGTGTATCAACAACGTTTGTGCGTTAAGCCAAAGAGCTTGCTCCATTCGTGAACGAGGGCTCCCCTCGCTTTCCCCCTCCCCTAAAAATACAATGCGCCTGAGAAATTTTAAAATCGCTGGTCGCGTATCTACTCGCTTCGCTGCAAATGCCGTTGAAGTACGATAGTTCTCTGCCGCCTCTTCCACGTGACTACCTCTCCTCCTTCCCTCGCCCACCTCTCACGTTGCCCTGCTGCTGTCCTGGTCATGCCATGTTAAAGGAAATAACAGTTTCCATATGTCAAATTCTTCCGAGTTCACCCTGCATACTGGCGCGCCTTCTGTTGGGACCTACTGTTACTGTTGGGCTTGGCGCTCGGGCTACAAACCCAAGACTCTAAACCGAGCACTTCTTGCATTTTGTGGTTAAAAGGTTGTTTTGAACACGTCTTTTTGTCTGTACGCTATCACAAAAAATTACGCCCACGCCTATTTTTAATTAGCACATCACTGCTAGTACCACTTATGTTATTTATGTTTGGCCGCAGATGTCAATGTTTTCTTTTTTGCTGAACAATGTTGAGAAATGTGAAGTATCCTACCACGTTTACTAGGTCGGAAATGTTTTGCTTATATAAATTTCCCTTTCAAGAAACGGTTTTTGTTTTTTTGGCTGGGCGGCTGAGTGAAGGGACAGACGGACAGACAGACAGACAGTCAGACAGACAGACAAAAATTTTGAAATTATATGTAAGCAAGAAAAACTTTCTTAAAAAATTACGGCGGTGCTAAGAACTTTATAACAATGTGAAGGCGAAGGCGTAGTCGGAGCTTCTGTTGATCTGGTCTTGAACTTCCTGCTCAAGTTTGCGGCAGCACCCCTCCCCACTTCACCAGCCAATTGAAAGTACCTTGCAAAGCTCCTTGCGCTAGCTCGCCATCGCCAGGAGCCTCCTGTTGTTCTGCCGTTGAACTTCCTGTTGAATGAAGAGGCCCCATGCGTCCCCACTTGACAAACCCCCTGGACAGCGCCCTTCAAAGATCGCTCCGCTCGCTAGCTATCGCCAGAAGCGTCCCATTGGTATTTGGTACTTGGTTGGTACTTGGCAGCAGCCTATCTCTCCTTTGGCGCTGTCCTTCGTCTTCCTCAGCGCACGCCGCGTTGCCTTTTGCTAAACTCCGACTGTTCTGTCGCACCGCTATTCGTATTCTTGGCGCGCGATCCCTTGCTTCCGCTCGCCGGCTCACGTAACTTAGAGAGATTCTGTGTACGTCACCAGGACATTTGTACCTCTCCAGTTCTAAAAAAGTATAAATGTGGCTAAAGCTTTCGCCTTTACACAGCGAAATACAATGACGGCTTAAGGCCGAAAATTACAAGCACCTAAAGCAATCGGGCACATCAACACGACCTTACGGCGTGAAATTCGATATAAACTGAGACAACGATGAGTACCACCTTAATTATGAGTCGAGTGAACAATCGTTTCGCTTGATAATGGAGGCCGTAAATATAATATACTTGGGTACACATGATTTTTGAACCTTTCGTCGGGTTACCGTGTCAGTCAAGCAACATTTAAAATTAACTGATTGAGCTGAACCTGGGGTTGTAACTAATGCGGATCTTCAAAGCAAACGTTGATATGCTGGTCTACCAATGTACATGAATAAGCCTAATAACTAGTGATAACAAGAGTTGTTTATTATACAATAACACAAAGAAAGCACAAACAGAAATTACCGTGTGTTCGGCCAATATATAATGGTCGTCCTACGGAAAATCTTCCATCAAAGGCTTTGAAACACCGAATAAATAAGGCTAACACCCGCGCTCGGCATTGCAAAGGGCAGTTGGTAACAAGCTACCACGGGCTGTAGCCTAGACCTCGATCCTAATACACTTCAGAGGGACGCAATAACAAGCTTTAAACAAAATATTCAATACGCGCGCACTCACCGCCATGTTGACTGTGGTCTTCACGCTCCACAAATGTTGACTCCAAAACTGAGCCGGTGATCTAAGCGTGTCTCTTTCATTTGAAGGTTGATTAGTTGCCCCCAAGTGAGGCACTTCGAACGCGCTTTTTTCTGCTTGTGCGAGCGAGAGAACAGTGGCGCAGCCCTTGAAGCAGATGAACGTACGGTCGCTGTAGGCATGCCGTACCGTCGATGGCTCTTCAACAGGCTTGTCCTCCCAGCGGGCGGTCGGATCCTTGAACAACGAGGCTGTACAGCACGCCCCATTTCTCGCATCCTCTTCAGTTGTCGTTCGAGCGCAGTAAAGAGGTTTTGACGGCGTGTATGGAAGAGGAGAACCCTTAAATTGATTGCCTTCATGCACAAATTCGTCGCCGTGTAAGGTTAGCATCCCTTCCGACGCTGCGCGGACGACCACTCAAAACTTCGACAAAAAATTTGCGGAAGCAGGCTCACCCGCAAGACTTGAATGGCGAAGCAGTTGTAGGTGATCATTGACTGACACAGAATTGAGATTTATCATCATTGCAGTGTCGTGGTTGACGTCGGCGGCATGGCATTTCAATAACCTTATGTTGAACATGGCCAGAGTGAGCACGTCATTTTTCTCGAAGTTTTCGTACGCCACTCTGCAAGCCCGACTTATCGTCGCTAGCGGATGCGCTGTACGCCAAGCCTCTCGAACCGCGGCGTCTTCCTCGGAAGTGCGAATTATCCACGCCTGGGCCATGTGGAGCAAATGATCACCTACAGCAGCTTCGACATAAAAGTCGCGATTCTTCTACAGTATACAGCGCATGCGCACAATGACACGGCGACGAAGGAACGATGGGCGTGCGCTGTGTCGTGTCTTCCTCGTTCCGAGCGAGTGTTGCCACGATACGGCGAACGCTGGAGTTTTTTGGGACCAATGTCGGCAAATCTGCCTAAGTTGGTATGCCAGGCTTTGCGGACGTGCGCTTCAGGCACGCCGCAAACGCTGGAGGTTTATTTTTTGGGGCTATATTTGCCAATATTCTTAAGTGGGCATGCTTAGCTTGATGAACATGCGCTGGAGGCACGCGTGCACGAGCGCTCAGCATTTTTTTTTTTGCATTTTTAACCGTGGACACTACACACAAACTAAATGACAACCTAAGAATGGCAATCAGAGAATCAGCAGTAGCTCTAGGCAAAGCAATATGTTGGGAACAAACTGAAAAACTAAGAAAACGAATGGACTCATTTGCAAGCGTCAGAACATGAAAGTGTCAAGTACGGCGGATCGAATTGAAGTAGCCGAGCTGTCGAAACCGATTAACACATGTGCAACAAACGATATTTGCGCATATAACATGGCAATCATTGAGAAAACGCTACAAAGGGGGGCAAGCTTGAAAGCAACAAAGAGGAAGCTAGCCATCGGCAAAGACGGGCTGTGCGCACTCCGAGATGAGTAGGGTAGCATTATGCACAGCTTGGACGATTAAATAAAGGTACCAGTGCGATTCTACACTAGGCTGTATGCCAGCGACATTAGACCAGGGGAAACTACCGAAACTAATAATACAAGCTCAACTTATAAGATATCCCATTAGTAAATAAGGAGGAAGTTGGAAAGGTTCTCAAAGGTATGAAAAAAGGAAAAGCTGCAGGTGACGACGGCATAACCGTGGATCTTTTGGAAGAGGTAAGATATATAGTACTTGAAAAGCTTGTTGAACTATTTTCGGAATGCGTAAGGACTCAAAAAGTGCCTATAGCCTGGGAAAAACGCCAACATTATTCCGGTTCATAAGGAGGGAGATACCAGGGACTTCAAGAATTACCGACCCATCAGTCTACTCTCAGTATACGAGCGGTTTACCAAAAATACAGTTAGGCGCCTAAGTGACAGCCCGAATTTCCACCAACGCAGAGAGTAGGCTGGGTTTAGAAAGAATACTCAACTATGAATCACATCCATGTCATCAATCAAGTGATAGAAAATTCCGCCGAGTGCACTAAACCCCTTTACATGGCGTTTATACATTATGAGAAAGCGTTTCATTTCGTACGCACCCCAGCCGTGCTAGAAGCCTTAACAGACAAGGGAACGGAGGTGACCTACATAAGACTTCTAGAAGACATATATAAGGATGCAGGGGCGGGATAATCCTCCTGATGCAAAGCGATAAATTATCGATCCGAAAGGAATTAAGACAGCTAGATACCGACTGGCCAGAAATATTCACAGGATGTCGGGGGGGGGGGGGGGGGGGGGGGGGTATTTAGAAAGCTTAACAGGGAAAACACAGGGTAAGGGTAAACGGCGAATACTTGAGCCCATTGAGGTTTGCGGACGACATCGTCTTGCTGAGTGTGACTGCAGAACACCTACAAACAATGCTTGAGGAACTACAATCAGAAGGCTCAGCCGGGGGGCTAAAAATAAATATGAATAAATGTAAAGAAATGAGTTATAAGCGAGGCAGAACCGTCCTCCCCAGATTAGGAAACGAAACGCTACAAGTTAAAGAATATAACTACCTTGGACTGATACTTAGCGCTGACCGCAACCACGATATAGAAATAGTTCATTTGTCGCTTTCGTCATCATTTCCCATACCTCCCATGTTCATTCCTTTCTCTTTCTGTCCCCAGTACCCTCCCCCCAGAGGGAAGTAGCAGGCCCAAGTTCAATTTCTCAGGCCGAACTCTTCTCCTTTTCAATAAACATTTACTCTCTCTCTCTCTCTCTCTCTCTCTCTCTCTCTCTCTCTCTCTCTCTCTCTCTCTCTCTCTCTCCGGGGCAGAATAGGTATGAGTTGGGGTGCGCTCGGCAAGCACTCTCAAATAATAAAAAGTAAACTACCGCTGTCACTCAACGGAAAAATCTAAAACCAGTGCATACTTCCAGTGATGACATAGGAGCTTAAACTTGGCGCTTACTAAACGACTAGAAAGCAAACTTTGGCCTGCTCGACGGGCAATGGAACGAATAATGTTAGGAGTAACACTTAGCGAGCGGAAACGAGCTACCTAGGTTACAGAAGAAACTAGTGTAAAATATGTTTTTCTTTACTAGTGTAAAGAAAAGCGAATGGACTTGGGCTGGCCATGGAATCAGACGAACGGACAACCGGTGAACAATTAGGGTAACAGGGTGGATACCAAGAGAAGGGTCTAGAAGACGTGCAAAGCCATTAACCCGATGGCGAGCCGAACTAGGGTAATTCGGGGGTGAACACTGGACTCGAACAGCGCAGGTTAGGAGTGATTGGAGGCCAGTGGGAGAGGCCTTTGTCCCTGCAGGGGACCTGAGTGGGCTGATAATGATGGATGACCGTACACAAACGACTTATCAACAGCCTCGCTGTTAAAAATTCTCCCTTGCACAAGGGGGGTCTCTACACTGCAGTATCAATTTGTGTCAATGGGAAAAAAGGCCACCTTGCGGTAGACAGAGATTTGATAACCAAAATGACAACTACCATGATGTTATGGTGTGGATGACGGAAGATAATGTTTTATAAGATGATGATTATACAGAGCAGGGATGTCAGCGTCCACTTATTTTTGAGTATTTTCTTAAATCCTTCTGTTATCAACGGCAAATTTAAAAACCGGCAATACCTGATTTAGTAGAAACTTCTAACTGCTGAAATTACCTGCATCTTGCGTAGCATCATCAATACTTAGATGTAAAGGTCTGACGGTAAATAACGGCCATCGTGCCATAGCCATGCCACCAGCAGCCAGCAATTGTGACTTAGTTTATATAAGCGAAAGCTTTCCTCTCTACGCAATTCTACGCGTATTCCCTGATTGGAAGGGGAGGACTGTTGTGATGCTTACAACGACAATACGTTGTGACATGGGTAGGTGCGTAAGAATGCTTTATTGAAGCTTCAAATATATAACACTATGCAACAAAACGGCAATGTGTTGATGTTTTGACGCGCGTATGAATAGAGGGGAATAATCTGTGGCTTCACAAGGCAGGCTATGTAGCACAGCGACACCGCTTCATCGCGTAAAACGCGAAGTAAAACTACGGAACTGAGATATACATCAAGCAGCTTCCGTTGAATGACTGAATCTAAAACGGTATCCAGCTGACCGAATCCCGCTCGCATCCAAGCCACTTTTGCCTCCTACAAGGGTGGGGACGTTGATTTGGCCAGAAATTGTTCACGTGTATCGCGCTTTGGGGTAAAGGTCGCCACCTTATTCTCCCTATTCATGTCGTTTAGAGCGCTTACGTTGCTACCCTGCCGATACGTACTGCTTTTGTTACATGTTGATACCGTGTTTGAGGATGTGTTCTGGAGGTTGGAGGAGGGTTGGCAGGGGGAGGGGCAGAAGGAATATTTTTATAACTTCGCCTTTTTACCCGAGTGATGTAACTCGGATATTTCATGTCAAAGAACAAAGCAGCTTTTGCCAAAATCAGCACAGACGCTATGAGGGCCCCTACCCACGCTCCCCGGCTCCTTCATTTTCCTTACGTGATGTTGAATTTTGTCCTCTTGTAGAGAAAATACAGGCGTCTGAATGAGAACTGATGTCCTTTGTGAACGCAAATGAGGAATAAAAGAATTCAAAATGGGAGTACATATGACGCAAATGAAAATTCTTATTTTCGGCTGTTTTATTCCTGGTTGGAACCTCATGGTGGGTTTTTCCCTTGATGGTCCCAGCTTTGTTATCTCCCGCCTTGTGACGGACGAATTGCCAAGCACAAAGCGCTAGAAGCGCGCACGGCCGGCTATTTTAGATGCCGCCAGTGAAGATGAATGGATGCAGGCGATTTTCAGGCGGAGTACATTTTGCCTTTCAAGGTTAGACCCGGTCAACGTAAACTTACCGCGTTTACAGTAACATTTATTTTGCTTCTAGTTCGGAATTCGTTTGCTTTGTTTGCGCTAAGATGATCAATCATGTGTCCAGGAAGCATTCGGTTTGTTATAGTATTGGTTTGCCATAAAAAATGCCTTTGGAACTAATAGAGGGGAACAACGTGACAGGCCTTATCTCGGACAAACCTCATTCGTTTTCACTTGAATGAATGGCGGGGCACGCCCACATGCCGACCCACGTATTTGCAGGGGCAGCGAGCAGACCGCGAAAGGACAGGCGGACAGGACATTTGTCTTTACAAAGGATACTTATGGTCTGTTTCTTATCCTAAATTTTGGTGTAATATCTAAACGGCAGCAAAAAACGGGGTTGCAAGATTCGTTTCTTTCCTTTGGCTTTATTTCTTGTTGTTAGGGCATAGGTTTTGGTAGTATCGATTGATTTATTACTTGATTATGAGGTTAAACGCGCCCACGCTTCACAGGCGATGAGGCGTGATGAGGATCCGGATTAATTTTGCCCACCTGGGGATATTTAACGTGCGCCTAAATCTTCAACACATGAGAGTTTTCGTTTTCCGCCTTTATAAGAAAAGCGGCCGCCACGGCCGGTAATCAAACCCGAGTCCCTGGACTCAGCAGTACAACGCCTTTGCCACTGAGCCACGGCGGCGGGCTCCTTCACAGTATTCTGTTTCTTACGGCCGGTACTGTTGTGCGTTTGCGGTGTTCGCGTTTTATTTTGAGTTGCTATCATTTTCCCACGATATACGTTCCACGTCTCAATTTATTCTCATTGACGGTGTTCGCCAACAATAGCCGGTTGTGAACCGAAGAACTATCACCCGTTTTGCAACCCTGTTTCACATACAGCTCATGTTTGTTATGACAAAATATTTTATTCCAATTCTCGCACAACTCGAAGTTTTTCACGGTCGCGGCTGCAGTGCAAGAAGGGCAGATTATTCTCGATGATAACAAAATTCTGTTTATAGCAAATTGAGTTTCCGTTTCAGGGGGCTTTGTTATAACAAGGGTTGTGTGTGCGTTGTGGCCATGTGAACTGGGCATGCTTTCTTTTCTATGCCAGTGACTGTGAAAGGGTTGTTATAGCGAGAGGGCGCATTGTGGGGAGCGCGGCGAAGTTAACTCAGTTTATGAACACAGATATATATATATATATATATATATATATATATATATATATATATATAGCGGATTTGGGCTGCTACCGCTGACCTAATTGATCACCCGATTCTTTCTTGATATGTCAGGGTCTACGAATGTGTGTTTGCCCTGCCATTCATCCAAACTGTCTGTCAAATATTTGATAGCGTATTACGGTACTTAAAGCTGGGGAAGGAGAGAGAGGAGAGAGAGAGAGAGAGAGAGAGAGAGAGAGAGAGAGAGAGAGAGAGAGAAAACTTTATTCAGAGGCCCGATAGTTTCTTAGAGGGTCGGCGGCCGAGTCCAGCTTGGACCCGACGGCGCGCCTGTGACCCCGACCGTTCTTGATAAGTGCAGGGTCTACGAATGTGTGTTTGCCCTGCCATTCATCCAAACTGTCTGCAACATTGATGTAGCGTTTAGGGTGAGCTTAAAAGGAGATAGAAGAGAAGGAGAGAGAGG